>JACRUU010000031.1:1802500-2510000 GCA_030449085.1 Kryptopterus vitreolus
GTTTATGATTCGGCTTCGGCTTTGCCGCGCACCTCCCGAGGAAGTAACGCTTTCTGTCTGTCATTTTCGAGGCAGAGACCCAGAGAGAGGTGGGGACAGAGGGAAGAACCCCCGGGCGCCTAGATTTGGACGCCATCCTCGAAAAAGGCGCCCTTCTTTTGAAAAGAATAGAAAACGGAAGTGAAGACACTACACACTCATGCAAGAGTGAGGTATCCGCGTTCTTGATTCTTCATTTCCAACAGATTTCTAATTATGAGATCGTGTGTAACATTCATGTTCTTCATATACGACCCGCTTCTGAAATATGGTCATTAATATAACAGCAATGCAACTGTACTATATGTATAGTGCTATTAAGCCAGTGCACTCTTATGTTACCAGGTCCTAATAACATCAAAATGACAACCCAAATATTAGAAATTTAAATGTTAAATTTAAATTAGAAACTTAAATGTGTAGGAATTAATATAATTGAATGCTTTGTAAACACTCTTGGAGATGGACAAAAAGCAGAAGCCTTAACATGACTGTTCATCAGAAGATGTTTTCATTCTGATCAGTGTGTGATTGTTTCTTGTCCCTTTTGTGTGTTTGTTTAAACAGGGCAATCCGAATTTGACAGAACCATGAAAAAACCTGGGCTAACAAAAGGTAAGGAGCTTCTTGCAGAGACTCAAAGATCGGATTGTATCCTGAGCTCAACCTTAGGGGTCTGTTTAATTTATTTTTTTGTATTGTTTGCACTTGCCCATGACCCTTTCTGATTAAATTCATTTTCCAGTTCCTGTCAAATATAAAGAACTTAGTAAACAAAGCCACTGTGACCCTGAGCTGGATAAAGCAGTAACTGAAGATGAATGCATAAATAAATTAATACATCGTGCAGCACCACTCTGGCACAATATAAGCTGTCATGGAAAGAAACAAGAAAAAAGCCTCTTCTAAAGTCAAATACAATATCTGTCATAAGAGTCAAATAAAAAAACCCAAATGAATAAAGAAACTTCAGTCCGTGTCCTTCCCAGATAATTGACCTTTCCTCAGCAGTGCTTACCGCTTGTAATGTTAGGATGGAATATAAAAGAGGCGTAGATGTGTTTTATTAACAAAAAACACCAGCAACGTGCCTCCACTCACGCTTCCTAAATTTCCCCGCATTACGCCTACTACCTGCGCATTCACAACAGGTATTAGCCTCTCACTATATTACCGTTTATTATTGTATTTAACCTAAACATATCACCAGTTTAATTACATAGAAATAAATAAATCTAGAGTGAAATAAGTATCATTTTATTTCAAAGAGAGATTTTGAATGAACTTTATATATGTATGGCATCTGTCACAATTAATTATAATATTAAAAACATGAAAAGTATTAATTTAATGTGCGTTGAGAAAAATATGCGATTAATGACGATGAAACATTTGACTCTATTTAATGCCTAATAATTATATCAATTAATTATATTCAGCGCCGATGTGATTCGTTGTGTCAAATTCAAGAAATCACATAATCATGTCTGCTAAACTGTGTGTTAAGTCTGTGATTTTATGACTTTTTTTTTTATTCAGTTATCGATTGGAAAGATGGCAGACGGATCAAGCATTCGCGCAGTGGACGGCCCTCACGAATTCCTTCGCAGTATCAAGGTGCCTTAAGTATTAAATGTTTGCATTTGCTTAATTTTCTCCATCAGCCTTATTTCTTTTTCTGCCCGTGTCTTTCATTGACAGCTACATTTTTATACCTATGATCTACCAATCCAATAAATGTTCAAAAATGATTGTCTCCCAATTGATTTTCAGTTTTAATTTTTTATTATTTATTTGTTATTATCCACGTCTCAGCAATGTTGTTTACTTTTTCCTTTTCAACAGCCTCAGCTGAAAGGTATGAGAGTCACTGCTGTAACATCAGAAACACAGAGCTAGGCATCTAAGCTTCGGATGTTTTGTTTATTTCCTCTTTAGGCCACTTCAGTTGGGATAAGTATTTGAAAGAAACAAGTGCTATAGCTGCTCCATCCCACTGTTTCAAACAGGTGAGTAGTATTGCCTCATTCCCAAACTACTGTAAAACAGCTGTATAACAGATCAGTATATCTGTATAACTGGTCTGTAAATTTTGTGCATGAGCATGTTGTTTTAATTATTATTGTGAGAGAGGATCAGGTGTAATGTTGTTGCTGAGACACAACTGGGCAGTGCATTAAAGTTGTGTTTTCTTTCCACAGAGCACCGCTCCCCCTGTCAATGAGTTTAAGGCAGGAATGAAACTGGAAGCTCAGGACCCCAGGAATACCACTTCTACCTGCATCGCCACTGTGGTGGGACTAACTGGCTCGCGTCTCCGGCTGCGCCTCGATGGAAGTGACAACAAAAACGACTTCTGGCGCTTGGTGGACTCGTCAGAGATTCAGCCCATTGGTAGCTGTGAGAAGAATGGAGGCATGCTTCAGCCACCCCTCGGTAAGTCATACCCTTTACTGTAATACAATTATTTATCTAAATTGAATTCATCATTACCTGCTTCTTAGGGCTGAGCTACGTAGTGCCTAACCATTCAGTTAGCATTTAATTGTGTTTCACTTATGAGTGTAGCAGGTAAGGGAACTCTGTACATTATGCTTTAGGTTTAAATCGCTGTTAGTCTATGATTATAACACAAGTAACAAAAAATATGGGATATGTCCTGGTACTGGCATTGTGAGTGTGATATTTCTACATTTCTGTGCCTGTTTCTTTGAGGTATATTCAATAATAACCATAAGGGAGGGGGTAGCTCAGCAGTACAGGTTCTGGGTTACTGATCAGAAGGTCGGGGGATTCGAGCCCCGATACGCACAGTTCCCTACCGTATGTGCTAAGGTCAGGATGCCATAAACTGTTGGCCATGTAGTTCATGTCTCTATCAGTCTACTTTCATATTGCTTGTTCCTTAAATCTTTTTATCCTGGAGTCTTTCACCATCCCATGCATTTCAGTCTTGTCTGCAGAAATTGCATCAGGGCAAAAACAAGGAAAATCCCTTGTAATTCCCTTGGGACATCTGTGTCTTCACAGAATTCAATCTCATGTCATGTCTAACATTTTCTGTCCTCTAGATGTCACTACTGACTAATAATATGGATCAGGAATAAGACTTTATATTGTTTATTGATGATGTGTCAACTATATGATAATATGAAAAAAGTACATGTCTATTCATCATTCTACATCCATTCATTAAAAATCAACCCCCTTGGGACTATTTGTTTCATTCTGACTTCTTTTGTGCGTAAACACTTCCTTCAGGGTTTCGTCTGAACGCTTCATCCTGGCCTATGTTCTTACTGAAAACACTCAACGGTGCTGAGATGGCTCCAGCACGCATCTTTCACAAGGTACTAGTGAAAACTAGTAAAGTTTTAGGCTGATTATTTAAACAGTTTAAATTAAGTATCTTTTTATAATGCAATGATGGAGCCATAAAGTTGTATTTTTTCCCTCCAGTATAATACAACCAGCCTAGTGTGTTCTAGCTATGTTGAGCCATTACTGTTCTGATTATAAAAACTCAGTAATGAATAAAATGAACAGTGATAATAATGGATTGTTATTTTCTCTACTGTGTTAACAAAATTTTAAACGCTTTACTAAAGCACATGCACGTAAGGGATGCCAAACCAAAGTTTGTTTAATATGGCTCAAATCCATTCATCATGCAGCGTGATGGTTTGGAAATTGGAGTGTGATCAAAAGTAATGGAAATAATGTTTGATTTTCACATTTGTACATATAAAGATTCATCTAATCTGCGTTTTATTTTTACCCACAAAATCATTGCCTGTATTTGTCTGTTTGCTGGACTCTCTCAGCAGGAGCCTCCTTCTCCAGAACAAAATCATTTCCAGGTGGGGATGAAGCTGGAGGCAGTGGACAGGAAGAATCCTCATTTTATCTGTCCTGCCACAGTGGGGGCGCTGCGGGGTGTGGAGGTGCTGGTCACCTTCGATGGCTGGAGAGGAGCGTTTGACTATTATTGCCGTTACGACTCCAGAGACATCTTTCCTGTGGGCTGGTGCGCTCTCACCGGAGACAACCTTCAACCGCCCGGCACTAAAGGTCTTCTTTTTATATACACACACACATATATAGTTGTGAGAATAGTGTGCGTGTGTGGGTTGAGCTTGCTGAACAGTTACATCTATTGGGTGTATGTGGAATTGAAATAAAAGAAACAAGAAACATGACATTTCCTTGCACAACAATAAGAACAGATAACACTCATGTAGCTATATTATTACTTAATATATAAGTTATTGCAGTCCATATTGGGATAACATAATTTGAATTTGAGATCTATATGTGTTCACCTCAGATCAATGCTAATATATATATATATATATATATATATATATATATATATATATATATATATATATATATATATATATATATATATATATATATATTTTATATATATATATATCAGGGTATCCAATGGTATCCAATTTAAGTAATTGACAAAGTTATGGAATTTGACTGCAGCAAATCTTATTGAAAAGGCTACATGAGGTGAAACATGTGTAAGTTGTTTGCTACGAATAATATGACTGAAACAACAATAGAGAGGCTTTTTGTGCACCCATTATTGCTTTATGAGCTCTTGGCACCTGCCCAGCTGGCACCGAAGACCACCGCTTGACGCTCAGTGCCCAGCAGTGGGCCTCAGGTTGGCGCCTGTTCTTAGACCGGCGTGAAAGGGAAAAGGCAAGAGCAAGAGGTTTACTGTTTCATGTGGGTGTAGGCCTCCTTGTCAAAGATGGGAGGAAGAACAGGAGTGGTCCAAACTCTATGGGTGGGACTGTGGATAAGAGGGTGAAAGCCAGGACACAGGGGGCACTGAGTTCTACCCAGGATATCGTAAGAGGCTCAAGGCTCATGATGAGTAGTGAAAAAAAGGATCTCAGATAAATCTGGGACATTCAGTCTTGTGGTAAGTTCTGTGTTTTGTCGGGTGAGAGAGAGAGAGAGAGAGCGAGAGAGAGAGAAAGTGATAGTATGTGACATTTCGTCAGTGCTGTTTTATTTACGCACCTTGGAACGTTGTGTATTTGAGTGTAATAGTTAGACCTCCAATGCGTATTCATACCTCACAGGCCAAGGCAAGTATAGGCCACGCCTACAGTTATAAATCTAGTCCTTTTGTTCTGTGTGTTCATGTGCAGTGTTTTTCCTGTCCCTTCTAAGGTTTAAGTGGGTGTAATCATAAGTCTCAACTTTGTACACTCACTGTGGTTGACATGCAAACGGTGTTTTGAGTGTGAAGGTGAAAGGGGCCTCTGTAAGGGGTTAGATAGTCGAAAAGGGCTGTGAACAGGTTGAAATATGCAGAATTTTGCCAGCTCCAGTGTTTACTTTGTGTCCCTTTGCCGGCACACAGTTGGCACCAGTGTGCCGTGTATAAAGTGTCTCAGCACTCCCGAATTCCATCACTTGGATGCGTGGAATTCACATACTCCTCACTTTGTTTTTGCAAGGGTTTTGTAAAGATAGTGAAACTGAAGGGCAGGAAGGAAGTGTGGGGCCTGTAACACCCTAATCACACACTCGCACTTACACAGCAGTCCATAGTGGAGACAGCGCATGTCTCTTTCAGTCTGGCTCGTGAACTGGTCTCTGTGTGACCCGCTTAAGTGCTCCTCATCTTGCTGTGAACTGCAAAACTGGCTGTCTGCACAGGTGTGTACAAATCTAGAAGATAACGGAGGTGTGTGTGTGTGTGTGTGTGTGTGTGTGTGTGTGTGTGTGTGTGTGTGTGTGTGTGTGTGTGTGTGTGTGTGTGTGTGTGTGTGTGCATTTTTGGCCGGCTATATTGCATCTTTGTAAAGTTTTAATTTTAATGACTACCCCCTACCCTACCCCCCCCCAATTTGAAGCCCCCCCCCCCCCCCACCCCCACACACAACCAAAATCAAAAGTTAAACCCCCCTCTCACGCTTTTAAAAATAGATTTACATAATACCCCCACACCACCGCAACAATCAACAAATTCAAAAGAAAAACCCATAAAAAACAAGCACTGAAATAAAAGATAGCAAACACACATGGAACAAATTGCAGCCCCGATCCAACATAACAAAATCAACAAAAATACACCAAACCAAAAAGAACTAAAGGGGCAATCAAACAGAAAAAAATTAAACTACCAATAAAAGAAAAAAAATTAACAACTAACCTTAAAAAAACAGTCATTTAAAGGCAGAAAAAAACGAGGAAAAAATAATATCTCGAAGGTCTAAAGAACGAACAAACAAAGTCTGTCTTTATACGACTCAAAAAATCGACATTCAAGTCTCTAATAAGTCACACCACCAGTTTTTAGATAAAATGTAAATAGACAAAACAAAAAAAAACAACACCAACACTACTTTAAAAAGAAAGGCTAACACCGAACAAAAAACATCTGAAAAAGAACTCTTTTAAGCACAAAGAAAAAAGAAGAACACACAGAAAAATAAAGCAAAAAAAAAGACACAAAAAATAAAAAAAAAAAAAAAAAGATAAAAAAAAAACAGAAAAAAAAAAAAAAAAAAAAAAAAAAAAAAAAAAAAAAAAAAAAAAAAAAAAAAAAAAAAAAGACAAACTCAAAATGTCAAAAACAAAATAAAAAAAAAAAACAAAAGTAAACTAAAAAACCCAAGGGCCACACAAAAAAAAAAAAAAAAAAACCCCCCAACCCCCTCAACCCCCCCCCCCCCCCCCCCCACCCCACACACACACACACACAAACACTGTTAAACTAGGCATCTAATTCTGTCTTCTGTCCTTCTCTCTGTGTTTTTTACAAATACTCTGTCTCTCTTTTAAGCACACACACGCACACACAGTTTCAGGGGCCATCAGCAACAAGACTGTGTAACGTAACTCGTGTTATTGTTCAGTGGCGTAAAGCAAATTGGGTCACCATGACTCTGAAAACAAAAGCCGTGCCGTGTGTGTTAAACAATGCCTTTGGAGCAACTGCAGTAATGATTCACTGCTATATATTTACCAGGCATGCAGATGTCCCTCATGGAAAAAGCCTTACATTTTTTGCCTTATCCAATAACATGTAATTTTGTTGTTAACACTTTGTTTGCGTGTTTTCCGATCAGACTACAGATGCTGATTGACACGACACACACTTTTCCCATGAAAACAAGATACAGCTTGACTTCTTGGTTTGATCACTTCTATACACAAAGCTCTGCTGTCAGAGTCTTAGTGAAAATGAAATATTTGCTCATTAAAGATTAATGGTATTTGTTCTGCGCACTTGGAGGCTAATGCACGCAATTTATAATGTACAGGCTCGGGAGTATAATGTAATATTTACACTATTAAATATTAGCCTGTTTATAGTACTCTGTAGCCTGTGTAAAGTCATAATGATTAAATGGTAGTCTAAATGTGGATATTTTATGTTCTTCATTTAAAATAATTGAATTAATAACCATAATACAAATGAAATCTGTTGCTGCTTGCTGAACCATTTCGTAGCACAGAATCATTCTGGTTATGAAATAGTTGTTCTGTTTTCCTGTTTTACTGTTCTCTCAGTGGGCTTGCCAAGGCCACTTGGTGCTTCAGGTGTGCTCCCTGATAGCAGTGTGGAGGGCACCGACATGCCAATGCCGCCAGTGCCCAGCAGGCCTCCTTCCCAGAAGCGGCGTAAACCCGGGCGCAAGAAAGGCAAGCCACCCAGCTCATGGGCTCAGAAAGATAATACCTCTACAGACTTGCCCCAGACAGATCAGACTGGGAACGGACCGGAACCTGTGAAAATCCCGAAGAAAAGGGGTCCCAAACCTGGGAGTAAGGTACACCATAAACCCTTTTGGAAGGAGTAACTGCTTTTAGGACAGTTAACTCTCAGCAGTCAATATTTCAGGTCAATCTTTAGTGTGGTTAATACAAAAAGACAACTTTTTGTTTGTTATAGTTGAGCTGGGTTAAGCATGCTGCATGGTTGGAAGGGGCAATGGCAGGTCCTGGCAGACCCCGAGGCCGAATAGCATCCAACTGGACTCAGAAACTGCATCAACAGAATGAGATCGAAACCATCAAGATCCCAAAGAAAAGAGGCCCAAAACCTGGCACAAAGGTTTCTGTCTCACTGCTTCAATTAATCCAACACATTTACAATGTTTAGTTTTTTTTCGTTACAATTGCAGTTAAAATAGTGACAAAATGTTACTGCTAAAACTGTATATACCGTATGATAATATTTGGAATCTTAATTGTTTTAACGGCATTAAAACGTTGCATTCTTTATTGGACGTTTTTCACGATTTGCATTTCTATAAACAGAGAAAACAGCGGGTGGCTTCTGACCCCGTCCCCACCTCCCCCACCAGTAGCACTCCAGAGCCTGATACCAGCTCTGTGCCGATGGATAACGCCACCATCCCTAGCGCCGCCATGCAGGCTCCAACAGGTACTGACACCGTGTTCAGACGTACCCTGTATTAACGTTTAAGTTGAAATTACATCATATATATATATATATATATATATATATATATATATATATATACAACTATATATATATATATATATAGTCTAAAGAGCATAATTACTTCCATATCAATCATGGGCAGTTACACACCCGAAGTTTATTTTGTAGCCTTACAGTAGTAGTGTCCGTTCTGGTCGGTGTTAAAATTGCGTTATCTCTGTTTACAATAAATCTGTTAAATTGGATCAGCTTTTACATAATTAAATTATTAAATTCAGTGTCCATGCAAGTTTTATTATGATGTTTAAGTTACTTCTAGTCTAATGTAATGTAGCACAGCATAAATATCATGTGTGATATCCTGTGTCATTGCTCCTCCTTTCATTCTGGCTTTGTATGCATGTGTTCCAGTGTGCGTGTATCTGAATAAGCAGGGGAAGGTGGGTCCTCACTTGGACGCACGGCGAATACAGGCACTGCCAGACCACTTTGGGCCTGGTCGGGCATCTTCAGTGCTGCAGCAGTGTGTTCAGGCCTGTGTCGACTGTGCACATAACCAGCGGCTCGTCTTCTCCTGTCTCAAACCAGGTCATGGAGGAGAGCTCATCTCAGGTCAGCTATTAATGATTAGTTCTCTACGGTGTCATTTGTTTCTTGAGCATGCCCATCCTAAACCTTTTAGTGTCCATTCACTCTGTTTCTACCACTAGGTATTAAATAATAGTGAACTGCTGAATGACATCTACCCTATTGTCCTGCAGCCCACTTTGACCAGAAGCAGCACACTCTTACACTGCCGGCGGTGAATAGTGTTACATATGTGCTGCGTTTCCTGGAGAAGCTCTGCCACAATCTACGTTGTGAACCACTGTTTGGCAGCCAACCGGTGCCACTGGGAGGAGGGCACTATGACAGCCACAGTTACACAGGTCTGCACTAGACTACACAAATTACACTAGACTACACTAGACTACACTGCTATATCAGCTCATACACTCAACCCATATAATTTCATGAAGTAGTATCTAAGTATTTTTATGCTCTTTATTAGAGAGGAGGAGCTTTTCAGAGAGTCTCAGTTCAGGACCCGGTCGAGGGGCAAAGAGATTTCTGTCAGACTCCTGCAGCAGCACACTGACACTCAAAATGGCCAAAGGCCTCTCATCTGAAGGTATTGGACTTATTAGGTTGCCTAAAAAAGTTCCCTGTGTAAGCACCATTTGAAGACTTGGGACATTTCTCATAGCACAGAAAATGAAACATCTCATTATTATAACATCACTGTATATGGAAACATAATCATTAACTGCATAAACAGTGACATGCATATGAACTTTTGGAGATAAGATAAAACACCAACATTGTATTACATTATATCAGGGTTTTATATATTATTATATTATATTATTAATATATTTAAAAAGACTCCAATTTGATATCTAAGTTGGAGGCCTTAAAATGTCTTAAATATTTTTAAACAGGTCTTAATTTACAAATGTCCATATAACACCTGTAATGCTCATTGAAATTCACTTTAGAATGTTTTATTAATTTATTTTCCCTTTGTTCTGTAGTTCTTTCTCTAATAGAAATATTGAAACTAATAATTACATAATGAGACTAATGTGCTTTCAGTTGTGGGTGAAAATCCTTTTTTGGACTGTACTGCAGATATAAAATTAAAATTTTCGACTATGGGGAAGTAAATGTTTTAGCACTGATGATGATGATGTAGGTCTAAATTTCATTCTTAATGGTCTACAAAAGGTTTTTAAAAGTTTTAAAGTTAGCTCTCAGGTCTGTGCATTGTCATTTTGGATATTTAGTGAAAAAAAATATCTTGTATATTACATTTCTAAATAAAACTGTGACTTTAATACATCTCTGAATATCAATAGTGATCTTAAAAATACATCATTAGTATCTATGGTGTTTGTTTGTTTGTGTACATGCAGATTCTTTTCTGGTGCAGAATGGAGTCTCTGAACACTTGGAGAAACCACAGATGTCCCCCAATAAGGGTCTGGGTTTACATCCTCACTCTCAGGGTACCATCTCTCCTGGTCAGCTGTGTCGCCTCGGCTCTGCAGGTGTGAAAGCATGCGTACATACACATGGTAGAATCAACCAAACCACAACCCTAAATGTTTTTATTATTTTTATTACGAAAAAGTTTACTCAAGAGAGATTTTTTATACAATACAATGAGCAAATAAATAAATAAATAAAAAATTTAACAAACCCATATATATATATGTGTGTGTGTGTGTGTGTGTGTGTGTGTGTGTGTGTGTGTGTGTTGTGTATGTATGTGTATATATATACAGTCCCTGACAAAAGTCTTGTCGCTTGTGTACAAATTGACCTGAAGTGCCGCTGAAATATATTTCTAATCAAGATTTTTTTTACAAGAAATGGCTCATTTTAATCCCAACAGCTTTTGTAATAATGTTTCAGTGCAAAACGAAACTGTCAAAAAGTATTCTAATATTCACAGCTTGGTAAAGCCCATTGAGTCCATTTTTGCAAAGACATAAGTGTTGTCGCCTTGTCATATGAGCTTCACCTGTGACTAATAATGGATCAATGAGGTCTCAGGTGTGTATAAAAAGAACCCCAGTACACTAGACCTTCACCTCAACTGCAACTAGACCTCTGCAAACATGCCTAAGATTCACCCTGAGACTAAAGTGTTGATTATCAAGAGGCTGAAGACCAGATCCACTGCTGATGTGGCAGACACCTTCAATGTGTCTCAGCGTCAAGTACAGAGGATAAAAAAAAGATTTGAAGAGACTGGAGACGTTTTTGACAAGCCCAGGTCAGGCAGACTCCGCAAGACAACTGCTCGAGAGGACCGTTTGTTGGCTCGAAAATCCAAGGCCAGCCCATTTTTCACTGCAGCAGAGCTCCACGAGACCTGGTCACCTGAAGTCCCCGTGTCAACCAGAACAGTTTGTCGGATTCTATCTCGAAATGGCCTCCATGGTCGAATCAGTGCCCAGAAGCCAGCACTAAACAAAAGACGATTGAAAAACCGTGTGGCATTTGCCAAGGCCCACAGCCTGCTAAAAGGATGGACGCTGGAAAAGTGGCAGAAGGTGGATTTTTCAGATGAATCTTCTGTTGAATTACACCACAGTCGCCGCACAAATATTGCAGGAGACTACTGGACCCGCTGGAGCCCGCATGGATCCGAGATTCACCCAGAAAACAGTGAAGTTTGGTGGCGGAAAAAAAATCATGGTCTGGGGTTACATCCAGTATGGGGGTGTACGAGAGATCTGCAGGGTGGAAGGCAACATCAATAGTCTAAAATACCAAGAAATCTTAGCTACCTCTTATATTCCCAACCACCATAAAAGAGGCCAAATTCTGCAGCAGGATGGTGGTGCTCCATCGCATACTTCCATCTCCACATCAAAGTTCCTCAGGGCGAAGAAGATCAAGATGCTCCAGGATTGGCCAGCCCAGTCACCAGACTTGAACATCATTGAGCATATGTGGGGTAGGATGAAAGAGGAAGCATGGAAGACTAAACCAAAAAATATTGATGAACTCTGGGAGGCTTGCAAGACTGCTTTCTTTGCTATTCCTGATGACTTCATCAATAAGTTGTATGAATCCTTGCCAAACCGCATGGATGCAGTCCTTCAAGCTCATGGAAGTCATACAAGATATTAGAATTTGGATCTCACAGCACCACTACTTAATTTGCTGACATATTTTTGTATTTGCAGTAAATTTGTTCAATTTCTGTATAGGCGACAAAACTTTTGTCTTGCCAAAAGTTTGACCTTTCTGTTTTGATTAAATGATAAAATCTTTTTTCAGTGAAACTAATTTATTTCAGTGCATTAAACATGTTTAATGTGGTGTTTCTACAAAATAGATAAGCGACAAGACTTTTGTCAGGGACATATATATATATATATATATATATATAGAGAACTATATAATATTAAATAATATATATATAAAGATATATATATATATATATATATAGATATATATATAGATCTATATATCTATAGATATATATAGTCATATAGAGATATATATCTATATATATATATATATATATATATCTATATATAGCTATATATATATATAGTATATATATATATATATATATATATATAGTCATATATATATATATATATATATATATATATATATATAATATCGATCTATATCTCTCATATCTCATACTATCGTATCATATATATATATATATATATATACTATATATATATATATATACTATATATATATAATATATATACACAGACCACAGAATGTCACCGTAGTCATTTCATATACAGAAAACACACCGACCAGGGATTGGCATTATATAATATTTATATTTTTATTGACATTATATAATAGGGTAATATTATTGGCTTTATGGCATTATAACAGTATGCCAGGTGAAGTGAATAACACTTTTGCGTCATTACGGTACATGTTAGTGGGTGGGATGTATTCGGCAGCAGTCCTCAAAGTTGATTCAGTTGGAGTTGAAACAGGAAAAATTTACAAGTGTGAGGATTTGAGCAAATTGTGATTTCTAAACGGCTGAGCCAGAGCATCGAGAATTCAGCTCTTATTGGGAATTCCCAGTGTGCATTGGTCAGTATCTATCAAAAGTGCTCCTTGGAATAAAACATTGCTGAACCAGTGACAGGGTCACGGGTGGTTAAGGCTCACTGATACACGTGTGTAGTGAAGGTTTTCTCGAGTGTACCTCAAATCGCTGAAGAAGTCCATGCTGCAATGCTCAAAAATATCAACAAAATATTAGCAGGTGATCATAATTTTCTACCTGATTGGTATAAATGCTAAGTCGATGTATTGGTTTGAGTACAGGTTCAGAGCGTTTCCTGAACTCCAGAGAGAGCCCTCGACCCAGTGGCCAGGATCCCAACCTGTGGACCGTGGAGGACGTCATGCACTTCATCAGAGAGCTGGACCCTCAGTTGGGTCCTCATGCAGAGCTTTTCCGCAAACACGTACGTATTGATTTTAGAGTGTTTGTGTGTGTGTGAGAGAGAGAGAGAGTGTGTTGTAAATGAACAGGTGACGAGTCTCTCTGTTGCCATTGGCCTGTTTCAGGAAATAGATGGGAAGGCTCTCCTTCTACTGCGGAGTGACATGATGATGAAGTACATGGGTCTGAAGCTTGGTCCCGCCCTCAAACTCACCTTCCACATCGACAAGCTGAAACAGGGTCGCTAAGCACTAGAAGCTGACCTTTAACCTTTCTACTCCATCAAGCACACGACATGGTGGAAATGTTATGTCCACTGAAGCTTTACTGAAGCATTACTGTCATTTCTGAATGTGTGTCTTGTTTGTGTCCCCTTGTTCTCTTTTGTTTTAGTGCCCATTACATGTAGCACACTTGCCCCCATTGACATGATGGGGTCAGTTAACTAACGCACACTTCTCTCCATGATGTTCCGTGTTTGTTTTCTTCTTGAGTTATGCAGGATTGTGCTGCATGGACAGTAGACAGGCCATTTTCAGGCCTTTGTTTGTTTGTTTGTCTTAGTACATACCAATTTTTATCCTTTTTAGCCGCAGTATGAAAGGACTGGAATTTTGTGCTCCAGTTTTTTTGTTTGTTTGTTTTTTTAAACAGAGATCACAACAAACACTAGATCTGTCCCACTGAATGTCGGGATCGGTTCTAAATCATGTCTCAGTCTGAGGCATTTTCATATCTAATACTGTACTTTATACATATCTACACATCTAACCTGCAGTTAATGCCATGGATAAACTGCGTTTCTTTTGTATGGTCCTGTTTATTATGTGTTTGTGATTCATTTGTACTTTTTTTTACAGTTTTATACAATATTGTTAAAGTTCATACATTGTGATAAGGATGAAATAAAAAAAAAAAGTCGTTGGACAGATTTTAAAACTGCGTTCTTGCATCTTGTTTGGTGTTTTGTTGGCCATTTCATGTCCGGCAGGAAGATTTGAGTACTGGTGCTTTAAATTCACCATTTTAAAGATGCTCAGGGGTGTCGCCTATACGTTTAGAGCAGGGATCACCAACCTTTTTGTAACTGAGAGCTACTACATGGACACCGAGTCATATAAAGGGCTACCAGTTTGAAATACTCCTCTGAAATAACAAATTTACCTTTAGTTATATATTATTATTATTATTATTATTATTAATGATACTCATTTATCTATGTAAATACACTTGACAGTGACTATCAACAACGAATTAACACTTTTACATTTTACATTATAGACGCATCTCACTGATGAGTTGTGCACTTTTTATAGCAAGCCTGAGAGCTACTCATGTGCTCCTTGGGGGCTACCTGGTGCCCACGGGCACCACGTTGGTGACCCCTGGTTTAGAGCATCACGTCTACACAAGGGGGCAGCAAAGGCTTTAGCGTTTCTCAGGATTTCTTCGTCCGTCGATGCATAAAAGCCCTGAAACCCTTTTTTTTTCTTTTTTTTTTTTTTTTCTTTTTTTTTTCTTTTTTTGCATTAAAGAGCAGCTTTACCAGTTTTTATGCATGCAGTAGTGCCACGCTGCCATGCTTGGTGAACCACAGAAAGACACTTTCCAATAGTCTGCTTACTTGGAAGAAATCTGGAATGAATTTTATCATTCTGATGGCTCAGGAACATGCTGCTTAGTGTTTTATTAACTAAAAGAAATACAATCACTATACAGTCATTTACATGGTAAATATCTTGGCAGACAATGTTTGTGTTACTTGTTCTTGTGTTGCCCTTAGTAGTAGCACTACACACAATAGGAAGTTATTTTACTTAATACAATCTTCTGTAAAATATCTGCTTATGTCAGGAATAAAAACCTTATTCAGTTTTGTTTGTTTATTAGGCATTAAATACTGAAATTCATTTATATTTGACTGTTTCCTTTTCATTGTTGCATGTGGATATGTTGGATGTTAGCACTTTCATTTTCCCCCAGAAATTCATTAAATTCAGTTCATTAAGGAAAGCAACGTTTTCTATAATTCTGTCGGCATAGTCAACCTTTGTCTTGTTCGTTTTACCGTGATTCTGTGGTGGTGTTTTTGTTTCTCTTTTGCTTTACTGTTTGTAAGTCTGTAAATACACCCAAAGAACACCGTGTAATAAAGGCTGGTGAAACTTTGTTTTACAAGAATCTCAGTTTGTGTGATTAACTAAAATTATGAAACTTCCATCCATCCATCCATCTATCTTTAAAGTGACTAAGACATCCAAAAACAGTGATGATCGGAGAATCTTTACATCGCTCTCAATATATTAAACATACTCTCGATCAATAAAGTATAAATAAATAACTAAAAGTACAGTTTCTAATTTTATCTGACGCACAATCTAATGTGTAGCATTTATACGGAAATTCATATTCATTTACTGTATTTAAATAATTCAGTTTCTCTGGATTCCCTTGATCATCCATGACATTAAATCAGACCATGTTATATGCATCTGTTCTTGCTGGTGCATCTACTGCTTCCTTTTTAAAATTCCGCTTATCTACTTAACCTTGGAAAAAAGACTAATAGAATTATTCTAATGTATGCTAAATGCCTGATCGTCCAACTTGCAGACCAAAAATAAATTACGAAGCCGTGCGCCATTATGAAGGCACTTCAAACCACATTCAATTCTGATGAGATTTTGATTCATTTTATTCAATGTCATACCGTCATCATTCTACATGTATTTATGGCAGGTGCCCTTATCCAGAGAATTTACAACTGAACAGTTTTAAAGGCCGTTCTCAAGGCCCCAGCAGTGGCCGTGGTGGTGTTGCTGGGCTGTGAACCTGTTACATTCTGGGTCAGAGTCCAGTCCCTTAACCACTGAGCTACCATCTAATGGGAGCATATCTTTCTGTTGGGGTTACATGTCTACTGCAAAGTCATCAATAAATTACCATGTTGGTGAAATCATTAGTGATAATATCTTAATTTTAAGGCTTTATGAAAATTAATGACCCGATTAATGCAACTCGCTTACATTTGTGAGAACTAAAAAACTGTAAATCTCACCATATTATCACAAGTGAGAGTTTCGTTTGCTGGCCTAACACACAGAACAAGCGCATACTTTTTAGGTACAATTTGTACCGAGTTGTTACCATAGTGTCCTCACATTAGAAACTGCGTATCGTACAGCCAATATAGCTGTCAAATGTGACTAGTGGAAGTACAAATCTGAAGACAGGATTAAAACCTAAAGACGGAATGTATTAATATACTGTATTAAATACAGAGAAAAATCCTAAAAGGAATGGAGAGTCAAAAGAAGCTAACACATAATCAATTATAGATGTTGCTGAATGCATTGATAATATACTGCACTGTCTATTATTGATCAGATTTCCATTTCTCAGCTTGGACAAAATTGTTCATTCAAGTCCAATATCGATGTTTTCATCATTTTAAGGAGTATTATGTAAAGTTTCAGGACGAGGTGCCACAGTGAACCTCAGACAAATGTGCCATGAAGTTGTGGAAATGCTGATGCGGCTGCACATTAAGTGAGTGTGATAGTAATCGATAGCAGGTGAGATATTAAACCTTCTCAATCTGGACCACATTTGCAGTTTGGCCACTGTTCTCGCTAAACATTTGTGTTGTGTTTGTATAAAAGCTGCTGATCTGCTTTTTCCTAACAGTAAAAAAAAAAGAAAAAAAGAAAAAAAAGGAGAAAGGTTGGCTGCTATTAGTTGAAGAGTTTCACTCTTTTTCGAACCATGATTGTGTCACTCAAATGAAGCCACATAGGGGTTTGAAACCAGTTTTATGGAGACGCAGCAGGGTGACACACACATATATGCACAGATACACACCCAAATGCACAAGCAACAACAAACAGAGCCACTCCTCTCATCCCTCAACCTGTTCTAGCTGGCCAGGCAGAGGTCTGCACTTCACACAGGCAACTGAATAATTTACACGTTGCCCTTAACATGAAAGGCAAACAGCAATAAATGCACAAGTTGTAGGGGGGCTACAATTCAGGCCACAGCACAGTGAGGGGGTGTGTCTGAGGAGTGTGAAGGCCTGTATTTTTACCCCTAACCCTATATACCTGCAGCTTAGTGCTGCCATATGCATTACAGCCCACACATAGTTGCCTTGGGAGCATAAATGTTTACACTGGGAAGATAATCATAACCTTAAACACGACTTTTATGTATGTGTATATATATATATATATATATATATATATATATATATATATATATATATATATATATATATGTGTGTGTGTGTGTGGTTTGTCTTATCACTTGGGAAGAACGTGACGCAGGTTTTTCCGACAGGATTCGAACACGACGAGCAGCAGTGATCCGTATAACCAATGACGCACGGTAAGGACCAGGAAGTCTGGCGCGTTCTTACCTTTACACATGAATGATAAAAAGGGGTAGTGAAATCCCAGCGTGCTGCCAATACTTGAGCACCTTTTTTTCCCAGAGAAAATGACGAACATGTTGATACATGTAGCGAATCCATGCCTGAACACGTAGTATGACAGCAGACATGTTTTCTTATGGGAACGAAATGCATTTAGTTGCTCTTTTCGTATACAAACTTGTATTTAAGGGTTTGTAAGGGCAGACAGTGAAAGCAACAATGCCTTTTTGGTGTGGATAGTGTGACAAAAAAAAAAGTAATCACGTATTTTGTTTATATACATATACAAACGAACTATAAATGCCCAAACATGCAGTATTTATTTCTATGTTAGTGGAAATCAAAAAAGAGACTTTTCTCCAACTGATAGTCCTGGAAGTCCAGAGACAGCCAAATTGGTTCCATGGGAAATTACATTTAAATGCTGTAAATGATTTGCTCGTTTATTGATTGAAAAGGCTTGTGCTGCTGACATTCACATCGCTCTGAATCAGTGGAAAGCATTACATAGATGATGTCAAACTAAGCAGTTTTATTATTCATTGATTATACTGTTAAAATCGTCATTGGGGCTATTACAATAGTTTTATTCAGCAGTGTTTTATACACTGATCCAAAACATTATGCACGCTCTTGTAAATTCACAACAACGCGATTTTACGGAACAATAGCCCTTATCGCATTTAAATTATCGCAAAGAGTAGGCAGATGGGTGAATCAGACAAGAGTTAAATGTTTGTTGCCTGGAAATCAAGTCCTGTCAGTAATACCAGTGTGCCTTTCGAAGGGGGTCTGCTATCTGGGATCCTGTGAAACCATGGGGCAAACCCCATGGAGAATTCCCCATTTCATGACCAAAATGAGACTTTCTGAACTTTGCCATTTGTGACATGGGTTACATCTTTTTGTCTTTTTTTTCCTGCTTGTACTGTCACTCGGTCGAGAACTCTGTGGTGGGTTTTAGGTTGTTGATTTAAAGTGAGAACATTATAAGCACTAACAGGAAGCGTGTATAGCGGTTGTTGTGGGTGGCCCAAGAGTAGCGAGAGAAAGAGAAAAACAGTCACCAGTTAACTGTAAATATCTGCCGTCACACCCTGCGTAGTCTGTCTAGTCTGGCTCCTGGGCAGAAAACAGACAAGCGTACACGAGCGAACATTTTTCACGGATAATGATCCCGAATAGATGATGACATATAATAATTACAGTAAACGCGTCTGCCTTAAGAAATATTACCCAAGAATTACACTGGAACAGGACAAAACACCATGTAATAAAACGTTCACACCCCTTTCCTATCCAGCAGACACTTTGTGGCTTGGGTGGGAAGCGGTCATCTTAGATACTTAAAACAGAAAGGCGAGAGCCGTTACACCGCCCAGCCCAGCCTTCCCCAAATTCTCACCCAATCTTGTCAGCAAGTTTCAAATTGCCACGAGAGGCAAGAAGCGACAGCTGAAATACCCAGAGGTACGGGAATTGGTAATGCAGCTTAGTGCAAAAAATAAACGAAAACCCCTAGCATTGATTATTAATTATTGATTATTATTTCAAAACACAAGACCTTCTTTTGTGAAGCGTTGAAGTTTAAACGGGGGTATGGTGGCGTAGTGCTAATCACGTTCGCCTCACACCGCCAGGATCCGGGTTCGATTCCCGTCTCGGTCATGTGTGTGTGGAGTTTGCATGTTCCCCCCGTGCCTCAGGGGGTTTTTCTACGGGTTCTCCGGTTTCCCCCCGGTCCAAAAACATGCACGGTAGGTTGATTGGCACCTTGGAAAATTGTCCCTAGTGTATGAATGTGTGTGTGAATGTGTGTGTGTGTGTGTGTGTTTGTGCCCTGCGATGGGTTGGCATTCCATCCAGGGTGTGTCCTGCCTTAATGCCCATAGACGCCCGAGATAGGCACAGGCTCCCCGTGACCCGAGGGACGATCGGATAAAGCGGTAGAAGATGAATGAATGAATGAATGAAGTTTAAACGCTTGACTAAAAGCAAAAAAAACCCAACAGATGCACATCAAAGCTCTCGATCGGAATAATAACCACACAGCCACAGAGTAGTGTTCCATAAATAAAATAGTTTATTATTGCTTAAAATAAATACAATTTTCTTCAGACAAAAGCAAGAGAAAAGGCAAAAGGACCAGTTGTATCCACCCTGATATCCAGGCAGCCATGAGTGGGGGTCAGCTTATGCTTCAATTGCCATCTCAAGGAATAAAATGTCAAGCCGGGAAAAGTCAATTATACATGGTAAGACTACTGTAAATGTACATTTAGACAGCAGTTACAGTTCACCCCTCTAGCACAAACACAAATTGACCGACCTGGGTTGAATAAACACGCTCTTGGGGGCTCAATCCAGAAAGGTTTCAATTGAACCATTTTTCAACTTGCTTGAAATGTTTCTTGGAGAAGCATGTTCATTATGGCATCTACATAACCTCTGCCCTGTTGTTCCCTCCCCCTCTAAGCAGGAAATGACAAAGGAGCGTTAACGGCTTGCCAATGCAACCCCCCTCAAGAAGGTCGAGTAGGACATGGCCATAAATGGAGTCCATGCTCTGTGTTCTTAGATGCAAAATGTTCAGGGATGAAGAGCCTGTGTAGGCAAGGTAAGCTCAGATTAACCTGGACTGTTCATGCTGACCGCCCCACCCCCACCCCCACCCCAACACACACACACCACACACACACACACACACACACAAACACACAACTGTTAAAAACATACTACATTATGTGGTAATCCGCTTGGCTATGGGTCAGGATATACACCTACTGGATCATGTTTGATCAATAAAACAGATAAGTGGCCAGAACAAACAGGATTTTTTTTTAACCTTTAAAATAATCCCTAGCATGCAAGAGGATCAGTGCATACTAGTGGCTACCATTTGGTGTCAAGTACAACAGAGTAAGACAAACTATATGGCTTATGCCTACTTTTTTTTTTTTTTGTAGATGCATCACTTTTGAAATCATGCCTGAATGGAAAAATAAGGATGCAAGAAGTCAACTCATGGCCTATTTATTGATTTCAGCAGCATTCTCTGTTATTCCATGAAATTCAGAGAAGAACATAAAATTAGGCCACAGATAAAACCTGGCCAACTTTATTAACAAAAGGAGCAAAGCCAAAAAGTTTAACCCCCGTCAACCTCAAAGGTCATTGAAACAAATAAATAAAAAACGAAGAAAGAAAAAAAAATGAGTGATTTAAGGCAGTTCTACACTTACGATGGCAAAATCCACAGTAGATACTGGAATATATCTATATGGGTTTGCTTGGTACATGTAATGTAGCACATACATACAGCTGATTAATCCAGTTAATACTGTTGGTGACCAGTTCACTACAAATGAAAATCTCTCAGTTCAACATTTAACCATAAGACTACAGAGCTTTGTTACACATTTTAAAGCCCAACCCCCATCCCACAATCAAAACTGCAACACAACATCCTGCACAGAACTTCCTCAGCAAAGCTTTGCGATCTATGTTAGGGACTGAGTGAACGTAAATAAGTTACATGTGAATGCAAAACTGCATGGAGAACTAAGAGTGATGTACATTGCACCAAGCTCGTAGTTCGGCAATGTCGTTACATTCGTGTCTGGAAGGATGGGCGCATCGTTTACTACCCACTCCCAACAGGGATACAACTCTGGCTGGAGCTCAACCACTCTTTCCAGTAGTGAACCAGAGAAACATCTGCCCTGTCCTTCTCTACTTTGCAGAGAGAATTCTCAAGACTATGAACAGGGTAATTATCACCGCTTACTGCACCGTGCACCCTTTCAGCGTCTAATTCTATATGGCTCAGCAGCTGACTGTGCTGGGCTGCTGTTTGCTGACAAAGTCTGGTAGGAAATCAAACTCGTTCTGTCCCAGAAACAGCTCTGGAAGCTCCTGCACTCTGTCCAATCCCAGCTCCATGACTAATGCCGTGAGAACCTCCTCGTCGATCAGATCGGCATCCATTCCGTTGAGGCCCAGAGCGGGACCGCCCATGTGCTGCATGTTGGCCAGCTGTGCCGGACCCATACGAAACTGAGCTCCGTTTGGCACGTGATGTCCGTTCATGGCACCCAGTGGATGCCCGTGGTACTGAGTGTTCAGTTTTTGCAGATGCATGCTGGCCATGAGCTGCTGAGAGTTCAGGCCTCCAGACATGTACTGCTGCTGTTGCTGCTGCTGTTGTTGTTGTTGACCCTGATGGTGCTGCTGGTGCATATGATGCTGTTGGTGCTGCTGACCCTGGTTGCTGTACATCATGTTGGCTGACTGCATTTGATGATGACCCATAGCTCCTCCGTTCATCTGCCCATTCATCACCATGTTGGGTCGTTGCATGGCACCCTGAGGCCCATAATGCATCATCTGTCCGTTGGGCATGGGTCTTAGACCAGGCTGGGGGGCATGTTGCTGGCCATTCATGCCCATTCTGTAACCATGCAGGTTGCCATTCACCTGGCCGTGATTCATGGACATCATCATGTGCTCTGCCATGGCTTCTTCTCCCTTCCTTGAAATAGAACACACCATGTTATGTTTGAAGCAGAATTTGAAATTGGAATTGAAAGACAAAAAGGTATTAAAAAACAAAATAGTAATCAAAGCCATTGCACATCGTGCTAAAACAAACCAAGCACATACTACTGTGGGTTTCCATTGGCGCATACATAATAAGACTTAGTCACACAACAACAAACACGATTCAACCAGGCTCGTTCAAGGACAATACAAAACTAGAGTCAACAGACGGATAAGCCCGAGCTGTTTTCATATCCTGAGCATTGGTTAACCAAACGTAATCCTCTGAGACACTTGATTGGAACAACACGCAGATCTGTTAGATGGCTGCTCAGTGTGAGCACCTTTCCCACTGCAGAAAAGCCAAGGTGTCCCTCTCTCTCTCTCTTTTTCTTTCTCCCCCTTTTCCAGCTGGCTACCCATGACTGCCTCTCAAAATACAACCCCTCAAAATATCAGTGATGCAAAACCAAACCACTCACGGTCGGACTGATTTATACAGTAACACCATTCTGATGGACACCTCTCCAGAAGACATGAAGACATAAAGACACAGGGCAACAAAAGGAAGCACTTCTATCGAAACCTGTCCGGAGTCCCAGACAAATACATGCCTAGCTTTCGAAAACGTGGATGCAAGAACTCGATTTTTAGCAATATACAGGTTGAAACACCCAACACACACCCTCAAATAGCATGCAACTCCTTAGTGTGCAGGGAAGAAAGTGAGCAGAGGCGCGAACAATAGAGCTGCGTGCTCGTGTCCTGAATCGGCTCAGTGTTTTACATCCAGCGGAGAAAATAAATAAATAAATAAAAACCTTCTTACCTTTAAAAAAAAAAAAAAGCACAGTAATCTCCCTGCGATCCTTTTTAAGAAAAGCGCAGCCCAGCTCCTAGGAATTAGCTTTTATTTCCCGGAGAGCTGGAGCTTCATAGTAGTCCACGTTGAAAGAAACGAGCTAGTGTGTGTGTGTGTTTAGTGGGTCAGCTCGGGGAATTATATGCGCGTGAGCAGCTCGGAGGCAGGCTGAAGGGGAGGGGGGAGGGGGCGGGGCTTCTCGGTGTCCTTTGTTCCCATTGGCCGTGCTTCAGCGTTATTGTGCAAAGAGTGCTTCAATGTTTCTTCTGAGACTGAGTCCATTTCAGTCTTACTGTTCTGGTTTCAATGCGAAGCTAGGCATGACAACAGTCTCTTAAAAAAAAAACAACTATATGTGCAGACTTTTCATTTGATTGCTTGATAGATAGACAGACAGACAGATAGATAGATAGATAGATAGATAGATAGATAGATAGATAGATAGATAGATAGATAGATAGATAGATATGGTGTATAGATAGACTGTGTCTATGGTGATTGGATGCACCATGGTATTATTTGCGTATCTTACTTTTCTGACAGGTTTTAAGTTTGATGAAATTGTGCGCACTCAAAATTGACTAGGGTGATATGTTACCCATATTCAGTTACCTGATAATGAAACACGTTTAAGCTCATGTTGACTGAAATGCTCGTCATACTGTTGTCACTAAATTGCTCGAAAACAAATGAGATCCTCTGCAAGCACAACCTTGTCCAATTCATAACAAGGTGATACCACCTCTTGCCTTAACACCAGGATGTGCCACTGTGAATATCAGTAACCGATTACAATATGATAACACAAGACTGCACTGTCCTATAGCTGTATTATCTAATGTGTTCCGAGCTGTGTATATGGATCAGCTGCTATATTCAGCACCATATGCTTCTTTTTTGCTTACCTTTTCATTTAGCAGGAATGGAATGCATGTGTGTGTCTGTGTGTGTAAAAGAGAGAGAGAGAGAGAGAGAGAGAGAGAGAATTTAGCAGCTCAGTGGAAGTCAATGTGACCTACTGGTTTGTGCAGTGTTTGTGAAGTGGGAAAAGATGGTGTGTGTGTGTGTGTGTGTGTGTGTGTTTGGGGGGTGTTGGTGCTATTCTGGGCCAGTGGCTGCAGAAGCAGGATTGACCACTCAGACACTGGCCTCTTCCAGGCTTCATTATAAGACATGCGAACCAAAATAGTTGTTTTAAAGAATGCAGATCAGTGAATGAAGTGAGTAGCTTAGTTGTTCATTTTATCACACAGACACTGTCAGAGCTGACTGTTTGGTAGATCAGGGAATCCACATCCTGGTGTGAGCTTGAAGGATCACTGTTTACCCAAAGCTCAGCGTTGGTTAAAGGAGTGCCACCCACTTCCAAGGTGCAGTATCTGTCACACACATTAGCATCTGCATTGTGCAGACTGGTGCCCTAATTTGCATGGCAATCTGTTTAGCCTCTGGTGAAAACCCGGTCCTACAGCAGGGTGTAAAAACATGTTTCAACCTATTAAAATTCCAGCATATGTAATCTTATCAAATCACGTGATGGTCTTTTAAACCGAGTTCACAGGCTTAATGTCAGATAGATCAAACTAACTAGCCTTTATGTAGAGACACACTTAAGTGTGCAAACTGGACACCTCAGCTGTGATAATGGTAGCACTAATCAACAAATCAATAAAGCTACTACCGTTGAATAAAAGTTATTGTGTCAGTCAATTGACCTTTCCCAAAGAGAACATGTATGCAGTGTTGAATTTTAATAAATATTATGCTATGACCATAACTACATTTAGTATTGTAATGTAGCATGTCTCACTAGATACAACAAAATTGATATTTAAATGAATACAGGGGACAAATAAAAAGAATAAAAAATCTTGTCTGTAATAATTTAGCTATGCAAAAAATGTATGTCAGTGTATTTTCTGAAATAAGTTATTTTCTTAGTAGCTTGTTGTGTAATTACCTTGATCAAAAAGTACTTTGGGTGTCGTTAAAGCATGAGGGATTTTTGTACCTTCAATAACAGACTAGTAAGTTTTCTCCTAAGATTTGCTCAAAAACACACGTAACACTTTGCAATGAACATGTCTGTATCTAAGGTTTGGTCCATGGGAAACTAAACAAAGGGAGTTCTTTATTTACCTAGTATTGCAGTGCCCTCCAGGGATATGAGCATAGGCTTACTGTCTATTGACATATAAATAATATGAACATATGATTATCTAATTAAACAGTCACTTTAATATCTACCACTGTCATATTTTCCCATTGTTTCAATTGTGTTTCAGAGAGACTGCATGCATGTGTTTGTATTGTGCTTGTTGCACCATTTACTCTTCTTTAACCCTTTCGAGATGCAGTTAGACAGAGCAGTACTTGCTCTTTCCCAAGGCTCTCTTTCTTCCTCCCCCACACCTGATTAACAAAGATACCAGAGCGTGGAGGAGGGGCAGACCAACTGCCAACAGGAGCTGCTCAGCACGGCAGACAGGGATAGAACGTTTCTCTCTCTCTCTCTCTCTCTCTCTCTCTCTCTCTCTCACTTACTCTCTTTCTGACTATGTGCTTTTCATGCATGCATTTTCATTCTCTGTTTCTTTGTGCCACGTTTAATGAAACCTCACTCTCATCTCCACAAACAATAACCTCCATGTATTGGATTTAGTGCTTGTGAATGTCCTTGTCTCATATTTGCATGGGCTTGGCTTGTCCTTGACCTACACATCTGTTCTCAGTATCATCCGCTGCTACAGTAAATTAAAGTGCAGTCTTGTCACTCTGTGGTTTTAATTCAGTAGAGGAGAAACACTTCTTTCCCCTCCCCCCACTTACTGATCTCATTACCCCTGGGTTTGTCCACGTATTTACCTCACACATGACCTCATGGACTCTCTTAGTCGTTCCCCCCACTCTAGCATGTTATTGTGAAACAGGGTAGCTCAACAGAATAGTGCTGGAATGCTGTTGGCTCATGCGACCATGTTTATGGAAGAGCTAGGAGTAATGGCCCGTATTTGTGTTCCTTTCCCTGTTTGGAATGCAGGCATTTCTTTGGCATGCTTCTCTACCAGCTGGCCAATAGCATGGAAAGAAAGGAGCAGCAGCACAGGTCACATTGGATTAAGATGGTTTGCGCTGTGGCCAACTCCGTCTTTAAATTCCAACTGTATCATTGTTTAGTATTTGCTTTCCTTTTGTGTAAATTTGACTTGCAATTGGATGAATTGGTTTGTTTGAAGTAATCAGTGTAGTTATACAAACTTATAATTAGACTTTGGCACAGCTTTGATTGTGGCATCCTTGGTCAACCTCTTGTCCTTGTGACAACATTTCATATTATAAGGGAATGCATTGACATAATCCTAAGGGTGATCCACCATCTCTCTCTCTCACACACACACACACACACACACAGGCACACACACTGTATATATATATATATATATATATATATATGTGTGTGTGTGTGTGTGTGTGTGTGTGTGTCTGAGAGTAAATGTACATTCACCTTTTATGATGTTATTCATATATGTTTTTAAGATGCTCAAAAGGACTGACAATCAAGATATCGAGAAATCTATGCTAATTTATTGTGTATCTATAATAAAAATGAAAAGGGAAGCATAAAATTACACTAAAAACAGCTCTTTAAGTCCGCATTGTGTGTGTGAGAACATGTTTGCAGCCTGTATACAAAGAAGAACTCTATGAATGATCCCCAACACAGCGTGTCACAATGCCAGTTCCCAAGCGCACGTTTAAGGAACAAGGTACTGTTCTTTTGCCAAGGACTAGAAAACATCCTGGTCACTCCACCCTTCTCTCCTCTCCAAAACTTTCTGTTTTGCAAGCATCCACTGACATTAACATTTTATGATGGTTGTCTACTCCCACACCATGATACATTAGAAATGTCCAGTAGCTTCGAGGAAAACCCCTCAAATGTTTTTGCAAAGGTGTCATCATCTGCCTGAAAACAAAAGCCATTGAAACCGTTGTAATCTCTAAACGAGGATGCACTAGAATTACCACGGAACAGAGATATTGAACAAAAGTCTTGACCTGAATGTAGGAACAGAGTGTTCTCATGTCTCATTGTAACAATAGCACACCTGCTGAGTGTCAGTGACGTTTCACTCCTCGATCCCCAGTCGGAAACTTTACACAGGCTGGTCCCTTGCGCTGTATTTGAGTGATTTCAGTGATAAAAACTCACAAAGTGTTTTCATTAAAAAACTATTGCACAACAACAACAAATGATCAAACTGAAAAGGAATTCTGTCCAATTCTCAAAAACTGAGCACTCAAGTGAAGGTTTCACTCTTGTTTCCAGGATACTCTTATGTTGCATAGCTTGCATTTTCACTTCCTTTAAGAGGGATTTTATGTTTTTGAAAATGTACATTTACTTTACCAAATTGCATTAAGTTGCACAGCGCAAATGGCTTGCTTTAGTTTGCCTCTACATAATGATAAACTGATGACATTAGTTCTATTAGTAGTAGTAGTAATAGTAGTAGTAGAATTATTTGTATTGCTTTTAGGACAAAATCCATATATGAAAAGAGCAACAAAAAAAAGTGAAAATACATTTGCATAAACCTTAAACAAGAGAAACAACTTCATGTCTCTAATTAGCGGATTGTTTTTCAGATTCACTATGCTAGAACATTAAAAACATTTAAAGACAATGTTTATTTAGAAATATTATGGCAACTTCTATATAATGTTCAGTAGAATGCAACATTTATTTATTTTTGCCCACAAACATTTTCACCCTTCATTGGAAAAAAAATTCTGGGCTAAATTCTGGACTCAAAACTACCCAACCCACATATTTTTTTTCCTAAGGCCAGTAAACCACCATTGAGCACATCACATTAAGTCTCTAACACTGTCATTGTCAACTTTTAAAGAATTATTTAACAATGTGTGCACTGTCTGATTCATGACAGCATAATTGGGATTAAGAATTGCGAAAATAAAATCAACTTCAGAGTGATTAAGATTTTGTTCATTTAGATTAGATGGAGTCTAATCAGTCTATACAGCTGAGTTAGTCAAATGTTCCACACAAGTTTTACACTTAACATTCTGTATTAAACAAAACATTTGTATGTCAGAATAAGCCTTTTCAATGTGAAAAAACCTCTCCCTTTGTCTTATCTGTGGTTACGCTGTATATTCGTAAAGTCACATTGTTTATCAATTATACAAATTACACACCACCTGCTTCTCCTGTTTGGGTTGTTCTGTTTCATCTGCAGTAAACTGCACCATTTTTGCCTTCCTATAGTGCGGATGACAAACACAGCTGTGCAGCCAATGTGAAGTGGGCTGATCTTAAGAAGTCAGCGTTCACCTGATATTTACAGTGAAAGTAGATTTACCAGGATGCCTGCTGGGTGACCATCAAGCTCAGTGTAAGACAATCTCTCATTCATCCAGGGCATAGCGCCAACAATACTTGAGGTGTGGGGTGGGGAAAAAATATTCACAACACTCTATAGAAAAATGTTATAGTATATTGGTGTGAAGTCATAAGCACTGAGAATGTAAACAGTACAAGCCGCTGGACGGGCTAGATTTATGGGAGGTAATCGGGGTTGTCTAAATAAGACAGCAAGTTAAGACTTAAAACACAATGTTAAGAATGAGTTTTCACATCAGCGTGGCCCTCAGGGCACTGAAGCAGCAGGATAACACACCAACTGTGTACTTTCTGTGAGAAATTGCCCTTCAGCACACAGAAAAAAAGTTGATAGATAAAAGCCGTGGATGGTACAGTCTTTGTCTTCATCAAAGTAAACAACTCTCCATACCTGCAGAGGGCAGTAGTCTGAATTACCAATCACATAAAAACAGGAATAACTGGTACTGTGAGAAAAGACAAAGCCTATATCGCAAATGACAAATGTCTAAAATAAACAAAACAGCTGCCTATACGTTACCAATATCAGTACCTGAAATGTATCATTTTCACAATAGTTCACACAGTTTCCTCACTCACTTTATTTTTGCTACAGGAGTGAGTAAATGAAATGGCTTGAAAATGGTGTAAAAAAAAAAAAAAGAGTGCTCTAATGATTATTATTTAGTATTTCCACAGCATTATCTCACTTTCAGTGCTTTTCCACTGGACTCTGTGACAGGACCTAATGTAAATCCCAAACTCTCCTTGAGAACATCTGTTTGTTTATTCTATCCATTAAATTATGTGTTATTTAAGGATTGGCGATGTGTAAATTGCAAAAAAAAAAAAACATTAGCATCAATGACAATATCAACAACAGGCGTACAATGTATTACACATAAAGGCATCCCTGGTCACATGATTAGCTGTTCGGAATGAGACAAATCCATTTCGTCGTCATGGTTACATAGGTATGGGTTACAATGCCATTATGATATATGGTTGTGAGAAAAAATAGTGAACAGAAGGGCAATTAGAACCTGCTTAACTTGTTAAATGTGAAATCATAATATAAGGGAAATATCAGGGGGAATATCAGAGAAAAACAATATATGACTTGCTAGAAATGACTTGTAGACCAGAAATTATCTAAGCTAGATTTTTTTTTATTGATTACCTTTGTGTACTTTACATATCTTTAAAATACTTTACATTACAGTTTTTCTGTATATGACAGGTTTTCTGCATTGTAATTAAAGGGTACAAAGCATTGTGTGATAGTGTTTCTAATACTAAACTGACTAAGTAGAACAACCCAAAGGAGAATTGTTTTGTTTCTGAATTCAGATTTCGGATGCACAATTAGCTGAAAGACAGCCGACAGAGGTATCCTAATGCCAAACGTGGAGAAACAAGTGCTTGATCCCAACATATGTTTGGTATGTAATGGCCATTGGTCTCACAAAACGGTAATTATTTAAAATATCAGGATTTTTTTTGTTTTTCCCAGACACATGTCATAGAGAAATTACCCAATTCGCTGTTAGTTGTAAGAACCACACTACAGCCATACCCTGTAATTAGGTAAACTTGTGTACATTCCATTGAGTTTTACTGAAACTAGAGTATGACTTACATGCTTTCGTTTTTTGGGGGTGGGTGTTGGTGTATTGTTCAGGCAAATGAGAGTTTCTATTAATAAACTGAGGACTTCCTCTTAGTGAAGTAAAAACCCAGTGACTGGGAAGTGGAGGCTGCTGGATGTCAGGGGCAGGGGGAGAGTTGAGTGGGAGGAAGAGAGACGTGAGTCCTCATTTGGGGATTTTGCCAAGCATAGAGAAGGACAGTTCCTGCTCTCGAAAGCAGTGTTCTTTCTGTTGTTACCCTTTCTTTCTTAATGGACCAAGATTACCACCATTAAGTCTCAAATCACTGTGATACCACTGGCTACTAATGTGGTGTAAGAGGAATAAAACGAGGAATATTCTCTGACAGGAAGGCACCACATTTTTAAGAAAAAAATCATATTCACTTTATTCCGACCTGCTGAAAGTTTCATTGAAAGGTCACTTTGTACTACCACAGGTTGGTCACACTGGTTATTACACTAAATTGCCAGATTATATCAACAGCTATCTTAGGACACAGTGACTTTCACTTACAGTTTATAGCTTCTGCTTCTTAGTTACTAAACCATACTGAGTTGCATCAAGTTGAACACTGTTTCTCTGCACTTCACACTGAGGTGATGGAGGTCCCCTTTATTTATGGATTTTGGAGACAGGGCCATCAATCACCCTCTCTCAGTGGCTGCAGGGCAGGAGCCAGTGGATCAATACCCCACCCCCTTGCTGTCACAGAAGATTTAGTCTTTATCCAAAACTGGCCCAGAATACTGAAAGAGTCACTAAAAAAATCCCACAGAAATTCACACAGCTGTAGAACATAGTACTGCCAAACTTTAGCAATCAGTCACTTCAGTAAAAAAAAAAAAAAGAAAAGAAAAAAATGTGGTTTGGGAGTTACCACAACTTTAGTTTAATTTTTAAAATATTTTAAAATTTTTTTTTTTTTTTTTTTTTTCTTATTGATATAATTTACTGTTTACATTGCTATTTAAAAATAAATAGCAACGAAATATAACAGTCGGTCATAAAAACAGTCAGTTTAACTTCAAGTAAGAGTTACCTCTACTGCTTGTGACATCATGAGCATATTGCTGTTTCCATGAGACATACTGGCTTTTGAGTTGCTTAACACAGCTCTTTTACAGCACGCTTTATAAGTGCTGACATTTGGAAACAAGAAAGGAGTATTCCTAGCTTTCTTACAGTTATTTTCAGCCCAGAGTTTGAAGTATTGCTACTAAGTGAACTGAAACCTGCTGGATAGTTCATCTCTGGCATGTGTGGGGTTTTTTTCTGAGTGTGTTGCGTGCCATTATGCAGTTTATTAGCTCACTGTTCTTCTTCCCTCAGAATATTTTCCCCCTTACATGAATTTGTTGACATTAACAGTAAAGGATTAGAGGTTGGAAGGGGTGTGTAAGAGTCGGGCCGTCCATGAATCTTTTATCGCCTCAGACCAGTTAATAGTGAAGTGGCTGCTATTACATAATTGTACTTAGACTGAAGCATAGCATGTGGAAAAGAGAAAATGACTTTGAGTGAGGAAAAAAAAGTGTGTGATCTTAGTAGACAATTGTGCATAATCTTTAACACCGATTTGCAGTGAATTTACTGCAGTATATTTTATGGTTCACTCATTCTATGCATGAAAAAGGATATAAATGGAACATGAATGGAATTTCTGTCCCTTGCAGGGGACGGTTACACATTTATTCATCTTGCATGCACTCACACACACCGACTTGCATTCACCTTCACACATTTGGACAATTAAGCATGTACCTAATCTACTTGAGCAAGACATTTAACCTCTAAACTGCTCGGTTTTATAAATGAGAAAACTGTAAGTCTCTCCAGATAACTGCATCCATCCCAGCCATCAGGATTGCACAAGCCAGTGCACTTTTTGTACCAGTCCCCAGCCTGGTATAAATGGGGCGTGTTGCGTTAGGAAGGGCATCTAGTGTAATACATGCCAAACCAAATATGCAGATCACTGGGCTACTGTTGGTCAAAGGAGATTAGGAAGTTGTCTACAGGGACAGCTGGGAAAGGGGAAGTGGAGGAGAATGGAGGTTAGGGTGGGTACTTTAAATGATGGTAAGAGAAATGATGTAGGGGTAAAGGCCTAAAGGACAAGTACAGTCAGAGTGTAGTGGAGGTGAAGAAAGTTTCTGATAGGGGAATGAACATGAAGATGTAAGTTGAAGGAGTGATGATAAATGTCATCCATGCCTATGCTCTGCAAATGGGTTGTGAGATGGAGGAAGAGGAAAAATTCTGGAGGGAGCTGGATGGAGTGGTGGAGAGTGTACCCAGGAATGAAAGCTTGGTGATAGGAGCAGACTTCAATGGCTATGTTGGTGAAGGGAACAGAGGTAATGAGAAGGTGATGGGTAGGTATGGCCTTAAGGAGAAGAATGTGGAAGGGCAGATAGTAGTAGATTTTGAAAGGGTGGACATTAGAGCAATAAAGGACGCAAATGGAAATGTGTTGACTAATGATGAGTCTGTTGACTGGTTAATACTAGTTAACTGGTAAATAGGGAGGTGGTAGCTCTATACCGGAAGATCACTGGTGCAAATCCAATCACCACCAAGCTGCCAGTAGTGGGCCCTTGATCAAGGATGTGGTGGTGGAACGAGGAAGTGCAGGAAAGCATAAAGAGAAAGAGGTTCCGAAACGTAATTGGGATCGGCAGAAAGATTAGAAAAGTAGGCAGGGGCATAAGGAGAAAAGGAAGTTGACCAGGCAGAAGGAACGAGCTGGGAAGGATGTGCTGCAATTTATATCATTAAAGAATGCAGATGGAAAAGTGTCGGTTAGTTAGGAGAGTGTGTTGAGAGGAGTATTTTGAGCAGCTGATGAATGAGGAAAATAAGTGAGAGACAGTGGCATTGTCTTAAAGACAAGAGGAGGAGCTGGAAGTGGCAGAGTTGAAGATGTTGAGATTTTCATGGGAGTGACGTGGATGGACAGGAATAGAACTGAGTTTATTAGAGAGACAGCACATGTAGGTCGTTTTTGTGGGCAAGGTGAAGGAGGCTAGATTAAGATGAGAGACATGGAGGTGTCAGGCAGGAGGAAAAGAGGAAGGTGAAGGAGGATATTTACGGGTGTGGTGAGGGAAGACGTGGAGGTAGTTGGGGTGAAAGAGGCAGATGTACAGGACAAGGTAGTGTGGAGAAGGACAATCCTCTGTGGCGACCCCTAACGGGAGCGGCTGAAAGAGGAAGAAGCTCTGGATAACTGCATGTCCCAAATTCTATAATTGGAAGAAACCCATACAGACAAAAAGAAACCATTTGAGACTCCACAAAGATTGAGCCTAAGCTCAATATGAAACCAGGCACCCTGGAACTGTGATATAACAACACAACCTATTTCCTGCCTACCATGACACCAGCAGATATCAATTGCTTTTCCTTGTTGCTAGGATGGTATCATTAAAGGTACTCAGGAGTAGCTGTTTGGTAATGTTATAAGGTATTATTATGAATGTTTAATTTCAGAAAACAATGCATCTCTTGAAACATACACATATATCTCTTGATAGCACACAGCAGCAAGGACATATACCCTTTAGTATCTAATGCCTTTGCATGATATATAGGAGACCATATGAACATATAAAAATATGTTACTAATGCTCTAGAAATATATTATTATATATAATTTTTGATGGTTGTTGCACTCAATACTTTTGGTCTCTCTAAATTTTAACCTTTAACTCATTAAATTATCAAATTATATTATCTGTTTATATATTAAGTGTTTATTTCTCAATATCCACTACAAATCGTCCCTAGATATGTACAGTAAAGTCCTGACAAGGCTGTGGCTGTGGTTAATTTTCATTATTCCATATTAAAAACATCCATTTGAATATAATCATTAGCCTATTATGCTTATTACAGAGTTTTAAGGAGAAAAATAATCTGTCTTTTACACCTATAGACATAGAAAACCACAAAATGTTTTGTATTTTGGATCCAGGCTTGGCTTGAAATGTAGCAGTCTGTTTGTGACTCAATAGTGGCCCTAAATCAACAATTTGCTGCCTCGCACACCTGACAGGCTTTTGTCACATAAACATAGCACAAAAGAACAAATCAAGAGCTACATTCTTAACACCCCTCCCCCTTCCCTCCTCCCTAAAGAACAAACACCGGCCTGCTCTCACATAAACACACGTAGCGTGGCGGGCTGCCTGTGCCACGTGCTTACCCTTATTCATTGTTGTGTGTGCCTGTACATGTGTTTGTGCGTCTTGTGGGGTTGGAAAGCATGCTAGTGGGTGCTCAGCTACCCTTGGTTTCTCCTGACATCTGTGTCAATTATAAGACTAGAAAGAAAACATCCATCCCCCACATCAAACTCCTCCCCCCCCCCCCCCCCCCTCTCTCTCTCTCTCTCTCTCTCGTTCAGTAAAGTTAATGTATACTGTTAGAACACTAGTATATGTATATAGAGTGTTATTCAAACTCACGCACCGGCCCAAACACACTCAGTAAGAAGCTCTGCATGCTCAGCATTATACATTAACTCAATCAAAGTAAAAATCCCAAGTACATAATTGATTTCTAGCAAAAACATAAGTATATTAGTTTTTGGAAGCCAACAAAACAAGCCATAGTTTGTGTTTCCCACAGAGACTCGCTATTCTAATTAGGACAGTTAATTAACTGGGTCTTTCACTGACGCATGGACAACAGCGTGAATAAAAAACAGAACCTGCTGTCTGTTGTGTTGCTTCAGGGCTGGCGCTGTGTGTCGGGTCCATATTCATCTTTCTCATTTGATAACATGGCAGTAGCCATTTATAGATCTCTCTGGGGTGGTTTGAAGTGCAAATGTTACTAATGAGTCAGACCTATGGGACAAACATAGACACACATAAACATATGTGTGTGTGGCCTTAAAGGGATACGCCAGCCTTTTTCCTCCCCCACCGTGTGTTTTTCTTAAACACTGCATCTATAATATCTATGTGATTACCATGAATTTGAATGTCTATGCATTGGGAATGGCTCAGAAAATGTAAAGCTCACTAATAACGAGCGCCTAACAGGCAATTCACACATGCGTTGTGTTTTCCAAAGTGTTTTTCCAACCCAAGTGAAAGGCACACAAAATGCTTGTCTATATAACATGGCTTTTAAAGTCCCCAAACAACATAGCAACATGCTTCCCCTTCCTCCCCCTCCTCCCCGCGTCCTCCCCCCCCCTTCCCCCTCCCCCCCCCCCCCCTCTTTTTTCTCCCTCGGCGTCCCCCCCCCCCTCAAATTCTTTGACTGGGTTATATCATCTACAAACTCACGCACCGGCCCAAACACACTCAGTAAGAGCTCTGCATGCTCAATTAACATTAACTCAATCAAAGTAAAAATCCCAAGTACATTTATTTCTAGCAAAAACATAAGTAAATTTTAAGCCAACAAAACAAGCCATAGTTTGTGTTTCCCAAGAGACTCGCTACTAATTAGGACAGTTAATTAACTGGGTTTTCACTGACGCATGGACAACAGCGTGAATAAAAAACAGAACCTGCTGTCTGTTGTGTTGCTTCAGGGCTGGCGCTGTGTGTCGGGTCCATATTCATCTTTCTCATTTGATAACATGGCAGTAGCCATTTATAGATCTCTCTGGGGTGGTTTGAAGTGCAAATGTTACTAATGAGTCAGACCTATGGGACAAACATAGACACACATAAACATATGTGTGTGTGGCCTTAAAGGGATACGCCAGCCTTTTTCCTCCCCCACCGTGTGTTTTTCTTAAACACTGCATCTATAATATCTATGTGATTACCATGAATTTGAATGTCTATGCATTGGGAATGGCTCAGAAAATGTAAAGCTCACTAATAACGAGCGCCTAACAGGCAATTCACACATGCGTTGTGTTTTCCAAAGTGTTTTTCCAACCCAAGTGAAAGGCACACAAAATGCTTGTCTATATAACATGGCTTTTAAAGTCCCCAAACAACATAGCAACATGCAAATTCTTTGACTGGGTCATCTACAAAAAGGAGAAAAAGGTTTTAGTTAAATTTTATTAACACCAAATTTTTTAACGAATTCAAAGAAAGTATTGTAAATGACATTGTTTTGCATGAATGTTTGACTGCCACAACATTCAGTCTGTTCAACTTTTGATTCGACTTGTTTTTTCATAGTCCGGTGAACCGTCCAAATTCTTGTTCCTGGTAATCTTATGTACACTAGCATTTGAGTGGATTCCCAAATGGTTTAAAAAACATTGGAGTTCACCTTTAATGTCTTTAAATATAGTTTATCTGTGGCAATATGAAACATGATTTTTGAATATCTATAACATTATTGTGTTACATTAGGCGAGGTCAAATCAAGATATGATGAGCATTGCAACATCAGGAACCCACTTTCTTTGTGTGTGTGTGTGTGTGTGTGTGTGTGTGTGTGTGTGTGTGTGTGTGTGTGTGTGTGTGTGTGTGTGTGACTGACCACATGCGCTATATTGAGTAACACTCCCCCGCTGCAGAGTAGCAGCTCAGGGTGAACACACAGCAGGACCAGGCCACTGCCCACCAGAACACAGGCTGCATCCTGTTTTTTTGCTCCCCCACACCCTGTTGTCATCCTTGCTAGGAAACTGTGGGGGAGACTCAATGCACACAACATGCTATGACTGCCAGAAGAGTCAGAAACGGATTCATGCGATGACTTTATACAATGAAGCACTAATTTTAAACTACATTATTACAGCAGCCGTCCCATTTCACTGTGACTCAGAAGTGCGCAGGCTTTATATTTTGACATTTCATGATGTCACGATATCTTGGTCAAACAGGCAATAGATTAAAAAGCAAAGCTTTTTGTGCTCTTGATGCCTTTCCACAGCTCAGAGAATGGATGATGGTTGAAGCACAGATATGCTCTGCTTACTTTTGCTTTAACATCCTCTTTCTGTTCCTCATCTTTACTGTTGCTTACTGGCTGAGGGTGTGTTTATTTACACAGGAAAACTATATGGCAGAGGGCCAATGTGGGTAGAATAGGCAGAAACAAGAGCAAAGTCATCACCATTTGACTACCAAGCTGCCCTATCAGAGACACTTCATTAACATTCATTCCTGCATGCACAATAATGACATTATCACCAGAATGGGCTTGTGATGCTGATGGCCTTTCCTGGAGCTTCGGGGAACAGCTCGCCGTTGATAACTCACTCAGACACTGGTGCAACACAAAACGAATCAACACAGAAATTTCCAGGACACGTGTGAGTGTGTGTGTGTGTGTGTGTATGTGTGTGTTTTGCAATTCATATAGTTGTTGCTTCCTGCAATGTTGGCACTTTTGTCATTTGAGTACAAGAGCTAAATGAACATTTTGAGGTCAAAATGAGTTGCACTTGTTTGTGCACTTGTTTGTAGGATGAACTGCAGAGGTTTCAAGATTCACAAACGCTGACAGGAACCGACCAAAACAGCAGATGTAACAGTTACACTACTGTTATCTCACGATTTGCTAAAATGAGAAAAGACAAAGAAGTGTTTACTATCTGTATAAAAGTATGGTACTAAAATTATTAACATTTCCGTTTTTTTCCATTTAGCTGGTGTAGATTATTATTTTAAAAAAAAGGTTTCTTTTTTATTATTAAAAATGGAAACTATAACTCAGTTCTATAACTACAATTCAAACTCAATACACAAATATAGACATTGAATGAACTGTGGATTTGATCCTGCTTGAAGGCGCCAATTCAATTGCAAAATAAACAATCTGCACTTTCTCCTGACCTGACATTAGGATTAAAGTATGTTACAAGAGAAACAATTATTTGTCAGCAATAATAGGGGGATTTATGCAAACATTTAAAGTGCTATAATTCCTGTATTATCACTCTGAATATTTCAACAAATAATCCTAGGTAGAAGCGGGGGCCAAGTCCAAAATGGCAAACTACTGTGAATTTAACAGCAGATAATTGGCCAGAAAATGCAATGAATGATGGCTCTGTTAAAATTACCCTTTTGCATTTGCTGCAATTTGTGGAAATAAAAAACAAGAAAGCCTCCTTGGATAACATCTGGATAATGATTAAAATGTTCATGCAAAATGAAGACACAAAACACATCCCATTTTCCAAATATATTGAATCTCCTGGGTTTTTTTTTTTTAAAGGTTAGTCATTATTTGTTTACCTGTCACACCTGATGCAGCCCACCAATGGCTTGATAATAAGCTTATAAATGGAACCAGGATTGCTAGAGCCTTGTGAGATCTCTCTTGTACTTGGTCAGTTTTGCACAAAGATTGCACAATATTTGACATATACGAAACATAAATAACACAAGCAATGCCTTTTTGCCATCATTTTTCTTTAGTCTTAAGTGTACACAAAACTTTCAAAATAATGTACCTAGTGTACCTGTCAAAAGTGTGGAGACCCGTTGTCTTTTATGCTTTCTGAGACAGATGTTTGTTCATTTTTAATTGAACAAACTAGGTAAAAGGCAAAAAACACACAAGAATAAAATCACCACAAGAAAGTTGTATGGACAAATGAGTCCAAATTTTACATTGCTGGCTCTAACAGAAGAACTTGTGTAACACAAAGAGCTGGAGGGAAAAGAAATATGAAGGTGGAAGATTAATAGTGTGGGGTTGTTGACAGGAATACACAAATGAGTACTGAGTAGCTTTTTTGCTTATCTATATAGTATTTCCATGCACAATATTGCCATACAAATTGCCACCTTAGATTTTAAGTGGGTTTTTATTGTTTGTAAAATAGAGCTCATGGTCATTTTCATAGATATCAATCAGTGTTGGAGTAATTAATTTGACTCTATTGAATAGTTGATTAAACTGAGTTGATAAACCAAGCTCCTTATGTCAAAAAATTTTAATAGGAATAATAGTAATAATAAATCATAGTATTTGGATACTTAGGTACATTTGAAGGCCAATACTTTTGTACTTTTAATTTAATGCAAATTTAAAGGAATTTTTGTTTTACTTTTACTGGAGTAATATTGCCCCTACTGTATCTCTACTTTAACTAATAGGTTGCGTACTTCATTCAGCACTGATTCAATGCACTGTAATTCGGTCAGGATGGAGTTGATTGGAACCAATTTCACCAATTTTTGCTCTGGGATGAACTGATTTGTGAGGTCAGAAGAACTATGTAAATAATTTTTTAAAAAGTTTTACAAGAAGCATTGCAAAGTTATTACTCTGAATATTTGAAGAACTTTCAAAGTGTGTGTAAAACGATTAATAACGTTAAGGTAGAACTTTTCAATGAAAATATCGTTTTGCAATTTGTGCATATTTGTTTGGTCAAAGTAAATCTACACGCCACTAAATTACATAGTGTATTGCATAGAAACAAAAAGAACCTGTGCGTGACTCTCATGGAAAAACCTTTTAACAAGTACTCAATATATTGTTTAGACAAAACAAAATTAATTCATTCATTCATCTTCTACCCCTTTATCTCGGGTCCCCGGGAACCTGTGCCTATCTCAGGTGTATTGGGGCATCAAGGCAGGATACACCCTCTATGGGGTGCCAGAACACACACTCACATTCATACACATACTAGGGACAATTTTCCAAGGTACCAATCAACCTACTGTGCATGTTTTTAGACCAGAGGGAAACCAGAGAACCCAGAGAAAAAAAACCCTGAGGCCCCCTGAGAACATGCAAATTCTACACACACGGCGGAGGCGGGAATCGAGCCCCCAACCCTGGAGGTGTGAGGTGAACGTGCTAACCACTAAGCCACAGACAAAACAAAATGTCTAAGATAAATAGTAATGCTACATTAGCTCTTAACCATTTGCAGAGATGAAAGACTCACCTCTCCTTTACTTCTGGACAGTGAAATTAATATAGAGACTGTCATATGGTTTTCCATGTGTTGTAGAAGTGCAGAGAATGGAGAATGAGATTAGTGTAGGCTGAAGCCTATATCGCCTTTCCTCTTTCTAACCAATACACTTGTTTGGTACATATTTAATGTTTAACTCTGACTATTACTGCCTTTCTAAGCCCAGATTCCCACTGGCATTTAAGCGGGTTAAATCAATACTGTACAGGGTTAAGCAGCATTGTTAAGACCTTTTGGGCCTGGTGTTGCTTTGCCATGTAACATGAACATCAAAATATTCCTCTACTGTCTTGAGACCACATAATAACAGAAGCATGTTTTTTGCACAACAGAACAGCTTTCAATGGAACAGCATGAACGAGATCAGATTTTCTTCTCTGAGCCATGAGATTAATGTGCTAACGACAAAGCATGAAGGATGTGTATGAAATAAAGACTATAGTGTTGATAAAAAGAGACGTGAGCTCTGTCTATATGTTGGCTGTCACTTGTCTGGACAATGATTTTCATATCAATATTTGAGTAGAGGTGAATAATTTATAGACTCAGTGATGAAAGTGAAAGATGCCTGTAGTCTACCATGCTGCTTTTCTCCTCTAGTGTGTGTGTGTGTGTGTGTGTGTTGAGGAAAGAGAGAGATATTGTTCATTGGACAGTATTCATTGTCGATGGGTCAGTCGTCTCTCAGAGCACTCTCTATCAGCCGTGTCTGGGACGTGAGAGTTGTGTAGAAAGAGACATCTGCTATTTGAGAGAATGCCCTAATTATTCATGACCATTAAAGCATGGAGGATTTACTCTGTACAGCATATGTGTGGGTCTCTTTTTGTGTGTATAAAGAGCACATACCACACTCATGCACTAGTTCACACCTCAGTCTGACAACATGCAACAAATATGTATACGCGTATTCTTTCATTTTTACTTTTGCCATCTTTATTATTATTATACAAGCAATGCTACCATCTTCATCATCATAATCATCATCATCATCATCATTCAATTTAATTCAATTAAATTGTATTTATTTTAAAGCAAATGTAACTATGGTATATAGTCTCTCTCTATATAATTTTATAGCACCATCACCATCATTCATATAGATCAGAGAAAATCAGTTTGTCTCAGTCATTGAATTAATAAAATAATTGAATGCTATGTAATATCACAATATTCACAGTATCACAATATGTAGTAACACAATATGTACACACACACACACACACACATATATCGTATATATATATATATATATATATATATATATATATATATATATATATATATATATATATATATTAGTTGTTTTTATTAGTTAACTATTTATGGTAACGTGTATTAATGTGAGAATGCTCTGTTGCAAGTAAGTAAGCAATGGACTTCTAAAAGTTTAGGAACCCTTACTGACATTGCCAGTCATCTTCTTAAATAATAAGAAGTCTTATTAAGTTGATTCGTAATAAGAATAATAAGAAGAAGACATAGTCATAATCGTTCCTTTATTTATAAATTACCTTGTATCCATTTTCATTTTCTGTTTAGGCTTTACTTTAGACACTGTTAAAGATAGCAGGAGAGTAAGTGTTGCCTTTCTCACATCCTTTACAAATTAACCTGGCCCAGGGATCAATAGCACATTAGCAAATTGGTCAGTAAGATGTGTGTAATGGCGATGTGTCAGTCAGGACTGTTTAGTCAACAGAGTAACAGCTTCCTGCCCCAGTGGCCTTTTAGTCATATAGTACATAATTCTCTTTTTTTTCCTTTTAACTCCCACCCCCTCCTCAACCATCCTCCTCTTTTTGTCTCTCTTATCTGATGATTTGCTACTCCCTAGAACAGTGTTGTGTCAGAAACTCTGCTTGTAGTTTTCCTCTTTAACACATATTGTACATTATACACAATGTATTACAATGGAATAAATCCCCTTGTTTGGGATCTCCAAAATCCCATAAGCCAGTCTCATCAATGCAGATAAATTCAACAGGAGGATTAAAGTTGACATTTACGAATGTAAAAGCAACATATTAAATAGTCGAGCTTGTGCAGGAATTGAGTTATATACACACACACACACACACACACACACACCACACCACACACACACACACACACACACACACACACACACACACACACACACACACACACACACACACACACACACACACACACACACACAGAGTATATACATGTCAATGGATATGCACTAATTAATTATTAATTTGCTGTTTGAAGTCAATAAATAATATGCTATTACATTTACATTTACAATTTATTAAATTATTCTAAGAATCTATCTGTCTACCTATCTATCTATCCCCTACCTACCTACCTACCTATCTACCTATCTATCTATCTATCTATCTATCTATCTATCTATCTATCTATCTATCTATCTATCTATCTATCTATCTATCTATGAACAGTATCTAAAATTATTTCATCTGACTGAAGCAAATAAATTCACAAGATAATAATGTCAGAACAATCCTGTTGCTCCCAAAGAAGCTTACATCTGTTTTCTTTGGTTTTCCTGAAAAGAACATTTTTGTTTTTTTTTTTTTTCATGCACAAACACACACACACACACACACACACCACACACACTTTTGTTTTTACACATTTGTTTTCTGTTTATTCTTCAAACAAGAGGAGAAAGAGCAGGGAGAACTGGTGTTAACCTTACAATTCCCAGAGCTGCATCCAGTCTCACTTTCAGTTCCACCTGCTGTGGTAAAAAACACTGAACTCCAGAGAAAGCCTCAAAGCAAAAATACTGGAGAAAAAGCCTGAAAGCCGTTGTCCTTTTAAAACTCTTTCAGTAGACACAAGGGTCAACTCTCTCTGTCTACAGAAACTAAGATAAAAGCTGGTGTCCATCTGCTGCCCCACTCTGCCTTTTTCTGTTCTTTGTTGCAAGACTACTGTGTATACAATGTACCTTGTACATTAGTACCTTATTTAATATTATGTGTTTATATATATATATATATATATATATATATATATATATATGTGTGTGTGTGTGTGTGTGTGTGTGTGTGTGTGTGTGTGTGTGTGTGTGTGTGTGTGTGTGTGTGTGTGCATGTATATGAAGAATATATATGTATATATGTACATGCACATATGTGTGTGTCTGGGGATATTTGCTCATTTACTTGTGAACTGTTTGGGAGAAAGCCAATATCACGGGAATTCACTTATATAGTTTTGACTTACATAGTAAAAATATAAACACGTCTGTGTGTTGTTCCAAGAATATATTTTTTTCCATTTTATTTTTTACTTACTAGATTAATTATTATCTGGTTATTTGCCACCATGATGCAGTCGAAACTCATAAATGGTCCAAGCTAACAATTTCTAATTAACACATTTTTTTTCTAGACCAGTCCTTCTAGGCTCTTTGCTTGCACTTTGCACACAGCAGCATGTAATGATTAAATGATGAGGAAAGCTAGACATTAGTGAGTAACCTTAATTACCTCACAGTTTACAGCACATTTTGCTTATGAAAACTGAAAAATTCTGCCATACATTTGATGAAATGCTATTTATTTATTTTTAAAGCTGTGTAACAATCTAAATACATAGACATATTATATATTAAAGGAAATACACAGGGCATTGTGAAAGTAATTATGCCACTTGCATATTTCCACATTTTGTCATGTTATAACTACAAACTTAAAGGTTTATTGGGATTGTATGTGATAGAATGAAACAAAGTATCAGTGCAAGAAAAATCATACATGAAGATTAAAGATTTTTAAGAAATACAAATCTGTTTGTATTGAACCCTCCTGAGTCAATTCTTTGTCAAACCACCTTTCACTATAATTACAGCTGCAGGTGTTTTGGGGTATGTCTCTACCAGCTTTGCACATCTAGAGACTTAAATTTTCCCCCCATTCTTTTTGCAAAACAGTTTCAGTTGAATCGGATTGGATTGCGAACTGTAAACAGCAATTTTCCAGTCTTGCCAAAGATTCTCAATAGGATTTGGGTCTGGATTTTGACTGGGCCATTCTAACGCATGAATATGCTTTGATCTCAATAATTCCTGCTGGTCCTTCGTGCTGGAAAATGAACCTCCACCCCAGTCTCAGATCCAAGGTTTTCTTTCAGGATTGCCCTGTATTTAGCTCTATCCATCTTCCCATCAACACTGAACTGCTTCCCTGTCCCTGCTAAAGAAAAGCATCCTCACAGCATGATTCTGCCACCACCATGTTTCACGGTGGGGATGGTGTGTTTAGGCTGATGTGCCGTGATGGCTTTCTTCTAGGCAGATTGGTGGAATTCACTAATAAATCACTAATAGGTGTGCTATGGACACATCTTCACAACTGAACGGCGGATCTCTGGGCTTTCTGACTGTTTTTCTTGATCAATGCTCTCCTTGCCCGGTCTTTCAGTTTAGGTGGACGTCTTTGTATGTTAGCAGTTGTGTCATACTCTGTCTAATTTCGGATAATGGGATAATGGATTGGACAGTGCTCTGTGAGATATTCAAAGCTTAGGATATGTTTTTTATAATCTTTAAACTTCTCCACAAAGCATGTGGGTATGTATAAAAAAATACACACAAAAATATACTTTTTTTGTTCTTTGTTGTCCAGGGTGTGTGTGTGTGTATATATATATATATATATATATATATATATATATATATATATATATATATATATATATATATATATATATATATATATATATAAAACGAAACAATTCTGTTGATGACCAATGACCAATGAAAGACCAAAATCATTCACACACACAGCCAAGAACAGCAACCATTAATAACAAACATGACACAGTGAGTGCTGTAAAAAGTGACACCACATATAAGGCAAATCAAGGGGACAAGGAACAAATGTGAGTGATAAATGACATGTAACTGGGTCATGCAACATGCTAATGGGAGGCATCATCCTATGATTCTAGGCCAGATCTGACAGATGTCCATCATCTTAATCTAAACAACAATTGAGAAAATAACTTTTGTAAAATGAAACTCATGTTTCTGTACCTGTACTGCATTGATGGTGTTCTGGAGGTTGTTTATATTTTTGTTTTTGTTTTTTTACTTTAATTTATCATTCATCTGTCTATGCAAGTATGTCTGAGATCACTGATTAGGTCCTGATTAAATTCATGGAAATGTAATTACTCTCACTTGCACTCTGTTTTTCTTCTTTGCCATCTCTCATTTTTTTTCCCTCTCAGTTTTCTTTTTCCTTTTTTTCACTTCAACTCAGTCATCATCTTAAACGTATAATTTAGCTCCAGCTTTTGTTGAGTATACGATCCTTTTCAGGCAAGTGCTTTTTAGTTTGGGTAACACAGAAAACTGCTGTAGCAATCACTTTCAACTATTCATTTCATTTTCTGTGTAGTAAATCTGCCACTTTTTCTGTCTTGATTTATTAACGTGAAAGCAATACTTAGTAACGTGAAAGAAAATACTTAATATTTTCTTTTGTCATTAAAGCCCTGGATTTTTTTTTTTATAAACCTGTATAAAGATTATATAACAGTGTATAAAATGATTGTAAAGAACACTCATTTTGTAAAATTAGGAAAGGATATGCGAAATGGAAAAAAAGTTAATGACCTGTTGCTTCACATAATTAATTTAGGAAAACATTCTTTTAAAAAGACAGAAAGTAGTTTTCATAGCTGCTCATTTTCAGAAAAGCATGCCAAAGCAATTTCCCTCAATCTGTTTATGTGACCCTGTAGTTCTCTGTTGCCAGACGGCCTGTTGCACTTTGAACCATAAACCTAGTGCAAACACTGCCTGATGTTTGTTTGCTCTCCATTCAAAACAGCACAGCACAGCACAGACTCACTGAAAGAGCAAGAGAGTGCAGCTGAATGAGGGCCAATATGATTAGCTGGAACAGTGAATCTCCACTTTGTCTTTGCTTCTGCTACATATCTGTCTGATAAGACACAAGAGAGACCAAACTCGATTAGAGGCCTGGGTGTTCCACTGTTGGGGAAGAGCAGAATTGTGTGTGTGTGTGTGTGTGTGTTGGAGCTTTTGTTGCTCTTTGTTTTCATAATTCATTTAGGCATTGAGGTATAATTTGCCTATGCATGTCCTCCAGCCCATTATAATAGTAAGCAGTAAAACACCTCGGCCCAGCTGCTCATCTTCTTTTCTATCAAACAGCACCTTTTGGTTTGATTATCATAGATTATAAAAATAAACTGGCCAAGGGCATTCTATTAGAAGTTATCTTGCCCAATTGTTTATAGTGTCCCCAAGTGTCCCCTACTCATGTTTACACAGCATTTCTCCATATTTGAGCAATGAAAAAAATAGTTTAGTATATTGTCATGTATTTCATCATGGTGCTTTCTTTAGAATTGGATTTGTGACAAATTAAAGAACACACAATATGAAATGTTTTGGTCACCAACCTTTAACTGATGTCAGATGGGTTGTGATCTGGTACTGTGAAAGCTATTGCATGTCATTTGCATTATTTTTCATAATTTAAAGCAAAATGTTTAATCATAGAATATAGGTGAATATTCTGATTAACTGTCTCTTCCTTTTAAACAAGTAAAATAGTGAACTGGAAATGTTCATAATTTAATTATATTATTTGAATTTATAATAAATAAATGTGTATATTTATTTCAAATGCAGTATATATATATATATATATATATATATATATATATATATATATAATATATATATACTGCATTTGAAATAAATATACACATTTATTTATTATAAATATATATAAATATATATATTTACCTGATTATCTGATTGTGTTACTAAACCTACTTAAGGGAAGTTTGAGAAACAGCTTTTATTTTAATCTTAAACCCTCCTGTAGTATTCTCTCTAGTTATCATGTCACCATGAAATGTACTAATAATCAGAAATTCTATGGTCAATAATCATCCCAGCATTACACAACAAAATGCAATTATAGGATTTCTGAGTGTGCACATGACCGACACTGTATCACAGTGCAAATTACTTAAGTGCAACATAGTGTATGCATTGAGTTCAGTCATTTACACCAAGATAGAAGATAGACCGCTGAATGCATATAGAATGACAAAATGTCAACACATGACAAAATGATAGCTATTTATGGTGAACAAAATGAGCAGACTCAATGCGGAGCCTTTGTGCTTAAGACACTACCAGGCTTGAGACGGGATGACTACTTCATATAAGAAGCTGCTTTTCAGAAACAGAAACATTGCTTTCGTTGTGTGCAGGCATAACAGCATGTAGTTGTCAGCTCTGAACTCTCACAAAAAAAAAAAAAAAAAAATCCAGCATGGAGGTCATTTGACCGCCTTCTTCTCAGAAGCATGGGTATAAACACCGTCTTTGTTCACAAAACTGATCTGATAGTCATGTGATGGTAGCTTGAGAAGCCAAGAGCAGGCCGGAGAGACACAGTGGCTATGTTTCCACATCCTCTGGAGCTTATTGTGATAGCACACCACCTGGCTATACAAATAGTTTTATTAGAAACAAGCTGCCTGGACAGATGACATCATAATGAGCTACAATGCAGAGCAGGGTCAAAGGAGATCGCCCAGGTTTAATGTCACATAAACACTAGCGTGGTACTTTCTTCCTTTGTTATGCAGCAGCCATAATACATCACTGTTTTAAAAAAAAGCTTAGGTCAGCATGGATTTCATACTGGTTTAAGCTGGTTTATGGTTGCCAGTGATGATCTGGTTATGATTTAGATGATTCAGCAATTTGCTTATGATATCTCATGCTAAATGACTAGAAAAGCCTAACTAGTTTCAAAGTTGAATTCCACAACAGCATGAGTTAAAAAAATCGTAGCACTTAAAACATACTATGTTTGATTGACTTGTTTTGTAACTCGTTATGTCACTTAAGTGCAGCCTTAATGGAAATTGTGAGATTTGTTTGCATTTACTCTGTATTTTTTCTATTCCATATTATTGATTTATAATGTTACTTATTTTTCACCTACTGCCTTCATCTTAATTTTTGTCTTTTGCTGCTGTTATGTCCAGGTCATGCTTCTAAAAGATATTTTATCTCATTGACTTTTTACTAAAAACAAACTAATTTACCTTGCAATTCAGGACCTTGCTGACTATTTACATGGTCTGAGTCAGACCGGTGGTCAGATGATAAGTTGTGTTTTTAAGCAGTGAATGAAGCTTGTTTCAATCAATAAAATCTCTCTTTTATGTCACACTGTACGAGATGTTCAAAATGAAAGCCTAACCATTTTTTTTATTACAGATGATGAAATGTGCAATAAGTTGTCATATTCTATCTCAAAAATCATCTAACATTAGACTTGCAATTAAGGATTATGGAGAAAATTGGGGTTGCGTAAGCAGAAACATTGTTCAAATTGAGCTTTTCTTATGAAAGGTTTCAACTTTGCTTTTGTTGCAACGATATTAAATCGGTTCCCTTTTTACAATGTAGCGTGTAAAATAAATAAATAAATCAAGATTGCAAGAAGTTGCAGCAGAAATGTTTAAAAGATAAAGCGTTGAATTCATGGGTTTTATTTCAGCAGCCGCATGAAATCAATATGGACCTTTGGGAAATGTTTTACACTGCCTGATTAACCATTACTGTAAATAACAGATACTTATCCTCATACAGAAGAGGAGTATGGTTCTACCCTTATCATTTGCATTGCAGAAATTAATAGTATTAATAATGTAACTTTATGTTTGCTTCATTCTTATTATTATAACCAAATTCTAGATTCTCTTATTGATGGTTTTCTTTCTGCCCAACAGCTTTTGACACATTTGACTCAACACCTCGCTGTCAAAAAGTGACTCATCAGATTCAGTCCCATTTGCATTAACACAACTCTGTCGTAACTGACTAATCAGTTCGATCTCACTTCAAGAGAACCTTGCATAATGTTCAGAGGTACAGTAATAGTTCATGGTGTCTGTCACATTTTTCGCTTGCACAGCAGCAGTAAGAAGAGAAGGTGTGAATTTGGCATGTAGTCGTATTGAATGTTCCCTCTAATGGAGTTCTTGTTTTTAGGGATCACGTTCAACTGGAAGATGACGGATATATGAAGCGAATCATACATCAAATCGGCTTGTGGTCACATCTAGCCTCTCAGAAGCCCATGTCGTTTAATCGCTTCCCGACATTGTGTGCCAGAGGAAACGGATGGGAAGTGATCCTTTCACATTTCAAAAACAGCCTGTTTGTTTGTGTCACCGCGTTGCTCCCATGGACTTGCAGGTTGTTTTTTTTTCCGCTGGGTGGAATGGTTTGTTACTGTGTTTCTTGTTTTTGAAGGATATGGAGTACTAGGTGGTGCAGATTGGGGAATTGATGTCACTGGTCAACCAGCTACTGATGTATCGCAAAATTACAGTGTGTCCTTATTGATTATTCTTTAGCGGGTTGTGAGAAACATCGTTTATATTCGCAATCCGTATATATGCAGCCACTTAAAGAAGAACTGGAATAGAGAAGCCTCAGAGAAAGAGGTGTAAGTAATAGGATGTGTAGGATCATTGATCGCTGCCATTGATTGTGAGAGCTGAATCCAATAGTAGCAATTTGCCAAGACAGAAACAAAGAGAGTATTGGAAGGAAATCTAAGTTGTTACAAGGACTTTGCATAAATATTGTGTCTGGGTGGAACTCTTTGCTCAGTGCTTAATCAGGTGAAAGGTGAGGGCAAGGGTTTTGACATTTCAAGTTCTTTCCAGCTATAATCCATCCATCAAAACTTATCCTGTAGTTCCTCCTTTTTCATTTATGGCATTTGGCCTTATCCTTATCTAGAGTGACTTACAACTGAGCAATTGAGGGTTAAGGGCCTTGCTCAAGGGTAGTGGTACTACTAGTGGTAGCGTGGTGGTGATGGGATTTGAACCTGAAATCTTCCAGTAAAGAGGCTAATGCCTTAACCACTGAGCCATCACCTACTTTGGTGGTGCATGTACTTTGGTCATGAGAGTGTATGTGATTGAGGGAAGAGAGAGAGATTAAGTGAGTGAGTGAGTGAGTGTGTGAGAGTGAGGGAGACTGAGTACAAATGCTTTTTGGCCGCCTGCTTGTTTCTCTACACTTGGTTGAACCAGTCAATAAATGGCCTATGGGTTGGCCGGATTCCTTGAATATTACAATTATATATTTATTTAATAGATAGATATATTTAGATATTTAGATAGATAGATAGATAGATAGATAGATAGATAGATAGATAGATAGATAGATAGATAGATAGATAGATAGAAGGAATTATTAAATGTCAGTATAACTCCTCATCCTCATGACACTGCAACCTAATTGTTAATCATTAGCTATTCACTGACCAGAGACGCTAGAATGTGAGAGAAAACAGGTGTGTGTGTGTGTGTGTGTGTGTGTGTGTGTGTGTGTGTGTGTGTTTATTTATGTGCTTTTGTGTAAGTGTGTGTGGTGTATATGTGCTAGGGGGGTGGTCAAAGTCTGCCTCCTCATCATATCCTATTTCTACCCAAACAAAGGGTTTGTTCAGCTGACTGAGGGGGCGAGGTGCCTCAGTGGGAGAGAGAGAGAGAGAGAGAGAAAGAGAGAGAGAGAGAGAGAGAGAGAGAGAGAGAGAGAGAGAGAGATTTGTAAATATTCATATATAATTTTTTGGGATTACATAAAAATGCACATGCGTGGTATTGATTTTTTCATTACCTGTTGCCCATTTTGGCCTTTTTTATCATATTTGTATGTATGTGTTTCTTGTGGAAATTATTCAAGGTGTTATGCCCATCTAAAGTAGAAACACGTTCAGATCAGTGAGGGAAAGAGGTCAGAGAGGCAGAGACAACCGGTTAAAAATAGCAGACAAGGCAAACACAAACATATTAATCAGAGATAGAGACGCTCCTGCCCTATGTCCTAATCCTCAGCAAGTGTGCTCCTGAAACACTTACGGCCTGAAAATGTCAGCATTAAAATTAAGGGATATATTTTTTAATTAAAGCGATGAATCAGTTTAACCCTGAATTATTAAGTCAAGCACGCGAGGTGAAATTACTTTCAGAAAAGGGAAAAAGAAGAATAAAGAAAAAAAGCTGCAAAAGTGGAATCTCCTTTAATTGATGATTTGTTAAAGGCAGACATTTTTTATGTAGCATGTATCACTAAAGAAAGAAGGTGTAGTACAATTGAAATCTAATGAGACGGTTAACGCTAACAGGGCAGCACAGGGTAAACACAGGAAGAGTTTCATTGTGGAGCGAGAGAGAGAGAAAGGGAGAGACGGTCAGAATGTCTGGGACGGGGGCAGGGCATGGCTGTTACTTCTCTGCTTGATAGAAGTGAAGTGCTCCAGGCAGGATGCAGCCGTGTGTCTATTGTATTAGAGACATTGTCCCTGGAGAGGCTCCAGACACAAAAAGACAAAACCATATAAGAGCGTTGGGCATCTGCCTTGACTCTTTATTGCCAAACTATAGGGAAAGTCACAGATTTTTTTTTGTTGCAACAAATGGAATATTACATATAAAAAAAAAAACAGCCAAAGCACAAAATTCAAAAGTATTATCTAAAAATATTGTCTTCATACGATCATATACAATGATAGTTCAACTAAAATAAACAGGGTCCAATTATCAAAGGTTCTATACTATAACTATAATTCAACTCAAATCTATCTATCTATCTACCTATCTAAATATATAGAGCAGATCTGCTATAGTGCATATTGAAATGCTTTGCTCATCTAGCATACAGACCATAGTCCACTAGATAATGCCCCCTGCCCTAAACACTCAACCATGTATTACCTGTATGCATTTTGATCTTGCTATTGAGTCTTTCCAACATTCCCAGCACTTTCTAGTGAGTATATCTGAGTGGGACAGTAATTGCAGGATGTTCTTCTGTCTTTCTCCCCCTCAGTTATCAGGATCGTGATAAGACCTGAGAGCTCCTAGGGAGCACAGCCCTGTGTGTTCAGGTGACGAGGGTGTAATTACGGCAACTAGAGGCTAACTCGACAGGAAGTTTCCCCAGAGCACCAGCTCGAATGATGCCTAATGACTAAACACACAACGCGAGATAAAAGAAACACTATCCCTGTGAAATATGGGTGTTTCCCCATTACACATTCAAAGGCAAGACGTTGGCCAAACAGGAACCAACAAAAGCTTCTGGGTTTCTAGATTTCATCGAAACAATTACAATGAGCAAATTGTTACGTCCAAGCCTGAAAAATTACATTATATTATATATTATATTATTCAATTATATTGATGTGTAATAGTAAACAGCATCATAAATGATACATTATGATTGGACTAAAGTGTCACAAGGACAACAAAGCTCAATTTATCTATCGATACAAAAGAATGTTTTGTAGACTGGTATACGGATGAAACGTGGCTTTGATTATAATCCGAGCTAGTTTGCAAAATGTTCGTATTGTAAAGTGACTCATTAGTTCGAACTAAGTATGGGCATGAGTTACTGTAGTTTATTTATGAAACTGTGAGCATGAAGAAAACAAGTCTTGTTTGTCCATTTGGAAGAAATGTTTACGTCACTAGGGCCAATGAAAGAATTTACATGCATTGTACTACACACTACCACTACTTGTACAGGATATTACATAACATGGCTTTGATAAGACAAACAAAACCGACACGGCTGATCATTCTTTCTGTTTTATTCAGTTTTCCGTGCAGTGTTTCAGTTTAGGACCGACTACCATTCTCCACTGAACGATCATGTGCAGCAAAACGTAAAAAGTAAAAAAGTGAGATAAAAGTAATGGTAACACATGGCCAACAGCAAGAGCACTACTAACAGGACCAGAGTTTCAGGTGACACACGTCAACTTAAATAAATAAGTGGCAATAAATAAGACTTGTGTGTGAACTGGTTTCATGGTGTCTTGGCAGAAGATAATTGCTGAGTTGGGCTAATCGTGTTCGACGTGGCAGTTCATCTACTGATGATGCAACCCTGGTGTCTTTTTTTCCAAACACAATGCCCAACACCTCCCCCACCAGACTCTGGCTTTCCTATGTGCCAGCATTGTCAGCTGGGTTTGTGCATTGATGCCGAATTGGTGAAGCAGGTTTGAATGAGAATCGTTGAGCTGCTCCATTGTAAGAGACAGCTGCTTCTCTTGTTGCCGCCCTTCTCTCTGGGGGAGCAAAGGGCACCGACTGCCAGGAGATTAGGTTTCCTTTTGCATTCAGCCACAGTGACACACTCTCTCCCTCTGGCTGTTGTGTTTCTTAGAATGACATGCTGTTAGAGCAGATGACAAGGCATTACATTTTGGATTGTAAAATTCATAGCAGATTCATTGTGACTGCAGGGTTCGAACACTATTGTGTCGGATTTGACGGGTCCAGGTTATGTGGCATTTCTGTTGGTTTCTGGCATGACCTTCAAAAATCCTTCAGCCCTTCCTACTTTTTTTTGGGGGGGGGGGGGGGGGGGGGGGGGGGGGGGGGGGGGGGGGGGGGGGGGGGGGGGGGGGTGGGGGGGGGGGGGGGGGGGGGGGTGGGGGGGGGGTATTGGGGGGGGGGTATTATTATTTTTGCAATGACAGCTTGGGTCTCCTCAGTCAGAACTAGATGGAAGTGGAATAGCACAAGTGGCCAAATTGGGGTATTAGAGCTATTTTAAGACGTGCGGGTGTCTCTCAGCTCTGATTCCAAATATAGACTGCCTACATCACCGCAGCAAAATGAGCACATATTCACTGGCCTCAAAATCTACTTGTATATATTTATCCAGCATTAGCTAGTTTAAATCTGTTTCTTTTCCGAACAGTTATTCTGCACTGATATAAGCATCTACGTATACCATTGTGAATGCACCTGAGAGAACTGTCTATATTAAGGGTGCTCTGGGAACCATAGGTGTAGTAAACTGGTTTAAAGGTGGAGTAAATTTCTGTGAAAAACAAGCAGGGATCTGCTCCAAAGTTTTTCCCTGCATCCTGTCATTTTGTGCACAATAGCCCTAGAGGAAGTAGGAAGGCTCGCTGGAGCATTTCTATCAGTGATGTTTTAGTGTATCAACAGTTCCACCCGAACAAGCCTGAAAGATTTACTGAAAACATCGCATTTCTGGCTGGTCTAGCTGTCTGAGAACTCAAAGCTACAAAAGTGACAACATTAGCTGAACATTATTATTATTATTATTATTATTATTATTATTATTATTATTATTATTATATTATTTCGTGGTTAGGGTGACACCTGAACTGCAATTTATCTATAAATCATTGATGCGGTCGTAAACAGTGTTATTTTGTAAGAAATATCAACTGAAATATTGGAATTTGTTTATATATATATATATATATATATATATATATATATATATATATATATATATATATATATATATATGCTTTTATGCATTTATACATTGGTTTTCTTCCCATTTTAAGCATTACTTTTAATTATTTATTTTCATCTTGCCAACTCCATCTGTTATTTTTTTCTATAATGAATATCTGCATTATTCTGACTACGGAAGCTGTTTACAATCTCGCCGCATTGTGCATTCCTGGTACTGAGATGTTTTACTGATTGGATTTGAGGCACAATCAGATGTTGATGGCCAGGTGCGAACGCTCCAAAACACATTTAAATGCAGCCATTAGCAGGTCTGAGAAATCATCTCCTAACATTGAGCGAATGTGCCTCATTTCTGTGTTGCAATGCCGATGGTTGTAGCTGTCAACTCTTTCTTAGGCAGGAAAAAAAAACCCACATCTGATTATATTATCAACATCTGGGGTGCCAGCTGTAAAGGCACATGAGGAAGTTATATGATATATATTATCATTATATCACATACTATTGTTAAATACACGCATCTACTGTCTAATATTCAGGAAACGTGCAAGCTTAAGACAATTACTCCAGTGTTCACCTGGCAGAGACTAATGCATAAATATGCTGTATATTACTTTATGTTGTATACCAGGGGTCACCAACGTGGTGCCCGTGGGCACCAGGTAGCCCCCAAGGAGCACATGAGTAGCTCTCAGGCTTGCTATAAAAAGTGCACAACTCATCAGTGAGATGCGTCTATAATGTAAAATGTAGTTAATTCGTTGTTGATAGTCACTGTCAAGTGTATTTACATAGATAAATGAGTATCATTAATAATAATAATAATAATTATAATATATAACTAAAGGTAAATTTGTTATTTCAGAGGAGTATTTCAAACTGGTAGCCCTTTATATGACTCGGTGTCCATGTAGTAGCTCTCAGTTACAAAAAGGTTGGTGATCCCTGTTGTATACACATGTGGCACGAGTTTGGACATTCTTTGACAGACAAATTAGTCTACATGGATGAAACTACAGCTGGGATGTGGTTACAAAAAAAAGAGTTCACACACACACATACACATATGGAACATGCTCACACAAAGACATATACAATTCTCCTAGAGACATTTTCTGTATATATGTCGACATTACACTTAGAACATGACAAAAATTCCCACAAAATCCAAAGTGCACAAAAAAATTCAATTCGTTATCTAGGAGTAAGAGTTCACTTAAAAAGGTAATTGCATTCATGTGTTTAAATCAAGAGGAAGGCAATCAGGAGTGCGGGTAGCACTTCAAAGTAAACATCGCTATAAAAATTCTGGTCGTCGCCAACCAGGCTTATCTAATTGGATCAAACCTTTGATCAAAACAGATTCCTGTGAAAGCGATTGATTCGTACTAATTAAGATGTTAAAAAAATGATTTCTAAAAAGTGTGGAAACTTCTACCACTTCATTCTGAGGCAGCTTATATACATAGGATTCATCGGCATGGTTACTCACCCAAGAAATGGTCGTCCAGCAAAAATCAATTCAAGGGTATACTAAAACCGGAAGTCACCAAGAACCCCAGGGTTACATCTAAGGACGTCCAGGTCACTCTTTCATTGAATCAGTGTCAGTGTTCATAATGTCAGCGTACATCATTGGGAAAACAATGAACAAGAACATTATGCGTGGCTGAATCGCAAGGAGAAAGCCACTACTTTCCAAAAACAGCACCACGGGCTTTCTGAAGTTAGCTCAAGACCACATTGATAAGCCAGATGACTACTGGAGGAATGTTCTGTGGATAGAAGGTTTAAATAAAAGGTTTTATGTTTGGTAAAAAAAAAAAAAAAAACACTGCATACCAGCATAAGAGTTTCATTCCACCCATTAAGCGTGAGAGAGGCAAGGTTTGCAGCTGCTTTGCTGCTTTCAGTTCACAGATATCTTGCCAATATTGATGGACCTATGAATTTTGGTTTGTACCAGAAAATGACATGTTTTTAAAGGAATTTAAAGAATTCTGTGGAAACTTTGTGGAAGGACCAAAAATGAGCAGTTCATGAAAGAAAGTCCATCACTGTATTTTGTAAGGAATGGGCCAAATCCCCCCAAGCTTATTGTGCTATAGATAACTTATCTATCTATCTATCTATCTATCTATCTATCTATCTATCTATCTATCTATCTATCTATCTATCTATCTATCTATCTATCTATCTATCTATCTATCTATCTATCTATCTATCTATCTATCTATCTATCTATCTATCTATCTATCTATCTATCTATCTATCTATCTATCTATCTATCTATCTATCTACTTGCCTACTTAGATACCTGCCTACCTACCTACTCATATATATAGTATACAGTCTTTGTCATCTTTAAGTAGTGTGTGTGTGTATGTGTTTGTGTGGGTGTTTCAGACATATGGTTAGTCTGCCATGGTGCTCATCAGTGTCGCCTCCGCATTGTGATGCAGCAGTTCTGAAGAGCAGCTGGACTCGGTGAGGAAGAGTGCTTAAACAGGCACCTTTTGTGGATCAGCTGTCTCTGTTGTGGCTTTGTCGTTTCTTTCGCTCCTCCCAGCTCTCAATGAGGACCACAGACTGGTTTTGACATGCTAATACCAGGTCTGTTCCACTCGGCCCAGCTGAAGAGCTGCATGCTTTACATGTGGTGGAGGAGGTTGGGGAGGGGAGTGGAAATGAGAGAACAAAGTGGACAGGCAGCCGTCTGAAGTGTGCCCCATATTCAGACTTTATGAAAAAGATCTAGTGTTTTTAGCTCATCTCCGTCGGTTCTAATGTCACAGGAATGATATATTTAACCTTTTCAAGTGCACGGTTTAAAAGAGGCAGATTTCAATGAAGCAAATGTCTATTCTGCTAAATGTCACACTAAAGGGTTTAAGCAAAATTCCATTCACTAAATATGACTCGCTTTTATGAGTAAAGACCGTAAGCTCAGTAATGTATTAGACATGCTTGCTTTTAGCAGGGGAATGCGAATGCTATCATTCCACCTTATATCAAATACTATTTTGGGCGGATCATTTTCACTGCATTAGCTTTGACGTGACAGTTTGTGTGGTTCTGGCATAGAGATATCTAGTAGAGTTAGTGGGGCTCTGTAACGCCTACATATCAAGGCTTGGTGCAGAAAAGACCAGGAGTGAAATATTATCCGGACAGCGGTGGACTTATAGTGGTCTATTTTACATTAATGGGCAGGATAGTGGGAGACTCACAAAGTGTGCAGCAGATGGACGAAACACCTGCAATGTGTTTTAATAAATAATAAACAGAACACAATAGGGCTGTTTGTTATAGCACAGAATTATTAACAACATCTTGTTATAATGGTCAACATATACGATTTTACTGTTATTTTATAAGACTTGATCTAAAATGCAAAATAACACCTTAGTGCACCATATTAATAATTATATGTTTGAATGTTCTTTTGCTATATATCATAATTTTAATCTGTACATTATTAGAAGTGAATCATGCAAATTGTTCCCCATACATTTGTGAGAAAGCTGTTAACATGCACATTAATAAATCTATTACAGAACAACTATTACTCTTGTTATTATATATTTCACAAAAATCAAGAAGACATGGAGAAGCCATGTGTGGAGAATGAAATACCCCCTTACAGCTTTCATAGGAATATAGATGCACCCAAGTGCTTTGATTGATTGATCATTAGCAAATGTGACCATGTCTATACTGTAAAAGCTGAGATTTTAGGGGTTTGCCATTATGAAGCATTCAGGTATGTGTTAACACAATGCCAAATAGGAAAGACATCAGCAATGATCTTTGAGCAGCAAGTATTGCTTCCCAGGGAAGGAGGAAGGGTTATAAGGCCATTTCCAAACAATTTAAAGCTCATCAGTCCATACTGAGTTACATAAGAGACTCAACAGGCCTCAAATGACTGTATAACGTCAGAGGTGATATGGAAAATTAATCAGCCATCTGACCAAGCAGATTCAAGAACTCGTCATGTTCTATGCACAGATTAATTTTTCAGATTAAATTTTGAAGTCACCAGTGATGTAGATGTTCTGGCATCACCTTTTTATGCTGCTTGAATAGCTGACAGGCTATGTGCTAACCGACAATGTTAAATTGCTCTTCAGATGCCTGTGTATCCCAAGGGTAAGTAATTAAGATACTGAAGTAAAACGATGGAAATCAAGCTTGACAGTGTCAGATCGCTCTCTGTGGTATATTTCTAGTATGCATTTATTCACAGCAGGTTATTACACTTAAAAAAACACTTGGTAATATTACACTTATCATGAGCAATGCAGAGGTTAATCAAGCATGCCTTTCTTCTGCTTGGAACTCTCATTAAGCTGCTCTCTGTCGAAATATAGGGCCAAACTCACCATAAAAAGTTCTCTGTGTAAAAAATAAATAAATAACTAAATAAATAAATAGAAATCTTTATTTTCTGTTTTGTCATTTTAGAAGAGGTGAGGTGCTCTCAATACAAATCCTACCACCTGCCATTTATCAAGCAGAACCCCTAATATTGAATTAACACCTATGGTGTTTATATACGTCACGCTGGACATAGCTCAACATTGTGCTGCAGCTCCTTCTCACTATTCCCTCCCTCATGCTGCTGGCATCTGCTTCTGGGTTACTGCAGGATTAGAGCTTGACAAGAAGGGCGGATGAAACACTGACAGCATGCCGACTTCTCCGGGCCCAGATGGTCGGTCCAGTCATTCTGCGGTTCAAATATCCACCCACACGTCCACATACGCACATACAATTGCACACACACACACACACACACACGTGTTACGCTTTGAAAGTTAAACACAATGGACTTTATCAGAGTGTGTGCGGTATTAGTTAGCTGCTCCCACTTGTCCTTTTATAGATAGATCTGTGAATCACTTACTCCTACCGAGTACCTGATGTAAAGGAATAATAGGGCCCAGAAGCTGCTGTTGATTGATACAAATGGAGAGATGAAATGATTTTTCATTCTAACAGTAGGTGTGCATTAATGCACTGCTGTAAAACAGTGTAACAGGATTACTTAGAGGAAGACGTGCTGGGATGCTTGCAAGTGAGAGAAATGTGTGTTGTTTTCCCCTATCTGTGATGACTCCTACCCGAACTGAACCGGTCACTTGGACTTGCACCTTGGTGACAGGTGGTGAGTCAGCAGAGATCTGTGACTCATACTATTTACAATATAACTCTGTGTGTGTGTGTGTGTGTGTGTGTGTGTGTGTGTGTGTGTGTGTGTGTGTGTGTGTGTGTGTCAGAGTCACCACCAGAAAGATACAGAGAGAGTCTCTGTATTTATTTATATATATATATATATATATATATATATATATATATATAATATAAATATAACTATATATAATGCACCTCTTAATTAATGCACGTCTTAATCCATTCATTATGACATCATTACGCCATGGCTATAGAAACCATCAGTATTAATCAGAAACACAGTATAGCTGCACTGCATCAATGACAAAGAAAGGATCAATGGAACTAATAAAGCAAGAAACCAAATTGACATGATTCAACAAGTCTCCATTCACTGAATCCATGTACATCATCTCTATAAGAATTATCAGTATTAACCTTATAAAATTACCCAGGTTTTTCTGTGAATTTTTATGAATATTTCTGGAAATTTGAAATGAAGTCTGGGGATTTGAATTGAAAACACAGACGTGTAAATGGTTCATGAAAAAGCTTAACAAATGTTATTTGGGCTTTCATCACAGTGTACAGATTTATTTAAAGTTCTGTCTTGTAAATGTCTTTGTAAGTATATCTGTGACAAATTTGTTCTTCTCCTATGTCAGTCATTGTGAAATGGAAAAAAAACAAACAGTTAATAAATGCACACAAATATATTTGAGTGTGTGCAGTTTGCTACTGATGTGGTTTGTGAACTCTGACTAGTGAGCTCTCAGACCATCCAGTTACATTTTCAGGATTTAAAAATTCAGATGTGACTGGATGTCTTCGAGACGGCCGCAGAATGGCCACTGGGTATAATTTCATACACATTCATGGAAAAACAATGTTTGGGCCAGCAGTTTACAGCACCAGAGAATACCTTGCTTTTAGACAGACACAGACATACAGAAGTGCATATAGTAGCAGTTGACAAGTGAAGATATGGGAGCTGGTGAGCATCTACACTAAGAATATGTCCATGTGAATATATCAGAAGTTCAGTGCAGGAGTGTTATGTGTGTTTATATATATATATATTATATATATATATATATATATATATATATATATATATATATATATATATATATATATCCCATATATATATATATATATGGATATTATATATATATATATGGAAAAAAATAGAGGATAACAATATTTACACAAAAAAACATTACTTCTTTTTACCTAAGCAGAGACACATTCATCATATGCCACTCATCAAGTAATTCAAAGTAGTCAACTGACACAGAGTTTTACCCCTACATTTCACAAGACGATTAAAACAGTCTGTTAACTACTGGTAAAAATGGAAACGCGTTGTGAAATATCCAGGATATCCTTATGTTAACCGCCTCACAACGGCTGTTAATTTGAAAAAAAAAATTGGTTTGGAACAGGAAGGGTTGCGATTAAATAAGAGCAATAGTGACAACAGAGTTTATTCTGGTAAATTATATGGCAGCCGCCTTAATCGTTTCATATTTGCTCATCATTAAATCATATAAGAGCACATACTTCAATTCCTATTAAATGAGCACATATAAAATACATTTTATATTAAACAAGGTCTCGAATACCAAATGTAACCAATCTGTCACTGTCACCACACACACACACACACACACACACACACACACAGAGACACACAGCAGGATTCTCTTTTACCTACTGAGGCACGTGAAAGCCTGGTTTTGCTCACCATCATAATGAATACAGAGTTGCGTGAGGGCAATGGTGCAAACAAGCACCCACATGTTTTTATTTAATTACACAGTTAAATTTGCACAATATTTCCTGTCAATAGCCCTTCCACAACCTTCACAGTGGGGGCTATGCCAGCAAAAAAAAAGCACACATTCTTTAGATAATTGGGTGTAGAAGACCAGAGGCTCTGTTGAACAGCTCAGGAAACAAAAGCAAAACTGTATTAGCTGCTAAATGAATATATATAAATTAATATAATATAGGAGATTGAGCTTGTGAGTCTATAAATGGACAGATGAAGCTCTCAGCATGATCCAATGCTCTCTCTCTCTCTCTTTCTTGTTACCCGCCCCCATAATCAAATTAGGCTTATCCAGGCACAGGGAGGATGCTGGCTGTGCATGGACACACACTAGACTACACCCACCAACTGCTGTATTGTTTTCTTAGAAAAGGATGTTGTGGGAGGCGTCTAAGTGTATGGAACTGTACCACTAAATACTTGCCTTGACAGGTCATTTTTAGTCAATTTTATATGACTTCTATATAGTACACATATCTTTTTCATACTATACTAATAGTCATATTGCACATACTTTTATAAAGTATAATGCAATAGCACTGGCCAAAAACTCAATTATCATATCTTAAAATTGCATTTTATCTATAATCAGTAGCTACTTGGTGATTATGTGTTTCCCAACACAGACCATGCTCAGGAGGCCTAAGGTCTTAGTACAATGAACCAGGAGGAAGAGGGAAGATCACTTTAATGCCAGGTTAAACATCCAGATAAATCCCAAATTTTATTACATGACTCATGGCGTGAGCTCTTTCAAATAGTTATATTAAGTGATTTAATTAAAAAATATATTTAAAAAGGCATATTTTCTGCCCTGCGATGGGTTGGCATTCCATCCTGGGTGTATCCTGCCTTAATGCCCGTAGACACCTGAGATAGGCACAGGCTCCCCGTGACCCGAGGGAAGATCGGATAAAGCGGTAGAAGATGAATGAATGAATGAAGGCATATTTTCATCTGTATTTCTATCAGACTGGTAAACCCCATAAAAAAAGAATTTATATCCTACAGCTACCCATTTCAGCATGTAACACACGGAACAATAAGCATTTGTTTTAACAAAACCTTTTAGAAATGTACTTTAGAAAGTAATGTTTAAATGCTCCCAAACGAAAAAAAAAACAGTTTTTTATGTATTCTTTAGGTTTCTATATGAGAATTGATTTACAACCTACAAAACTATTCTTCAAATGATGCTTCTACATGTCAAAATGCTTAATTTTTATACAATTATCCAGAAAAATTGATATGGTTGTCAATCATTAGCACATAATTAACAATAAAAGTTGTAAACAGCATGTCTAGATTGTCAGCAGTCCAGTTTTGCCTTAGGATAACATTAAAGCGCCATCTAGCGGACATACCGTTGAAAGGAATTCAAAATGGAATGTAATTTCTCTCAATAATATGAATCTATTATAATAGTAATATTGACATGCGAGGCTATGTATTTCTTAATTGTGGATTTTCCATTTTCTTTATCATTATAATTTTTTAAAACTGTGGAATAGTCAAATATTTCTCCAATATTTTGAATCTAAGAAGGTAAATCCCCATCCATTAGGATTGCACAAACCATTGCATTCCTAGTGCCCGTCCCATGCCCGCTTGCGTTAGGAAGGGAATCGATCATAAAACATGTGCTAAAGTAAATATGCGGATCACTAAAATACGGTGATACGCTATGGCGACCCCTAACGGGAGCAGCCGAAAGTGAGGATAGATAGAATACTAATCTAAATTTTAAAAAGAAAAACTAGAATTAGAGACACATTGTAGTTATTAATTAGTAAATGCACCTTTAGACCATTTCAAATGCTCTTCGTTCACATTAGCTATGGTTTACAGTGGTAAAGAAAGGAGATTGGATATTGAGTTTCTCTATACCCCGCGCATGCGCGTTCGGGAATTGGCTTTTGTTCTGCCGATCGGTTTCTAACGAGTGCAGTTGGGACATCGACACTTGGTTAATAAAACAACGCAGGTGAAACTCGTACATTAGCCACTACGGATTATACAGTGCATCTCCCCCCCCCCCCCCCCCCCCTCTCTCTCTCTCTCTGTCCATTCTTACACATGCTGTTCTTTCCTACGATTCAAAAATCACCGTTCTTTTGCTTTTATCTTGAGATCTTATTTAAAGTTGTAGCACCTTAATTTTCACTCCATGAAATCTAATAGAATATTTAACTAGCAATGTGCTATATGGTTAGCACAAATATACGTACTTACCTGACCATGCAAGTAATTGCATAAGCACAATTAGCCTCCTCGTTACCATAGCAACGACCTGAATAGGAAGGTTTTTAACTACATGTGACGCTCCAACCCTCATTAAACATAAGATAAACATCATCCATATTATATGACCAAATGTTTCTCATTTTTTAGCAAAGGAAGTAATTTTATTCTACGATAAGACGTTCTTTGGGGTATACTTACTCAAGACTTACCATATAATAACACGTCAAGATTCGCGACTTAAGGTAAATGTTTAATATTCTGTGTGAAATGTCGCCTTTTAAGGGCATTTTAAAGAGCTCTTTAAGGGATTTTTTCTAGCTTTTATATACATATATATATTTTTTAGAATTATAAATATTTGTTCTGTTTTATATACATTTAAAAATGTATTTTGTCATTGTGTTTTGATAGCTCAGTGCTTTGAAAAAGGCGCCATCGGAATTGGTTTAGGACCAGACATGCGCAGATATATCATCACGCACATATAAACCGCAACATTTGCTGAACGTTTACATTTATTTATTAATTTCTTTTTACTTTAACTTATTATTCTAAAGTTCACAGCATGCTTCAGGATGAGCCCTGGCCCCGCTAACCAAAATAGAACATTCCCAGAACGTTATGAAACTGTTCCGAAAAGAACCAAATTAGAACAGGCCTTTTATTATTCGAATAAATAAAATGGGCGAAACAATTGTGCTTATAAAATAAATCTAATTAAAAGTTTCAATTCCAAATCAAGTACACAAAAATAAACTCCTGACGTTTGTCTAAGTTTATTTTGGACAGAGGTGTAAATCCCGGGAATGATATCAGAGCGTGTACACATACCGCAAAACACAGACGTCAAAAGCTGGACCGGAAGTTTATTGTGAGCTGATCTTTAACCACTCCGAACAGGCATTAGCTACTATGAGCAGTCTTTCCATGTAGGTAGAGATTAGCGCATGCATGGTCGTGTTTTCTCAGATTACAGCACACGTGCCGTCGGGCTGGATCTCTTTGCAGTAGTGAGTGATTGTGATCTGCTTGTGAACCTGCGACACAGATATTATTTTATATAAATATATTTCTATTTGCTCAGGTAAGAGCCTTCCAAACCGTGCGCTATTCTGTTATATAAATTGCAGCTGAGTAGTGCTGAAATGTTAATGCAGGAGGAACAAGCGCGCGTTCATGTTGTGGTGGACTGACAGTGCACCTGGCTGCTCATCTGACATGCACTCGAGGAAAGAGAGATCAATGTTTTCAAGATATTTGCTGTTTAAACGCCCCACATAAAAGTATGAGAAATTAGATAGTCGTGGTAAATTTGGGACGCCGAGTTGAACAAACTTGTGCTGAAAAAGCACTATATGCCAAAACGTATTTTCATATTGGTTGAAACGCACTGATTGCATGTGAAGACTGCTTATGCAAGCGTGTTTTTTTTTCTTCTGGGCTGTTAGAAAAGAATGTAAGTCGAATATCCAAGAATTAACTTAGAGTGGAGTCTGTAATACTGAGTGTCCTAATATATGAGTGAGTGTTTGCAAAGAAATAATACAGTTACATTTTGCAAAAAAAAAAAAAAAAAAAAAAGGATGTGTGGAGACAAATAAAGTTGTTGAGGAAAGTAAATGTTTTTGGAAGGAATTACTTTCTCTTACAGCTTTTCTTTGGACAAATTCAACCTTCTGATACTTCATGAAATTGTATTTAGTTCACCAAAGTTGGTTAATTAAACTGTGTGGAATTGAATGTATAGTTTCACTAAAGGCTCTGTTGGTGAATCCTGGGTGCGGTTTAACTTTACAAAAATGTCCATGATGGTCACAGTGCATAAAATGTGTTTATTACTAACACTTTTTAAAAAATGATTTCAGTCATATTTTCATATTACAGGCTAAACAGTTCAATGATTTGGGTGAAGTGGAAATTTAGTTAGTTAAGTTTAGTTAATTTAGCTTAGTTCAATTTAACCCAAGGCTAGTAACTATAAAAATATGATAATTACATGGGTGTTGCGGTTTTAACACTGTAGCAAACGAATAAATAAAGATCTTCTCTAAGTATATGCCTAAAAGCCACCAGACGTATCAATATATAAGGACACCTTTACACACACATACACATTATTGCTGCTAACAAGTATTAACTAACTAATTAACTTTTTGCATTCCTGAGCAGCTGTGTAGTTTTTTCTAGTTCTATGTTTGTGATTCAAGAGGAAAATTGTTGTGTTCAATGGTGTATTGTAGCAGCTGTATGTGTTTAAAATCACTGTAAAGCCACTGGACTTGAGAGGTTTCTGTGATTTGTTAGAATTTGATTACCAGAAGCCTGACAGCGAGTACACAAAGCGACCTCACCACGAGTGAGAATTTATTAAAAGGTCATGAAGTGGGTGGTTGTTTTGCTCCAGCGTTTTTTCATTACATACACAGACGAAACTAAATATTAAATGTGCCAATCTGCACTTTTTTCTGCTTAGGTTTTCATCCCAAACATGAAGTACATCTTAGTTACCGGTGGTGTCATATCTGGAATAGGGAAAGGCATTATTGCTAGCAGCGTGGGAACAATCCTCAAATCGTGCGGCCTCCACGTCACCGCCATAAAGATCGATCCGTACATTAATATTGACGCGGGCACATTTTCTCCCTATGAGCATGGTGAGTTTATCTGCATGCAGTCCAGTTGAGTGTTGCTTCACCTCGTATTCTTCTGTTCAGCATCACACCCACAATGCTGTTGTCTTTCAGGTGAAGTGTTTGTGCTGGATGATGGGGGTGAAGTTGATCTTGATTTAGGAAACTATGAACGCTTTCTGGATATCCGGCTAACCAAAGACAACAACTTGACTACCGGGAAGATTTATCAGTCAGTTATTACGAAAGAGAGGAGAGGAGATTATCTTGGCAAAACTGTCCAAGGTGTGTAGAGCACATGGTGCTATTTTTGCTTTTCCTGTTTGCTGAGAACTGCAACTATAGTTCTTGTTTATGCTTAGCAAGTTTGGAGCATTAGCCCTTATTCATACACTGCACTTAAGGAAGTAATAACTTGAAGCATTCTGTTAAAAGTAAAACAAATTGGTGTGTGGTTGTTTACTTCTCCATATCAGCATGTCCCTAAGTGTATTGTTGTTCTTTTTTTTTGCACTTTTTACACTTATGAAGTATTAATAAACAACACATTGTGTTTATTTGTTTCTATTATCTCCTGTAATTATTTTATACCTAAATAAAACTGCACATGTGCCTCTCTGTTAAGATAAAATAATTAACAGGTAATAAGACTATTCTGTCACTATTAACTCATTATTTATGTGTTGAAAGGCTCCTTATGGAAAACTCAAATTCAATTTATTTAATAATTTATCTAAGAAATAACATTTTCCTTTTCTAAAAAAAAAATCTTGGTGTAGAGATTCTAAACTGTGATATGAAGATTGTGGAATGTAAAATGTGGAATATAAAGTGTAACATTTTACATGTATTTAAATTTGCATACTCTAGATTTGACAGTGTTGTTCCCCTTGGTAATTGATTCTTTAATAAAATGCTGTGAATATGTATAAAGCTATAGCTCTCGTGATTGACAGGTTGTAGAAAACATCAGTTGGGATTTAAGGTGCCTTTAAAGTGTTGCTTTCAGCAATATTCAAATAAATAAACTGACAGTGAAAAGAGTTAAAAGAGAGCTGAGACTTGCAATGACTTGCAATGAAGCTTATTGACAGAGGATTTCTGTGAATGCTGTTTATTACAAGGATTTGATCCATTCTGTTTCTCCCAGTGGTACCGCACATCACCGATGCCATTCAGGAATGGGTAATGCGGCAATCCAAAGTGTCGGTGGATGATGACGGGGTCGAACCACAAGTCTGTGTAATAGAGGTGCAGCTCTTTTGGCCATTTTTTTGACCCAATTTAGTGAACCCTTGTTTACCTTGAATGAGTATTTGTTTGTTTGTCACAGTTAGGAGGCACCGTGGGAGACATTGAAAGCATGCCTTTCATAGAAGCCTTCAGGCAGTTTCAGTTTAAAGTGAAACGAGAAAACTTCTGCAACATTCATGTCAGTCTGGTTCCTCAGGTAGGAGACAACTAACGTCACGGTTATGTCATTTATGTTATGTCATCTGCAACATTTCTTACACACAGCTGTTTTGCTTACTGATATTTAAATGAGACTGATGTTGTGGTTAATAATAATAATAATGATAATGATAATAATAATAATATGATGATGATCCGTTCTCAGCCCAGTACTACAGGAGAGCAGAAGACTAAGCCTACACAAAACAGTGTTCGAGAGCTCCGTGGTCTGGGCCTGTCACCTGACCTGGTCAGTCAAATTCTCTTTCCGATTTTTTTTTATGCACACAGCCCAACTTTGCATACATGAATATGCAAGTGGCTGATTTCTTTTCATGTGAGGGTATCTAGATGTGCATGGATGGATAGACAGATTATTGATAAATAGAAAAATCAGTTTAAAGAACTGCACAAAACAACACCTGCTGGTATCTGCAATAGTCAAACAAACCCTGTTTTAATAATCATACAGTATGCAACAAGAAACTGTATTTTCTTTTATTTGGCTACATTCCGATTTGCAGGATATGATTATCAATTTGACATGACTCAGATTTACATTATAGTTATAATATTAATATTATATAATATAATATTATAAAGAAACACAGTGTGTGATTAAGGTGCCAGGCTACTGATCGGGAGGTCGGGGGTTCAGGCCCTGGTATCGTCAATCTGCCACTCTTGGGTCCTTGAGCAAGGCCCTTAACCCTCTGTGCTCCAGGGGCACTGTATTATGGCTGACCCTGCACTCTGATCAACTTGGGATATGCAAAGGAAAAATGTCACTGTGCTATAATGTATATATGACAATTCAAGGCTATTCTATTCTGTTCTATGCTATAACTGAGCACTGAATCATAGACAGTTCTTTCATTTTTTATACATTTTTATCCTTATTTTCTTAAGGTCTTGTTTATATTTCGTACTGTGAACTGTTGTTGGGGTGCATCCACAGTTTCATTGTACTTTGTTGTTCTATTCTTTTCTATAAATCATAAAGGAATTCCATTACTAAAGCAGGAAATCCAGTTTGCACAATTCAACAAGTCGGCCTGCATACATCATCTGTAGCAGAAACGTATTAACCTCATAAAATGCCCCTGGGTTTTCTCTGTATTTTATAAATGTTTTCCTGTGTTAGGGTTTTCCTGGGGATTTTTTTAAATTAAGGCAAGTTGGTTCTTCTGGAAAGAAAATGCAAAAGTATGAATAGTATGAACCTTTACTCATAATGTCCAGATTTTAAAGTAAAGTAAATCTGTGATATGTGTATACCTTCAACCTCCAACATGGAGTTTTTTCAGCAAGCACCCGCATTGCTGATTGTAAAGGCTCAAGGCAGATAGATACCTTTAATTCGGCAGCATGGTGTCGCATATATAATGCTTACCGACTGAGAGTTATCCAATTATGTACTTTAGTTATGACAGAGTCTCTGTAGTTGAGATTTTGGCCGCCTTTGAATCAGAAGGTTGTGAGGTCAATAGTCAGCAACACCAGCCTGAATTGATGGGCCCTTAACCTTTAACTGCTTATTAGTATCTTCCAAATACTGCAAACATCATGTTAAGATGCCTTTTTTGTGTCTAACACTCTATTTGCTATTATGTGTATGTTTCTTTAGATTGTTTGCCGGTGTGCTACACCACTGGACACGGCAGTGAAAGAGAAAATCTCAATGTTTTGTCATGTAGAGCCAGAGCAGGTACCTCTCCCTGACTACACCTGAGAAATATTGCTGTTCTGAGACCACATTGTTTAATTTACTGACTGAGATCTGCTTGAAAAATTACAAATATATCTCTCTTAATATTATTTTTTAGGTCATCTGTATACATGATGTGTCCTCAGTCTACAGAGTTCCACTACTCATGGAGGATCAGGGAGTGTTGGAGTTTTTTTGCAATCGCTTGAACCTCCCCATTGAGGCTAAACCCCACAGGACGCTCACCAAGTGGAAAGAAATGTCAGATAGGTCAGGATCTGTTTTCTCCTTCGCTTTATTATATTTAAATTATATTAAAAACAAACGCTTCATGACATTTTTCCTATTTTCCTTGCACTGTGTTGGACTGGCGTGTTTTGTTTTGTTGTTCGACAGAACCGATCGCCTTTTGGAAAGCACATCAATTGCGTTAGTTGGAAAGTACACCAAATTTTCAGACTCCTACGCTTCAGTGATAAAAGCACTGGAACATTCTGCCCTTGCAATCAACTACAAGCTGGAGGTGAAAGTAAGCCATGCTCTTGATTAATGACTCCACTTATGAGTAACTGATGCTCATCAGTGCCGTTATGGATATTTCATTTGGTTTTATATGGCTTTCTAACTTGGCCACATGTGCCTGTGAGTAGATTTATTTATATCAATATATTTACTTTATTATTTCCAGTAGACTTCAGAAATGTTCTTCTGTCTTAGTACATAGACTCGGCATATCTGGAGCAGAGTGCAGAGCAGGAAGACCCTGTCAAGTATCACGAAGCCTGGCAAAAGCTCTGCAGTGCTGAGTGAGCCCAGTTTCACCTAACACATGACTATAAACCTTGCCATCTCTGTAAAAACTCAGTGGTGTGTAGAGCTGTGACACAGTTGAAAACGCTGTGACACAGGGGTATCCAGAAAGAAACAGTGTGAGAGCAGGTTTCCATTCCAACCAAGCAGGTCACACCTAATTGTCTACTCAAACCCAAAATTAAACTAATTAAACCAGTGTCACTAGGCGTGGCGCCTGCTATGAATAGGTGAAATGATTTAGATGAATTATTTGCCACTGCACTTTATTAAAACTCAAATGTTTTTTTTTCTTTCCTAGACAGCAAAATCATTTGTTACTGTAAAAAAAGCAGAATTAGCATTATTGGTTTAAGTTCTATGATAGAAAAACGCTGTAATTTTGTTATGTGCTTCAAACGGGGCCTTATTATAGACTTTAAATTGGTCACATTGCTCATATGGCTGTTTATTTCCTCTTCCAGTGGTGTTTTGGTGCCGGGTGGCTTTGGCATACGAGGCACTGAAGGAAAGATTAACGCTATTAACTGGGCAAGAAAACAGAAAAAGCCATTTTTAGGTAAAACAACTAGATTTATATAATGTATTTATATGATTAAAACAAGACACTTGTCATTTCCCCATGTACCATGCTTTTAAATGGTGTGTTGCAGGTGTTTGTCTGGGCATGCAGCTCGCTGTGTGCGAATTTGCTCGCAATGTGCTTGGCTGGAAAGGTAAGCTGTGTTTCCACAGAAACCAGTTTTTGTTGGTCCTGTGCCAAATCTGGTATTCACCAGATATTGTCTTTTGCACAGATGCCAACTCGACTGAATTTGATCCCGACACAAAGCACCCTGTAGTAAGCAAGCATTTTTTTTTGTCAAATTTAAAATATGATGAAACTTCATTTTGGTAAAAGAACAATGTTAAAGTATTGTTAATGAGGATACAAAAACACTTCTCTAAAAAAATCCCTTATATTAATGTACATATGTATATTATATTAATTATATATGTATATTAATGAAGGTGATTGAAATGCCAGAACATAATCCAGGACAAATGGGTGGCACTATGAGGTTGGGGAAAAGACGAACCATCTTCAAAAGCACCTCAAGTATTCTCAGTAAGTAAGGATTTGTCATCAAGTATTGAATAATTTAGAGAATACATATTTCAAATGAAAAACAATGTAATGATGCTTCTTGAAACTAATTTCAGTTTTTGCCTTTTCAGGGAAATTGTATGGAGATGCCGAATATGTTGATGAACGTCACAGACATCGTTTCGAGGTATGTAGAATTTATAGCAATGCAATAAACCTTATTGTGTGTTTGTGCTTGGGCAGCCTTTTAATTGTATACATTTGCTCTCTGATGCAGGTGAACCCAGAGCTAAAACACTTCTTGGAAGAAAAAGGCCTCCGCTTTGTTGGCCAGGATCAGGTGGGCGAGCGTATGGAAATCATTGAAATGGAAGGTTTGTGAAGATACAGTATTAACAATATGCTCTGTAAGGTGGAAGTTTTGGAATTACAGTTTCCTCTTTTGCCTTGGCAGATCACGCTTACTTTGTAGGAGTGCAGTACCACCCAGAGTTCACCTCACGCCCCATTAAACCTTCACCTCCTTACTTTGGCCTGCTTTTAGCAGCTGCAGGAAAACTACAGAGCTATCTGCTCAAAGGGTGCAGACTTTCACCACGGTAAATCCTTGCATCTTATATTTCATTCATTGAGGTGTCTACTAAAACCATATCATATCTTATAATCAATGCTCCCCCCCCTGTAAGATGCAATACTTTTAAAGATGGAATCATTCATCTACTTGTATTGGTTGATTAGGTGTAATAAACCAAAGTATATGTAACTCGATGTGCAGAATGTGAACAATTTTCTAAATAACTTTTTTCTGTTCTCAGGGACATATACAGTGACCACAGTGGCAGCAGTTCACCAGATTTGGAGCTCTCCGAACTCAAATTCCCATTAAATATATAGAAGGGATAATGCACAATACATAATGGATGTGCACAAAGGAAAATTCAAAGCATCAAAAGTTATTATACTTTATTACTTTTACAGAATGTACTTTTGCTCATTTTGTATAGGAGCAGAAGCGACCTATTGACTTCGTAAGGCGAGGTGTTTATTTAAAGACATCGCAGCAGCAGAGCACAATTAATGATCTCCAGTATATTTCAGTTTCTAAAGTTCAGGGGTCTGTTGGAAAGATATCCTAAATAGTCATGTAATTGATTATACACTGTACATCTTTGCACAAACAATACAAATGGCCATAATTTACTGGAATTTGTTCTCTGCACTCCATTTCACATCTCTATGCTGTAACACTAATTCATGTACTGTGCAGCCCTTTTTTGGGTTTTTGACTGGTTTTTGTGGTATTAAAAATACTCTATAAGGTATGAAATTACTGATATTTATTATGTCTTACATTTTATTCATTATATGTAACCTCAGTTAGGAGAGATTATAAAACATACAGCAATGTAACATATATTGGGTTGGTTGCATAACTATTTTTCATATCTTTAAAATAATCTCTCAGTTATTTATTTTGGTGTTTTTTTTAACTTGTCATTTATCAGTTGCTGCTATGTTAATAAATCTCTTGAACACAGTATATCTATTGTCTGCATATTGTTTAATTATTATTTCTGAATAAACGGTAGATGTTCTCACATAGCAGCTCTACAGAAATCCATATGAATATTTCGATACCTAATAAAGAAATCAGACTCAGGAGGGGAAACTGTCCTCTTCTGGGTGATACAACATCATGGTGATTATTATATGATATATAACGGTATACAAGTGTTGTAGCATAAAGCTGTGTATTGTGTATTGTATTGTTTCTGTGAGTCACGGGACAGGTTTTTTGATTAAGCTTTATGACCTCAACAATGTTGGAAGTATAGTGAATGGACATTTAGGTGGCACACAGGTAATTATAGGTTCCTTTTTGATTCTGGTTCCACTTAAGGTTTCTTCCTCATACATTTCATTAACCACTGTTTTGCTTGCTAGGGATATGTGTTTGTGGATAATTTAATGTAGATACATTATAATTTATAAGCTATTTATAAAGCTGCTTTGTGATAATGCCAATTGTTAAAAGGACTATACAAATGTTATACACACAATGTCAAAAAAATGATAAATATGAGTCCAAGATATTGTGTTGTACATAATGTATATAATGAATGGACAAACTGTATCACACATGAGGATGGGTTCCTTTCTGTGTCAGGTTCCCTTAAAGGTTTTTCCCTCGTCTCAAGGAATTTTCCTCTCCAATGTCACTACTAGCTTGCTCATTAGGGATAAATGTATATGTATTTCTGTAAAGCTGATTTGAATTAATCGAATTGAATTGTACAGCTGGTCCAGGCGAAACTAAGTTTTCTGTTTGTCTGAAAGTGCTCGAAAATGATCAATCTTCAAGAAATGATGTGGTACACGATGTATATAATAAATGAACACTAGGTGGCGCCCAGTTGAGGATGGATTCCATTCCGAGACTGGTTCCTACTGTGTTTTCCCCCCTAATAACATCTCAGGGAGTTTTACCTGATCACTTTCACCATTGTCTTGCTACATAGGGAGAAACTAATATAAATCTTATAAAACGTATACATAAAAAAAAAAAAAAAAAAAATATATATATATATATATATATATATATATATATATATATATATATATATATATATATATATATATATATATACTATATATATATATATATATTATATCCTAGCCTATTTCTGTAAAGCTGCTTTGGGAGAATGTCCATAGATAAACGCGCTTTACACATCGGATTGATTGCAACTTGAGTTTGATACAAGTGAAATTATTCACGTTTCTGCACATTTAAAAAAAATGTGCGTGACAAATATTGTCGCCTTTAAAACCTGTGTTTATGACAAACACATATAGAGACTTTTATTTTTGTTATGCCCCATTTCCGGTCCGCCAGTCTTGTCACTGTGTTTAATAGCGCCTTGACTAGCTGCACCGCGAATGGCGGGGCTCTGAATAATACTTCTATTTTAACCGTTTAATAGTGCAATTTTATGAAAGATGGCGAAATAATACCAATTTTTGAAGGTAAAGTATTGGCATGACATTGAATTTAAAACACATCCCCCCGCGCCCTCTGTGTAACATTAGCCTTAGCCGTTAGCTCAGTGCTACATGTAATACTGAGTGGAGTCGGGAATGTTGGACAAACAAGGTAGAAAATCTGAAATGATAAATATGTTTTATCTTTTATGTTTACTACATATGCCGACAGAAACATTCGTCACATTTGCTCGTAGTGATAGTGATATTGCCACAGTTCGCGTACACTCGCTTTCTACATACATACACACCTCATATATGTGTTATATATATATATATATATATATAGATATAGATAGTTAGATAGATATATATAGATATGTATGTATATGTGTATATATATATATATATATATATATATATATATATATATATATATATATGTGTGTGTGTGTGTGTGTGTGTGTTTGTATAATGTACACCACTTGTTTATATATGTTGTAAATATGTGAATCAGGTTGAATATAGTTGTGTGAGTATTGATTTGGCGGCTCTGGTGTCCGTTAGTTATTTGTGCATCTCGGAGTTATTATGTAACAAGTTTATATATTATGATTAATAATATGGCTCAGTGGTCTAATGAATTGTGTATTTAAGAGAGCTGTAGTATTTAGTGGTGTTCTGTTATACAGAGGAGTATTTTGGTGCGTATTGGGAAAACAAAATATTCCCCTCTGTTCGTGGCCTCAAATTCCCTCAATCCCATGATGCATTGCGTGCAAAACTTCCGGTGAGGCGTCAACAGTTGACAAAGGTGAAGGGATTAAAGAGTTTTCCTTTGTCTGTCTTTCCGTCTGTCTGTCTCTCTCTCTTTATTCTCTCTCTCTCTCTCTCCCCCGTCTCGTTCTCTCTGTCTGTCTGTCTCTCCCTTTCTTTCTCTCTCTCTCTCTCTCTCTCTCTCTCTCTCTCTCTCTGTCTGTATCTCCCTTTCTTTCTCTCTCTCTCTCTCTATCTGTCTGTCTCACCCTCTTGTACCCCTCTCCAACTCCACCCCCTCTCTCTCTCTATCTCTTTATTTCTCTGTCTCTCTCTCTCCCTCTCTGTCTCTCTCGTCTCGTTCTCTCTCTCTGTCTCTCTCTGTCTGTCTCCCCCCCCTCTCTCTCTCTCTGTCTCGTTCTCTCTGTCTATATCCCTTTATTTTCTCTCTCTCCCTCTCTCTCTGTGTGTGTCTGTGTCTGTCCATTTTTTTCTTTCTCCGTCAGTTTCAATTTAAGTTTGCATTATTGGCATAAAATATTACAAGAAAACATACATAAAATTGAGAGGAATTAACATTTAGCTAAGATGTAAATAAACATAAATTAAACATAAATAAAACAAACATAAATAAACACACACACACACACACACATTATGTATATATATATATATATATATATATATATATATATATATATTATATTTTTATGTACATTTAATTTTTCCATGAACAAAGCAAACTGTATATCTGTGCACTCTGTTAGGAAGTACAGTTCGGTTTCAATCTGGTTCAGATCACAGTGTGGAAACGGTCTCTTGTTATGTGGCATCCATGTGTTTGTGTCTGTTCATATCTGTATTCATGTGTGTGCTGTGTGTCTACCCACTCAACGTAGCGCAGAGTTTTAAAATGATAATGTCCGAGTTATTTGAAGTGTATATATTCCACGAAGTTCCACGGGTTCTCATTTAATTCTTGGTTCGGATTGGTCAGTGGACCTCACCCCTCAGTGCCATAGAAGGAAATATAATTGGGATCTCTATATGACATTGATGTTTTATGGCATAAAAGTCCAAAAAACAGAAAAGGCTTGAGCCTTAAACATGTCAGTTATGACCTGATATCAATGTAGATCTTTCCCAATAACCCAGATTGCACAACACTGCAATGTCATCTGTAGACTCTTAATTATTAAGCTTCCTCCACATCTGTGTGTCAGTTTGGTGTTGCATCACATTAAAATGACTCAAAATCAGCTGCCTTTACATGATGCATGAGCACATGTGAGAGATGTCACCATACATCAGTGTGTAGTGATGACTGGTTTATTCTTATGGAAATGAACATATTGTGTTGTTGTTTGAAGCATTACTGTTATTGTACCAATCAAATACAAACCTCCTTTGAATAATTTATCCAAACATGTTGAATATATTAATCATTACATGCGTTTTGTTTTATCATTGAAATTTTAAAAAATTAAAATTTTGAGGATATCAATCGTCTTTATGAGGTGCTTTATAGCGTGTTAGTGTGATTAGTACAATTCCATTATCAGCACTGTGATCTTTTTGTATGTGTGTGTGTGTGTTATTTTTAGACAGTTCAACACAATTTTGGAGGACTGGTGGCTAAAACTGTTAGCCTTTGCTGATCATAGAATGAATCAATATCAACAGCAGCCTGGCCGCTCCAACCTGTATAGCGCTGTGAAAACTGAGAGCTCACCAACTCCACCCCTCTCCACCAGCATGGCCAATAGCACTGCAGTTCCAGGGAAGGGCTTGGGAACCCCAGGGCCTGCTGGGAGAGTGAGTCCTGAGGGATCTCAGGTGAGGCTGTCCACACCCCCAAAACAAGTTACAAAGGCAGTTCTGAAATGCCACGGGTCTGGTTGTTCCTGACTCTTATTATAGTCCATTCTTTTGAAATGTCAAGGAAGGTGCACACAACGAGAGCTGTTGAGGGTTTCCCAATGTCTAGTCTTATAATAGTTACATTTCACTAGTCTTTGGATGAGGGTGTGGTCACCCATGGATCACAGTTCTTCAGCTTTCAACTAGCCTTAATCATTGTATGACTGCACCACATAATGGACTGAGTAATAGACAACCTTCAAATGTGTTTTACTTTAACAACAATCTTTCTAATACAAAAAGCCTTGCATTTAAACACACTCCATCACAACCCTGACACAGGTATCCATCTGCTCTGGGCTTTACAGGTGCTCAGTAAGAAGAAGCTTCAGGACCTTGTGCGGGAAATTGACCCCAATGAGCAGCTTGATGAAGATGTAGAAGAGGTCATTTATCAGTCTATTTCACAAACCTGCTCTGAAAGATCTCGTGCACAATACATTACACATTCCAATATAAGATTAAACTGTGGTTTATTTCCTCCGGTGCTATATACACAAATGTCTATTTGTATAGATATTGAACGGAATTTGTCTCGCTTATCTACTTCTTTTGGGTGTCCTTTCTTTCAGATGTTGCTGCAGGTTGCTGATGATTTCATAGAGAGTGTTGTGACTGCCGCCTGTCAGCTCGCCCGTCACCGCAAATCGAACACTCTAGAAGTAAAGGATGTGCAATTGCACCTTGGTGAGTCTGTTTTTGCTGTGTGATATGTGAAGCATGGATCCGAATCCTGTTATTGGAAAATGTGTTTAAATTGCAATCACACGTTTGAGTTGTTTATTTTTAATACTTTATTCAAACACATTTCCCAATTTGGCACTGTCGTCATCCTTATTCCGGAATGAAAGAACAAAAAATGAAATGCTGTTAATAAGAGGCAGATCACAAGTTACCAGTTATCTACATTCCATTGCAGCTTAACGAACAGACGTTTTCAAAAGTAATGCAAGTGTTTTACTCTTAATGATAGTTCAGCATTTGTGTTGAACATGCTTTTGTTGTGCATTTGTGGGAAGTGGATTTTGTGTTTTTTCTCCACTCGTTGTCTAGACAATGACAGTAAGCCACCCAAGTGGTCAGAGAACGTCTGACCGAAACAAAGTACAGTGGTCGCAATTAAAAAATACATAAATAAAGTAAAGGAATTGATCAGACTTGCTCATTCGTGTGGTTTAGGATGTGGGATTCACTCACATACACAAGTTTACTTGGTTGCTAATTAACTCTTTTGAACCGTGTTTGGTGTCCTTGATCAGATAAGTGACCGGAAATCCAGCACTTTGGTTGGTGTGTTTATAGGTTTAGCTACTTTTAAACATAGGTACACAATTTTCCTTTGCAATGAATAAATTACTTTGTTATTATTATTCATTCATCTTCTACCGCTTTATCCGATCTTCCCTCGGGTCACTGGGAGCCTGTGCCTATCTCGGGCATCTATGGGCATTAAGGCAGGATACACCCTGGATGGAATGCCAACCCATCGCAGGGCACACACACACTCACATTCACACACTCATTCATACACTAGGGACAATTTTCCAAGGTGCCAATCAACCTTCCATGCATGTTTTTGGACCGGGGGGAAACCGGAGAACCCGGAGAAAAACCCCCTGAGTCACGGGGAGAACATGCAAACTCCACACACACATGACCGAGACGGGAATCGAACCCGGATCCTGGCGGTGTGAGGCGAACATGCTAACCACTACGCCACCGTGCCCCCTGTTATTATTATAATTAAAAAATATATATATATATATATATATATATATATATATTTATATTTGGAAGGGCTTGGTGGCTTAGTGGTTAGCACGTTCGCCTCACACCTTGGGTTGGGGGTTTGAACATGGTTAGGGGTTCGATTCCTGTCTCGGCCATGTGTGTGTGGAGTTTGCATGTTCTCTCCCGTGCCTCAGGGGATTTTTCTCCGGGTTCTCCGGTTTCACCTGGTCCAAAAACATGCACGGTAGGTGTTGATTGGCACCTTGGAAAATTGTCCCGTGTGTGTGTGTGTGTGTGTGTGTGTGCGCGCGATGTGCCGATGGGTTGGCATTGCATACAGGGTGTGTCCTGCCTTAATGCCCATAGATGCCTGAGATAGGCACAGACTCCCCGTGACCCGAGGGAAGATCGGATATAGCGGTAGAAGATGAATGAATGAATGAATGGGAAAAAAATATTTATTGATTGATTGATCTATCGAGTTATCTTTTGATCTAAAGCTGCTTCTGTACTGTGTGTCTCCACAGAGCGTCAGTGGAACATGTGGATCCCTGGCTTTGGCTCAGATGAAATCCGACCGTACAAAAAGGCGTGCACTACAGAAGCACACAAACAGGTCTGTCTTCATGCTTGCACATCTCACAAACACACCATAAAGAACAAATCAGTAATTTTGCTCAATGTCACTTGTTCTTTCAGAGAATGGCACTGATCCGCAAGACGACCAAAAAATAGAAAGAATGCAGAAGAGTGACATTTCTTTCTCTCTCCCCTTTTTTTTTTTTTTTTTTTTTTTTTTTTTTTTTTTTTTTTTTTTTTTGGGTTTTGTTTTGTTTATAAATTGCCTCTGGATTTTTGTCTCTGAGGTGGAATTTATTATTATTATTTTTTTGGAAAAGCAGACTGATGGATGCACTGTAATTTGGCAACTGCTTCTAATATTTTACCTTTACACATGTCAATCGCGTCCCAGTCTGTTGTTTAAACTGTATTTTGTGTTCTGTTTTTGTACGATTGAACTATACTGTTCTAGGCCCGGATATTGTAATGAATCTCAAATGCTGCATAAAAAAAAAGTGATGATCAGATCATCTCACCGTGGCCATTAATTCATTTTAAACATTAGCTGCTTTGAAGTTGTGTAGAAACTGCATCGCTGCGTGTTCACCATCACACCATCTTGTATTTCTTTTCTTAAATTTCTGGAGACCATCTTTTTTTTTTTTGTGTAATACTGCCTACACTGGTAAATAGTTCTGGGCACAGGGTGAGGTTTTATTCACAACTTAAATGTCTACAACATTATTCATTAGAGCCAGTAATGATGGACTTGTATAATAAGAAGAATTGTGCAGAACATTGCTTGCTTCCGACATTTTCTTATTTTTATTTGCCTTTTGACTTTCCTTCATGTGTAATGACTTTCCCTGATGACTCACTTTGTTGTTTTAAGGTGCTATTTTTAATTATTTGCTTCTTCAGTAAATTCAGTTCAAATTGAATTATCCAGTGCAGTAATTTTGTAACAGCAAAACATGTGGGTTACAATGCAATTTTAATACAATACATTAATGTTATTCGGTTTAGCTAATTTAGCTATATTTCCAATAATAATTATAATAATAATAATAAATGATTTTGTTTGCTTGGTCAAAATGGGATGTGCAGAATAGCTTAATATAGCAGAAATGTATACTGTGTGATTGATCGTAGTCTTGCTAGTCATGGTGGTGTATTGAAGCTTTCTGCATTGGAGCTGTATCATATTCCATCAGGGACTTCACATATGCAGTACTTTTCTTAGAACTTCAATAACATCTGTCATTTGCAGTTTTTTTCCCATTAGAATAAATGTTCTACACAATTGCTTTGTCAAGAAAAGTGCACGCCCAGGGCACGTAGGCGCACGTGGCATGTGTTTTTTGTACTGTGTAGTCTTTATATAGGATTTGTTTTGCAGCAGCGCAGTCCTAGTGTAGCCAAAATAATCCCCACTTTGTCTATATAGTAATGGGGTGAAGATGGGAGGGGTTGTTAAATGTTTTTGGACAAGTACCACAGTTCTTTATAAGCTTGTCTGATTTTTTTTTTTTTTTTTTTTTTTTTCAAAAATAAAATTATTTGATTATCTATGTACTTTTTCTTCATGCATGACAATGGCAATTGTTACAAACAAGTTGTTAGCAAAAACACATCTAATATTTCAGAAGGTTATGGTATGTGCAAACCATGTACTGTCTAAGAAAAACTAAAGCACTTGTGTTCATTTGGATTGGAAGACGGGAAAAGCTGAAATGCAAAAGAAGAAACAAACGGAAGGTGATGGCAACAGTGACTGCATATGAGGAAGCCAATTTTTTTCTTTATTTATTATATTTAGCATAGAGCAAGATGATGGCTGGATGTACACAGAGGGGTACAAGAGATCATGATGAAAGTATGTGATTACATGCCTCCTCTGAGAAAACTGTAACGTGTGGATTTTGGAAAAACTGGGTCATACAATACAGTGCAACATGAGATTGGTGCTTATGGAATAAATGTTCACAGCATGTTTTTTTTTTTTAGTTTTTTACATTTTACAAATAGATTTTACAATATAAAAAAGATTCAAATCTCAGCAATATTTGCCCAAGTAATAGACATGTATATTAAATATGTGCAAAAAGAAAGAAATAAGAATAGCCTGAGAGACGAGCAATTGTTTGTATTGCCATTATATCTTGGATCCTGAGTTCAGGTTACTTGTGCGGTGGTTTCCCTTGTTCTCAGTACTGTATGGGATTTCCTCCCAGTTCTCTGGTTTTCAAAACATGTCAAAACATGTCCCATGAGTAATGTATTATTTTTCTGTATACGTTTAAAAGAATGATCTTTAAACCATTAAATTACAGCATGAATTTTCTGGCATTTATACAAATTTTCAGATTAAAATTTCTTTTAACTTGGCACACAATCATTACTAATTAAAGAAGCGATCAAATTAGTTTAATGATATATATCAAATAATATATAATTATAATTATATGTATATTATAATAAATGCACAGGTTTCAACCTCTATTTATGTCAACTCTATTAAAGTCATGGACAAGCTTGTATTAAGAAATCCCCTGACACATATTAAGGCTTATTTATAAACCAATAATAACATTCTCCACCATCCAGCCATGTTTGTCCAAAATCTAAACACGCCTAAAGATTCCTTATCTCTTTAACATATCTGTTACTTGTATGAGTAATTTGAATGGATATACTGTTTAAAATACGGAGGTCTTAACAAAGAGGAAGCCAACTGGGAAAGAGAGAAGGAAAAAAAAGGGGGGGAAGAATAGGAAGTAGGCACAAAACAATGTACTATAACATTACTAGCTCTGTTTTGTTTTTTGACCCTATAGCCTTATGTAGTCATATATATCAGTACTATAATTCTTGAGTAAATTTTAGTAACAGAAGGTAGATACATGTTTAAAAGCTATAATTTATCAAGTGCAGATTGGACACAAGAAATAAAAATAAATACATTTAAAAAAAAAAAAGCACACTGTTGTTCTAAAGTATGTGGACAACATTCACGACCCTCCATACTATATGAGCCTCAAACTGGTGTTACATTCGGAGCTTTATGATTGTATAAGGTGTCTTTCCATGCTGTAGCATTTACATTTACTTTCAGTGAAACTTCGAGTTTTAAACCTGTTTCAGCACTGAGGCTGCCCTTGACCCTAACGTAGTAGGGTAGATGAACCAAAGCGGCCTAAACACCGTACCCTTACCACAGTAGATTTCAATTTTAAACCTCTTTTCATGAGGAGAAACATGAAACTGTGCGAAAAACAAAACTCAGATGAGATTTGTCTTTTGGAAGTTTTATTCAAAAATATACAGTATGCATCCTGGATCATTTGCCATGTCTAGTGTCGTTCTTACCAAAGTGAAAAGTACATTTAGGGCATTTGGCAGACTCCCTTATACAGGGTGACTACCTCATTTACAAAGAACTGGGCAGTATTTGTTTCTAAGAAGAAAACTTTGTGATTTTAAGATACACAAAAAAGCGGTCAATAAATATATTGGATGTATGACAGATAAAGATATTTATGATCAGCATACTTGTCCACTTCCTATATCTGAATAAAGAACAAAATAAAAACAAGTGAAAACACTGGAATAGAAACACATGTCATTAGAAGATGATTTTTTCCCCTGTAAGAAATCAACAGCAGTTTACTTTATATGTTCTGTGAGATTTCATAGTTTCATTTTGAGAGAGAAAAAAACATCCACCTGGCAAAACTGATAAATTGGGGAATAAAGATCGATGGTCTGTAAGTACCAGCATCAGGTTACAATTTTCATAGTAATCTCTTTGAGGAATATTTCCAGAATGAACATCAATAATTCAGTGGTCCAGTTACAGTGTAATTAATAGACAGTCTTAGTGGGCTAACAGCAGCTTTTTTTCTCCTTTGTTTGCTCAGTGTCTTGGAGACTCTGTAGCTGTTGTGCTTGCAGAACTGAACTCTTAATTCCATCCCAGCCCTCTCTCATCCTGACCTCTCCACTCTGCAGCCCCTGGTAGATCCGCCGTGTCAGTACCTCAAAGCACTTTCCGATATTCTCACCTGTTTTAGACGAGGCTTCCACATACGGCGTTCCGAGCTGAGCTGCTAGCTTCTCAGCCTCTACTCTGGAGACAGTGCATTCTCCATCCGACTCACGGTCACTCTTATGGCCCACTAGCACGAAAATCATGGAATGAGGCACGACGTGCTCGCAGACTTCTTCGTACCAGTCTCTCACATGCTCAAAGGAGGCTCGATTCCCCAAATCAAACACCAGCAGGCCTCCTACGGAGTTGCGGTAGTAGGAGCGTGTCACGGACCTAAAGCAGGAATAGCGGAAAGTAATAACAGGCATGTTAGTTATAATTTGAATGTTCGAGGGCTTCAGACAGTCCTCTTGTACAATTTATCTTTCTGAATTTAGTTACCTAAAAAGACCCGTCACTGCTATAAGACTGTATTCTTTTCACATTTACAATAGCACAGAAGCCTCATAAACAATTACACAGTTGCAAGCGTGTATTTTGTACATGGACACTTGTTTAGTAATACAGACACTGTATGTGCTTTTTGAACATACAATTATACGACCCTCTGCTTTAATAACAAACTTTTCTGTGTAAACTCCGATCAGCCATCAACTCCATCCAGCTATTATGTAACAGCTACCAAAATGAGAGACGCCAATGATTGGATTGTGTCTCTGTGGTCTTGTGGTGGGAGGGATGGTATACTCTCTGTCGCACAGATGGCAAAGAACCTGTTTCTACATGACTTGCATATTTGAGGATTTTGTCCTGCTGCCTGAATATTCTGAATGTCTGATTAGAAAAAATGCATAAAAGTGGCAATAAAAAAAACACATCAAAAAACAAAAAAACAACAACAACAACAATGATGAACTGCCATGCGTCCAAATGTTTGTAACTAGAATTGAAGTAAAAAGGAAGACCATTTGCATTTCTGCTCTCTCACTCACATAGGGTTATGCAAATACGGTCATTTGTGATCAGCCTTTGCACGGTATGTGTGTCAATTTCTTTCTTTCTTTTAACCTCCACTAATCTAAGAAACGACTTGCCTACCTTCCTTCAACCTTTAAAACAATAAGATTAACATTCCAACCAAATCTGGGCTAAGAACGCACAAGTACAACCTTAAGGACATAATGCACCGAATCCAATTTCATAGATTTGCAGAACAGTGAACATTTAATATGTTAATAGTCATTGTGTTTTACCTAAACCTCTCTTGTCCAGCTGTGTCCCAGAATTGGAGTTTGACCATCATACCAGGCTCCACCTCCAGGAAATGCACATAGAAGTCTACTCCGACCGTCTCGTTTATACACTCCAGGAACTGGTTCTCTGTGTAACGCTTCAGCATGGATGACTTGCCCACTGTTGAGTCTCCAAGCATGATGATACGAAACTGATAGTTCCACAGCGTCAGGTCCATGACTGCAGAACTAAGATACCTTTTGGTGGGATAGCCACAGCAAACCCAAAGCCAAGATACACACAGCAGTCTTCCACGACCTTTTGAAGTCTTACCAATTCAAAATCACTTTGTCTTCGTGCTGTCACTTACATCCTCAGTCAGATGACTACAGTGCATTGCTGTTGTCTATGTAAAGTCCCTTAGAATGAGTCAGGTCGGAGTAATAATCTTGCGCATAGCAGCTGAGTTGGTGAAAGGGAGGAACCTCCGTGTTCTGATGTGCTTTATCATTGTTGCTTGCTCATACTTGTTAGAGGGAGTGGTTTCAATGGGAGAGAAGCCGAATTTTCTGTAGAGCGCCAGAGGGTAGGACCAAGCAATTTCATATCAGGACAAGCCCAGTATTTCCTGTTGAGTTTAGCTCATTAAATTACTCATAACATGCAGGCACAAAGAGAAGCTGTCTCGGGTTAGAGAAGACCACATGCTCGGCAGTAATAAAACGTCTACTCCAACTTCCACTCAGGTGTGGTGAAATACATTTCAAGATCGTAAAACAACCCGATCATTTCACTCCTCCCTTTCATTTCTGCTCAAACCAAGCATTCCATACAGGATTTGGACTTGTGCACTCCCTCATGCAAGACTCAGACATGAAGGGACTAGCAAATGTATTGCACTTTGTCCATTGTTTTACTAATATTCTTAGTGCACTCAGAGGCAGAAAAGGCCACGCACTAGTGTAAATAATTGACATCAGGCCATAAGAAGCAGTTGAGCAGCGAAACATTAACTGTGAAGCAAATAGGGAAGTCGAGATTTCAGTCGCTTCAGAGCACTGACAGTTTTATGGAAGAAATCCCAGACAGATTTACAGCAACCATTCACAGTTAGCCAAAAAAAAAAAAAAAAGACCGTATGTTCATTTCCTATCCTGCCAAACCTTTAGCAGTTCTTGTCAAAAATCACACTTTTGGAGAATAGAGCGACATTATGTACAACCCGTTGTTTGTTTAAAATGAATATTAGTCATATTAATACTAATTACAGGTTGTAAAGGCATACATGTTTGTACTGGAATTTATTGGTACATGGCTTTCGGTTCGAAAGCAATCCTTTGTATGTGTGTGGAACCATGGTTATTATTAAACACAGATATTGAGGTATATTAAACATTACTATTAAACATACACAATAATGACAGGGGTATAAAAATACAGTTACTGTGTCACTGTGACTACACACTGAGGTAATAAGATTTGTTTTGTGCATGTACGAAAACGCAAACGAATCAATAGTGCTAGCGGTAACCGCTAACTAGGAAGTGAATAGCCGCTAAAGCTAGCTATGGATTCTATGCGTCTATTCTAAACGTCAAGAATCCTGACAATTCCACACATCCAGGGAGTGAATGAATGAAGGACGGAAGGAATAAAGACATTTGTTAAAGTATGAGGAAGTGAGTGGAACAGTTAAGATATTGTTAGAAAATTACATGTGAAACACACAATCACACCCTAAATGTCTAACATTAAACAGTATAAACATTATACAAAGATAAGGTTTCATCAACAAACATAAGTAACAGGGAGTGATTTTAGAAGGTTAACAGTGACCACCAGTGGAATGTTGGCTCATGTCTTCTACGGCCATTTGTGTATGAAGTATTAAAGAATCAATAATTTGAATAAAGGGAGAGAAATTTTTGAGGGACATTTATATGATATCATATATAACATCTATTACAGTTAGAGTATTATAATTAAGTATTCATTTATGGTACATTGACAGATTAATCTGTGATTAATCACAGGTAACTCATGGCAATCGTGCAATTAATCACAGCCATATATATATATATATTTATTTTTTTCTAAGATGATTATATGAAAAGTTTTTTATTATTAAATAAATTATGTATATCTGCCACAAGGTGGAGGTATAACTCTACTCCTAACTATCTGGAGCTCTGACGATTTCAGATGTAATTTTTAATGCATTAGAAAAGCACATTTAAATTTGAACAGAAAAAGTGCTAACAGTGTCTGAATGTTGGGCTTCACTTCATTCACGGATTATTATTGGTATTTTATGCCTCCTATTTGTGACCTACAGTGTGCGGTGTGCATGTACGGGTGTTTCTTTTCTGTAAGAACGCGTATGTATATTAGAAGTACGATGCAAGTACTGCAGTTTTAAACTTAGTTAGCTATATTTCAGTGCATTCAACTATGAAAAAGTACATAATCTTTGACAAAACTAAGTTTATATTTTGATATTAAAACATTTTATATTTTTATTACATGGTTTATATATATTTTTTATTTGCTTTAAAACATTCACATTTTTGAATTTTCATTATTAAATCTAACTTGTCCTTAACAATTAAAATACGTCAACATAGCTAGCTAATGTAAAAGACTCGGCAATACTTCAGTATGCATTCTGAAATTATTTGCACTTTTCACACAGTCTGGAGGATTATCTCTCTTCAAACACACTCGAGTAGCCATGCTGTGACATACTGGAACCCTTTTTTTGCACATTTTTGCACCTTATTGGATGCTCAAGAAAGTTCATTTAACTGTTGTAAAGCACACGATCATTGGCCGGATTAAAGAAGAGACATTTGAAATTTCTTCTTTAAAAATCTGCTATTAAGGAGTAAAAAATGTCTTCTTCTTGGTATTAAATTTAACCAGTGCAAGTATTCAATGTCAACATTTCTTCAATGCAAAATTTTTAAATGGCCAACATCTTTTAAATTCATAACACTGTTTTATATAAAAGTATTTTTTTAAGCAATAAAGCAACTGTTTGTACCTCTGCATACTTGTGCATCACCAATGAATAAAGTATACACCTTTCTGTGTATTAATAGTAGTCTCTATACAAGAAAAAATCACTTTTATAAAAATTCACAAAAAGGTCAGTGGTCCATCACAGAAGCCACATCCTTAACTTCATAATAAACAGTCATTAGTCAGTAACAAATACAGTGGTATTGTGCCCATAATACATCAATCTAATCACTGTTAAAACTGAACATTTAACATTTTAAAGGCACTTTCAATAGACAATAGATATTTTGTATACATAAGGCTGAATTAATCAAGAATATGCATAAATTATAGGTGAAAAACCAATGTGAATGTCCTTGACATGAAGAAAATTGTAGTGACAGTGCAGAGCAGCAACACTACTTTTCTGCAGCTATGTGTCTTTTACAAAATTGTAGACTTTGAACCCACCTAACAAAGCTGTATAAAATAAGCCAATATTTTTGTCCCTTGCTAAATAATTACAATAATAAATACAGTATATATATATATATATATATATATATATATATATATTATATATATATATATATATATATATATATATATATATATATATATATATATATATATATATGTGCACAGTCCAACTTCTCAAGGGAGTCAGCAATTGATTCATTCATTCTCACAGTAGCCTGGAAACTTTTCATGTTTACAGTCGAAAACTGCAAACATGACCTTTGCCGATAAGATTTACAGCCGAAATGTTCGCTGCTCACAGGGGCTCGTGATATGTATGTGGCACAGCCGAATCTACAGGCTGGGGTTGCTTGTAGTTTGCTGCAGTGTTGATAAAAGGAGTGCAGTATCCATTAGAAAGGCGTCGGTGAGCAGGGCAGTCATATTCTAAGGCACTGGGGGCTGCTGTGTGAAGGTGAGAAAGGTTCTGCAGAGTTTTTAGCTGTGTAGGAATGGAGGGCTCAACGACCGGCTCGTTGAATGGCGTGGCGTATTCCGGCTCGAGCCGCAGGGGCTCGGCGTATTCAGGAAGTTGGTGCGGTGTGTCATAATGGTTAATGGAAAAGGGAACGGTGTAGCCCTCATCCAGAGGTGGTCGGAAGGTGACACCCACTTTCTGTCCGCCGGCGAGAACATCAGGCTCAGCATAGTCTGGAAAATGAAACCCAGAATTTTAATTTGATAAGAGTGAGAGGCTTAGTCTTTCAATACCATCTATATAAAACCATCTATATACAGTACACATATATACAAACAGTACAAAACAAAGTAAGTCAGTCCATTCATTAAAACATTGTGTAATACAATACAGGCTTTAATAGATCAGTATTTACGGATTGACGAGTGACTAATTGATGTGCATAAACTTGCTTTGTATTACCCATTTATAGGAACCCATACACATTAGATATGTACTGCATATAGCTATAAATGCTTTATTTCCCTTTATATCAGCCACCACTTTCTTGATGCATGTCTTATTGTCTATTATTCAGAATAACTGGAGGAATCTCAATTGGGTGAATCTGCTTTAATTAGAACGAGTATAAAAAGAGTCTGATTGTCTTGACCCTCTGTTCTATTTGTGACTAAAGGCCTCACTGTGGAGTCGGTTAGCCCGAAGGAGGGAGATGGGATGGTGGTGGTGGTGGTGGAGGAGGACGTGAGCGCTGCACTAGCATAAGTGCCCCTCATTTGGGCACCAATTACAGAGACCCTTTCACAGAGGCTCAGCTGACTAAAGAAAGGCACATTTATGCTGCTGACGAGGAACTGAAAGGGAGGGAGAGAGTGAGAGAAATAAAGAACGAAAGGGGAAAAAAATCACTTGAGTTCCTATGGCTGTTTAGCTGAAACACGGAACAGGCAGAAGGGGAGCAGGAAAGGTCATGCTCACTGTCTGAACTGCTGCTGTAGCCATCCTAAAACATTCTCTTTCATTATACTGAACGATTACTGTCTGTGTGCTGTGGAAGAGCAATTGTGGCATACAGCTTGAAATAAACAAACATTGTCAAGCTTTTTATTTAGTGTGGATCAAATGTTAGTAGAACATGATTTATAGTTTTTTGAAGCTTTTTCTTTTACAAATATGAAAAAAGTACATGCCACAGTTAAGTGTTGATTATGCTAACAATACACCGATCAGGCATAACATTATGATCACTAAAGGGTGAATACTAGGCTAGTGAAGACTAGCTAGTGAAAATGTTCGATGTGTTAGAAGGAGAAGTGTAAGGATCTGTGCGAGTTTTATAAGGGTTAAATTGTGATGGCTAGATGACTGGGTCAGAGCCTCTCTAAAACTGCATCTCTTGTGGGGTGTTCCTAGCCTGTAGTGGTCAGTATCAAAAGTTATCAGAGGAAGGAACAGTAGTAAACCTGGCTACAGGGTTTTAGTAATGCATGTGGGAAGCAAAGGCTGTGCTTTTCAATCTGATGAAGAAGTTAATGCTGTTAATGCTCAGGACTGTTTTAGCAGCAGAAAAGAAGACCAACACAATGTTAGGCAGGTATCATGATGCTATGCCTAACAAGTGTCCATAAAGTTATGACTGGTCAATATGTCAACAACCGTTATATCACCGTCTTACCATTGAGAGGAGGGTTAGGCAGACTGTCATGGATGCTCCTGGTCAGAGGGATGGACACAAGCTCTGATTCGATATATGGAAATTTTGTCCCATGGACACTCTGACACCCTGACAATAACAAGATACCAAATGAAGTTATACTTGAAAGTCAACAGTCATCATTAATTATATACAGGGCTTACCTGTGTTAAGGCATGACTTCTTCATGTGCACTCCCTTTTTCCTGAAGCAAATGTTTGAACGAATAAGTAAGTAATAAATAAGCGATACAAACAACACAATGGTACATCCTTTTTGGAGAGAAGAACACATGTCTGGAAACATACCTTCTTCTCCATAATAATACTGCCAACAGGCACCACACACACAGGGCCAAACACAGAACCACACCCACAAGTAATATCACTAGAAAGTTGGAGCCTATAAAGAAAAAGACCATTTTCTTCTTAATGGATGAAAAATGAATGAATAATAATTGTAATAATACTGCATACAAACTATTTAACCATATATATATATATATATATATATATATATATATATATATATATATATATATATATATATATATATATCACAAAATAGATCACAGAAATAACGTGAATGCAGTGACCATAATGTCCTTACAAATTATACGTTTTATAACATACCAACAATATTTATACCAATGAATTAACAAAGCTTTTAAAAAGTTTTAAAATGTTGCACTAGTGTAGCTGCAACAGGTGCTAAAAGAGCCATATTGAAGAAGGGAACACCTTAGTCAAGTAGTATGGGTAACCAGTCTGAGCGATTGTATTGACGTGCATGTGAAATTACTCTTCTCTTTCACATATTTCTATCTGATCATTCTTGTAACTGCATACTCTCCCTATTATTTTTTTTTACTGTTGTTACTCAATACTTATATAAAAACAGTGAACCAGGAATAAAACTATATTATGCACACATTCTTACATGGATTTATGCCTAATGCTGAAGAATTTAAACAGCCAGTCAATGAAGTAGAAATGATAAAACCGTATGTTGTAAAACGTACTTTGGCTTGAGCGTATGACCACAGGACTCTCGGTGGAGAACTCATTCGGGAGCACGGTTTCTGTGGGAACTGGATTCAGTGTGCCGGATCCTGAGGAGAGGATTGACTGAACTAATAAGCATGGCATTCAGGAAACTAAGCAGACTCAGTGGAATGCTGAATAGCATGCAATTATCAGTTCTGAAAAAAAAAAAAAAATCTGCTCTGAACTTCCGAGGCCTTGTTACCTTTGTGCTGTTTCCATTAGAAGTCATATAGAAGAAACTCACACGAGAGATTCATATACTGCTTCATAAAGCCATGCAGCAAAAGCATATGGGTCAATAGAGAAATGGATCTTTACCACCAGTGTTGGATCGCGGTCGGAACGCGGACAACGGACAGCCAAGTATTTGGACCTGTACAGAGACTCTGCTGTGCCAGAGCTGGGGCCAGATCTGGAGGTAGCGGGCTGATATTGGGGGAAACAAGCTGTTAAAAGTGGTGTGACCATCAGATGAGGCCTCAAACACCTGCACACAAGGAAGAAAAAAATTTCCATAATTTAGCAATAAACTTTAAGATACCCCTGGCATTGATATGGCATGGTTCGGAATGTAAAATTGGTATTTTATTTTACCTTTTTCTCTTTGTTGGTTGCATCTTTGTAAATTTTCCATATTTTGTGATCTTTACTGAACTTGATTGTATACGTCTTGATGAAAGAGTTTGACAGTCCCTCTGTTATTATACCTGGAAAAAGAAAATAATTCCATCCATCAACCCAATTCACAAAACAGACAGGTATTACTGGTTCATCTTAATATTCTGCTGTGCAGCCTATTGTATAACAAAAGTCAAAAAAAGTCCTACAAACAAAAGAGTACAATTTGATCTGCACACAAAGGGTATTTAAAATACATTCTTTTAGCCTTCGACCTGTGACGCTGCTCCGATTAAACAACTCGAGCTCCAGCCATGGCTGCTGATCCGTAACGCTGGTGTGCCACTTCACAAACTGGCCTGTCGAGACCCGATTTTCTGGACTCCAGTTAAGTCTGTCCACATCCTCCGACATAGAGGACGCGTTGTAGATAACCACCGCTAACGCGCTGTCACATGCTGTTACGTCAAACACGGGAGGGAAATTAACTGTCATTTCTCACATTATGAGTCAGCGACTAATAAACAGTGAACAGGGAAATGTGCAACTGTCTCGCATGTAATAATGATACGTAATATGTAAGTACCAAGCACTAGTTGTAACTACATATTAGCTACTCTATAATTTTGCGTACAGCGGTCTTTCCATTGTTCCGACTCCACGGAACTGCATTTTCTAAAAAAAAACCTGTGGTTACTAAATTACTAGTGTTTAATAAAAGTGCTGCGATTTGTCACGTCAGTGTTTCATGCATCTAATAACTGTAAGTAGCACTGGATTTACCTCTGCTGAAGACTAGCCGCTTATCAGACAATGACCCTCTGCGGGGGGGGAAAAAAGAGATGTTTGGATGAGAGGGAGCTTTGCATATTTCTCAAATTGTTCACTCAAACAGCTGAGCCACTGACATTAGCTACCACAGAGTTGAATTGATAAGTACGGATGGAAATTTGTTTGCATAGTGAGTACTTGGAGGTCTCCCGCAGGGAACAGTGTATGTGTGCTTAGGTGACAGAGTGCTACACTTACGTTCTGGACAGGACTCCATTAGCAAAACTTGACTCGTACAGCGTGATGCTTCTCTGCTGGGTTACATTAATTATGCCCCCCAAGCTGTCTGATATGACCCCTGCATGGACTGCAGCTTTGCACAGCATAGAGGTCTACAAAACACATAAAGCAAACACAATGCAGTAATTACATTATACACAGTCCCATAATCATGAAGAAAGCATCACTATATAGTAATTTTGCAGCCCTTTATGTGACATTGCATTTTTTTTCATTGTAGTATCTGGGCAACATATCGAATATTAGCGATAATATGGCAGTACTTTTGCCAAGTGTTTTTTTTTTTTTTTTTTTTTTATATAAATATCGTCTAGCTTCTAGGATTCCAAAATAGTATTTTGATTCTAGGCCCAGAAGACGCTATTCATCCTACGGCAGCCGAACAATAAAAAAAAATCTCCCCCCAGGCAGTTCTACACAGCCACTCCATCATGACCTCAGTCATAATTGCCTGCTGCTTCTGCACAAGTCAAGGGCGAGCTGCAGCACAAAATTCTTCTTTTTCAAAGGCAGAATCTCTCGTTAACAGCTCTGTCACACCTGCGTATTTTTACCCCTAAAACTTTGAAATTCTTTTAATAGCGTGCATACGCAATTGCATCACAGTTCAATTCCATCATGCACACAAACCAACATTCATTTAGGGAGTCTGTATACTCAATGTCCGGTTTAATAGGAACTCCTGTGCATCCGTTATAACTACTCGTTATATATTAATTGTGAGATGGTTAGGCTTCAGATCCCATTTCCACAAACTGGAATGTGACTGGGCACTGGTTCACTGAAATCAGTCCGTTGAAGATTGGAGAAACATTGCCTGGACATATATTCACAGGATAAATATAAAGGAGTCATGTGCCTCTGCCTTTAAAAGCTCCCACTCCCCCTACAAAAGTAAGCATGCTCCGATACTGGTGCAGTGATTTGGTTTTGATAACAAGCGAATAGTTATCACTGAGAGAGTGGTAAAATAACCAGATGGCTGACATAAGAACACATGTTATTTCGTCCTACTCCTTGGCTCTGTAAGTCTGCCATTTAATTATATGTGTTATATATTTTATGGATTCAGTCAGTGGTTCGTATTTGCAGATCACATAAATCACGGTGACCTAGCATATTTATGTGTAATGGGGCGACAACCAAGGAACTTGGACAAGATTTATTCTGCGTTCAAAACTAGCAAAAACACCATTTTGGCTTTGTGTTTGTGCTTACAGGAGTTCTCAGCAGGCAGTAACACAAACACCAAATTTTGGCCCAGAGTGGGTTTGAAAGCACAACCGCTCCTGTGGATTTCAAATTTCCTACCCCCTGCTGGGCTGCAGCGCTCGCAAGCAGCACAAGTATTGTCATTTTTCATCCTGAAAATGACAAGCGAATACAAACACGTGGAAAGAGGAAAATATGAAACATAGCTTATACTCCGACAAATTATAATAACACACCAACAACACTGTGTCAGAACATTCAAGTTTTACGACCAAGAATACAGTGCATAGTCTCGTTAGTTGTCATTGACCTTGATAAAGTGCAGGTATTTCTCATTTATCAAACAATAATCCTGTCAAAATGGACACTGCGCTGCCATCCTCAGTGTCACAGGGATGTAATTAGCGTCTAGTGTTAATAATGCTTCTGCCCATGGAGGTGATGCCCAAGACCTAAAGAAACAGAAGGCTTACATCTCTGTAGCCTTGCCCATGCTGACCCCAGATCTTCCCTGCCACATCCTTGCATCCCGCAGGACAAAACGCTCTGGAAAACAGGAGGGTCAGTGGTCATGTATGATTAGTACAACAAAAAAGAAAGACACACAGATTGTATGGCAGTAAATAATACAAAAAAACAAAAATCCAAAAGGGTCAGTTTTCTTTATAAAAAGAATGTGAAAGCCAAAGAGACACACACACACACATATAGCCACACACACATATAGGTTCTGTTCCTACGACATGCTGACAAAAACAAAGAAAAAAAAAAAACAATAAAAGAAATGAAAAGAAAGCCAGAAGAAAAAGATCTTAAATGACAGAGGAGAGAATATAAAAAAATATGCACATGTGGGAGAATAAGAAAAAAAAAACCCAGAGAAATATAATTGCAGCTGAGATGAGTCAGTGTGGTACGGCCTCCTACCTGATCTGCTGGGAGGTGAAGTGGCTTCCTCTGTGAAGACATGATATGAGGTCTGAGGGGAAAAAAAGAAAAAAGAAGAAAGCTGCATCAATCACAGAGGAACAAAATAAATCTGCTCACATTCTATACATAAACTATTCCACATGCTTGTTCTCCTATACCAACTGCAAGCTGCCTACATGTCCCTTAATTTGGGATGATAATTTCAATTGTTTGTGTAAATGTAAGTGTGTGATCTATGTACACAGACTAAAATGCATTTAGTTGTGAGCATGAGCCAAGAGTCTCTACATAGCAAGTTGTTCGGAGCTCCAAGGGTTACGATCTTGGCTCCAGATGTGTTTTGAACAAACAAATACATGACAGGAAGTCGTGTTTTCACGTTACAAAATGCAGAGTGCTTGAAACATTCTTCTTTGTGTAAACAGCATTGGTTCTGTTCTTGATTAACTGACCTTTTTCGACCCAAGATGAAAAAAATTTGTTTTATACCTAGCTGAAAGCTGTTCGAAACCTACGCAATCCAACTTACAATAATCTTTTTTTTTGAATCAGTGTAATCTTGAAATATCATACACAAGCTAGAGTGAGTATAAGCCGGTTAAACTATAAGGTTTTCCCTTATCACATTAATTGAGTGTATCATAAACTTATTGTTGTAATAAAATAACAACATAATACATAAGCTACTACATAAATATATGAAAGAATATTGAATGAATATGAACATAAATATTTGAATGGTGAGCTTAGGATTTACACCAGAGTAAATAAAAATCATATCCGATTAAGCAATGTATGGTGTTATGACATGATGTATCATGACACAAAATATCCATAGTGGAAATGAGCATTCTAATGATAGCTTGTAATGTAGTTTCTCTAAATGAACAGCAGAGGTCCCAAACTGTGCAACACAAGCAAGGAAAAATATATAGAAATGCTAATCACATCCTTTCCCGGAGAACTGGTGGCTTTTACCAGGAATCATCTCACTTGTGAATATGATTCCTAGCTCCAATTTACAGTGCCTGAGAAAGATGAAGGATAGCGCTGGCATTTTACACAACCCGGCTCAAAATACATTCCAAATATATCAAATGATGTATTTTATTTATTACTTTTAAGCCACATTAAACCTTTTTTTATTTACAACAGTAAACATCCTAATAGTATTTTTTGACCAAAGTTATTTTATACAGACAAAAAATAATTTTATCTATTCAAAAAGAGATAGAAAACTTAATTATTGAACTGATTTGTTACCACCGAGTCCCCCTATGTCTTCCCAAAAAAATGCTTAATTAAAAGAGAACTACAAATACACATGCATGAATAAATATGATCAATAGTGTACAACAACTTTAGGGATTTGATACAAATAAATATTCGTTTCTTAAATGAACTCTGGAAAATCAGGCTATTCGTCATGTCAGTGTGGAAATGGGACGGTTAACCTGCCATGCTGTGCGCTTTGTAGTGGAGGAGGGGGAACGTCACTATTCCCCAGATTCTCATGTGTGGTCACTCTCAAAAGCCTCTGTCTCTCTATTCAGGTTAAGAGTGGGATCCTGCTGGTGTGCTTACAGAGCAAACACTCTTTAGTTCAACGAAGCAGGACAGCCACATTCCAATATGTTAGCCTCACTCGCACACACACAAAGACAAGATAGCATATATATATATATATATATATATATATATACGATATATATATATATATATATATATATATATATATATATATATATATATAGATATATATATATATATATATATATATATATGCCCCTCTCAGATCATTTTACAGTCACATGGTGTTTGCCTCTTGGACCATATGCATTTTTTTAACCTTTTTAGCACAGCATGCAGGTGCAATGTGATAGTATATCATTCTTTTTACAATAGGTCCCTACGGAAGGATGAAGGACAAGACACTATAAACGTTGAAAGAAGCAACACTCTAAACAGGTCAATCTGTTGTGTGAATCATGGTATAGATGACCGGATCTCATGAACAATTCATGAATTGGAACTATACCGTAAAACTGTCCCAGAAGCATTTAGGCAATCTTTACATTCCATTTTGCGAAACAACTTTCTGTGCGAGGTATCAATCTGTTAAAGATCCTTGGGTTCCAACCTGTCAAGAGTATTTATCTTAGGGCAAACTGAAACAGAAAATCCATCAGAATAGATCTTGATATTTTTTGGAAGATCTGGAGAGATTCTGTATGAAGGAATCTCACATCACTGCCATGCATGTTAAACCTCATAAGGCATTCGAAGAAGACTCAGAGCTGTTGCCTTGGCAAAGTGTGGTAGCACAAATATATTAAATAAAAGTGCCAATAGCTTTGGCACACACAGTCTAAACTGTGTTTGTTTTATATTCATGACAATGTATTTTTGAACAAGAAAAAAAGCTTAAAGGAATAAAGACACCTTTTTCCATAGACATTTTTACTTATATTTACCAAGGAATTTGAACAAGTGAAGGGCACAGTGTAACCTAGAAACTATAGGTTTGATAGATTCAGATTCTGGAATCGGATGCTTTAAGATTAAGAATTGGATACTTGTTCTAAAATGAAAATTTAGATTCTTCTTATTGATTCCTGGGTGCATTTTTTTTCACCTGGCAATCTGCCATGACCTTCCATGCGACCAATCTGCCAGGACCTTATGTGCTAATCCAAACATCAGTTTTCAATATCAGTTTCAAAAGTGTGGCTACACTTTGTAAAAACCGAACACAAAGCAAAATGTAATTATTGTGATAAACGAATACGTTGCAAACAAGGTGTCATGACCCACATGACTCGGCATCTGCGGTTGGTTCACCGCTTGTAATCGAAACTCGGAATCACTAAGAATTGGAATTGATAGGTGGAATCGGAATAAAATTAAAATGAGACCAACCCTAATATACTATAATACATTAGAAATTTCCCCCCCCAGGAAAGCATTTCTAAATGTTACATTTCTATTTCTACATTTGTGTAAAGTCGTTTTGTAAAAAAAAAAAATGTTAAATGTGCTATACTAAACTGAATCGAATTGGATTAAGGTAGCATTTTCCTTATTTACAGACATTCATTTTCTCTTTCTTTTATTTACATTTCATGTTTTAAGTAAACATGTTCTCAGCCTCAAATGCTTCACCCACAATTCACAGACTAGCTTACATATTTTGTATGCTTTGTCCATTTACAAGCTTCATAAGCTTCACAAAGAAGGCTGAAAATGGAGTATCCAGATTTGTAATGTATGTTTACCCACATGTTCCTGACAGGAAGTAAAACGCAAAAGAAGGATCAACGAAAAAAAGGTGATTGTCAAATCCTTTTACAAGGATATTGAGCTTTTTTTTTACATTTTGTTAGCAGTACAAATAGCCTGATCATATAAAAGAAGGACGATTCTGGACATGTTTGAACGATGAAATATACCAGATGCTTGAGTAGACATTAGACAGTAGCAGAGTAGACATCTGGCTTGTAATACAGGGGTGAAAGTTTTCGGTGTATTGTTATAGACCATTACTACAGAGGTCTTGGACATTGTAAAACTTACATTCTTAAAAATGTAAAAATACTAATAAAAAAAATCTCAGCTTGCAGATCGACAGTGTGTGTGGTACCTGGGTGTTGATTGGTCGAGTATGACAGCAGGAAACCTCTTCCGGACCGGTGAGTGCCGGACACAAAGTGCAGTGTAACTTCACTACTGTTCACCAATATGTTCTTTTCTGAAGCAGTCAGAAGCCCGCACAGAGGTCCTGTATAAAACACACACACACACACACACACACACACACACACACACACACACACACACACACACACACACAAAACAAGAAAACATGAACCATTGTTTTTCAGAATGTTTTCCAATTAGTTATACACATAAACTCTTGCAAATACACATCTTTGCTAATCCACTTTATCAGACAACTTAAACACACACACACACACACACACACACACACACACACACACACACAAAACATAGGGCTGCAGGGAACGTGTTTCAGAAAGAAGCTGGCATAATTACTGACTCATACCAGCAGTGCTAACAGAACATGTCTCTCAGCACGGGAATCACAAGTAAGCCCGTGGGCTTACGAGACCTGCACAATCACACACTGCTAAAAATGGCACCGGCTGTTTCACACGCAAAAACATATCCTGAGAGATATAACAGGAAGTACACCTGAGAGATATACCAGGCCCCAGGGTGCCTGAATTCCTCATGCTAATGCCCGCCACTTGCCTGTGCACAATGTATGTATGTGTATGAGTCTATGTTTTTAACAGTCATTCACTATCACGTAACCTCTGCTGAGAGGTATGCATCTTGCTTGTGTAGGCAATTTGCTTGGCATCAGCAATGAAATTGGCCGTCTGGAATTTGCCAACAACAACAACACAATATATGGTGTAATACAGACTTGAGAGCACCTATGATGAAGAGGCTGTACTCCTCAGGAAAAAACTTACATAAACCAATGTGTGTCACATGTCTGTAAGATGTACTGTCCTGAAAATTATCATTAGGGGGTCAATGTGAATCTTTCGCAGTCACAACAGAATGTGGACTTTTCATTTAAAGTTTCAATATATTTCTTGTGTTTGTATATTATATATACATACTATGGATGCACTGAATTTGCAACAGAAATGGTTGGCCTGAAAATGGCATTTTCATTTCGGTGCATGTCTAATATATAAGTAGTAAGCAGTATAAGCAGTAATGTGAACATTGATTTGACATACTGTGAAATACTAGCATTTTATTAACACATACATTTCGATAACATTACTTGAAGAAACACTGCAAAAGTGTTTTGCTTCATAATAGTTAAACTAAACTAAAACTAAAAGCAAACTAAGAATAAATTAAAACACTATCCCTTTAATTAGAATAAAAGAAATGGAACCTTATGAAAGTACAAAGTGTCTCAACAGTACCTGGCACACTGCACTGGCTGAATGGCATTATAGAGGACAATACATTATGTTGGTTAAGAGTCAATTATTAACCATTTGCCATTTTTAGTTCTCTGTGAGCTTCTTCCTGTTTTGGACATTTTTGTAAATGTCATGTGAGCGCATATGCTAATTTATAACTGATCAACATACGAACAAAAAAAATCCCCAGCTACCAAAATCTATGAATCTATGAATGCAATTCGGATAATGAAAAGATGACTGAAGCCTACTGTGTGTAGATTTACTTAGCCAAGTTAGAGTAGTAAGCCGCAGATAGATTCATAAAAAACAGGCGAACAGCGAACCACTTGGAAATCTAACCATATTTAATTGCATTGAATTTTGCTCCAATACATTGTGTAAACTGCAGTTTGAAAGTAAGAATGTGAATTCCTCACCTAAGATGAAGGCTTTAGTTTTGTCGGTGATAATAACAGAGCCAGCTTTGCAGTCCTTGTTCCACTCCAGGTCAAAATCCCCAAAGATGAGTTGCAGTGTGTGTCCCGTCGGCACATTCAGGTTCCATGTGCACTGCGTGTCATTAGGGTAGGTACCAGGGTAGTTCTGAGAGGCCACAGTGCCACTCATGGGACTCAGGATTGTGTGTCCACACCCATCACCTGGAGTGAAAATTGGGAGCAAAAAAATTCATTTGATACACGTTGGCTTATTTTCAAGACACAAGTACAGCAAGAGAACTGCTGCACAAATATGGGATGCACAAAATGCAGTCTTGTGGAACAGTTGAACTTATAATGGTTTTGTTTATTCAATCTGATCGATGATTCCTCTGTAAACAACAGCTATTAAGCTTAACACGTCAAAATTCTGTTTACTGTGTGGGGAAAAAAGCTCAATTTAATCCAGTATATATATCTACAGTAAGGATTTCTAACCAAATTAGCAGTAAGGCAGGATTTGGTGTAGTTGAGGTGTTGATAACACATTATTAGCGGTGTGCAGGTGGTTGGTTCTATCCATAACATTACATTGCCATACTGGTATAAGAACTGTGAAAATGGATGGGCAAATGCATGCACAACAGCTGAGGCCTGTATGGAAATTTCCAATTTCCCTTGTGTTTGTTACACTCTAGGGGGTTTTCAGTTTTCGTTTCAATTAAAACGATAATTATAGTGAGTCCTTGTTAATGATGGGGTTTGCATGAAGGTGAGTAATAAGGAGTTCCAGAAAGCAACCTATTTCGAGGGAAAATCGGGACGGTGTGTGTGTGTGTCTGTGTGTGTGTGTGTGTATATTTATAAACGTAGAGTCAGGACAAGTCTCTTTTACAGTTTTCCCTCTTCTTCACAACCCACACTGATATTCCCACATGGCTTTATGACTGTTCGGGTTAGATTCCACTGACCCATTGCATTCTCTATGTTTGATGTAAGTCTTCATCATCGACACAGGAAAGCAAACACACATTTTGTGGCCAGACAGTTAATGACCCTTATTTCATGGTGTTCAGCAGCCTTATGAGTGTGACTCACTGTGGCTAAAGGGCCAAATCTTAGAGTTTTATATCTCTGTGCCATGTATAAACAATGGATATTGATGATGAATCTTAAAATGGCTTTCACCCTGTCACTCTGGGTTCAAGATGAGGGGAGCATATGTTTAAGAGTTCGGTTTTCAAATCCCACCATTAACTCTATCTCTATTAGACCCATTTGTTTCCTCGCCCTCTTCCCTCCCACACGCCTCCACTGAGATTCTCTGGAAATTCCAGTGCATGGTCGGTAGCCATAGACGACAGAGTGGCTATACGTGCCACCACCCACGTGAAAGATGAAGAAATTGGATTGCTGTAAATCTTTAAAAGTTTTAGAAGATATGTATAATGTCTTCTAAAGTCAGGTTACATTCTCTTTATCTTCCTAGTCTGTCGTTCGCATCACTGCCTTATTATTAGGAATATTGTTATCCCTGTTAGTTAACAAAGCGATAACTGGGAATTTCTGCTGTAATTACTTTTTTTTTAAGGACCCCAGTCATGCTGAGACATGTCTGTGTGCAGAGTTCGCAATGATTCTGTGCCTTTAATTTAGCCGAATAGAAGATATTTATAGAAATTGAACATTATTACATAATCAGTGTTTTCAAGTTAACGAAGCAAAATATATTTGCAATTTTTTCACGATCATCATTATCACGAATGAGAGGACTCGGATCTTACAAACGCCACAGCACATTAGCTGGGATATGCACATTTCTTCAACTAAATGAATCTCATCTTTTCAAAAGGAATCACTTCAAAGTTAAGTCAAAGGCTAACTCTGGATATCCTTAAGGTATTCATCACACACCGTCTGGGAACATGTCATTTTTATTTCCACCTCAGTGGTGTGGGCATGTCCCCGCAGGCCTGCTAGGATGTTCAGCTGTTTAGGCTGTCACCTCTGTAATACCTTTCTGTCCATCATGCAGTGACAGCAAACTCACCTCAGGAGTTCGCCTATTCTGCTCCTTAGGTTGCCTAATTCCGACGTCTTGTAAAATGTCTGTGGCTTGTTAAAGCAAATGAATCATGTAAAGTAATGACCTTAGCATCCGTCAACTTCCTCTGGGCTGATGCTGCTAGAATCCAGAGGTTTGCTGTGTAGACACAGTACACAGAGACATGTCTCTGTGGGAGTTTGTTTACCCAGTAATCCTTACCTCTTCAGAGTGTGGACGTGGCCACGGTGATTCACACTGACCCCACTCATGTTGGAACAAACTAGTGTGCGTACGAGTAAACACAAAGGAGACAGAAGCTCAGACAGTCCATTACAATCTTGGACAAGTTTCACATCGCAGAATTATCGCTAGCGGGAACAGCAAGCATTACAACAAACACCCTGTCAGTCTAGCCATCTTTCTACAATAGGGTTGTGCTGTGTCTTTCATAGCATAGTGACCTCATAGAGCATAGAGTTTTTATCTTGACCATATCTAAACCGTCCACTAACATTCACTCTCTGTTACTTCCCGTGTCACCCATTTCAAACAAGACAACCTTTCAACAGCATTCATTCTATCTATCTATCTATCTATCTATCTATCTATCTATCTATCTATCTATCTATGTAATGTTAAGGAAAGTGTATATTAATTTGAACTGAAATGTAATGACAGGACTGTTTAAAGCATTTCCTGATACAAAATCCTTTCTAAATTCCAAGTAAATGAATAACCACTGACAAAAAGCATGATTGATAAGTAAACTACAAACAAGGCATGAGTGTTCAAACACTACTTTCACAAGATGTAGAAGAACAAAAACACGTGGGGAGAGAAAAGTCCTTTACATTGCATCGGGTACTGGGAGGGGGGGACTTTGGGGAGATCTTGCATAGCTCTTTGTAGCACACACACACACACACAGACGCAAGCGCGCGCACACACATTCTAATCCTATTTATTTGCAGACGGTGTTAGATGGCACATTAAAATACGAATACACAGATTAACACAATGTTTGTGAGTAATATTAGATGAGTGATCATACCATCCTGACCGTGAACCGTCTGAACGCTGAACACAGACCAGAGTGCAGCAAACACTAGGACAGCATCCCGAATAATCCCGAACTTTGCCTTCATTGTTTTCTTCGCATTGTAGGACAAATTCCACACTCCAGAAGTTTTGTCATGCCTCGGTAACAGGCACACAGAAAGACCTGGATTGAAAGTTGTGCAGTGTTCTCACTTCCTCAGACTGTGTGTGGGAAAGCAATATGGGCAGGGCAAGAACCAGAGAGAGCTCACTGTTAACTCTCTCGTTGGCCTCATGGTGTGTCACACTTACAACTGATTACTTCTCATCCCCAAATAAGGGCTTCGGTAGCAACTTGGATCTTTCCAAATCACTTTTAAACTCTATATATAATATAATATGCTATAATAATACAAGAGTGGCGTCCAAACTGCGTCAAGGTTTTTTGCTGTGGATAAATAAGCAGCTCAGAGAGATTGAACGTTCAACAGGATTTAAAAAAAAAACATCTCCATTTATGGTTAATTCCCTGGTTTATCCATTACAGCTCACCTTGAAGTAAAAGTTTTTATCCGCAAACAGACCAAATCAAATACCCACTTTCTATGTCAAATGAAACACTCAAATGACACAGCGCCATCCACTGGTGTAATATACAAGTATGCTGTAATGTATTTATTTATTTCGTTGCATACCGACTTTAAAATGGACATTGTTCCAAAGCAGTACAAATATACTACATATTTAAGTAATTCCCATTAGAAGGCGAGAAAATCTTCCTAAAAAACAACCTATCAAAATCAAAAATGACACCAACACCATGGGTTTGTTTTCTGTATGAGTTTTCACCACAAAAAAATCCCCAAGCCAATAAGCATAAATAAAGAATTCCAAAAGCTACAATATTGTTGCATTTTTCTGTATAACAAATAATAACCTCTGTAATAATTTGTGTGAAACGAATCATTTGTGTGTGTAACTTGTGTGGAAACTCACATTTCAAGGATTAGAAACTAATCATAATATTTCAAGATTGTATTGATTCCTTGGACAGATGAAACTTTGGTTAATTTAATAATACTCAATATCCCAATGTTTTCTTACACTCCCATATAGAGACAGTGTTATGACCTGGGCATTTATGGCTATCTGTGGATCTGGGTCACTGGTGTTTGTTGATGATGGGACTACTGATAGAAGTAGCTGGAAGAAGTCTGTATTAAACACTCTCTCTCTCTCTTTCCCATGATCATAACACAATACTTAATTTTGCTATGTAGAAGGTTAGTCCAAAAGGAGGTGCAGTCTGTAATAATAACTGCCAATTACAGGATCAATTCAAATTAAGAAAAATAATGTTTAAAGACAAAAATCACTGTTTGCCAATGACTGCAACAGTTCTGTGTATTTGAACCCTAACTGACATGCACCAATCAGAAGGAGGAGAAGTGTTTGTAGTGGACATAGAGGAGTCCACTAGTTTCTGCCACCATGGGCTACAGAGATAGGCACCATATCAGAATCAGAATCAGAAAGAGCTTTGTATCACTGATGGGATTCGCAGACAGTGCTATTCGCTTTCACCTCAGCTTGTTTAATTTCATTAGACCCAGGTTTAATTCATTCATTACTTCAACATTTACTTTAGAAAAACAGCCTTTGAAGACTATATAATCAGAGTATATTATTTTTCCCCTCCCCACATACATTCTTTACATTTTAGATTCAGTTCAAATTATATAGAGACCGAACTGAGTTTTTTTTTTTTGTTAGTCTATCCTATTTAAGTGTCTATAATAGACATGTAATTCTGCATTTACAAATTGCATGTCCTGGGAATAAAGATACAGTTACAGTGCAAATACAGTTGCTGTACATGGCCCCTTTCTGTGACATGACAAAACAACAGTATATCTCTGGTGTTATAACATCTTTGTAACACATGAACCTGGATGAAAATGCACACGAGTGCATTTCTTTAATGTAAGAATCATTGTACTTTGTTTATGTTTTATTATGGAATACAGCAATATCCTGTTTAACAATTCATTCAACTGCAGCTACTAAAATAATATATAAAGCAAGAAAATGAAAATCTTTACCTTTTTATTTTATTTTCAACATTTTTGTATTATTAAATGTTCAGTGTTTAAATGATATATATTTCCAGCTGGCTAACTAACTGGTCTAGTTGGTATCTTATTTTTCAACAGAGAGATCCTTTTACTTTGTCATCTGAAAACATGGACTCTCATACTCTCATTCAGGAAAAAAAGGAAGAAAACAATTGTGTATATGATGACTGACTTTTAACTATATGTGGTTCTTTTACTTATATAAAAAATACCATAAAGGCACACTTGCTCAGCACATCTTTCAATGTGGTAGCATTACATTTTCCCTTCACTTGACCTAGGAGACCAAAACCTGTTTTATCCCCCTGACACACTGCAAGATTCATGAATAAATAGTATATCTGGGTTGTAGTGGAAGCTCTTAAGTGGCCTGCTATGGAGTCCTGGCTTCAGTGCTTTGAACACCTTTTGAATAATCTGGTACACTGACTGCACCCCAGGCCTCCTCTCGCTAAATCCGTACTTTACTAATGCCCTTGAATAATTTAGTATAACATCCTTCCAGGATATTATACAGACATTAATATGGAGATCATTATAGAAGCAAAGAGGAGGGTGTAGCTCAGTGGTCTTAGGTGCTGGGCTGCTGATCTTGGGTCCTTGAACAAGGTCCTTAACCCTCTGTGATCCAGCTTCCAAAACAAGCTGGGATTTGCGAAGAAAAATTTCACTGTGCTATTCTAAACTAAATATGGAATGGGGAGTTCTAAAAGCACATACAAATTGTGTGGTCAGGTGTATGCACTTTCATCAGGATAGCATGGGTAAACATAGCATGGCATGGGATAGCATGGGAGAAAGAGATCTGTGGCATACTTGGGGCAAGTGCTTGCCATCACTGACCAGATTAAATGCTGTGCTGGGTCATAACGCATTAAACATATTGTGGCTAACAAATGTCTGTCTGATTTGAGGTCATCGTGTTTCTGCAAGGAGCACTAGAATGGAATATGAGAAACCAGATCATTTTAGGAATTTAAAGGTCAGATACCTGTCTGAGTGAATATAAATCATTTTCTACATGTTAAACAGATGGTCCATTAGGAGGACATTATGAACTAAATTATTTGATAAAGATACAAAAATCCTAGCTGTTATTATAGGACTGAAAATGGCTGCAGTGGATGCAGAAAAAGAAGATGAAGAATTATTTCAAAATGGGAGATTTTTTACTCAATTTTACTTGGATAAAAGAGAGAGTTTAGTTGCTTCATATATTTTGCATTGTGCATTTCCCAAAATCTGAAATAAAATAAATGACTGTGGCATTTTTTACTTTTACTTTTAAAAGATTCGAAGAAACCCAGCAACAGTAGGATCGGTCTGTCTAAATGCCTACATTGGGTACAAATAAAGAAAAGAAGGTGCTGGACAATGTGAATGTGAAACTTCATGGTTAACCAAAAACTGTAAAAATATTAAACCCACTAATCAAGTATAAATATTACACACTCATACACCATCCCAATATTGAAATGAACAGTGTTAATGAACCTGGTACAATCTATAATTTTATTACTTTCTTATGAATATATAAAATAACAGAAAAAAAATTCTTAAGGTTTAATATAACAGATATAATAATTCATTTAAATTTTATTCTCAAGCACGGATTTATTAACATCCTGAAGAAATCCCTCTGTCAACAGTATTCATCTTCATCCTGCCTTTTTGTTCTATTTAAAAAAAGAAGAAGATATAATTATACAATGCTGATATGCATGACAAGATTTATGTCTTTTTCTCCTTCACTCTAAAGCTCTACCAATATCTTGATATCTTTGTCACGATTTGCAGTAACCAACCGAAAATAACTTTACTAACTTAAAAGCAAGATAGATAGTACTGCATATATATCATAAAATTAGGCCATTTGAGATAGAAGTAACATTTTTCATGCACTGTTATAAACACACAAAAAAATAAACGGTTTAATAACAAAAGACCACACAGAGAAAAAAAAACATTTAAATTGTTCTTACATAAAAATCACTGTTTATTTTTTTTTATCACATTTAGCCCTGTTGGATGTGGAATTATGAAACATGATAAAATGACTTGCACAATATACCATACATCTCATGTAACTCGTAGAGAAACCAGTAACGAGGTAAGAATAGACACTGTGGCCACATCGGGGCAGACAACAAAGCAACACATTGGTTCGAATTTCCAAAAAATCAATATTAAAGTGTAAAGCCTAATGGACTACAAGTTCTCCACAACAGCCGTTTGTCTTATACAAGGACAAAGCGACAGTTTTTTATTTAGGAAAGTAATTCAAGTTACAAGCTGTATTATGGGGTTTTATTATATCGAAACTCCATCCAATGCAACTGAAGGGTAGCTGCAACTGCCACAAAATAATTGCGCCATGTTTGCCTGTACTGGAAAGAAAACAAAAACATTTCTTGCATTCACTTGAAAGTCACTTATTCGAGGAAGGTTATGAGAATTTGTATCGGTCAGGTTTTAGCTACGCTGCTCTTATAGAGTTTAATTAACTCTTTTACACTGGCTGGATGTTGTAAATGTGTTATATGGAAATAATCTAACTCAATGTGAACAGAAGATCTGATTCCAATTTAAATTGGATTATTTTCACATAACAAGTCACCAGGCCAATTAATAAATATGAGAAAATATTAATATTAGACTTTTATTATAGAAACCAATGAAGTACAAATGACTTAACTGTTAAATGTAACTGTAGTTAAGTATATTTGACCGGTATCACTATCTCACTTTTTTGACAACTGTTTACTTTCAAGCCAGGATTGAGGAGGTTTTCAGCTCATCAAACTATTTCTTGTCATTGCACGGCTTTTTCAACCTATCATTGGTGTATCATTTCCTGGCTTTCACATACCACAGAGCTTATGAAGCTACCAATGAACAAGGGGTAAGGCAACAAGAATTAAGCAACATGGATGAGACAGAGGGAGTCAGTGATGTACATATGACTTAGAACATTCCTGATCATCATCATCATCATCATCATCATTTCTTTGCATGTGTTCTACTGTACTTCTAATGTACATTCATTAGACAACAAAATTGCTTGAATTGTATGAATATATTAATATGATGTGAGGAAACTAAAACAGGTAGTAGTAATAGTTGCATTTAATTTAAGTACATGTCAGAGATCAAACCTCTTTACTTTAAGTTAAGTACTTTAAGTAAAAAAGTGTAGCCAGTACTTCAACTTTTAACAGAGTCTTTTAAATCATGAGTATCTGTACTTCTACTTTAGCCAGTACTTTTTGCCATCTCTGATGATGAAATTCATTCATTCATTCATTCATTCATCTTCTACCGCTATATCCGATCTTCCCTTGGGTCACGGGGAGCCTGTGCCTATCTCAGGCGTCTATGGGCATTAAGGCAGGATACACCCTGGATGGAATGCCAACCCATCGCAGGGCACAAACACACACACACACACACACATTCACACACACATTCATACACTAGGGACAATTTTTCCAAGGTGCCAATCAACCTACCGTACATGTTTTTGGACCGGGGGGAAACCGGAGAACCCGGAGAAAAACCCCTGAGGCACGGGGAGAAACATTCAAACTCCACACACACACATGGCCGAGACGGGAATCGAACCCGGACCCTGGCGGTGTGAGGCGAACGTGCTAACCACTAAGCCACCGTGTCCCCTCTAATGATGAAATTAAACTTTTTAAAATATATATATATAATTTTATAATCCATAATTTTATAAAGTAAAGTGATTTTCTGTGTTGTATTAACACACATACTGTAAGCATACAGTAGATATATCAAAGCTAAGCAAAATAATTACTGTGTATATCAGGACATGTAGTTGTGTAATATTACAACTGTACAATGTATGATGCCAATAATATATATATTTTTTACCTTTATTAATTTTCTGAAACTTCTTTAAGTGATGCTAGTCAAGCTGAGGCTAGTTAGAGATGCTAGTCAAACAAAGAGAGTTAGCATAGTAAAAAAGTTCAATAATTGAAAAAAAAAAACTCATTTTAAATTTTTTTCCTTCTAGAGGGGTCAGGGTAACCTTTTATTTTGTACAAGCTTTTGTTTACATCAGCAAATAGAAAAATTTTTTTCTATATTTTTTTCTGAGGTAGTGTAAGGCTGCTACTGCTCAAATTCCATTCTGCAGTTTGGCAGCTTATCCATCTGTAAAAGCAAAAAGCTACAGCATTAACTACATCATGCTGCATGAGAAGGTCAGCACCAGCGATGGACTATAACGATTCTTGATATGTTTTTCTACATTTCTACAAAAAAAAAAAAAAAAAAAAAAAAAAAAAAAAAAACTGATTGGATGCTGAACTAAAATAATTAGATGCTAAATTGAAAATGATTAGGTGAAGCCATTTGACTAATATGTAGCCGTACAATCATTGGCTCGGTTTAGAGAAGAATAACCATTTGTAATGAAAATCTTCACGGTCTAATCTGTACAAATTCTAAAGTATATTTTGTATTGTAATATTAACATCCTATTACATAAAAGTATTTTATGTAATGTCAGAAAAAAAACTAAAATAAAGTAAAAAATTACAACTACTGAAGTACAGTTTGGCCAAAATGTGTGGAACCCAGATTTGGAACATCCCATTGCAAAATTACAGAGTATATAGAGTTATAGAGTTTATAGTATTGGTTACCATTTGTTGTTGGTATTTCAGTTCATTTCAAAGCTGCTCAGTAGGGTTGAGGTCATGGCTCTGTGCAAAACACGCTTGTATTCATAAACGTTGCTTTGTGGTCTGGACATTGTTATGCTGGAACATATTTAACCGCTTAGCTCCAGTAAAGGAAAATGGAGGTATTGTGTCATTTCAACATTGTGCCAACAGTTTGGGGAACAACCAGATATGGTCAGGTGTCTACTTCTGTTTGTATGTACACTATATCCATTCACCAGGGAGGACTGGCTGTTCTGGCTCTTCTGCAGAAAAGCCAATTGTTTATGCTCTTTGGAGAAGTAGTTCTCAGAGTGCAGTGCATGAAGTGTAGCCAGTCCATTTTTCATTTTTTTTTCTGTCCATTTGTCTGGTCACCTGAATTAGTTTTAAAACAATATTTCAAACAAGCAGCCCTTTACAAACGTATACACGCAATTAAAAAAAGAAAGACGCTTTCTGGCTGCAGTTAACAACCCTGAAATTATTGTAGAACTTTCTATAATAAGATAAGATGGATTATAGTGCTTTTTTGGGAAATAATTTTACAATTAAGTGCTCTCTGGCTTCAAACACCAAAAAAAAGGAAAGAAAAAGAAAAATAATCAGTTTGAGAGCAGCTGCAATAGAAGAACAATGACATTTACATTGCGACCTGTAGGTGGTGATGGCGCATAAGGAGGTAATGGGTGGATGATTTACATTAATGACCTACTTGACATATAAGGAATTTTTTTCTCTTTTTTTTTTGTCCACTGAGATAGTTGGTCATTTTTACCTATTTGTAAACTGCTTTGCCTTATTTTTATTTGCATTATTTTCTCTTTGTTCTGCTAATTATAATAGTACAGTATGTAACGAGTTACTATAGGAATACATAATGACTAAGCACACCTTTTAGCAAACAAAAACAGAGCATTTATAAGTCCTGTTCATAATGTATATACTTTTCAGCAACCTTGCATGCTCGTCTCTTCCCACAAGTGTGCACATATACACACAGTATTGAATTTGAGGTGCAAGGTTGCTCAACATAATCCTTGCCTTTTTTCCAAATCGAATAAAATTGAGTGCACTCCATCGCTCATTTATCTTGTCTAGATAAATAAGTTAATCTGTAATAGGGACTCCCATAGCAGAGCTCAAATGTATTTCTGCAAGAGAGTGCATCTGTCTCTCTCTCAGTTTAATGTAATACAGACACCCCAGTGGTCACAAGAGTAACCTAAACGAATGATGAACCACAGTACAGTGCTCCACAAAAGTGGTGATTGAATTGGCTGTCTGTGGGAATGTTGGCTGGGGTGAGATCTTCATTTCCACACCCCTCTTCCATGACCTGCTGAAATAATATACAGTATTTACACAAAACTGCCGCATCAGCAAAGTAATAGCATGTTTCTCTGTCTGTGCCCTATTCCTTTAAAAATGTAGTTTTGAAAAGTGCTTACTTTGTATGGTTCAAAGTATGCACAGCTCTGCCAAGGGATTGTTTGAAGATAGTTCTGGAGAAACATCTAAATGTTTAATGGGGTCAATAGAGACATAGATGAATAATAATAGGTCTATTATTGTTTATTGCTGTCTTTTATTTCACTGTTCTTTGGTTTCCTCTTTATGACTTTGCTTGACATATGGGGGGAAGTGTGTGGGTGGACCTTCTGAGAACTCGATCTCCTGATGAAAGGACAAACGCTTCTTATATTGTGCCACTCTTGAGCATCTGATCATTTTGACATTATGGGGACATTGTCTAGTCTCTAAACAGCTGTGTTTATTTTTATTAAATGAGAGAGCAATTAACGAACAAAAGCTTCATTTTGTTCATTAAGGTTAATGTTATGTGTAGGCATATATGCATTAATTAGTTGTTTTATAAGTGTATCAGTAAAATGTCCTTACAAGTATAGTAAGACAATTGTGTGTGTGTGTGTGTGTGTGTGTGATCCTTTTAGTGTGATTAAAATTTTGCATCATACTGAACAATAAAGCATCAATGCACTTACTTTAAATCGCTTTCATCGGGATTCCAGCTGTGAAAGTGGGTCAGACCAGCAGATATTTCTGGGAAATAACTGTTCAACATGGGGTAAAATTGAATTAATAACAGAAATGGGAATGTATTAGCAGCGGACTATCTGCAGTTCTGATCCAGGCTGTAAGGCATAACTGTACAATAGGTGGCCAAGTTCCCATTTAAACCACCTGCGGGTGCATATTCAGAAAGCAGCAGGTGGCCTCCTGTGTGCTATATTCTAAAATGATTATCCCAAACCCTGACCACCTTGGGTGTGAGTAAAAAAAAGTGAATGCTTCCTCACTTCTGATCTAGCTGCTTAAAAGCTTCCAAAACAATAGAAATGGTTGAGCGGTGGTACTGTACAGAAACGGGTGCTTGATGACTTTAGACATAATAATAATAATAATAATAATAATAATAATAATAATAATAATAATAATACAGCATTCTGAGCTGTAAGTGATTGACACTATATCAGTAACGTACAGAGGTTTTACTTTATAGAATGCCTAATTAGTTGCTTGGTTTATAATAAAATAGTATTTCTGCATGACCTTTATTTTTGCTCCAGCTGTAATACCTTTAGCCAGATAACAACTCTACACCTGTTATAATGAATATTTCAATCTTCCTGCGCTACATGCTCCCTAAAACAAAATCGTTCTTCGAGAATGTAACTAATAATTGAGTGTTCTCAGCGTCATAAATTATTCCTACTCAGAACAGTCACTAAAAGGCTCTAAGACTTCCCCAGAGGAATAAACAGAGGAATGGTTAAGAGCAGCAAGTACTTCACATCACTAGGGTTTTTTTTTTTAATATCCTGGGCTTGGATTACAATTAGTGATGCTTTCTCTTACACACACACACACCACATCCACCCACCCACCCACACCCACACACACACACACACACACACACACATACGCACACAAAGAGACAAAAGGTGCCTGGTCATGGTCATCTGGATGGGACAACAGTGCAGCAGATGCAACATACACACAAATAAAAAAAATCGCATTGTATGAGAAAGAAATGGAACCTGAAGTAAACCAATAGAGTGAATACGTGTACATGCTGAGAATTTTAACAAGCGAGGACGTCTCCATTTTCATGCAACATCACTTGTAGTTCCATAAAAATCCTGGTTGAAAAATGCACTAGTTTTACAACACCTCACAAGCCTATGTGGCGCGCACACACTATGCACACTATGGCTTCTACAGCGCTGTGTTTGATGGCTGCGGTGGTCTCGGGGATAATAAATTCTCCAGCGCGCCACACGGAGGCGATAATGGCCCACTTCATGCCGCACAAGCCGAGACGGCAGAAAAGTCCGCTGGCGGAGAAACAGTCCGGGTTTGAACTGTTTATCCCGACGCCAGTCTTAACGCTTTCACTTGGTGCGACTGTGCTCTCAGCTTCGCTCTGAACCTCGTGGCTCGATGGCCGGGAGTCCGCCGTGGACACATCTGCTCTACTGGACCTTCTCACATGATCTGCGCCTGTTTCCCGAACTGGACTAAAAAAAAAAAAAAAAAAAAAAGAAAGAGAAAAATGAAGGCGTGTGCGATTGTCCTGATTCTGGCCGTGCACATTCACGCAGACAGCGTAGAGGGACCCACAGGTAAAGTCCCGTCTGTGTAATGCGCACTTTCCAAAAGTTGCTTTTCGGTTTGTAGGTGAAGGAATCAGGGTTCCAGAGTGCTGTGCGTTTAGTCACACGACGCTTCGGGTTGTTTTTCAAACACTGTGCCGAACTTTTGTGCGGGGCAGGAGATTATGAAGTCACCGCGCTTTCCGAATGGGAAGAGGTGTTATCCTCGCGGATACGAAATTCCTCTGTGCTTGCTGATGTTGAGGTTTCGTTTCGGGGAAAAGAAGATGGCTGGAATAGTGGCATGTAATAAATTGTGTATATGTGGATTATAGGCGGATTCGATCGTCAAAAACAAACAAACAAACAAACAAAAAAACTTCTTAATCTGCGTGTATTATATAGAATGAAGTCCGTAAATGAAAAATACAACCTTTTTTTTTTTTTAATTTTCTTATCAGCTTTTCATGCGGCATTAATTCTCTGGGACGGATTGCTTGATGTTGTAGATGGCTATTATATAGATGTAATAAGTAACACAAAAATGGTTAAAAGGATTTTTTGGGGTTGTTTTCTAATGACGTAGTTAACGCAATAATATTTAGATTAATATCCGAAAAACTTTGGTGCGATTTTTACTTTACGGCACTTGAACATATTATAACTTATCCTATCATATTATATATTGAACATATTATAATCCTATCTATCTATCTATCTATCTATCTATCTATCTATCTATCTATCTATCTATCTATCTATCTATCTATCTCTCTCTCTCTCTCTCTCTCTCTCTATATATATATATATATAAGCGTTATTATGGAACATATGGTCTTTTTTATATGTAAAGTGACCGCACAGATGCGTTTAAACAGCTGTCGAGTTTCATAAGGAGGAAATGTCAAAATATAATGCAGAAATTACTACAGATTTGCTGGATTTTTTTACTATTCATGAATGAATTGATTGTCTCATATTTTTGGAATCCTGTGAGACGTACAGTGCAGACCGGAGTTGTTGAGGGGTGAAGGGTGTTGTTCAAGGACAGATTAGCAGGGCTGGGATTTGAGCCCACAACCTTTACTATCAGTGGCACACAGCCTCTCCATCAGTCTCCTCAGCTACCAGGCCAGCTCCGGTAACGGGAAGAAAAGCAGTGGGTTCAGCAATGTAATAAACAAACAAATTAATAAGCATGTTCTCCGCCAGATTACTGTTCAGTTTGTTTTTGCTTTCAAAAACAGTTAAAAACACAAGCACGGTATCTGCAGGGTAAAATAGCTGCAGGTACTCAAAGCACTTCTGCCTTCCCTCACACCTTGTGGTGTCTTGCATATTGGTTACTCGCATAAATTACGGCTGAAATTTCACTCGATTTCGCACCATTAAATTAAAATCTGAGGGCATTTTTAAAAATCTATAATCAAATATTACAGTATGTAAGGGTGAACATGCTGCTACTGCAACTGAACACATGACATCATTACACAGAGCATTAAAAAGATTCAGTCCCCACACAAAACTTGTCTTTTTTTGTCATGCAGTACAAAACAACTAGAAGCAAGGAAATTGATGCTTGAGAGTAATGAGTTGATTTGCATATTAATGCATCATACAGCAGTGGGATTTCAATCTAGTGAACCAGAGACGTTTTTGACTACTAGTGTTAATGCGTTCTATTAAGCCTTTTATTAGGCTTCAGGCCAGATGCAGGACGCTTTTGAATAGGTTTAAAGGAAAACACAAAAATGTCAGATTTTTTTTTTATCCCCAGAGAATATGATTACTTGCTAGCTACACCAGGCTATAGCAAGACAAACGTTTGTGTTTTATCTCTAGAGAGCAGTGCTGTACAGCTCACACGTTTCCCGTTCGGCCACAAAGCTTATGGTTGGACTCGCCTGAGCAACTTGACAAACAGTCATGATTCGTGTGAGAAAGTTTATCGATTTTCAGTTAGCAAAATGGCTTCCATTTAGCAAGCTGTCAAACCTCTTTGGTGTGTGTGCGTGTCTGTTGCAGGGTGGGACATTTCCTTATTGTAATTTGAGCATCCTATCCTATTAACATCTACAACACCCATATCTTTACTTTTGTTGTTTTGTTATGCTGTAATCCACCTGTATGGTATAGACATGTCACTTCTTGTCTGCCTGTTTTGTGTAGTCTGTGCTTTCATGATCTCAAGTGATCCTGCTACAGTCTCTCTCACATCACATCTCCTAAGAAAAAGCTTACAGTATCATAATGAATTTAGACTCCAGGGTGAAAAATCACCCTGGATAAGGGTATCTGCCTATCAAAATGAATTAATAAATAAATAAACAAGAAGAAAAAAAAGAAAAGAAAAAAATATATATATACCATACTGTGCAAAAGTTTTAGTCAGGTGTGGAAAAAGGTATGTAAACAATGAATGCTTTCAGAAATATAAATAATGTTTGTTTATTTTTGTCAATTTACAAAATGCAACACGAGTGAACAAAAATAAAAATCGAAATCTAATCAGTATTTGGTGTTACTACCTTGTGAAGAACTAGACGTAGTGGAAGTGATGCACAACCCACACAGAGCCCTGATCTCAACATCATGGAGTGTGTGTGGGGTTACATGAAGAGACAGAAGGATGTGAGAGCGTCGACATCCACAGAAGATTCTGTGTTTATTTCTCCAAGATGGAACAACCGACCAGCCGAGTTCCTTCATAACACTGTGTGCAAGTGTACCTAGAAGAATTGCTGCTGTTTTGAAGCCAAACGGCTAAAAGAAACTAGAATTCACACCAAATATTTCACCAAATTGATTTAGATTTCTCTTTTGTTCATTCACTGCATTTTGTTCATTGATGAAAGTAAATAATTACACTTATCCATTTGTTAGCAGCATTTTTTTACACCAGCCTAAAACTTTCGCACAGTACTGCACACACACACACACACACACACACACACATATATCATATATATATATATATATATATATATATATATATATATATATATATCATAAAGAATGAAAGAAAGAAAAGAAAAAAAAATGCTTATTGCTTTTAAGTTTTATGATGGACAAGCTGATGTGTGTTTAAAATATAAAGCGACCACTTTTCACAATAACCTGCTAAAATGCTTTCACACAGCATTTTTCTGTATAATTGTGAATTGCAGTGGGATCACAAATTGCCCCACTCATCTTTTTCATGTCTGAAGGATTTTTTTATTCCTCCACAAATCTCCTTATCATGGCCAAAGATGTTGGCCTAAGCCGCTTCATCCAGGAATACAAAATCTTCTGGGCGAACGTGGGCTGTAATGAAGAGAATGAAACACATCATTAAGATGAATAATGCGAATTATGAAAAGAATTAAAACCCATGAAGATAATTAAAAGTGTTTGGATGGAACGTTGCGGTAGTGCACAGGCTGTGCGAATGGTATCTGAGCATTTTTCTTGCACCACATGGGAGCGTTTTAATCTACTTTTGAGACGGCAACATATGAGCAAACACTTTGCATCTGTGAAAGTCTGTTACAATTAACTGACTCTCACCTGACATCATTCTGAAACCTCATTCGGGAAAACATAGTCTTGTAGAGAAATGCTTGATGCAGAGGGAATGTTACGGACTTCAGAATTGCACAATTATTGTTTCAAATCCTTCAGGCTCATGCGTAAAATCTTTTATAAGTTATTAACTTTTAGTTCTATATGACTTTTAAAGTTTTAAAGCCGACGATTTTCTCCCTGAGGCAGATGAGTGATGTTATCCATCATCAGACTCGGGTTATATTGTTGTCTCCAGAGGGGAATTAATTTAGATGTATTGTTAAATCTTCAGTTTGCAGATGTTTGTATTTGTCATCGCGTTGTGCGCTTTACAGGATCTGTTTTGTATATTCCAGGATCAAATTACGAAAATTCTAGAGGGAGCAGATGGATGGCCCAAGGACATAAAAGGAAACTGTTTGCATACTTTTAAATTGTTCCAATCCTCACTAGGAACGACATGCACACCTACAAGCAATCTGTCCTTCTCTATACAAGGTCAGGTGGTCTTGAAAGTGGAAAAGCGACATCACGTAATTCGTTAAAGGATATGTGTCCCTTGAAACGATAGTTTGCTCTGAAGGTCTCCACGCGCAGGTGCAAAGCTTCAATGGACAAAGGTCTGGTGGGATTTGCGCGGCGAATGACGCGATGCCGGCGGTGCATGTCTAAACCTATACGCAGACAGAATGACGCGCCAGAAGTAGGAGGCCTTAGAAGTTAACACCAAAGGCATAAAGATGCCATATTTGAGGAGCGGAGCCATCTGTTAGACATCACATGATGACTCGTTGTGCTGATTGTAGAGTACGTTTGGAAAGAGTGATAAGTGCAGGGCGATTTGTAATGTTTCTTTTGTGGAAACTATCTGTTATTGTTACCACTGAATTTCCCGGCACATGGTGAGCTAAGATGACCTTACTTCTGTTTATCTTCGAGAATTCAGCCATACCTGCTGTTGCTGCCAGAGTAACAAATGAGCAGTGTCAAAAAGAGTTTGAGAGCAGCAGCTGAGAAAGGCTGCACTAGAACATCTGAAGGGATCGTCTCCTGCCGACAGTGTTTTCTTTGGCCTGCTCTTGGGAGGGGAAGGGGGGACAGCCAGAGGGCTGTTTTTTTTTCTTCCAAGCAGCAGTTCAGCACGGAGTCACCTCTGATGGGAAAGGAGTGAAAATTATGAGAATGACCTGGCCTTTTCTTTATTGCCTATAGAATGATTGCTTAATTCCTCTGTGATTTATAGATGGTTTTGAAAAGCTGATCCGTTTCTGACAGACCCTCACGGTAAACCGATCCAAAGGACTGCACGAGAGGAATGAAGGCCGCTCTTGGATGAAGCTATTACATTTTTTTTATTTTGCTCATAGTAGACCAGCATGACATTTGGACTGTTTTGCCTGCACTGAAAGCCTAAAATCCCAGCGCACTTTGTTATGTCAGACGAGCCGAGGTAGATTGGACTGTGTACACCGACTCTTTTCTCAGTTCAGATCAATGTTAATGTGCAGCACCGTGGAGCTGTAGCAGTTCCCGGCTGTGTTCAAAGAGCCGCTTTACATCAAACATTACAATTTGTGCTTTTCGAAATTGGACTCCTCTCCATTATTTATGATTTGTATCCTGCTTGCCACAGGTCTGCTGCTTTTTTTGTGTGCTAATTTCCAACCCTGTCTATTAACTATTGCTTAGTTTAAGGGGAGATTGTGCCTTAACACACTTTCGACTGTGTACTTTGACGAATTGTTTGGTTATGACTATTTCATTATATCATTATTTTAAAAACATGACTGAATGTATTCCAGTATTTGGCTGATTTATATGAAGGACAGAAATGCTGATTGGGGCCTGTGATGTGTCCCAAGGCACTGACATATTCATTATAGAATATTTTGCCGATAAATGCTCTTGTCTATCTGTTGCAACATTTTTTTTTTTACACAATATTTTTACATGATGTCGTTTTGGCAACGCATCAGCCTGTTCCTTCACGTACACCAGCCCTCAAAGTGATTTGTTAAACTAATAAGACAACGTGCCAGTGTTTTTTTCTTTTATTTAAAGTTGACCTTTTCATCTTTTCTCTTACTTGCATGCAGATCGTCCCAAAACGAACCTTTTAAGAAGAATAGCATTTTTGTAAATTGCAAAATAATGAAAATTGCAGCACAGAGAAATTGTTTCTTCGGGTCAGAGCGCAGGGTCAGCCACGATACAATGCGCCTAGAGCACAGAGGGTTAAGGGCTTTGCTTGGCGACATCCCAGGGCTCGAACCTCCAACCTTCCGATCAGTAGCCCACGGCCTTAACCAGTGAGCTACACCCTCCCTAAATATTACATTAAAAAATCACCATTGCAAATCTAAACTACAGCAAGATGATCAATTCTGTTTTAATAAATAAAAATATCCAGTAATTGGTCATACACAGGGGAACACAGACTTATCAGACTTATGTGGAAAGAACGGTTTATAAAAAAAAAATTGTTATGAGGTATACATATTTTATTATTTTTATCACAAGATTAAAGCGTTTAAAAATATACCATTAAAAAAAATAAATAACTGGGGTTTATTTTTCTGTGGGAATATTAGGGTTATTGACTCAAAAGTAGAATCGACGTTGCCAAGACCTGGGTTAAGAATTTGTCCACATGTTTTTGTAGTAAAAAATGAAAATGACATCTTTGAAAGGAGCCATGTTTAATTTGCAGTAGAGTAATAGAGAAACATTCTCTGAAATGCTGCTTTAAGAAAATGTCCTCCTTTAAAAGTAAAAATGCTAGAGTCTTAGAATGAATTCAGTTTATATTTGATTATATATATATATATATATATATATATATATATATATATATATATATATATATATATATATTCTGCTGCCAGCATGAACGTCAGGTGATTAGGGTTAGAAGATGGAGGACTATTTCTTTCATGCTTCTTCAGCTGTCTCCTAGCCTGGTCCATAATGTGGGCTGCATAGCATTTTGCAAACAAGTATGATGATTAAGAAAAACCCTGCAAACATAGGGAAAATATCCTGTCAGAAATCCCTTTAAAGGGTGATATAAATGATATTCTTCGTTGTGTTGCGGTCTTCTTAGGGCACGAGGAAAGGGTGGAAAACATTCTCAACTCTGTTTGGAAATATTTTCAATGAGCCGGGTTATTTTTAGAAAGTGATTTTTTAATTCCTAATATGAATCATTCAAAAAAAAAATCACTGGAATCTCTCTCTTGCTTCATTTCATTTCTTTCTTCATTGTTTTGCTTGTGTTGATGCTGTTACACGGTATTGTATAAGCTGTCAGGAACAAGCTTTATAATCTTGATAATACTTGTCTCATTTCATATATATATATGTATGTGTGTATATATATATATATGTATGTGTATATATATATATATATATATATATATATATATATATATATTATTATAGATATATATATATATATATATATATATATATATATATATATATATATAGATATATATATATATATATATATACATATATATATATACATATATATACAGTATAACATGGATATTTTCCCTCAAGTGAAATCACGGTTCATTGCTTGGTAAAATCATTTGTAATTTTCTTTTTGTCTTTAAACATATTGTGTGAGCGACTCAAATGAGATGAGTCAGTTCTGCACAAAACAACCACTTGAGCTTTCGTTAATCCACAATGCAGCGTCTCTGAGCCGTTCTCTCACTGGGCTGTGTGTAACTGTTATGCGCTCGCATAAAGTTCAATTTATGACTGAATGAATTTGCCAACCTGCATCACCCTGACCTTTCAGATCCTGTTTTATGGCTTCGCCAAATGGAAAAAGAGTCTATATGGAGTCGGAGGTTAGCTTTGTGTGTGTTGGTGTGTAACAGGGATCTCACGAGTGTGACTGTGCATATGTGCTTCGTAATGGAGAGTAGAGTACAGAAATCACATAAGTGAACTCACTGGCCATGGATATGTCATGCATGTTATATTGATGGCCCCTGGAGGCCCAAGGGAGTGTTAAACATCCTGCTTGCCTACGCTGCCCACGACAGGTTGGAGGATTTACAGCAATCCTGGCCTCATCTTCTACCCCTCTGTGGCCTCATAGTCTGCCTCGTACTGCCCCAAGCCCAGCAGAGATTAATGTCATATTGATCCCTTTACCCTGGTGAGTCCATTCCAGTAAGATTTCATCAAACCTACGTCCACTTTGAGCAATGCCTCCTTGATCTAAGTGTGACAATGCAGGGCATCAGAGAAGGTCAGCTCTAAACCTGCAGTCATCTGTGAGAAAGAGTGGCAAACTAGCAATGCAATGTTGGAGGACAAAATACACTTTTACAAAAGTTTTTCAAAATGTACAGTATGCAGTAGATACAAAATGAATACTAAACAGGGTTTTTTTTTATAATTGATATCGTGTCGGTAAGAGTATACAATATTTGTGACATTTATTTAAGCCATTGTGAATTCATTTGATTTCGGTATGCGGAGCCTCTAGCAGAAACACTGTATGAGGCGGGAACACACCCTCTTTCATTTTCCGTTACAACACCAGGAACCACGCGCATGCATGCACATGCATTCACACTCCGCGCCGAGAGTAACTCAAGCTCAGGATGAAACCAGGACCCAGGGAGCATTTAAACTAAATGCTCATTTTACAGGCACTTTTCAAAGATGCCTCGCCGTACCTACCTGAAAGCTTTCGATCCGAATTCTCCCAGGAAAATCGATCGGGCTAGGGTTGGTTGACTAGACAGACAATTCTTTCGGTAGCACTGAAAACAGCTTTTTGTTGTCTTTGTAGTCATTTCGTTAAAACTTTTTTCATTGTGCATTTCATTGTGAACGTATTGTCATGCGACAAACCTTTTTGATTCTTTTCTGTATTTATTTATCAAGGCTTTATAAATTTGGGCCATAATAATAATTCATTACATGTATTTAGTGCTTTTTCTAGATACTCAAAGTATTTTACATTATGAGAGGGGGATCCCCACAGTGGATGATGCGACGCCAGTCATAGTGCGCCAGAATGCCAAACACACACTACAGCTTACTGATGGTTAGGAGGCCGTGATGGTCAGAGGCCAATGGGAGGAAACTCATCTACTCTTTTTCGAAAGACATCCAGGGATTTTTAATCACCACAGAGAGTCAGGACCTCGGTTTAACGTCTCATCCGAAAGACGTTGCTTTTTGACAGTTATAGTGTTCACTATACTGGGGTGTTGGGACCCACACAGACCACAGGGTAAGCGCCCCCTGTTGGCCACACTAACACCTCTTCCAGCAGCAACCTAGTTTTTCCCAGGAGGTCATCCATCAAAGTACTAACCAGGCTCAACCCTTCAGTGGGCAACCAGTCTTGGGTTAGAGTGATATGTGAATAGAGTGATAAGTGAATTTGTAAATAGGGGTCTATTGACGAGAATTCACAGGGGTCCATTCACAGCAGATAATTCCGAATATCAGGGAGATTTGTTGAAACTTTGCCGGATGGTTGTTAAGTTTGTATTTGAGCAAACTCCTATGCCCACTTACTAGCATGCCAAAGATTTGTTACTTCTTTTTCTCTTGTGAGAAACAATAACAAAAAACGTCATAAGGTATCATTTTACCATTTGGAATATTTGTCAGGCAGGAGGATCTGGTTCAAACTTGTAGGTCTAGATCACATTACATCAGTTGGTTGGCATTATTTAGTTTTAGCACTACATGATGCACCCTGGAGCGTGTTCAGAGCTTCACACAGCCACTCGAACAAGAGTTCATTAAGAAGTTTTACAGGCCCAGTAATAAAAATAACTTGGGACAGAGCGGTTCTATAAAACCTTTCAATTGATTTTCAGTGGACCTTAGTGGAATGAAAACTGGAATGAGCGTGAGGGAATTTAACATATTACACCGAATTCCCATTGGGATGTTTGAGGCGGTGTGGTTTGAATAGACGCGTCTGGAAATCAGCTGCGTGGTGGTACTGTAGGATTACAGATCCACCTGACTCACTCTCACCCCCTGAAGCTTGGACGGGAGTCTGGCGCCGCGCCAAAGCTTCCGGTTTTCTCTTAATGCGGCATATGAGCTGCCTGCTATCCCAGGCACCCAGCAGCTCCTACCTCCCAATCAGAGTAGAAAGCAGCCGCCGTCTAAAACAGAAAGTGGGTCTGCAAGACAGATGCCCTGGGTCTTACTTTTCACCTCATCACTGCAAAGGCCGTTCTCACACATGGTCTATATTTAGCCCATTTAACTGCTCGCTTCCCCGTTACCTTGGAACTGCAGTATAGTCTATTCCCACTACAGTGTTTATTGAAGGTGTCTCTATAACATTAAGTTCAAAACGTTACATTTTATTCTGAAGTCGGATGATCAATACGTACTTTAGATTTGCCATTATCATTAGGCTGATCTTCATGAGTAGGGCTAGCGATTGCTAGCATTTTGGTTCTGAGACCATTTGCTTGCATCAGTTGTCTGGATTTGCTTGCATCAGCTGTCTGGACAATGATACAAAAATAACACTTCATGAGGCGTAATGGCTCCTCCAGTGCTTTTCTCTTCGCATCAAATCAACACTTGTGTTTTTTTTTTCCACGTCACTGGATATTTGGAATGATCATCTGGGCTAGCTGTTTCCCATGGGCATCATTAGGCAAATGTCCTCTTGGCGTCCGGGCATCGTTCTACCCATTATCGTGTCACTTTCATTAAGACATTACGAGCAAGCGAAGGAGCCAGAGGTGTGTAGTACCGCTCTCAGCCTCATATCTCGTACCTCATTAAATAAATTATAGCTACCTGTTTCGACAGCCTATTTCCACTTTACGGATTCCCACAAAAAGCGTGAAATTTCTTCCATTCTGCCTTTTTTAAATTGTCTAATTAACCTGTGCATGTCTTTCTTTCCTCCAATCTCATTCTCGCACTCTTTTATCTCATGCTCACATCTCTGCCCCTATGTATAACTGCTGTAGTCTCTTGCATCCTCACTCACTCTCTCCTTTCTTCTCGGTTCATATTTCCCTCCCTCCGTGGAAGGGGCGACTTGAGGATGGAATGACAGCTGCTCCTGACAGGTTATGGCATGACTGCACCAGGTGTCAGCTGGGAGTATGTTGCTCCAGCTCACCTCTTTTTCACACCTGCCTATTCTACCTGCACTGCTCTCCGTGTCATCTGACTGTCTGTGCGAGGAGAGCAGAGTTTTTTTTTTGACCGTCTTTATCCATGCACCTGTGGGTTCTGTAAAACCTAACAACCATTAACAAGCATTTGATTTCATTGTGAGAAACGCTTTCTTTTCTAAGTTCGGAAAAAAAAATAAACCTACGAAAGAACAAAAGCCATTGTTTGTTGCAAAGAAAACTTAGAGGGCAGAGGTAAAGGATTTTGTGCCTATTTATAGCACAGTTGTATGTGCCGTTTAGACCCGATATAAGCGCACGTATGTAATACAATGTCTAAGACAAAGATGAACAAAAACCCTGCCCTCATAAATGCATCACATTTGCCAACATGACCCGTGGAAAGTACATTAATGAAGCGTCCTCCATATTTAGGCATGCACTTTGTATCTACACAGACACAAAGAGGTTGTTGGTTATGTTTTGAAAAATAGCCGAGGCTATGCTTAAAATTCAGTATTCCTCCTCATTTTCTCGCTCTTTGACTCTTAATACCACTTCACTCCTACACTTAATTCTGTGCATGCTTCTGCTAGTGATCTCTCCCACATGCCTTCCAAATGACTTCGACGAGGAAGTCTGCCAGCACTTGCTTGGCGCACCGCGAAAGACGTTGACCAACAAATCAAAACCTGACGTGAAGGATTAGATGTGTTGGGTCTGAGTTACATAAATCCAATAATTGAATGACTTAGGTGATTGTAAGTTGCACAAGCTCAAGGTGTTGGCAGACAGAGAGCAGGAGGTTATTGATCTACTATGGGTTGTCAGAAAGAGCTTATTGCTTCCTTCAGAGTTTCACTACCTCCATTCCATGATCCTAGGAGGGCTTGCCTCCCATTTTCACCATCTGTGCAAACGAGTCTGAGAGACATTGTTATATTAGCCACATTTTCACAGTCTGTTTTTAATTCTCTTTATTTTTGCTTGTCTTATTATTGGCCTTCATGCTTATTGAGCCGCAACAATCTGTGATAAAACTGATGAATCTTGATGATTAAATTACATTTAAAATTAATAAGGGTTTCATGGTGTGTAGCGCCGTTTGGTCCTGAGCTTGACTGCATGGCATCTCACCTTTCACCTCATGATAACGTGCTAGGAAGGGGATAATTTCTACAAAATTCCTGGTTGTTGGTTCTAATATTATAATTTATTAATCATTCAGTTAAAATTGTGTAAACTCTAGCTTTATCCGAGCATGTAGGCTACCTTAGACTGTCATGAGTAATTTTAAACAAGTTGATTGGGGATTTTGTTTAGGTTCTTTATTTAAATGTAACAGAATGATGTATCACAAATAAGCCTTTATATATCTGTATTCGACTGCCTATTTTCTTCAGTTAAACGAGTAAAAAAAAGCCTCAAGCTTTCTTTAATTCATTCTTAAAATATTAATATTCAAGTATTCAGGCTATGAAAAAAATACATATAATAATAATCGATAGCTGCAGCTGTAATACTCCACCACACCGCTGCTGTCAGCACTCAATATTTGGCAGGCTTCCATAATGTATATGCATTCTGTGAGATGCTCTTTTTCTTTTCCTTTGTGAATTTGGGAAAAGTATGAGAGCTGGTTATACAATCCTGGACTCCCCACCCTCTCCCCATCCCCCCCCCACACCTCATCTCTTTAAAGGCACTAACACAAGAAGCCTCAGAGAGTTCACTCTTCTTTTACAATAGAGACATGTGTAAACTCTGCCTTCCAGCACTTTAGATCAATGACTTCTAAGTTTTGGTCTCTTAAGGATCAAGGTTGATTTTTCCCCCCCTCTTTATTATTGCAGCATGTGCTTGTCTCTGCAATTTTTACCCAGCAGCGTGGAAGGATGAATGAGCATAAAGTAGGACTGCTGCTACAGGAAGGTTTAGGGGCACAGCTCCAAATAGTTACAGATTGCAACCCAATTCCAGAGAAAATGGGAGGCTGTGTAGAATGCAAATACAAACCAGAATGCAATGATGTGCATATTCGCAGCAGAAAATAGAAAACATATCAAATGTTTAAATTGAGAATGTGTACCATTTTAAGGAAAGAGACGGTAATTCTATCTCAACACCTCTCAAAAAAAGTTGGACAACAAAAGGGTAGAAAAGTAAGCTTTACTAAAAGAAAACTACTGGAGGTACATTTTTTTTTTTTTACAACAAATTAGATTCATATGCCAATAACAGAATCAAAGATGGACAGGATTCTGGAGAAATTTATCTGCACAGTCGATAAGAGTGAAAAATCAATATTGCGTACTCGTGATTTTCAAGTGTTAAAATCAGGTATGATTCTTTCATAAAAATCACGCTATGGGATTTGAAACACTTCCAGGTGTCATTGTCTTTGAACACAGAACCTCTTCCTCAAATGCAGATTAAATCTCTATCATGTAACGAAGAAGTCTTGTATGTGAGCATGATCTTTGCCGTTTTCTTCTCTGGGCTAAAACTCCTACAAAACGGACTTGGAAAAAATGAAAATCTATTCTGTTGTCAGACAAATCATAACATGAAATTCTTTTTGCAGTCTGTGTTTTTACGGGGCTAAAATATAGAGGGATCATCCGGCTTGTTATTAATGATGAGTTCAAAGGCCTGCATCTCTAGGTGTGTTTCCATTACCCTTACATATGTGCAAATTTAAATAGCGAATTGAAAATACGCCTAATGGAAACACGTCAAAGAGGCAAAGATGCTGAGCTGTGAGGCACGAAAAATTTAGCCCCATTCATTTTCTATGGGAAAAAATTCGAATGGGGGGGGGGGTGGGTTGGGGGGTTCATGAGGATTGGACAAAAACTGCATGACTATTTACGTGTCAAAAATTTGACCGAAGCTAGAGAGAGATTATATAGTAATAGTTTATATAGTAATTAGTAAATATATATAAATATGTATAAAAATATATTAAATATATTATATAGTAAGACTTTAGAGCAGCCAGAGTGCTGTATCATGAACAACAGTTTTTTCCAAAACTTAAGCAAATGGACTTCTAAATTTCAAGACATATTCACACTGTTTTGAAATGAAGACAAGTTCATGACAAGAATAAATCAGTAGCATTTGTCAATAAACCACAGTGGAAAACACCTTATTATTAATTGTCTTATCATCAAGGTTAGCTGCATTATACCTGACCACGTCAAGTTTATTAGCAGCAGTTTATTCATGTTGTGTATTTTTAGTGGTTGTGAAATTAGCAGAAGCTCTGAAGTTTTCTGAGGTAATTGAAGATTTTAACAGCACCTATTGACCTGTAGTGCTGTTCAGGGTAGCACAAGTGCAGGTAAATTTTGAAAAATGTAAACAGTATGCCTTTAGCTGTTTCTCTGTTTATAATCAGGTACACTCCTAACATGAAATTCATGCTATGTCATTGGTGTGAAAACAAAAAGAATTTGTTTTGGCTTAATGGGTTGTGAAGTGTGAAAGCTTGACTGTGACTCTTTGTATATGGCACTTTTCCACAACCAATCTGGAGAAGAGCCAGCTGTTCTTATTCCTGTGCTCGGTAATGAGGCAATACTTTATTAGTGGCTCATGGTAACAGAAATCGATAGGAATGTGCAATGTGCTGGTGCGCAACACTCAGCAAAAAAAAAAAAATGCAGCAAGGATTAAAGGACTGTGTTGTAGTCATCTGTTAAGCAGTCAAAGCTGAATCCATCAAATATTTTAGGTTCATTAATACCAATAATTCTGTGGAGCCCAATCAGGGAGGAGCTGCGATTGCTAAATGGTCAATTGTGAAAGCACAAAAGAAATTCTTGTAAAGCTTAAGGAGTTTTTTTGTAATACACTGCCCATAAGCTGGCCTTCCTGGCTAATTAGGAATGGACTTAAGCCAGAATTTGGTGGAAAAATAGGCAGTTGAGATTCAGTGGTATGAGGTATTACAGAGAGACTAGTGTTTGAATTCTTAGATTCAGATAATTGCTCTAAGCACAAGAAAAGTCTCTGGGTCTAGACAGTAAGCTCAGAAGTATGAAAAAGAAATCTTATGTCCTCTAATCAAATGTCATCTGTGACTTCCTCTATGTAATCTAAGCTTCTATCATTTTGTGTTATTTGTCTGTAAACATAAATGTCATTAGGTTAAACAGTGCTATATGTACATTTTATTGTTTTATGCAACAAACACACAGGCACATAGTTTACCTCAGAGACGAGTTACATCCTCATTAATATTCTCAATATCCGCTTTAATTTGTGAAGTAAGCTGAGATTGAGATTAGACTTTGAATGTTGATGACTCTAGGGTGTCAGGATTTCCTGGTTAAAGCAGACAGGAAAAAAAAGAAGAAATCTGAGCTCACTTGACAGTGTGACATCAGAAATCCCCTTTCGTCTTTTCCCAAGTCCTTTTTTTCCCCCTCTCTCTTTCGCAGTGACAGTGCTGAGGTCAAACTGAGACACTTTGTCTTAGCTGAGCCCGCTCTTTGTTCCCCTGTCATGTATCCTTTTAGAAAACACAGTTGCCAAGGTCAGCTGTGCTCAAGCTTAGAAATGTCTTCTATCCTCTGTACAGTTGTTTAGGTTTATAAAATAAGTGTAACATAATACCCATGACCTGTTTGCATTTATATATATATATATATATATATATATATATATATATATATATATATATAGTCTCTCTTGCAGATAACAGATATAGAGGGTTGATGCATTAGTATTTTTTGTCTATGCTTTCATCAGTTGCTAATAACAGAGTTAGTTACACAGGGTCTTGTCCCTTGGTAGGACTTGGTTTTTTGCAAACAGTATTTGGTGGCTGAAAGATCATTGAAAGATGCAAGTGTTTCCCTGTATAATTGCAAAATAAAATAGACTTACTTTTGTCTATCACTTTATTTCTTTTTGCATCAAATTGCATTGCCTAGCTATATTAAAGCAGATTTCTCCAAGTGATTGAATGGTGGAGCAGAATGTAATCAATAAATGCTAATGAGTGAGGAAAAATATTTTTTTATCACATCAGCACAATCAGTATATCTTGTTTTATGAGCAAACTTAACTTATTCTGGCGACTGTCCTCTTTTTTCGTTCTGAATGGAAATATTCTTGTGTATAGTGTGCAGAATATAGGAGCATGCAAATATTAACTCCTACGACACTGAACATGTACTTATTAATCTGTGTGAATGCGAATGCAACTTTAAAGGTTTTAGTATCAGACAAACCCATATGGTAATTTGCATTTGCATTGAAGAATTAATCAGAAAAGAAAATATTTCATTTGCTCCATCCGGCTTATTTCTCTCGTTCATTAGTTATTGTTGCTGTGCCACTCCCCTCCTGGGTTTTCTCTTTCACTCTCTCTCTCCCTTCTCCTGCTCCCCTGCTGTTTTCATACCACAGTCAAATTAGAAATTAGCATGCTCACTTTTGTGCTTAAAAGAAAATTGAGTAAAACAGAAGTCTTTTTTTTTTTATTGGAATGAAATGTTCTGATTTGGACTGTTTATAAACTGTTTGTCTGACACACGTGCCTTTGATAAATCTACAGCGGTCTTCAGATAACCCTTTGTTATAGTACACTGTCATTCATTGGACATGGAATGGAAATCAGCATATCTGGCATTTATGGCATTTGGCATACACCTTATCAAGAGAATCTTATAATTGAGCAGTTGAGGATTAAAAACCCAGATCTCCACATTGATCACTGTAAATAAAGTCTGTTAGCCGGGGACTGTTTGTTTTCTGTATGTAGAGTATCACGATGCTGTGTTTAGTTCCTGTGGGCAGCTTTATTGTAAGATAAACTGGACAACACGACTAAAGCTTTTGTGATAGTTGTACACTAAAAATCTTCCACAGTACATTTAAGCCATATGCTTGGTAAAAATGGAAACCTTATGACCAACGGCTTTTTTACTAAAGCCCTAAGTGCCTAATCATTTGAGCCATTAAACATTACTGTTTAGCTTGACACCACAGATTTACTGCTGAACACTCTTACCCACCCAAACAAAAACAGGAGGAAACACCATTTTCAGTCTGTGCTAAAAAAGATTTTGAAGCCTAAGTGGGTCGCTTTATGGAGCAAAGGATCTCTTTGAAGGTGTGACTACTATTGGTTCGACCTCGAGGGAACACTGCTACAGTATTTCTCCGTACAGGAAAGTAAAGTCGATGAGACACACTTAATAATAGAATTGAGGTTTCGTGTTGAGACCTTTACGTACAACATTTCGACTGGGAAAACACTTCACAAGGGCTTTAGTCCTGTCATCAGTGAGTTGCCATTAAAGACTGAACACGTCAGCACAGGAAGCAACCAGTGCACGCTCCATTGGACCTGGATTTGTGCAGGTTTATCGTGCAGGGCTGGGGTGTCGGTGAGAGGTCCTTATTCAGCGGTAAGGCCTCGGTACTGGGGATTATTCTGGTCCAGTGAAGCCGGGCAACAGCCTGAGGATTTCATACAGGCCTCCGGCGCCTAGTATTGGCCATGTAAATAGAGAGCAGAGACCACATAATCCCTTCATTATACATGTGAGATTGAGAGTGTGTGAGATGAGGTGGCCTGCCCACATTTTTTCCTGTGTGTGTGTCTGTCTCTGTGATTAAGGGTGTGTAAGTGTATTTTCTTTTGTCTCTGCTATTGCTCGTACAGTGCCACATACAACATCATTATTCAGCCACATGCCTTTGCCTCAAGGCGGTTTTTAGAGATGTATGTTTGAGTGCATGGATTTGTGTGCGTGTGTGAATATGTTTACTTCTGACAGACAGGTTCCCAGGCTGGTCATTTAGGTCTGTAAAAAAACCAAAAAAACATTGTAATGGGTGTAATAGGGACAGAGAAAGCATACAGTGTGTTAGAAATCTGGTAAAGAAATTTCACAGGAGCAGGCAAATGGTATAACTCTATTAGCAAACTGAAGCCTCGCATTAACTTGATTACACTAATAAATGTACTGTGCCCTGTGACACGGGTCCCCTGGACATTTCTCATGTTGACTGGGCATTTTAATTCCGTCTGCATTTCTTCAGGTGCACTCTATGTTGTTGAGAAAGATTAAATTGCCAGGTTGTTTGTAATGAGATGATGTGGTATGTATGGTGTAATTAGATGACAGTGTGAGAGCTTGGCTTAAACAACCTTAAGTGCATCACTCAAGTACTATTCAAATACTGACTCCCACAAAACACCTTTTTTTGCAGCAAGGATTGTAAAATATATAAAGAAAAACAAAACATATGAATTATTTGTTATTGCATACCCATTCATTTTGGAACGTGATGACATCAAGATGACGCCTACTTTATATTTAGAACAAATTAGGTACTGCTTGAAGGGAACATTTGAGGCGTTTGGCAAAATCTGGTATCCCTTTCTCTGTTATCTGTAATTTAATATACTTTACAATGTAATTTACAGGTCTTGTAAGGGGTGTTTTATGATGTGGGTTTTTCTTTTCTTTCTTTTCTTTTCTTTTCTAACTTGATGAATGTTATATAGGGACAAAATATGTAGGATTGCAGTGCATCGTCAAAATCTTCAATAGTCCTTCAATAAAACTTAATTGACACATACATCTCATTAGAACAAACATAGCTGTTTTTATGACCTATTTTATAAAGACTGAGTGCATATATACATATTGAATGCATAGTTTGTTTGTGTGCGTGTATGTATGTGTGTGTGTGTGTGTGTGTGTGTGTGTGTGTGTGTGTGTGTGTGTGTGTGTGTGTGTGTGTGTGTGTGTGTGTGTGTGTGTGTGCATGTGTTTATGCACATGTGCGTGGGTGGGGACACATCCAGTCTAGAGCATCTGATACCTGTAATCAGTAATGCCGGATAAGTAAAGAACACCTATCTATGCCCATCAGTAATTTGTGCTTTCACACTGCCTGCTAGAGTCAGTCCTCTCCAATCAGAGAAGGCAGATGTATATTAGCTATAATTTCTGTTCTAAATGCTTCAATGAGTAGTGTTTCTTTACACGCACAGCGAAAGTGGACAAAGGTCACTTCTTTCCATGTTGTGCATTCATACTGTTCTTGTACTCTCTCAATAACAAGGTCATATTACGAACAATTCTCTAGTGCCTTCATCAGATAAAACATATCCTTTAAGATGATTTTAAACCCCATCAGCAGTCATGTTCACTACTTGACCTTGGCCTTGAGTATGAGCTGCATGTTAATGAATGGACCTTGTGTTTGATCCGGATACTTCCACAATACAATTATTCTCTTCGCTCTACTTCTTCTATTAGCTGCTACACGGTGATGCGAGCTTATTAAGTTCACCTACCGTGAACAGTAACAACACTCAGTGATTTTAAGGATTTGAGAAATATACACTGTTTGCTCCTTATATATAATATAGCTCCTTGTATTTATGGGCATTTAATGAGAGTAATATCATATCTCTTTGGTCATATAGATCTCTGATCTGTGCTACAGCTCAGAGGTTTATTCATCTGTATATCTTTTGTCATTATATTAAACCAATGATCCTATTTTGTACATTATGTGTATGTTACTGCTGTTGGCTAGAGTGTTTTGATTGGAGGTCTGTTTTGAAGCAGCAGTAACATTAAGGTGTTTTCAAACACTGAGAGCTGGAGGCAATGCCACAAACAACCATGTCAGAGTCATTTAAGGGCAGCTTTTACAATGGAAAGAATGCAGGAGGATGAGAGTTTTTTTTAAGAAGAGTCTACAGTCTACATCAAAGTGCACCTATATGGTAGGCGTTGCCTAATCATGAAAGTCAGGCGCATCCATGAATGAACCTATTATGCCCTAACAAGATTCTTACTTGTACGCTAGTCAGACCGCAACTGAAGTGATAGTTCTGACCTCCAAAACACCCACACAGTCACACCTCTAACCGTTCTCCTCCGACCCCAGTCCTGATGAAGGTCAGTGAATCGAACCAAGGTAGCAAAATGAATAATGAAGTGTATATAAAGTTATTTTAGAGTATTCCTGAGCCCACTAGTGAATAGACTTGTTGAGTGCCATGGCTTCTCTAGCTAGGTGCTATTTTTAAATATAAAACAGAATAAAAGTAATGCAAACCAAGTTGCCTGGCAACACTCTCTGTAAGATTCATAGCTAGAGCCCTTGAGCTGTCCAGTGTCTCCCCGGTAGGCCTGGGGCTGACATTAAACATGTGCTTAATTATTATCTCCTGGCAGAAAGATGGGCTCATTCCTTCCGAGCAAACATTCGACTTTGGCCATCTAACACATTCTAGCTCATAGCAAGAAGCACGGATTCCACATTTACAGATCCAGATGCGCACTTCCTGTATGAGTAATGTGTCAGATTCTCACCCTCTTTTTTTTTTTTAGTTTGACTGAAGTGGTGGGAGGTATATCAGTATAAAGCAGACACTGCTAGAGATTTTTAGTATTCTGTTAAGCTCTGAAAACAAAGGAGGTATCTGTGTTTAAACTTCCCTTGTTCCAAAAGTGCTGCTCATACAGCGGTGGAGTTGCAGCGAGTGGGCGTTGAGACACTTTTAAGGCGGATTTATGCTTTCAGCATAAAAAGTGACAGAGCAGAGCATGGCCTCTGCGATCAAAGCCTAGTTATAAAAATGTTCATGTGCATGTCGCAATAACTGTTTTTTCTTTTGTTCATGCAGCGTTCATGCAAATGTAGCTCTGAGAAACATAAAACCGGCTAAAACATCAAAGAACTACTATAATCGTATGTTTTAAGTGTAGTAAATGGGCTAATACAGATGGCCACACCATTGTCTGCTCACTATAAGTTTTTTGTTTATGTTTACACGATTAATTTAAATCAACTTTATAACACACCGCAGTGACTTGCTCAGTATTTCAGGTTTTTTTTTTATTTCTTATTACATTCGCATAAAATGTGTCTGCTGTTATGGAATACATGTAAGTGTAATTTAAAATATATCTATTTTTAAATTTTGTCTTTAAAAAAAAAAGCCAAACCACTACCTTTTCATCTTAGAGAGAAGCCTCATAAATTATGTCTGGGTACATTAGGTCTGTCTCAATATATAAACCCTGACCTTGTCTTCTTACTATCTATTCCCTACATTCCCCTAAATTAATAGAACATCAGTGGGTGAATAAAGATATACCCAAGAAAGGCAGATAGTCGTACCTTGCATGCATAAAATGTTGTGCTTTTGCAGTAAGTCTGAAGAGATCTGAATGGGGTTTTGAACAGGTGCCCTTAAGTCCAGTCAGGTTACAGATCGGAACTCTGCAAATAGCTAAGCTGTAGTTGATTTAAAAAGCGGCTTAATGTTAAAACCCAAATATGTATAGAGAGTCAGCAATACACTCCTCCTTTGTGTTTCTGGTCTAGATGATTTTGCATCACACATTTTCATGTATGTAACCATTGGTATTATTAAAAAAAAGGAATGCAGGTGAAATGATTTATAACGCATAGACTGTGAGAGCTGCACGCAGGAGATGTCGGTGTGTTGTTCAACGTTCGGTGTCACCGCACAGCAGCCTTTCACAGTGGGAGCTTGGTTATGGCCCAGTGGACATCAAGCAGCAGTGAACACATCACAGACATACCTATCCTTCTGTCTACATCTTTTTTTGTGCTCTATTTTCTTTCTCTTCTCTCTCTCTATCTCTCAAAATATATGTTGGAAAGCCTGTCGAAAACCGACCAATCAGCTGCCTCAAGTCTTTCAAAATGATAAATTCATACTTTTTTTTTTTTATCGTTTTAGTGTTGCTGAAATTCGATGAACACTTATGAACAACTATTTCCTGCATTACAATTTATAATACCCCCATAATGCACCAGCACCATAAAACTTGGTCACGTTTGTTTAAACGTTTACCAATCGAATATTATGTGCTATTGCATCATCGATTTATGAAACCTGTCTCTTGCACCATTTAGGTTGCGGAACAGACACATAAACATGTCTGACACTCAAAGAAAGGTTTTGTTGTGCTTTCAGTTTTTGACACCTACATTTGTCAAGGTTTTTAAATGTAATATAGATCCTAAATTCCTCAAGGCATGAAGCAATTTGCACAATTGTGTTTTTTGCTGGATTAACACACACACACACACACACACACACACACACACACACACACACCTGATTCGACATCAATCTCATTACTACACTCTTCAAGAGTTGTAGTGAGGGTCCGATGCATTAAGGTGTGCAGGATAGTTATTGATCGCGAGTTGTTTGCATTCTGAGTAAAATTGTGCGCTTTATAAGAAACTAAAAGACACAGTTTCATTATCATTGATGTGGCAGTGCAGAAGAGCATTCAGAACCAAAGTGGCATTCATTTGTTTATTCATTTATTTAGGTATTGACCATTCTCAAAGGGTCAAGGTGGATCTGGAGTCTTTTATGGCAACGCTAAATGTAAGGCCAGAACTCTCCCCTGATGAGATGCAAGCTTATCACAGGACACAAACATTTACAATTTAAGTCTTCAAAGTAGGTTTGGAAAGCAGGAGGAAACCCAAGAATATAGAGAAAAACCACAGGGACATGGGGAGAACATTTGAAAATCCAAATAATAGCAAGAGCAAGATCAATATGGACTTGAATATTTGCATTGCAAAACTGACAGCTGATAACTTATTTACATCCTGTCGCCCGAACTGTTAATCATGTATTTTCACATTTAAAACTGTTGATTTTGGATTCCCGTCTCGGCCATGTGTGTGTGTGGGGTTTGCATGTTCTCCCCGTGCCTCAGGGGTTTTTTCTCCGGGTTCTCCGGTTTCCCCCCGGTCCAAAAACATGCACGGTAGGTTGATTGGCACTTTGGAAAATTATCCCTAGTGTGTGAATGTGTGTGTGTGTGTGTGTGTGTGTGTGTGTGCCCTGTGATGGGTTGGCATTCCATCCAGGGTGTATCCTGCCTTAATGCCCATAGACGCCTGAGATAGACACAGGCTCCCCGTGACCCGAGGGAAGATCGGATAAAGCGCTAGAAGATGAATGAATGAATGAATGAATGTTGGAAATGGTCTTTATCCATTTCCTTTGAATTTGAAGCTTTGATTCATAGAGAAAAAAGGTCATCTTGAAATCCTAAAAAAACACCAGAAACAATCCGAGTAATTGTATATTATTAATATTCTGCTCTAGATTTAATTCTACCAGTGTCCAATTATATTCCGTAATTGGTATAAGAGGTAGTGCATTTAAATCTTTAATACTTGCATGAGAGTAATAAGGATCAGTAGGAGATAGGAAAAGGCTGAGTTTGAACATTAAATTACACAAGTTACAATTCACTTTTTTCCTCTGAAGTCGGTATTACGGGCGATAAACCAAAGATAACATTGGGTTTATTTTAAGCGAGCAATAATTTACTGTACATTCAGCTGAGCGCTACATTATTGGACAGGTTATCTCACTAATGTATGTATCTAGGTGTATACCCTGCTGGCCTGCAGACGTACCCAACACAGTCATTTTAACAAGCTGTGATAAATGCATGTAATTTATTTCTTTAAGCCTCCTTGTGTCAGGAAATTTGATCTAGATCTGTGTCCACGAATATTGAATATTAGTTCTGCGAAATGTATTTGCTGAGCAAGTCTTTTTTTTTTTTTTTCCCCTGTATGATATAATGGAAAAATCGAAAAGGTCATTGAAAACAGAAATATTAAACCACAGTACGGGCTCTACACGACATAATTGGCCCACAACAGTGAGAGTGTAATCTTTTACTTTTCACCACATTTGTACAGAGACACAGAGTTCTTGTGCTGAGACGCTGGCTTATTTCGTGCGGCATAATTTTAACATCATCCCATACATTTTTCACTTACTCTGCAATAACTGTCCCCTGGCGTGTTAAATCATTCGCCTCCCTCCTCCTGCATGCGTTTGCTCCTCCCTTGTGTTTGCGTTCCTGGCATCATCTTTCTGGCCTCTGGGTCTGCTGTCTGTTGTCATCATTTCTAGCTGAATGACGGAGTGCCTACAGGAAAAGGCATATGGCTGTAGAGGAGTGACTGATTATCTGCCGCTCGTATATCGTCTAGCATGGCGAGGTGTGTAAGTGTGTTAAGACTTAGATGCATCCTACTTTTATATTATTTTTGCATCATCGCTCTTGCGTTATCCGTCTTGACAGAGCTTGTTTGTCAAGGTAAGACCTGCTGGAAACCCTCCCTCTCCCCGGAGCCGAGTCCAATCAGCCCTCAGTCTAGTGACATGGCCATCAGAGCTCAGTGTGTCTCCACCCAGCAGGGCATCAATCAGCAGCGGCGCAGACATGTGGCACTGCTGTGGGCATTGAGGTCACCATAGCCTGCCGGCTCAATTTTTAGTCTCTGACACACACACACACAAATGCCAACAGGTTATGTGTGTAACCCAGGTTCCCTGGCGATTCGTCAACAAAGATATGGAAAATCCCCCCACTTTGTACCATGTGTGAAGTCTCGTCCAATGGAACGGGAGTGATGTCACCCTCAGGCGTCTCACTACCCGGAAGCATTGGATTATAAAAGGACATGTGATGGAGTCTGCGTCAGCTTCAAGGTGGAATTAAGTGCAGCAAGGATGCGTTTCGTTGCATACGTTCCCTATCAGTAACTCAACGGTGTGTTAACTGACCAATCCTAGTCCAGTGTGAACTCATGCACAGCAACAGCTGAAGGACAGAGGTGCCAAGAGTGGCATCAAGGTCTAAATTATAGGACCTGATGAAGGTCAGAGGGGTGGACCGACCGGCAGTGTCGCAGATTGGAGTGGGATGAAAGGGCCTTAGAGTCCGCCACAGCCTGGCTGGTCTCAGACCCTGAAAGGTGCTGTGACTCCAGAGGACACATAGTAGGTAGAAAGAGCATCCATCCACTTAAAGTGTGCTTGTTTCACTTCCTGAATGAAACATGAATGAGTTCCTCCATGGGGCCATCCTATGGATGCAAGTGTCCAGGGCACGGACACACCTGGTTGAGGAGTTCATGGTCTGGGAACCTGGCGGAGGATAGAACGTCTGCATCTTTACAGGACATGTTCCGCTCACAAACAGATTACGTGTGACTCCCCACCCATGAGAAATCTTGGTCCACACGTTATGTAAACCTGTTTTGAGGAACTCTTGGACATATTTGACTCTCTGACTGTCTTAGGACAAACAATAAACATGAAATAAACCAGAGCACTTACTGAAACACAGACGCTAACGCCGAATCCATCACATATGCTTTTATATTCCATTGCTTCCCGGTAGTGCCGTTGCCCGAGGTCCATTGGACAAGGATTTCACACATGGTTCAGAGCCGGTAGCACAGGGGCATTGAGTTCCTGAAAGGGAACTATAAAACTATAGGCAATGCAAATACAAATACATACATGACAAATAGACAGCGATAATAATAAAAAAGTTAAATTCCACTTCAGGGGCATGTGTAAGAGTCCAAGACAGAATTAATTAATTATGTTGTGCGGGAGTGTACAATGCACGCCGGTATCCCCGTTTTTGATCATTGCAAAACTGCTCTCTACTCGTGAATGCCTTAAAGCGAACACATTACTCCTCATCCTCAAAGATTTATTAGCTGTATGATTTTGAAACAAAGTAGGGGAATAGTAGTGACAAATTATTTAAGAGGAAAATATCGTAACTACCCGAAAAAGTAAAAAAAAAAAACCACATTTAACATGTGCAGTGTCAAGTGAAAGCAAGAATTCTCCACCCTTTTTTACAGCTAGTGATCTTTTTCTCAGTGAACAGAACTGCTATTTTTTTCACAGCAAGATTAATGTAAGCTTTATTTATAATTTTTTTTAGAATTTAGTCTAGCCTGTTTTATTCCAGCGACCAGTTGATAATTTATAACACTTATATCCAGTATACTACTATGTATATCTTATTAAAAATTACTATCATTAGTCAGGAAGAGCCTTGGGAGTCCTGAACTCCACTTCATGAACCATGAGTATCGGTATAATACAAAAATATTTATTGGGAGTCTACTGTATGATTAAATGTTAACAGTAATGCAGAATTCATAAAATTTTGGTAGAACAAAAAAGAAAGAATATAAACCAGACTCCCCAGAAGTGCTTGTAGCATCAACTGGGGTTGTTATTTCTGGTCCTTTTGATGGTATCTATTTTTCTATTAGCACAGTGACAAATACAATGTGTTGAGGTCAGTCTTCTTATTCTCATCAGCGACAGCCTTAAAGTTATCTCCTGCCCTCTGACCACCGTCTGGCTTAGGAAGTTGTATTTCTACAGCTTGTGGAATGAATCAGGCGAGTCAATATCGTTCTAGCCGTGCTGCAGCTTTGCAGCACACCAGGGAGTCCTCCACATGCACAGCCTCTATCATTGGCTTATTAAGAGAGGCGCTTGCCTCCTATTGATCCACCAGGCTGCTGCATCACTCTGTGTTATTACCTTCACGCCTCTTGTCCTTCACTGCCTCCCTCCCCGCTCACCCGAACATCCAGTGCGCTGGCGCCGATTCAGGAAATGAACTGAACACGCATCGTAAAGTTTGTAGACACAGTTTACCATGTCGTTTTAAGAACTGTACACCGAGGAGTGCCTTGGACCACAGAAGCGATTTCGATTTGTGACTAAGTTACACTTCTTCACTAAAATCAGTACCTAAAATCAGATGGTGATCCGTTCTCCCAAAACAGGTACTTGTCATGTCAGGTCCATCAGGTTGGAAAAATGCTGATAAAAGTGATGCAATAGGCCGGTCCTGTTTCTCGCATCCCTCAGCCTCACTGATCTAATGTGTGATTGATAGGTAGGAAACATCTAAGAGCTGTGTTGGGGCCGGAACAGAATTCTTTTTCGAGAGAGATATGGCCTGTGGGCCTCTTTAGCACTATGGATGGACAGCTCAAACAGTAAAGCCTGTAAGCTATGTCTCTCAATGTATTTATTTTCCAAGGCACTTGACACACTGATGATTTTAAAATATATTTTAAAGATATATATCCTTAATTATGGCCATACTATGACTGGTGTCTTTTTGGTTACTTTGGGTATATGACTAAATTTGACTAAATTTGTGGGGTTTTTTTTTTTTGGGTTGATGTCTTGTGTTCTTTTTTGCTTTTTTTTGTAATTGGCTGATGTTTTTGTTGTTGGTTTTGGCCGATGATTAACGTTTTTTTGTTGTGATGGCTCTATGCTCTACGGCTGATATTGTTTTGTTGTTTGGGTTCAGTGGCTATTGTTTATTTTGTATTGGCTTTATGACTGATATGCTAATGTTTTCTGGCCCTGTCAGTAATGCTTGTGTTGTTGTTTTGGGCCTACTGCTTCGGTTTTTAGTTGATGTTATTGTTATCTTTGTTGTTTTGGGCCTCTTTTTTTGTCCTTATAAAGGCTGCTTTGTTGCTTTTGCTATTGTTTATCATGATTTCAAGAACCATGGATATTTTGTTTGGTCATTTCAAACAAATATTCCCTTTCTTAAAATTTCAACATGAGAGTGTTAAACTGCATCTATTGATTGTATCTAGTGTTCTGCCTCCCGACACCTAACAGGATGTTAGAGGAGTGTATGGAAGTTCCCAAACAGTTCTTGTTGGGCCCTCGGTGTGACTAACAGTGACACCCTCACAGCTCGGTTTGCTAGCTTAAAGGTGTATCTTTGCACGAGTGAGTTTGTGAGGAGTTTTGGGTGGGGGAAAGGGTGTGACGTGGGTGTTGAGGGGGGGTGTTTGTTTATTCCTCAATCAGAGCTGGGCTTAATGTAATTGCCGTGGTCTGTTCCACTCATTATGTAGCAGTGATGGCTTCCCTGCTCAGCTGGGCACAGACGCTATGCTAATTAGCTTACATTTTAGGAATGGAAATAAGGAACACTGTGCCATCTCAAATGGGCGTGCAAATTTGTTCTGATGGTTTTTATAATATAACAGTTTGAATTAAAAAATAATGGTAGGTGTGGGTTTTTTTCTTCAAAAAGTGTTTTTTGAAAGAATGCGTGGTGTATCAGTTCTCACAGTGAAATATTTAGGCACTAGTATGTTTGTTTTCACTCATTCCTAACTACTTATTGTTGTTTGTTTGTTCACTTCTGTTGACAGACCCTGGATGAACAGAATGAACATGACATGCAATCACAAAACTGACAAGTGTAATATTTATTATTATTATTCGGTGCATCTCTAATGAGGTTGGGTGCCCTCTTGAGTCTGGATCTTCTCAAGGTTTCTTATTCATCCCATCTCAGAGAGTGCTGTCCTTGTAACAGTCAGCTTCCTTGAGTGTTAGGGACAAACTTACATTAATAAGGAACACACTTATTAATTTTTTTTTAGAATTTTATTTCTATAATGCTTTTCACAATGTGTCTCAAAGCAGCTTTACAGAATGGGAAATTACTTCAGGAGAATTATCCATTCTTTATTACTGTATCATCTGTATAAAGATGCTTTAAGAAAATGTCCATTTACAAATGAAAATGTATTCAATTGACTTGAAAAATTATTAGCTGTAATTGACTTATCATGTGTCAATCTCAATCATTATAGTGGCCCCGCAAGTGCTTAAAAGGTGTATGCTTAAAATAAGGCTATTCTGCTTTAAAGCGAGCACTGGCAATAGACTATTTAACCCGTGAAGTGACGCCATCCTGCCACTAGATTGCAGTGTATCCCTCATAAGCGTTTACCGAGGGCGATTTTTCTAACAAATTTCCTATAAATTATCCCAAAATGTCCCAGAAGCGAAAAATTATGCAGATGGAAGGCACTTCCAAGAAAGAAAGCGAATACATGTTTGTACTTCTATGAGAAAAACCTTGTATGTCTTTTGTGTTATGAGGCGGTGTCGCTCATCTGACTATATACTCAAGACTATATACACTGTCTTATAGTTACAACTGGTCCTTCGGGGCCAACCACAATACTGATGTGGCCCACAGTGACAATGAGTTTGACATCCCATATATATTTGACATATTTGACTTCATGACTTCATAAAGTATGAAGTTGGCACTAAGAGCCGAGTGCGCTTTTGCATCATTGTAGGTATTTCTCGCAGGTTGTGGAATTGAAGGAAATTCATAGACAGGATGACAGTACCGTTCTAGACATTTCATATTATTACATCTGAGAATTAACTCATGTGCTCCTGTCAATAATAATAATAATAATAATAATAATAATAATAATAACAACTACAAATAAAATATAATAATTTATCAGTTATATGAATAGCTAATTTGGGTGATGTGCCACCAAATCTAAACCCAATAATAAATGCAAAAATGATGGCTGATATAGACTATATTTAAATTTTCTGCTTTGATTTATTACCTTATATAGAATGTTTAATTCAACATCAAAACCATAGATTTTTTTTTTTTAAACTATTGTTCCACATTGCTTATAAAATAAGCTGCACTCTTTTCGGAAGGCTTTTCTCTATATCTTGGAGAATAACTGGGAGGATTTGTGCATTCAGCCACAAGAGCATTCGTAGGGTCATGATGTCAGGGCGAGGAGGCCCGGGATTCAGTTTGTGTTCCATTTCATTCCAGAAGTGTTCAATACGGTCATCCGCTCAAGGTCATCCACGACAACCTTGGCAAATCAAGTCTGTGGGACCTTGTTTTATGCGCAGGTACATTCTGCTACATGAACAGGTTTGAACCCTTTAGTTTAAATGAATGTGACATTGTACGTTTAAGTTGCTGCTGCTGTAACACGATAATTTCCCTCACGGGATCAATAGTGTATTTCTAAGTCTACGTCTAATGCTACATTATCAAAACTCATTTCATGCAGTTTGAGTAGGCATGTGTCCAGAAAACTTTGCCAATACAGAATTAAGGTTACATTATTATTTGGCATATCTGTTTTCATATATATATATATATATATATATATATATATATATATATATATATATATATATATATATATATATATATATATATAATATATATATACATTGTGGATGTTGTCTGTCCAAATTTGATGTGATAATAAAAGTGCATACCAAGCTTATAAACCTCCAAACGCGCTCAACTATCAGCTTGTTTCAACATGCTGTACACTGTTATCCGGATGCTCATCTCTCTTCTCGGGAACTTGGTCTCTTTAGGCCTTTGTTCTCCTTCGCAGCCTGTACCAATGGTAGACATCCCTATAAATAGAGATGGGCTAATTTTTCTTTCCTCAATCTGCAGTGTTCAGTTTTGTATTTCACTCCCCTGGTCACCATCTTGCAAGCAGCTTAAAAAAGAGGATTAATACTGTGTAATTTTAATCAGGAAGCACAAGTGTTGCTAACGAATGCAGCTCGAGTGTAGAGCAGCAATTTTGTCTTGTTTTCTTCCTTGCAGATTTAGCACATCGGACTGAAATGTGTCTCGTCCTATTCATGCATGATGATGTGTTGTACCCCACCACCCCATTCACCCTCTCTGCAAGTCATCTGCATGTCATTTATAAATAAATGAAAAGATGTGATTAATTACTAGGCTTTTTCTGCTCGCAAATATTTTGCTTTTCCAAACAACTTCATGTGTGTGTTTTTTTTTTGAGTATTTGTCTGTGATTGCATGTGCTTGTGAAGATTTATGTTTATAGCTTGCAGCCTTGTTTATGCTATGTTGATTAATAGGACTAGTGCATTTGACTTAAAAGTAGTAAACTTAGCTTTATTTCCCATTTCAATCAACACATTTTTTTTTTTTTATTTTATTTTGCAAGTGGATTTCATTTAGAGTTTCAGACTCCGGACTTGCAAACCTTCGACGGCAAATAACAGAGACAGAAGTTAAAGGAGGCATTTATCTGGTTGTTTGTTAAGCTTTCAGCAGACTTTGAGTTGAACCGAGTTGGCTAAGAGAGTGCTGAAATAAACAGGTCTAGACAAACACCTGGAAATGTCTCATATTACAGGACTCATATCTTTTTGTTAGGCTTCTGTTAGACAAACAAAAACCTGCCAGGTCGCTGATGTATCCTTGGGCTATGACTATGTATTCATAACCCTTGCTTCTGCCGGAAGTAAATAATAATATAGACATTATAGGAGACAGCTGTAAAATTTTCATCTTTTTATGTAGAAGGGAAATATTCACTTCTTGTACAGACTGTTATACAGACGTGGACAAAATTGTTGGTACCCTTTGGTCAATGAAAGAAAAAGTCACAATGGTCACAGAAATAACTTTAATCTGACAAAAGTAATAATAAATAAAAATTCTATAAATGTTAACCAATGAAAGTCAGACATTGTTTTTCAACCATGCTTCAACAGAATTATGTAAAAAAATAAACTCATGAAACAGGCATGGACAAAAATGATGGTACCCCTAACTTAATATTTTGTTGTGCAACCTTTTGAGGCAATCACTGCAATCAAACGCTTCCTGTAACTGTCAATGAGACATCTGCACCTCTCAGCAGGTATTTTGGCCCACTCCTCATGAGCAAACTGCTCCAGTTGTGTCCGGTTTGAAGGGTGCCTTTTCCAGACTGCATGTTTCAGCTCCTTCCAAAGATGCTCAATAGGATTGAGGTCAGGGCTCATAGACGGCCACTTTAGAATAGTCCAATTTTTTCCTCTTAGCCATTCTTGGGTGTTTTTAGCTGTGTGTTTTGGGTCATTGTCCTGTTGCAAGACCCATGACCTGCGACTGAGACCAAGCTTTCTGACACTGGCTAGTACATTTCTCTCTAGAATTCCTTGATAGTCTTGAGATTTCATTGTACCCTGCACAGATTCAAGACACCCTGTGCCAGACGCAGCAAAGCAGCCCCAGAACATAACAGAGCCTCCTCCATGTTTCACAGTAGGGACAGTGTTCTTTTCTTGATATGCTTCATTTTTTCGTCTGTGAACATACAGCTGATGTGCCTTGGCAAAAACTTCGATTTTTGTCTCATCTGTCCACAGGACATTCTCCCAGAAGCTTTGTGGCTTGTCAACATGTAGTTTGGCATATTCCAGTCTTGCTTTTTTATGATTCGTTTTCAACAATGGTGTCCTCCTTGGTCGTCTCCCATGTAGTCCACTTTGGCTCAAACAACGACGGATGGTGCGATCTGACACTGATGTTCCTTGAGCATGAAGTTCACCTTGAATCTCTTTAGAAGTCTTTCTAGGCTCTTTTGTTACCATTCGGATTATCCGTCTCTTAGATTTGTCATCAATTTTCCTCCTGCGGCCACGTCCAGGGAGGTTGGCTACAGTCCCATGGATCTTAAACTTCTGAATAATATGTGCAACTGTACTCACAGGAACATCTAGTTGCTTGGAGATGGTCTTATAGCCTTTACCTTTAACATGCTTGTCTATAATTTTCTTTCTGATCTCTTGAGACAGCTCTTTCCTTTGCTTCCTCTGGTCCATGTCGAGTGTGGTACACACCATATCACCAAACAACACAGTGATTACCTGGAGCCATATATATAGGCCCAATGGCTGATTACAAGGTTGTAGACACCTGTGATGCTAATTAGTGGACACACCTTCAATTAACATGTCCCTTTGGTCACATTATTTTCTGTGTTTTCTAGGGGTACCATCATTTTTGTCCATGCCTGTTTCATGAGTTTATTTTTTTACATAATTCTGTTGAAGCATGGTTGAAAAACAATGTCTGACTTTCATTGGTTAACATTTATAGAATTTTTATTTATTATTACTTTTGTCAGATTAAAGTTATTTCTGTGACCATTGTGACTTTTTCTTTCATTGACCAAAGGGTACCAACAATTTTGTCCACGTCTGTATGTGTTATACAGACTGGTTATACATTTCTGTAATTGTGTCCAACCCATGTTTCATGTCAGGGATTTTTTTGGACTCCGATTTTATATATTCTTCTCTTTTTAATCCTCCACTCCATCACAAAACCAAAACATGCACTGGCCAGGGTTCCTGCCCAGCACTTCAGAGGTACTTAGCTCTACTTAGTTTCCAACGTAGGTAAAGTCATGTTATGAACAAGTCGTTATAATAAAGGCCAAAATCAGCATGTATTAAAATGCGGTGTATGTTGAACACAATGACACTGTCATTTATACAGAAATTGATATATCCATGCAAATCAATTATATATCAAATAAAGTGACTTCGTGCATCATTTGATTCCATCCCAGTTTTATTCAAATGAAAGGTTATTCCGTCCTAATTATATGTACACACAGAGAGAGACGTATAATCTCTTTTCCAAACTAATATTGCATTTACAATTGTTGTTGTGGATAAGGCATGCCTTCGCTATAAGCTTAACAAACTGTTTATGTGAAGTAAGAGAAATTGACTTTTACAAGTGTTGACACTTGAAAAGTTTTTCCATGATCCTTGAAAAAATGCCTAGGAGGATAAAACCAATCAAGAGTCCAGACAAATTCATATCAAATATAGACACCGATAGCTTATTAAGTAGAAGAGTCATTCAAATATATGTAGATGCACGAGTGATCAATTGCAGAACTCTCCAACAATATAGATGGGGTGTTAGGCCAGGAGACTCGCAAAAAGGAACCACAGGAGGCAAAACAAATGGTTCACAGCATCCCAGTCAAACATGCTTCTTTACCACGTATGCTTGAGTTTTAAAGGCGTGTAAATTGCCAAAGACATCAGCTTGTAAATTGCCACCAACTTCAGGAGGCAGCCTATTTCAAATCTTCACAGGAGTATGGAGAAAGCATCTATCAAGTTGATGACTCCTGGTCCTTTCAATGGACAAATGCATGCTGAGCTTTTAAGGGACTCCCTCTAGTGGTTCGACACCATGTATATGACATTGGCAGTGATTTCTTCGAGTCTGGACTGCCGCGCTCTAAGTGCATCTTTTAATGAATAGGGCTGAACAGGGCTGATACTTGTCACCGGTCTCAAAGGCTTTGCATAAATCTATTCCGAGTGAATAGATTTCCAGTGATTTCCATTGTTTTCGTAGGGACCTATTCCATAGCGCTTTGCTATCAAACAACAGTTCCATGGATGTGTTCCGGTGTGTTGAATGACTATTCGACATCTTCCAAAAAAAACATTAATCTCTCTTACTCGGCACACAGGCTTGTCTGTACCTGATTTAACAGAGGCAATTGGTACCATCAATGGAAGAATCATCAGCATATATGAATAGCTAGTCTTCTTTATTATGTCATCGATGAATAGCAGAGGGCCCAGGTTCTAGTCTTGGGGACAGAAGTGTTAACTGATATAGAATATGGAATCCAGCCCTGAAATTGCAGTATAGAGAATATAATCAGCTTTATAATGATAATGCAATGGAATTACAAACAGTAGCCAACATTACAGTGTCCTTTAACTAGTTCTGAAATGTTTTCTTTACTGATAATATTCCATAGAAAAGCTGCTGGTAGGAAAAAAAACACACGCACACACGAATATAAACACATTTATACTAACGGCATCTGACATTTGACCGTGGAAACAGACCAGTAAATGTAGCTTGTTTTGTGTTATCAAAGCAACCTGCTTCCTGTTTTCATCGGAGAAAAGACATAGTGAATATTTGATCAGGATCACATATTTTTTTTGCTGTTGTTTTTACTTTTTTTCTCATTTACTGCTCCACAGAGCTCTGTGCCATCTGTTGTTGTGTAGCTTGTGTAAAAGAGGCTGGTGGCGGGGTGACAGGGACACCTGGGGCTCTTGTAAAGTGTCCAGGCCTTTTCCGGGAGGGTAGTCACTAGCACAGTGTTGCCACTGTCAGGCCCCTTTCCTGTTTTGGCATGCAGGCCAAAGTCACCCTTTATCTAGAGGTGACCCCCTCTTGCAGAAGTTATGAATCACCCTCTTAATCTGGCCAGACATAGAGTCCTTCCACAAATGGAGAGGTGGACTCCTGTGCCGTGTCATCCACTAACAGATGGCATAAATCTTACTCTTAAACGCTGCATTAAGTATTAATCATTCTCAGCCGTGTTGCTGTCACGCTAGCCTGCAAAAAAAAGCTGTGGGCGTGCAAAGTGTGATTAATGGACTTAGAGCTCTGCAGAGGCACGCTCTTGGCCCCCGACTCCTGCAACAACGGTCCAAAGAGGAAGCTGACCTCTGAGAGGTAGACAGATGGATCATTCTGGGTAATTAGCGGTTCGAACTCTCGCTCGTTCATTCAGAGATGGGCTCCTGGAGTAAGATGCAGTCACGTTTCAAACAAGACGACACCCCTGAGTATCACTAGAGAGAATACAGAGGCTCTGTATTCGATGATTTGTACCATGAAAGCGATTTTTTATTAACCCCTCACGTTGCTGTTTATTTGTGATTTGTGTGTGTGTTTATATATATATATATATATATATATATATATATAATATATATATATATATAATTTTTTTGCTGGTAATGTACCGTGTGAAAAGAATCCTCAATTGGTTTCCCTGCTGTTAAGCAGTTAATTAATGGTAGGATGGTCTCCAGTAAGGGCTGGATGTGTAGGCTATCTTGGCACTACTTATCAGCTTACTGTCAGAGTCTGAATAACAAAAAACTCAAATTTCCCATTAAATAATTTCATAGAAATGTGTGCTGATTTTCTAACAAGTGTTTCTTGTACCCTAATGCCTCTAAGTTACAAAAGTAAGAAGCTAAAACTTCAGACAAATAAAAACAAGGTTTAAAACTCACAGTTTGACGCAGTGCGCTAATTTTTGCCTTAAGAGTTAGAATGTTTATTTCTGCCTTTAGCTCTTTTGTAACAGCTTGACAGCTGTCTGGTTGGAGAAACACTGTAACTTTAAGAGCATTATGGGGAGGTGGGATGGCTTATCAGTGATGGCATTGGTGGTTTGGGCTCTGCACTACTGATCTGTAGGTTGTTTATCAGGGGTTTAAATCCAGGTATTGTCAATATCTCACTACATTTCACCCTCAAGCAAAACTGGCAGAAACTCACTGAAAGCTTGTATAGTTCAAAACATTCGCCCAAGCTATTGGTGTGCACTGTGCGGGACATTCCAGGGGACAGGTGCTTTCTCCTCACAGACAGATATGGGTCACTAGCAGTTACGAATGAGACCCATCAGGATCCTATCTGAGCGAAAAATTGGAAATGAGAAAAGAAGCTTGCAGTGTGACTGTAGCTGTTTTCTTACTTTCCAAGCCAGTGTGTTTGTGTGTGTGTGTGTTGGTGTTTGTGTGTGTGCAAGGCCTATGCCTATACTCTGATGCTAATGTGAGATGAGTAGGCAGTGTGGCTCTGCCATCCTCAGCATGTCCCATAGCCCTGTGCCTCCTTAGACAACGTGATGAAAACCACCAGACATAATTACGTTGTCTGAGTGAATCAGCAGAGAGACGCCTTCATCCCCAGCGAAGCGCCACCGCGAGACCACAACACATTTCCTCCGGAGCACCATTATTGAAATCAAGCCATGCACTGTCAGATCCACTGTTGGAGGATACGTTGGTGCTCGTGATCCGTTAAACGTGTTTAAGCCTTTTGTTTGGATTCTTTTAGTCTTTTTTTTTTCCTGAAGAAATGTTTACGACATTTTGCCTCTGAAAAATTTGTTATAGAATTCTTACAGAATGTTCTCTGGTCAGAGAGCGTTGCTTTCAGTGTTGCTCAATGAAAGCCTTGATACATTTTTACTAAATAAGCCTTGTGATTTTTTTTGGTAGTCTGAATAATCCATTCTGAGTGCACTCATAGTTTGTTTAACTTCAAAACATTTGTTTGTAACATTTTGTTGAGCACACACCAAGAATGTGTGTGTGTGTGTGTGTGTATCTATATATATAGATATACACATATACTGAGGTAAGAAAAAGAGAGAATTCAGTACCAAATGCAGTCCCTTTTATTTCCTTTCCACTTTGCACTTTGAGGGTATTTTAAATTATTATCCTTTCATTAAGTTTACACAGCAATGCCAGGGGTGTTTGAAACATACTAGAATTAGTGAAGTGTCACTATGACTACCGAAATAAGAATTGTTTTGCGCACGGATGAAAAATGGAAAGAATCAGTAACACTAGCGTTAGCTGCTAACAAAGGAAGTGGCTAACGGCTAATGCTAGTGCTGCTGATTTTTTTGCTCCATCTCTCTTGACTTAGAATAAGATAACAACAATATAATGGATATTATGTATTGATTCCTGATGAGCTAACATGGGACGACTATGAGGAAGCTTTGAGAGGAACCAGATTCAAAAGTAGAGGGAGGGTGTAGCTCTAAAATTCTGTTCTGGTCTAAAGCTCTGGCTGCTGAGCGGAAGATCCGGGTCGAGGCCCTGTATGACCAAACTCCTTAAAGTCCTTAAGAAAGACCCTTAACCCTCTGTGCTCCAGAGGCACCATATCATGGCTGACCCTGCTCTCTGACCCCATCTACCAACAACAAGCTGGGATATGCTAAGAAAGAATTTCACTGTGCTGTAATGTATACAGGGGACAAATCAAAGCTATTCTATTCTAAGTGGAACCCATCATTATAGGTGAGAAAAAGTGCTCCATATAATCATTTTAAAGCAGCTGTATTGCGCTAATGACTATATCCAGAAGGAAAATGGAACAATCATAATTTCCAATAGGAATAAAAAATTCCCATTCAAATTCAGTCTGGAATTAGCTTAACATAAACACAGTGTGTGGTTATGGAGAACGTTGTTGAGGCAATCCATTTAGAACAGAAGGTTAAATATATTCTTTTTTTTTTCTTTTTCTGATCATTGTAGAGGTCATGCTGAGCAATTATATTGTAGTTTCAGTTTGTAGGTCATAGGAATAAAGCACAGACCCATTATGGTAGGGCAACCTAGCACTTAGCACACATGCTCCTTTGAAATAGTTCATGTTTCAAATAATGGCTGATTTATTTTCTCAGTAAGGAAAAAAAAAACCCCAACAACGTCAAACAACTCTAACGTAAAATACGGCGTCATTAGTGCTGTTTAAGTCTTAAAATATTTCACGGTATAAAATGGAAAAGTTTTTTACGTGATCCGTATTAATGAAGCCCGATGCACTTCTGAAACTTATTATAACCACTAATTAAGACATCTAAATTTGTTTTAGATTACAGCAAGTGCTATACAACTAGAAGTTTCCTAGGCTAATTCCCGGACTCCAACCTCATATGTAATAATTAATGTCAGTTCCTGTTTCCCTGATGTATTGAGTATATTTCAGGGGAGCAATAAGTTACATACCGATTCTCAGCTGAGGTGATGACAGCTTCTCCCTCTTCACTTGTTGCACATGTTGTTAATAGTCACTCAGCTTCAGCTAAAATATTTATTAGGGGATGAGAAAAAAATGTCTGCATAATTTAGAGGCATCCTTCAGTAAACCACCAGCAATATTTTCCCTATAAGTGACACTGAATGTGCCTGACTTGGCTGTAGAATTGACCCATGCAGTTAAATATAAATGTCCTGCCACTTGTGTTTCGTCTGTTCATGAATAGATATGATGATGTTAAACGGAGTTTCTTTTATGTAGAAATGGCCTACCTGGACCTTGTGATGGCGCTGGGTTTAATACACAGCGACAGATTTGAAAGCAGTCTGTAATAACCAGGGATGTTCAGATTTCGACTGAGTGCACCTTAGGTATTTGGTATGATGTTAAAAACCGCATTGCCACTCTGTAATTGGATAAAGTATATTGTAGGAGGTTCTCAAGTCATGTGTGATTAGGCAGTTTGATTTGAACTGTTAAACACCTAGTAAATAATGTATAGGCCTGACTTTGCAGACCTAATATGTATCCAGAGAAAATGATTCGTTTAACATCCCGAATAAGGAGAAATTAGAGATACGTGAGAGTAATAGGAAATAGATAGTTAGAGATAATAACCTGGTTTTTAGAGACAAATATTTTCCTTTTGCTCTAGAAGTCAGAGCATTTGAACCAGAGATATGTTAAGATTTACATCACCACTTAGACACGGAAATGGTATAACAGATTAAGTCACATGCTGTTAATGTGAATTGAAGAGTAATTTGGTTTAACAGGTCCTGAGGCCATTTTATATTAGGTCAATTGAGGGTACACTGGAGCTTTCTGCTGTCCTCATGCCGCTGTTATCTTTTTTTTATCACATTGAGCGAATAGGGAATGAGTCTTCCTTCAATTGATTGTAAGTTTAATAGACAGGTAATTGAAAGTATGCTGCGGGAAGAACTAATAGCACATCTTCACAGCTTTGTCAATGGAAGGTCATGGAAATCTAGTAGGGAAACATACATTTGTAAGTGACCTCCTGCTCCAACTCTATCTATCTATCTATCTAACTATCTATCTAACTATCTATCTAACTATCTATCTATCTATCTTTCTATCTATCTATCTATCTATCTATCTATCTATCTATCTATCTAGCTAGCTAGCTAGCTAGCTAGCTAGCTAGCTAGCTATCTAGCAGTCTATTCTTATGATATAAATTTCGTCAAAGTATTTCTTCCAGCAAAGAATAAAGAACAAAACAACAACAACAACAAAATAACACATGCCTCAGTTATGATAAATGACTGAACTCAATGCTAACTGGGAGAGGAGTATTTGAAATATTTCATTACTGCTGAGACTGTACGTAATTCTTGTCCAATTACAAACGGCAACGTAATTAAACTATCTGCCTCACGGCTCTCAATAGGAAGTGACTTTTCCATTATCTCCATGGCAAGCCATTGGTAATTTTGCTTGCTTTTAAAAGCTCCGCTGTGGCCTAAAGCCGTCAATGAGGATACGAAGAAAGATGAATTATCTGGGGATAGGAAAAGAAAGGGAACATGTAATCTTTTTGTCACTTTGTAGCTAATAGCACTCTGCATCCAGTGCTGCTCCCGCATTTTAGAGGACGGCTGGAATAGACTAGGCTTGCAATGTTCAGAAAGATGTCCGGCCTTTTAACTGTCGGTAAATCCCATTGTTCAACAATCAAGAAGTCAGACACACTATCCTGCTGGGAAGAAATCCCATTGAACCGCGCCATAGGAAAAAAAGCCCGGCTTTGGAAAAAGAGAGAGTTAAGTGGGGGCTAAGGGTGATTAGTCATGTCCTTGCTGGAATGTCTTGAGTCTGGCTGAGGTTGACTGGGACGGCTTCCTGCTAGGATAGGAATGCACGTTTCAGCTCTGTTAATGTTATTTAGCCTGCAAACCCAGCGCAAGGTAGACTCATTAGCAGATAAAGCAGCTCCGATCACTGGTCCAACAGGGATTTGTGCCATTTTTGCTTTTAGATTGTCATCAGTTAAATCCATAGCTGAAACGATCATACAATGGTGGATTTGCACAGCCCCGTAATGAATGCTCCTAGGTGATACCTGTACAAGGCAAATGTAAATTCTGTGAGGTAAGAAATTATAAGTGATCAAAGGGGTCTTTTTGTGTTGCGAGCCACCGGGGACATTTTATACTCTTAATATATTCAAAGGCATTGACTTGGGTATAACTATAAACCCCTTAGAGTGTCTACCATTAGAACAACGATTCCAGTAGCAGATGGCAAAGAGCACTTATTCAAGGATGCAAGTGTTTCCTCTCACCTGTTCCCAGTCAAGGTTTTAGTCACCGAGTCGCTTTCAGTAACACCGAGCATATGGTCACTCTTCAAACTTCAATCACCCAATAAAACCCAGGGAAAATAAAAGCTCCAGCACATCACACTGCTCATGTCAGACCTTTTGCTTTATTGCCTTAGCTGTGCTGATGTGGAATTTGTTTTCCCCCTTATAAACAGCCTCAAGGCTTCGGTGGCGGAAGTCTCCGTGGCCCGCTAGCATCTCTGAACATGACCTTGACTGCTCTGATAGAAGTGAGAGAACGAAGGGGGCTGATAAAAGTAAACCATAAGGGAGAGACAAGCTTTGCTGCCCTGTTTGTCAACATCAATGGAAAGCTGACTCTCAGACAAGGCTCTTTTGAAGTCGGGAAGTGTGTCCTGGCGTGAGCCCATGCCCTAGGTGTTCCTGCTCTCACCAGAGGCACTTCTAATTAGGTTTTGAACAGCGGGTGGCACTGCATTCGCCCTCTGCACTTTTTACGGTGGGTTACAGCAGACCTCAAACACTGCCCCCTGCTGTCTGCTTGACATTTAGCAGCTGCATTTGCTCTCTGTTTTGCATGTCTTGTACTTTTTTTCCCCCCTACCTACTTCCCTTTCACTTGGCATGCCTTTTCCCATTTCACAGAGTAATTTAACCGCATTCTCTCTCTCTCTCTCTCTCTCTCTCTCTCTCTGTAGCCTGACTGGCATATCAAAATGTGCGACAGAGCTGGCTTACTTCGTCTTGTTGGCGGATAGAAATGCCTGCACCTTAATCGGCACAGCGTTGTGGCGTATTAGTGCCACCTTTCTTCTTCTTTACTATGCAGATGACTTCTTTCCACTATTCATGTTCATTTTCTAGCTTGTCTCTCTTGTTTTTTTTTTTTTTTTTTTTTTATTTAAATATTGCACATACAAATTTAGATGTGTACCATGGCTCTATCAGGAGGGAGCATGTGCACTATCATTAGTGATTGGCTATAAAATATTTATCTGTTGTCTGTGCTGCACTGATTGTTAGGGGAATCTCGCTAAATAGTACAATAAAGCCACTTATTTCAAAGGACATGAACCAGGGAAGCGCACAAAATGTTGCACGTCCTCGCTAAAATCCTTCTATTACACATGAATTGTACATTAAACATAGTGAAATGCTCGATAATATGTCCTAACCCATAAAAGTGAGAGATCTGTCCCTCTTTAACATGTTTTTTTTTTTAAATGAGCATTCCCCCTCCAAAAAAAAGAGGTTTGTAGGTGTATTTCGATGGTTATAATGAATTAAGTGTACTGCAAATGGCTCTTCAAAAAGTTTTGAGTGCTCGTGTGGCAAAAAAAAAATCCTGAAAAAGGGCCTTTTCGGGAAGTGTATAGCACTCAACTTGATATGGCTGCAATAGTCCTTCCTATCCCATTGGCTCATGGATGCCATTTAGCTGTGTCCTTCACAGCCTCTGTCTCTGTTAGGAACCTTTAAGTGGCTATTTTGGTGAAGCTTCTCAAGAACCAATACTTATCCTCTTCTCCGTTTCCATTTAATATTTATTTTACCACACAGGCCCACTACATAGTTTTCCCATAAGATCCTGGGCAAGGAGTAGGGATTCACCGGCACTAAGCAGAATAATATTGTTTGGACGCCATTCTTTGGCTGTGTGGGTGAAACAAGACGAGCTTGTGTTATTACCGGAAATAAGGCTGAAGATTCTTTAGTCGATCCGGCATGGGGGAATGCTTTACAACGCAAAGATTTTCTGAGCTTCAAAGGCTTTATAACCTAATAGAGCACTATTATTTCTTCTCTAGTGCTGCGTGTGTAACTTTGAACTATATTCAAATGTTGGTCAGACTCCACTCAGTGCTAATCCCAAGGCTGAGTTCACTTTCAGGACACGTCGAAAGTAGTATCTAAAGCTAGTGACATTGCTTTGCATAACATTGAATCGCTATTACTGTGCTTTGGCATCCGCTCCCTTTTCGCAGTCTGCTTTTATTTCTTTCACAGTTCCAGCTTTATACATGTCTCTATTTTTGTGATAACTTGAGTGTGTTATGTTGCTGTGAGGAGCAATTCTGGTGTTCCAAGTGGGGGTGATATGTGCATATATTGCTGAAGGCTGCTTATTTTGTTTCACTTTGTCTGCTTCTGAGCTGACAGGGCATATGTAAACAGATATGTGTGATTCCTGAGTGCTTCCTCTCATCTCTCCAGCTGTCCATCTCAGGGGTTCTGTTTGGAAATCTAAGGGCGCTTTTAGTTGCGCCCGATGAGAATTGCTCACAATGCTTGTGTTTGAAGTAAGAAGAAGCGCACTCGCAAAGTATACGCAATACACACACACACACACCAACATAAACATTCACTAAATCAAAATTGTGTGAATTGTGATATGTGTGGGTAATATATACAGACTGTGAAATAGCTGTAAACTCAGATTCATATAATGCATTGTTCAGACATAACATTTACCCTTTGTGCAAACAAAACGCCTCCGACCTGCCGTGGCTCCACAAGACCTCTGATGGTTATTCTGGGACGAAGGTGTTAGCAACAGATCCTTTAAGTCCTGGATGTGGTCAGGTGGGGCCTGCATTGATTAGATTTGTTTGTGCAGCACATACCGCAGATCAGAGGTCTGAGGAAAGGCCAACTGACACCTTGAACTCTTATGTTGCTCAAATCATTCCTGGGTAATATTTTTGAGTGTGGTAGAGTGTATCACCCTGCTTAACTGCCATTAGGGAATATGGTTGCCATGAAGGGTTATATTTGGTCTGAAGCAACGTCTAGCTAGGTGCTACATGTCAAAGTAATATCCACATATATTGCAGTACCCAAGTTTCCCCATCAGAAAGTCCCACTACCGCTACCAGTTTGGTTCTTAAGCTTTCCCCTTTTAAGAATGTACTGTTCACTTGCCAGTGTTTATGGCTTTCACTGTAATGAGATAATCAATGTTATTTACTTCACCTCTATGTGTTTTATATTTGACGGCTGAGTGATGCCATCATGTTCAATATATTTAACATTATGAATGCACTTCCTGTTTTTGTAAAGATGTTTGTAATGACTTTATATGCTATATGTTTGTGCATGTGTTCCTCAAGCTAGTAACATGCATAGCAAAAATGAGCACTAGCTCTGCCAATGAGTTTTTCTACACTGTAAGTAGATAACTAACATAGCTAGGATAATATAAGCTCTCAGTAGCTAGCACGAAAACAAATTAATAATTAAATTATGTGCATTTTTAACACACATAGTTATATCAACGCAAGCTATTGCCAGTTAGCTAGGTATGTAGTAGCATAATATTTCCCTTAACATCTTGCTCTAACATTCAGTGCAGTGGAATGAAATGCAGTGGATATGAGCCATTGGCATTCAGCATAAGCAGTCTTTGTCCCTTAAGCATCCAAACAGAAACGTGTGCAAATGTGCGTGTTGCATGTAGGCTGAATAGCCTGCGGGCTAACTGGCTTCCTCAATTCCGACTCATCAAGTAAATCTGTTTCCATGCTGATAGCGGATTGGCCCTCCACCGCTGGAGCAGCACTTAACTGCAGGGCCCATAGAGGAATTGAGGAAGCTAATTAAAACGGTCTGGACATATTTTTTACTGGAGGCAGTTGAACATCCATGCCAAATATGTCAAGCATGAGATTGTGGGTTTGGTGGCCCATCTAAGAAAAAGACATGAAGTGGCAGTCTGTGACTACTTCACTCCAGATGCTTTCATATCATGTGAAACGAGCTATTGGTTGAACTTGTAGATCGGCAATAGTGTGGACTATTTATTTATTTGTGAGATATTAGGGCTCTATACTGCCCCACATGCATCGGCAATCTTGATCCTGAATTCTGCTCCACTGCATTTCTGTTCTCCTTCTGGCACAGTGTGATGTGATATGGGATGTTGTTTGAGCTCCATTGCACTACTGCAAATTTCCATTTCCACACTGGCTTTAATTAGCTTCATTTGAGGGTGAAAGACCATGAGGCGTTCTCTGTTCAACAGGCTGGTGCTGCCATGGCTGTTGATCACACTCGAGTGCTGATTGCTGTAGTGTTCCGCTCCTGCTGCTAATGCAAATAACTCTCTCGCACGCACACACGTGCACACACACACACACACACACACACACACACTCACACACACACACAAACAAAATGCAAAGGATACAAAGATGCATTTCACATCGTGAAGTTTTTCTTCTGTGATTGGCAGCGAGATTTTAAAAGTCACTCGTACTTTGCTTGGAATATATGATGACATCACCATTGACCAGCATAAAAAGACACTTGGTAGATTCCTAACATTTTGTGCAAGGAAATGTATTCTCCTGAACTGTACTGAACTGGTTAATAGATAATGCCCCTTCTAAGGCAAAGAGTTATATTTGAGTATGTATCATTGGATTATTTATTACAACAAAGATATCATATTTTGTAGAAGGTGGAACCCATTCTTGCTGAATATGGGCTTGGATATATTCAGTATTTTTGAAGAGGCTTTAATGATTCTATATCAAGTTTTTTTAGGGGGGTACAGATGTGTAAGGCATGATGGTTGTGTGATTATTGCTGTGGAGTGGTGAGCGCCCCCCTGTTTTATTATTATTATTATTATTATTATTATTATTATTATTCATTCATCTTCTACCGCTTTATCCGATCTCCCCTCGGGTCACTGGGAGCTTGTGCCTATCTCAGGCGTCTATGGTCATTAAGGCAGGATACACCCTGAATGGAATGCCAACCCATCACAGGGCACAACACACACACACACACACACACACACACACACCACACACACACACACACACTCACATTCACACACACATTCATATGCTAGGACCAATTTTCCAAGGTGCCAATCAACAACCTACGGTGCATGTTTTTGGACCGGGGAGAAACCGGAGAACCCAGAGAAAAACCCCCTGAGGCGCGGGGAGAACATGCAAACTCCACACACACATTGCCGAGACGAGTATCGAACCCGGACCCTGGCGGTGTGAGGCAAACGTGCTAACAACTAAGCCACATTGCCCCCTATTATTATTATTATTATTATTCATTCATTCATTCGTTCATCTTCTACCGCTTTATCCGATCTTCCCTCGGGTCACCGGGAGCCTGTGCCTATCTCAGGTGTCTATGGGCATTAAGGCAGGATACACCCTGGATGGAATGCCAACCCATCGCAGAGGACACACACCCACTCACATTCACACACACATTCATACACTAGGGACAATTTTCCAAGGTGCCAATCAACCTAGCGTGCATGTTTTTGGACCGGGAGGAAACCAGAGAACCCGGAAAAAAAACCCCGAGGCACAAAGAGAACATGCAAACTCCACACACACATGGCCGAGACCGGAATCGAACCCGGACCCTGGCGGTGTGAGGCAAACGTGCTAACCACTAAGCCACCATGCCCATTATTATTATTATTATTATTATTTATTTATTTTTTCTTTTTAATTGTCTTTTTCTTTCCGCCCCTGTTGGGGGGTGTTTGGGTGTGTTTGTTGTATTGTATAAAAAGTAATACAAATATTTTATAAAAAAAAAAAAAAAAAAAAGTCACTTGTACTATATCACTGCTGGCCGTTTGATTCTGATTCATTTTTGAATCAGTGTAGCTCCAGCTTTCAGATTTATCATGTGATGAACGTTATCATTTCTGCATAAAAGACTCTACATGAATGTAAAGATGTTGATGTGTGTTGAGGTTAAGCTTCCAGGGATGAGATGTTTGTCATATTTGGAAGAGGGCTCCTGTGTTTGTACTTAACATTGAAGAGAAAAAAACCTGGAAATGATAAAGTCCTGTACAGAAATGACTGCTAGGCTTTGTAATGTATAAAAGAATTCAATATATATATATAACAATCAGGAGAGATCAGTTTTCCTAAACTAAATATAATAAAGTATAATAAGTATGAGAGTGTGATATTTATGGACATTTAAAAAAAATTAATTATTATATATTTTTGATAACATATTATAACATGGTATGGATACAAAGGAATGAGCAAAGATAAATAAATAAAAGTTGTACCTCAATTCTATTTGCTCCGTAGCAACTGCAGCACCGTACATACTTGTAAGTTTATTACTGAATGTGCAGGTTTATTTATCCAAAATGTCATGCAAAGAATAGAGGTTATTTGCTATAATGACTAGAACTTTATTAAGTGTCTGCTTTTTCGTAATCGAATTCAGGTCAACCCCTACAACAGATGGGTATAGCACGATTGTTTGTGGCACCTTGCTAATTATATCGCGCCAGTGCACAGCAGCATGGATTAGCTATGACATACTAAATCTAGAGTAAACGCGCACCAAAAGACCTTAATGTCTACAAGAGAATGAGGTGGCTCTGGTACATTTTGTGAACTATCACACGTATTTACACCATTTAAAGGGCCGTCATCTCCTTACGCTCGGTTTTCTCCGCATGATCTTTCAGTCTACTGTGACACACAAATATCACACATACTGAAGGAATTCTTTTGTTATTAATGTTAGAACACCTGATGCGGTATGGTGCTGTGTCTTCTGTTACGAAGTACGGTACTTGATTATATTAATTAATATAACAGCCCACATGCCTGTTCCCTTCGACAGTGATTTCGGAAGTGACAATTAAAGCTAAAAAAAAAAAAAAAAAAAAAAGCTAAAAAAAAGTAATCTTCAAGATCCTAAAACACATTCCAGGTTGTTCTTTATTTTTTAATCCCGCCACAAATCACTGACTTCTTCATCCTTTAATACATGTTTTCTCCAGGCATAACATTTCTACTTTAATATCAATGGCTTGTTTCTGTTTGTCCGGTAATCTGAGAGCACATGTAATCACACGGTCTATTATAGATTATTGTGGGTTCCTCTCAAACATCGTGACAAGTAACAACCGCAAAAAGATTGAAATCACAGTGTAAAACAGGCTTTAGTTTAACTGTGGCTGGTTCAATTTTCAACGACTTAATAAAAAGTCTTTCACCGAGACCCTGGAAGCATACACATTTCACACCCTGCTATGGGTGCCTTATCAGAAAATTCTGCATATGACATGAATCAAAGTTTAATCTAATATTGGAAGTGGGAAGTTTGGATCCCTTGGCTCACGCTGATGTCTGACACAGCCACAAACACGCAATCACACACATACACACAAACACACTCCAGGATATGATGATATGATTCATCCTCTAGCATCAGTCAGAGCGAGATATACCATCGTAGGCTATATGATACTGGATTCACTAGAGAAATTACAGTAACATAATCCTCATAGTGTTGACTTTTTTAACCAAAGGGTTCATTCATTTTAGCCCATAAATAACAACATTGTCCTAATGTTATCAGACGACTGAACAGACCATCTAGATTCCATTATATATATATGTGTGTGTGTGTGTGTGTGTGTGTGTGTATTAGGGCTGTCAAATTTAGTGCATATTCATTTTAACTGATTTTATTAACTTGCAATTAATGCTGTTCACATTTCACTTTGACTATTTATATTAAAATATAAATGAATAGAAAATGAGTGAAATTAAAATCTTCAATGCAACAATCAATCATTTACGAAGTAAATATAAAAACAATAAAACAATATAACAATATAACAATAAAAAAAATGTATTCCTAATCAGTAACCATTTATTTTACGGGTCTCAAATCAAGCACCAAAAACTGTCATGATGCTCACGTCCGGCAATTAAAACGGTTTATGGTTTATGTAATTGAAAAGACAATAATTACTTTCAAACATTTAGAAGAACATTTTGACATTTTTGCATGTGAAATGATAAATTTATAAATAAATATTATGGCTGTCTTTATTAAAATATTTAATCGCAATTAATCATCTGATTGCCATGCGTTAACTCGTGACGAATCACACTTTATTTTGTATTCTGTACCATAAATGTATATTTTTCATATATTTAATACGCAAAATTTCACTCAAAATCTCTCCCTTTAATAAAATAATTATTTATTTTATATACATTTTACATTTTACTACATTTTTAATATTTAGTAATACAATCCGTACGGGAACGGTGGCTTAGTGGTTAGAACATTCGCCTCACACCTCCAGAATCCGGGGTTGATTCCCGTCTCGGCCGTGTGTGTGGAGTATGCATGTTCTCCCCATGCCTCAGGGTTTTTTTCTCACGGGTTCTCCGGTTTGCCCTGGAGAAAAAGATTGGTACCTTGGAAAATTGTCCCTAGTGTGTGAATGTATGTGTGTGTGTGTGCCCTGCACACATTCCATCCAGGGTGTATCCTGCCTTAATGCACAAAGACGCCTGAGATAGGCACAGGCTCCCCGTGACCCGAGGGAAGATCAGATATAGCGGTGATGAATGAATGAATGAACAATCCGTACGTCATACCTGTTGTGAAAGCGTCGTAGGCGCAATTCATAGAAATTTAGGAATAGTAAGAGTATATGCGTTGCTGGGTGGTTTTTTTTTTTGTTATTAAAAGGGAACTTTTATATTCCATCCTAACATTACAGGCGGTAAGTGCGGCTGAGGAAAGGCCAGAGCTGAAATTCTGCACGAAGGCCACGGACCGAAGTTTTTTCTTTATTCATTTGTTCATTTTGCTTGTTTAGAATGAAAAGTGCCAGAGGAGTGTTTGCTGTCTGTCACGCTCAATCGCCAAACACATAGCAGATTGAAGGCGCGAATGAGCAGATCGCTCACATGGTAATGCATGCTGCCTTAATCATGTGTTAATAAATATATATATATATGTGTGTGTGTGTGTGTGTGTGTGTGTGTGTGTGTGTTAGAGAGAGAGAGAGAGAGAGAGAGAGAGAGAGAGAAAGAGATAATGTTTCATGTGTTGCAACAGATCAGACTTGCTACCAGTATGTTTAACAAATGCTGTGGTGGATAATCTCATGCTAATACTGTATAGCTATCTGTGTCAGAGAATCAGGAGTGTATAAGCAGGTGTTTGGAACTGGTATGAGTCAGTGGTTGCATCAAGGAAGGATGAGACGGCTTAGAATATCTAGGAATGTACGGCCAATTCCAGAAGACTTAAGCGTAAACAAAAAACTGCTGGTTTAAAAGCTGGTTTAACTTATTCCTCCATTCACTACTGATTTGCAGCTCATGATGATCCTCAGAACCCTCCACATATTTTTCCCAGAGTTTTCTATAATCCTTCACGCCGTGACTTTATTTATTCTGACTTAAAGCGCCTGCTTTAATTTCCTCCTTATTGATTTCGTTTATTTCCTTGAAATTAAAACTTTAAAAGCGGGATTGAAATGTATGTTTTGTTTTGTTCGTTTTGGAAATAAATGAATATTTTCCCATAGAAAATGAATGGGGCCGATATTTCGTGCCTCACAGTTCAGATGTGAATGTTCGACGTGCACATATGGCATATCCACTCGTAGGGGGTCCGGAGTGGATCGCGATCATATACCTCCACACACCTGTTCGGAATTTCGGAAAATCCGCGACATTCCGGGCCCATAGAGAATGAATGGGGAAATTTGACAATCCCCTGTTCGGCCCGTGTTCGCCTGAAATGCACATTTGGCATATCCACTCGTAGGTGAGATGGAGTAAGTTGCGAACATATGACAGCTGCATGGCGTCACATGGCCGCAAACGTGACATGTCTAAATGCTCAGCACATCAATGAGAGTCGGACGCTGGATAATATGATGTCAGGTGCATCACTGTACTATTTAGCAGACACCCTTATCCAGGGCGACGTACAAGAAGTGCTTTAGGTCTCCATCTAAGGGTAAAATACAAACATCTAAGGGTAAATACACACTTAAGTACACAATAAGCATGTTCACAGTTGACTTTTTATTTTTTTTTGGATTTCTGGACAGTGAGAAATCACTGAAGTCACTGGCCTTGCCCCCTCCCGAAAAGTGTCTAAACACTCGCCTCTCCGAACGAGCTAGCATTTCAAAGTCAACGCTAAATATTAAACTCACATTGTCTTCAGAAAATGCCCCATGTCTAGTTTTATTTATGCTTGCTTGAAACATGGCCAACGTCACAATAGAAAAAAGAAAAAATTATATTGTTATTATCCCAAATCTTTTCCTGTTCCATCTTGCAGTTATCGTAAACAAGGTGCTCCAGCAGTTTGTTTCATGTTGCCAGTTTCGGCAGAATCCCTCTTGGCTATTGTAATCATCTTGGGCTGAACAAATGGGTTTATAGTTGCTAATAGATGTCATTTGTTACAGTCGCATTTGTGGGCTGTCAAATTGTAGTAGGATCGAAACAAGTTGGACATTCAATCTGGCAACCACCACAACCCTTTCCCCCCAGATTCTCCATTTTTCTGGCACCTTCTTTTTTATAGCATTTTTCCTTTGGATGGAAGCATACCTTCTGTTGGTTGTTTCTGGTGCAGTCTCTACAGACTTCCAAGCTCAAAGCCAGTGAAAGGTTTCTGGGCCCTGCCCAGCAGTGTGAACTTGAGCTCCAGCAGCAGGTGTGTTGGAGAGCTTGCCTCTCTCTCTGGACTTGAGCCGCTGTCTTTTCAGCCTCACATCCTCCCACTTAGTATTCTAGGAGCCTGCCTGCATGCTGACTGCTGCTCTTCCACCAACAACCCATACAGGGATGAGCTCTCCTGGGCTCCTTCGGTGTGTCTCCCTCACGTGTTGCTCACCTTCGCACGGACCTAGCGAGGTGAATACACAAATACCGCGCATTTGTTTTTGTAATGGCTTTGTTGAACATTGCGGCGTTACCAACTTGGCGTGTTCTGAAAGAGGAGAGCTGTGTGATGAGGAGAGAACAGTGAGACACACTCATCCTAACAGGGCTCGTCTGTGTGCACCTCTTGGCTCGGCCTGTGTGCAGCAATTCTAATGAGACACGTTCGGGTGCTATCCAGAGCCTGAGCAGTGTCACTTCCTTCCAGCTGTATGTTTAGTAATGTGTGATTGCACTAGGAACTAAAAGAAACAGAGGAGAGAGAGAGAGAGAGAGAGTGAGGGAGAGAGAGCGAAAAGTAGATGAAGGTATCTAGCTCAAGTTTCACATTATTCTGGTGCAAGTGCAATGTTCTTGAACTTTTATTTCCTCCTTGTCTCTCAGACTCTGTAATTTATTCAATCCATCATGAATTATATGGCAGGCTAAAAAAAGAGCCTCTCAGTCTGACAGGAGCAGGTGATCGCAGCAAGAGAGCTATTATAGGGGGTTAATAATAAGAAACCGTTCACTCGCTGTTTCGCACACAGTCTGCTTCATGAGCCGCAGCACTTGTAAACCTTCCATGCCTATTAAGAGTAGTAGTGAAAAAAAAAAACAACCCCGAGTAATTAAAAAAAGGCGTTAATGTTTGGAATGTGTTTGCATGTATGGAATAGAAAATCGACGTAGAGCTAAGAAGTGCTTTTTTTTTTTTTTTTTCGAATTGTGAAGTGCTCATTTGAAGCAAGTTTACGGAATAACCTTTAACCGAATTGAAGAAAGCTGATTATGTCCTGGGCACATTCGGGATTATCGGGGCTTTTCGAACAATGGCGCATGTATGTAAATTGTCGCGTTCCGTGCAAAGCACTCAATTAAATGCCACAGCAAAAGGCAATTATTTTTAAACAGACTCGTGTGATGAACAGCAGTAAGAACCCGTGATAAAACGTGAAATAGGAAATACATATATTTTGGGTAGGTCACACTTGAAACATCTTCTGGCAAGGGAGAGATAACCCAGAGCTGTTCAGCAAATCATCACCTTTCATGCTACCTCAGTAGATGATTCATACTTTTGATTCTCAGGCAACTTTCTACTTATCTTATGCTGCTCCTCTCTTAGTATTCCTGCCCCGCTAGCTTTGCCGGCCTATCTACAAGACCCCGGAATTTATTTAGCTGCCTGTATTTTGTGCTGTAGATTTATTTAAGAGACTGTTCCTTGTAGAGACTTGGGCATGCACTTAGATCGCGTATCGTAGCTTGTTGGGTCAGGGCTCGGATCTCAACATTTTCTTTACGTATTTTATGTATTTTATTCGAATGTACACATACTGTAACCTGAGTTATTAGCTTTTATATCTGTGTGTTTGTGTGAACAAAATCCCCCCATAGTGTTTTTAGCTAACCATTATAATGTCTTTTATTGGGGGGAGTTGATAGCTCAGTGGTTAAGGCATTGGGCTTTGTACCAAAACGTTGCAGGTTCGAGTCCTGCAGGAGCTAGTGGGCCCTTGAGCAAGGCCTTTAACCCCCAATTGCTCAGTCTTCCCCAGCCACAGGTCGCACAAGCCAGTGCATTCCTGGTGCCGGTCCGTTCCATGCCAGTGCATTCGGAAGGGCATTCAGCGTAAAAAATATATGAAATATATTATATTTGGACCATTTGCTGAGGCGGCACTAAGAGAACAGGAGAAGCTGAAATAACAGAGGGTTAAGGGCCTTGCTCAAGGACCCAAGAGTGGGAGCTTTTTGATAATGGAGCTCGGACCCCTGACCTCCCTAAATGGTAGACATTTATCCAAACTTTCCTGACTTTGTTCACGCAAGTTCACGAAAAAGGTGTGAGAAAAAGGTCAGAGACTTTCACTAATCATGTTTTACAGTAATAATAAAATAAAAGTGAACTGGATGCACTCGAAAGGCTCAGCGCACTTTCATCAGGAGGCTCCCGAGCCATTGGCAGGATCTCAAATCTGATGGTGCACCACAAGCACTATTGTAGCTGAGCCAAATTAAAATGTAATTATTTCTTGGAGAGGGTCATGCTTGACATCAGGGACTGTTAGAGAAGAAAAAGATAAAGACTGCGAATTCATGTTCATGTTGCCTGGACACTGATTAGTGGTAAAAAGATTGCAATTTTCATTAAAATGAAAATCAGTTCATATAAATAAAAAAAAACGCCTGGGTTATGCTAGTTTGGATTGATGTCCTGTGCTTTTTCTAGCTTCATTTAAGCACATTTCCTGCAATAGAGTTTTTATGCAGGGCATTTATGAGGTTTGAGGTACGGGGTCATTCTGTCTACATCCCCTTCAAACACCTACAAATGTTTGTCTGACTTTTGTCTTATCCTTGTGCAGACTTCTATTATCTTCCCTGTACCATTCAGATCATTCATTTTACGCCCATAGCGAAATCTGCGCTTAACCTTAATCTCAGTAACCAAAGGAAATCTTTTGGCTTTCTATCATTTTAGCTGTGTTTTCAAGGTAGAGCCAAAAAGATCAAAATGAACAGATATAGTGGTGGTGAAAGTACACTATGTAAAAGTTTACCCCGGTAAAAGTGCATCTTCTGTATTACTTTCCTACAGTACTGTATTATTATTTATTGTGGAAATATTAAGCCATTATACACTTTTCTCAAGTACCCAATAAAGAATGTTTTTCTCGCTTAGATATTAAGGCATAATTATTATTATAAATAATATTACTGCATATCTTTTGTGCAACTTTCAAGTGTCCTTGATAATACCGCTCAAACTTTGCAGGGCAGCACTTTTGATAAATGTCTGTAATGTTGGGCAACTGCGTCCCAATGGTGTTCTGGACAATTTTCACTACCTGCTGTAGTGCCTTCTGTCCATTCACCGCGCAGTTGTTGTAGCATACTGTGATGCGGTTCGTAAGGACACTTCCTGATACAGCTGTGACCTAAAGAGAAAGGTTAGCTTTATTTAGTATGCTCAGATTCAATAACCTCTAGTTTTTATTATGCACGGTACATCAGTATTTACTCATGCTAGAAAAGGAAAACAAACGTGCAAGAGAGAACTTCTCAACTATCTGAAGTGTGAAATGAGATATTTTTGAAACGTACATCGGTAAGAAATGGTTAACCGGCGTGTGAAAACACACTGCCTTTTTTGCGTTATGAAGTATACATCACAGCAGGTTTTATTGCTTTCGAATAAAATCTAAAAATGCTACATTTATGTAGGAGTAACTTGACAGCCTGTTTTAGTGATGGACGGAGAATTTGATTAGGAAGCGTTCAATGGGTTTTTGTTAAACACGATGCTCAACTCAGTCTGACATGAAGCTGTTCCTCACTGGCACTACCTGTCTATCAAATCGCATACCGGTAAATAATCTAACCTATACAATTTTAGCTTGTAATCAGTATTGAGGGGCTTTGAGGCTATAGGTTAAGAATGTGACTTTTAACACGTTTATAAGCTGGTGTATGCACAACCGCTTTTTTATTATTTAATGCTTATTTGTTTACAATGAGAGGGGCGCGGTGGCTTAGTGGTTAGCACGTTCGCCTCACACCTTCAGGGTCCCGTTTGATCCCCGTCTCGGCATGTTCTCCCCGTGCTGCAGGGGGTTTTTCTCCAGGTTCTCCGGTTTCCTCCCGGTCCAAAAACATGCACGGTAGGTTGATTGGCACCTTGGAAAATTGTCCCTAGTGTATGAACGTGTGTGTGAATGTGCGTGTGTCTGCCCTGTGAAGGTTTGGTATTCCATCCAGGGTGTATCCTGCCTTAATGCCCATAGACGCCTGAGATAAGAACAGGTTCCCCGTGACCCGAGGGAAGATCGGATATAGCGGTAGAAGATGAATGATTGAATGAATGTTTACAATGAACTACAGTCAATACATATTAAAAGTTTTCATGTTTTTAGTGATACTGAAAAAGGTTTTTAGTGTTTTTTTTTTTTTTTTTGCATTTACACATTAACGTAAATACGAGTAAATAATATTGCACAGCTTGTGCTTTGAGATCTATTTAGCTCCTATGCTCACACTTACTTGGGTGGGTTAAAGTGCACAAGTGTACATGATGCAATGGGGCGTAGAAGCAGCGGAGTGTAAGGTTCCTTTCAAGCCCTGAGGTCGGGTCTGCATGAGATTATCAACCGAAGTGAACTATTTGCTGTGCCTATGGAACGCTTAGTGTATTACAGCTACTTGTGACTTGTGTGTGGGTCTTTTAAAAAGTTTTGTACAACTGTATTATACCCGACAATACCAAATTCACATGTTACCTTTTAAAATGGATTTTTTTTCAGTAGTTTTATGTAATATTGTATTTATTTATAGTACAAACTCTTTCCGCGTAATTTTAATAATTAAAAAGCATCTAGCTTTTTAATTTCGAATGCAGTGGAAAGTGCAGACCTTGTACAAGTCATTATGCGAGTAAAGTGACGATCTTGCCAATAAGGTTCCTGAAGGTTCCAGCTTCCTCTCGCACTGCAGCCACAGAGTGACGTCATAGGCAGTGCCTGATGAAATCCAAGCCAAAATAAGACACATATTGCTGCCGAATCTGACTTCTGTGCTGCCGACCTGAAGTGAGACAGATCCCCGGAAGGATGCTCTTCATGTTGTAATGCGCGTTCTGTATGCAAGAAATTGTCAGTGAAATGAAAACCAAATGAATAATAATGACCTTGGAACAGTCCTGGCTGAATAAAAAGTTGAATTGCATGAGGTAGAAAGCATAAAATAGTGTTCCCTCTATTTATGAATTTATTTAGTGACTGTGGATCCCGGATGTCGATTGAATTTTTTCCTTACTTCTCCATCTGTTCCTTTTTCTCTCTCTCTCTCTCTCTCTCCCCCCATTTCTCTCTCTTTCCGTTTCTCTCTCTCTCTCTAGCAGCTGGCTGTACATTTGATGAGGACTCTGACCCCAGCCTGTGCGAGTTCAGCCAGGGAGAGGAGGATGATTTTGATTGGCAGCTGTACCGCACCCACACCTCGCCTCACGCCACCCCGGATCTCCTGCACGGTGAGTTTACCCGACATTTTAATTCCGCCGTTCTCTATCGGATCGCATGCTTCCATTCTGTAAGAGTAGATGAGCCGAAACTAGTGTCTGATTTCGGCTTTAGTTCGACCACACTTGCAGACTGTTGAAAATCAGCTTTTAGTTTGTAGATTAGCGTGTACTGATAGAACGCATCCATTAACAGGCGGCATGCGTTCTCCACGCGCGTTTGTTTTGCCCACAACATGGGGTATTCTGGGAGCATGCAGCTCTGTAGAGAGAGGCTGCTGTCAACGCGGACAGGGTTCCACTGGCATGGGCTCAGGCACCTCATTAGGAATGTACGCCTCCATGCAAATCAACCTTGAGATGCTGGTCGTGCATAATTCATCAGCCGTAATCAGGCAGGCTGGCCTCCAATTCCTGTGTGCGTTTCCAAATACATATGTTCCCCAAATCTGTACGGCCGAGGCGGCGTGTGCCGATAGCGCATGCGTTCAGAACCCAGTCTACACACTGATTGCACATGCATACACTAATGCATACCACGACGCATTTATTGCGCTACATGTTCTTATCACGGACTCCTCTTGAACTGCTTCGAGCCCAAAGCGAAGTGTTTATGGTCTTCACCTTGACAAATCAATGTGCTGATCAAAGAGTCCGACTCCACACAGAAGGGGACACGATGCTTAGAGACGCGCAAGCGCGCGAGAGAGAGACACTTGCTAAGAATCGCTCTTAGAAAGAGAGAGAGAGAGAGAGAGACAGAGAGACACTCTTAATCTGATGCACCTGCGTGGAATTGCTCTTAACAAGAAATCAAAATCAAAACAAAGCAGGGAGTGAGTAATTGTGATTATGTGGTAGTCAGTCATACATTATTTAGCGGAAGGGAAGAAAAGAGATGATTAGAGATTGAATGCTAATGAGACTATGACAAGATAGATAATGAGATAGATAAACAAGCGCATAAGCTTTTCAGCGATAAAACATGACACACCGCAGTGAGATACAGAGGCTCGCCGAAAGGGAAAAAAAAAACAACAACAAAAATACATCCCTTCTGGGAATTGAGAATCAAAACACCATTACTTGAAAGGTCAATTACTATGACAGGTAAAAGCAGGAGAGGCTGAAAGGCTACTTCTGTTTAAATAAAGCCCACTGATGTTGTCTCGTGGATGCACACACACACACACACACACACACACACACACACACACACACACAAACATACCCACACACAATGTTTTCTGCCTCACAAGTGCAGACTGACTTGACTACACACACTAAGAAATAACCCCGGCCTGATCATTCTCTTCTCACAGATGCCTATCTACTATCATGAAATATCATGCAATAATGAATATTTTTCCCATTAGGATTAATTAAAGCCAGTGGCCCCTGACAGTCTTCATGTTTTGAGGCCACTGACACACGGTTTATCAGCAAGCAGAGAATTAGTATATGATAGCAGAGAACGGTAAGGGAATCAGCCAGACTGTGATATCATTTATTTTCCTCCTGTTCACTCCTGCCAAGAGTGCACTACAACATCCTTCTGTTTTTTTTTTTTTTTTTTTTTTATCCGCAAATGCCTTTAGCAAGTTTCATTCCAATTAAGAAGGCATATTGCACTTCATATTTATGTGCACTATGCTTATTTACTTATTTACAATGCTCAGTAATCCAGCCCATGGTACTTATCACTTGTGTTCTCTTGAATCCTGATGCTTCCTTACATGCATAATTTACTCACTTATGTGTTACATTTAATGGTCACTTTGCGTAGCGATACTTTGGATGTGGGTTTATGTATGTCCGTGTACATGTGTGTGTGTGTGTGTGTGTGTGCGTCCGAGGGTGCTTTCTTTTCTCTAGTCATCTTTACGTGATTAAGAAATGTTCTGTTAAGCTAATCAGTGCACTGTGAAGCAGAGAAGTAACAACGTACAAACTTACTAATGGAGATTTATTTTTCTGGTATCTATTCATGTTTTACTTTCGCACATTACATTGTTTTCACAAATATCTGTCATTTTCTTTGTCCTACATTTTCAAACCAGGCTTGTTATTGTAGTTTGAATCTTTTTGGCGAAATGTCATTATTTTCCTTCTCTTCGGGCACCATTTTCAGCCCTATAACCTATTTCCTGTAATTGCGTGGCTTTTTTTCAGCCCGCCATCGGCGTATCATTTCCTGTTTACCTGGCGATCACGCACCACAGACATGGGCTAGCTTATGTGTGAATAACAATGAACGGGCTTTGTTAGGACTTTTGAAATCCCAGTCTTGTAAATCATGAGTATGTGTACTTTTCTTGCGTGAAGGATGTGTATACTTTCTATGAAGTGAACATTTCGACTTTTATCAGCGGATAAAACAGCAAATAGCATTCCATTTCCGACCAAGCTGAATTTGGCCCACATATTTTACTCCCTTTTGTATTCATATCGCTTGTCTTCAAAAAAGTCGTTTCATTTGCGCATACTATTAAACTTAGTCGCGTTTTGGGACACGCCTACATCCAGTCGCCAACAGTCTTGTCACTGCGAGTTGCCATCTCCCATGAAATATAATTGGTTTTCTGGTTGCATTGGGGCCGAGAACCTCTGTATGTGTAAATGTAGCCCTACATTTCATATGTTATATAAAGGCACAGTGGCGCCTCACAGCGCCGTGATTTCTCCTTTGATCTTGATCTCAGTTTTTCCGTGCCGATTTTCACAGTTCTTCCCGTCTCCATGTGGTTTTCCTCTTGTCTCCCAAAAACATGCTGGTAGGTAGGTTCGTGACGTTACACCGCCCCAAGGTGAGAATAAGACTGTGAACCTTGATGAAGAGAAATGGATGTTCTTCACATAATGATTTGCCAGATTCCTCTATATGTACAGCATATACTACATTGGCACAGAAGCAGATTCTGAGAGACCTGTCTTTGCTGGCAGCATGAGTTTATTTTTATTTACTTCATTTTTTTTTTAGCTTTACCTTATGGCTTATTCATACAACACTGCCTGTGTCACACCTTGCTGTCTTTGTACACTGTCAGGATATCCACTTAAATCCTATCAGTTAAAAAACAAGTGATTATGGGTAAATCATGCCTTACTCGATAAGACTGTTTGCGGTAGGACTGTTTTAACTGCGTAGCTTATGCCCTGTGAAGAGGCAAACCTTGACACGCTAGAACGAGTATGTCTCTGGAGAGAAATTAAGATTTGCTATCTGAGAGAGCATTAGAGCTGGCGGGGAAAAAAGGGGAGAATCTAATAGGATTTTTTTTTCTGCGCATTAGGAACCTTCTGTTTACCGTCCTTTCTATTTCCCCACTGAATGCGCGCTTCTCATGGCAGGCAGGCGGTCTAGAGAGCTGGGGTTAAATGGTATCCGTATCCTGCACAGATCCTTCTCTTGAGCTGTGTGTCTGCGATGAGTTGAGTAATCTACAAAAGGTGTAAGGCTGTCCCTCTGGTGGGACTGAGGAAATCACATGTCACTTTGTCCCGAGTCTCTGGTGACTGTGGCATTGAACATGCAGAGCTGCTAATAATCGTCAGGAAATGTTGAGGAATGCCGAATGAGGGCTGATGAAATGCAGGATTCATTGCTCACCTCAAAGGATTTCCCCCCCTGTAGAATTTATTTTGCTAGCATGTTTGTGTGCTGTCAGATCTCAGGTGCTTTACCAAATTGATTTGATATGCTTGTCCGAGCTGATTGCGCTTCACTTTGCCCTGAAGTCAGCCTCGCTGTGTGTGAACCGCCTGTGAGGGGAAACCGCCGGGTAACTAATAGAAAGTTAGCGCTTCACCGCGATGCACAAATCAAATAGCTCGGCCCTAATTGGACATGCCCTTGTGGAAGTCTGCCCCTGGACGAGCCGGTGATGTCTTTGCTAATCTTTCTCGAGCATAAAGAGATTCTCACAGTTATTGATCGCGGTGCCATGATATTCTACGCGCATGTTTTCTTGTTTGTGTCCTCTCTCGGAGGATCCGGCGGGAGTCGAGCAGGTCTTTATTACCTGGCCCATTACAGCTCTGTGCCCCAGCTGTACATTAACTGCATATCAGCGCTCCAGCATCATTCATCCCCAACACAAGAGATCCAGAGAGCCAAGAAGACGCAGGAAGTCTACAGGAAGGCACATCTGGTCTAGTTCTTGCCTTAATACCGAATATATATCCAGGAGAGAGATCCAAGTCGCCTTCCTTTGTCTGCAATCTCTGATGGATCCAAAAATGTAATATCTTTTGGCCTATGCTGTGAGGGTTTGGAATACGGTTTCCCCAATTTTCAGTTGACCGATGTTCATCATTTTGTAGGTTGTTGTTAAAAAGACAGGTATTTAGCGCGTAATTTAGCCCGCTGTAAAACGAAGGCTGCGATGCAGCGGCTTTACCTCTGTAATTCTGTAACAAATGGATCTATACAACGTGTAGGGCTCGGACAGATAAGCCCTCATTATGTGAGCTGATTGTTCTACAGGCTCCATAATTACACATCCAGCTCATTTACACCTCAGAAAAAAAGGGGACAATCCTCGGATGTCAGTAAACCATTTCAGGCAATATAAAATCCTCTGGTGATTAATTGAAGGAGTCGGTAATCTCGTGGGAAAAGTGACAATTCCTATCATCAGATAATCATCCGGCGGTGCGGAGAGTACATATTCCAAAGAAATTAGGGAGCTAGGCGAGAAAGCTTTTTGCGTGGACATGTAATATCACTCTTTTTATTTGTATTTGTTTCCTGCTATGTATTTGTGAAATGAATGTGGCCTGAAATCGTTCAAATATTACCCTTTACACCTATGCCCCTGGGAGCACTGGGAAAAATCCCAGAGCTAGAAATATCAGCACGGTCTGGGATTTCAGTACCTGACAGTCCATCGGCCTTGAGTTTGTTATTTTTGTTTGTAAGTGCCCTCCTGTTCCTCACAATGTGTAAATTATACAGTATTAGTTAGTTATATGTGTGAATGCTGTGCATTCATGATAAGGAGCATGGGATATATTATTTGTATTATATATATTTGTCCTCCGAGCTTTAAATGTACGTCTGACCCGTCACTTGAATCCGAATGAAAATAAAATCTCCTGGCACATCAGACTTTTCCAAGCACGAGTGTCTTCAGTTGCCATAGTGGCGGATCCCAAGCGACAGCAGCGATCTCAGCCAAATCGATTCCTCCGAAATGCAAGCTGTGGCACGTCACACCCCTCATAGCGAAAATGATTAATTAATTCTACTTCCCGTACATTCAGTCATCCAGAAATTGGATTAAAACTGTAAGCTCCGTCTTTCCTTTGATCCTTTCATCTGATCTATAGTAAATTTCATTTGTCGTCACTGTCCTTGCCCCAGAGGTCTTAAGCCGCTCCTCTCTTTTGCATAACGGAACCTGTACTTCGCATCGGCACTGCAGAAAGCTGCGATGCCTCGTACCTCTATTGTAGTGCACGAAACTCACTGAGTGTCTCACAATGTCTGTGTGAGATCAAAGCCTATCAAGTATTCTTACTAAATATATCTTCCGTCCATTCCGTCCAGCTAAAAATCCAGTGCTCCGGTGTTTTTTTTTTCACGAATTCAAAGCGATGGATTGGAAGCTGGCGGAGAAAGCGTAAAATAGATTGTCCATCTGCGACCTGAGAGAAGAACATGATACAGCCTTCATTTCCATCCCATCTTCCTATTTGTCTGGAGTGCCCTGTAAACAAAGGATAAAAGGATTAATGTTCTCAGTCCACCTAGCTGCACAGGGTGCACGCTGCTTTCTCCCTGCAAGCCAATGTAATATAAAGCCATCTTGTTTGTCCTGCAAGGAGCTTGTTGAGATAAAAACTGCCACGGGTGTAAATTTTGGGAGTGCCGTAGGGATGCCGGGTGAGACGAGGAAATAAGTGGCTGTGTAAATCCAGCTGGCCAGGGCCGATCCGAAAGCTAATGGAAGGCAGCAAGCATGAAGTAACATGCTAAGGTTGGACAACTGCTAAATTACAGAAGTTCATAAATACACAGCGTATGCTGCTTTAAAGAAGTAAAGAAAAAGATACGGCTGGCGGTACGACTGTTGGGAGCACAGTGTTGCAGTGGATAGTATGGACTCACAGTACTATGGTTCCTAGTTAGCACTAGGAAAGAACATGATACAGCCTTCATTTCCATCCCATCTTCCTATTTGTCTGGAGTGCCCTGTAAACAAAGGATAAAAGGATTAATGTTCATAAATACATGAATACATATATACTCTTTTCATATATGTGTGTTTTCTATGGGTTCTCCAGTTTCTTCCTACAAGCCCAAAAAATTAGATTAGTGAATTGCTCCAGATGATTGTGTGTGTGTGTGTGTGTGTGTGTGTGTGTGTGTTCATGGAGCCCAGTGTTTTTCTCAGTATTCTGTGTCCAACCATGGCTCTGAACAGGAAAACGTGATTTTAAAAAATGAAAAATAATAAATAAACTGGATTGATAACGGAAAAGCAAAAAAAGACAAAAGTAATACACGACGAACGAATGGCCTGTAAATTCGAATCCCTATCTCAAATGAAATCTCATAAATGATTGCTCCTCGTTTCCTGGAAAGAATAAAACAAGACGACCTTATTTCCATAGCCTGACTAAGGTATTCATTTTCTTTTTTTTTTTTTTTTTTTTTCCCTTTGTCAGAGAAAGGTACTGATTTATTGAAACGATTCAAATATTAAAACAAATGAGAAGTTGTAGTTGTTCCAAACATATAATTTACTCCAATAGCAGTTGCAGAGAAGCCTTGTGTGTGACGTTAGAATTTATTTTTGCGTTGCTCATTCATAAGAGGTCGGAATGTCATTAGTTAATTAATCGTGATACCAATTTGTCCTATTATTAGAGTGTGAAATGGAAGATAATGCAATTTTCCTTTGCAGAGTGCTATTAATAGTATCCTTTGTAAGACTAATCGTTCTGGTCGGACACTGGTCAGTTTATTGGGACTGGAATGAACGCAATGCTTGTAGAAGTTTTCGTAACCATTTAGGAGTGTGGAGTCACTTTGTGAGGGTGGAGTTTAAGGTATTCAGTAGCTGTGTGGTACAGCTCTTTATCTTAACGTGGATTTTGAATCGACTGGGCACAATGCTAATTCACTAGATGCAGCTCCATGTAATTAACATCCCTTCATGCTGATAATGAAAAAGTTCTTTACGAGTGAGTTTATCTTTTTGAGACTTTGCTCACAGGGCTTACTAGATCACCTTGACCAAAGCTGACGTCATCACAGTCAGACAGTAGATTGTGATGGAAGGAAAAAAAAGATGAAAGTTACGGAATGCATGTTTATGACTTTGCTTCATTGCTGAGCCTTATCCTCTGGGAAAAATGGCTGAGGTCCGTGTTTGTGTTGTCACGCTAGCTTAGCTGTTCAGTGAGCCAAGAGACTGTGGATACCCCCAGTATATTTCCCTCTTTTTTTTCCCCCTCTCCGTCTTTTGCTTTTTCTTTCCTTTTATTCTGAAGCTGCAGCGATGCAGAACTGATCACAAAGCCATCACAGATCAGACAATGTGCTTTCTTAAGTCTCGGACCCCACATCTTGGAGAAGCGAGATGTACCAGATTTAGCACATAAATTCTCTGCATGCTTCAATAAAATATGTTAGGCATGTAGGAAGCCCAGTAGGCCTAATATGGAATTATGGAATACAATTGGATGCGTACATCTTTTGTTATTAAACAGATGCTCTATCAAGGCTCTTGTTTTAAAGTAGACATGTATGAATCCTATAAAACCAGTATCAGATATGAAAAACCGTGTTGAAAAAGCAGGTGAAACGAGGGCGTCTGTTTGGAAAACTGCTGACTCGGCTGTGTTTAGTCAGTGAAAATGATGTTGCTTTACAGCTCTGAGGCTGGGATTTTAATCAGAGGTTGAGCTGTTTGCTCTGGGGCTTCGCTGCTGTGACTGCTTGCAGTGGGGCTGCAACTTCATCCATTTAGAGCCCGTGCCATCTGTGCTGTGTTTCAGCGTCCTGTTTGAACCCACAGCCCAGGCCTATAGCAACGCTACAGGTTGTAACCCACGAGCCACTTAGATCTCAAAAACACAAAACAGTTCTCCCACATAAATCCCTTAGGCTATTTGTATATAGCATTATTACGTGGCGTTTTTTTTTTTTAAGTTAGAGGTTAAATACGTTGACTTTGCCTCAATTTTTCCTCTCCTGGAAATTTAGATTTTTTTTTTTATAGCTTTAGGACAGGCACAAAAGCACAAACCATGTTAGTGTGAAACAGATTTAGAAAGCAGTTGGAATAAATCCCATTTGTGATTCAGATCAGCCATTATTGCACGAAATTGCATGAAATAACAACTGACAGTGAACTGATATATTCTAATATATTTCCAACTGCCCCCATGAATGTTAATTGTCTGGCAACTGTTCTGTTCTTTTGGCTTTTGTTTCTCAGCACCATTAGACCAAAATCTTGGACTAATGACGCTTTATTTTATTGTTATAATATAAAATATAAAAAAGTCGAAGGCAGCACGGCGATCCAGTGACGTTGCACTGCGGATGCGTTTTGCACGTTCTACTGTGTTGGTGTCCTCTGCATGCACCTTTTTTTTTTACCTTTTTTTTCTTTTGTTAAACATCCTCGTAAGGGAATCTGCGACTTTAAATTGTCCGTAGGTGTGAATGAATGTGTGAAAGTGTCTGTGCATGGCGCTGTAATGGACTGTTCCTACCCAGGGTGTATTCCCACCTTATTTACAGTGTTTTCTGGGAAAGACTTCTGGGTCAGGAAAATCATGTGCCAGGAAATGATCAAGTATTTAATAAACATCTTGTTTACAAACTTTGCTTGAGGAAATTCTTTGGTCTAAAAAGAAAGAGAGAGAAAAAAATACACTCATATAGTATAGCAAGCAAAAGTAAGCGTTCCCTGCGAAATTAACTCAGAAAGCATCTGTAGGTGTACAAAAAGTTCTAAAAATATCTTTTTAATAAAAGTTTACTTATTAATATTCTTCTACACCCAATGCAGCCTAACAGGCAAACATACATTATTAACACTATTTCCTAATCAATGAGTTGTTGTTAAGGCCAGTAAATCCTTGATATTGTAACAGTTTGGACCCAGTTTTAAACAAATCTTTAAAAATTTCGGAGAGATATGGGGAGCATATTCCAAGGCTAAATTCCGTGTACCTACTTGGGGCTGCCTGTGCCTCAGAGGGTTCTGAAATGAAATTCTCATGGTAGGGAATCTACATTTCTTTCTTGTCAAGATATGCAGTTTAAAAAGTATAAGTCTATAAGGAATGCCGATGGTAAAAAAAAAAACCCAAACAAACCCAGGAACCCAATCTGTACTTTTTTTTCCAGTCCTTCGTGCTAGAAAACACTACTCATGCATCATGATTTCAAAAGGAGCCGTTCAACTGCAGATCAATTAGCACTTTTTCATTCCCTCATTACCAAATCTTGATAAGAAGGAGAGCTAAATCGAGCTGGCGCGAGGCAGTATAGGATCAAAGATCGATAAAGCGCGTTTCCCAACCAAAAAAAAGAAAGGTTAGTGCGGATCTTTTGCTGACTTGTCTTATTTCTCCTGCCTTCTCATGCCCTCACTGTTTGCGTTCTCAGGTGTCGTCTATTTGCTTAAGAATTGCCATAATATCCCATGTCGCACTCGACGTGCTGTCATTGTAATTGATACGTACACGTGGCTGCTGGGCGGGGTCATTTGCATATAATTTCATTAACCTGTATGATAATGAATGTGGTGGGCTTGACGCAAGCAAAAGCCCTACTGCAGATGGATGACTGTTCAGAAGAATCACCGTAAAGCAATCCATTACAGCTGGGAGAGATTTTCTGCTGTATGCACTGGTACACAACACACTTAAGGACATTTTTACAGAGGCCATGCAGGCAACAAACACTGTTTGTGTTGTCTACACAGCCTCCTTCTGCTTTTAATTCTTTAGCCATGCTTGTCAAGGCACTCTTTCGAGTGTCCTTAAGGCCATCTTACACAACTACCAAATAAGAAAAAAACCCTTTAGATCACAGTGGAGTTTCATTATTTGATGTGATCTAACAGTAGTTTGGCCTGATATAACTGTGATTCGGACAATTTACATTTATTGCCTAATTTCTTTTATTTACTGTCTCTACACGTTTGAATAATTGAAAAAAATACTGCTATAACAAATAAATAATCATTTTTGGATTATTTCTGTCTTTTATTTTAGATACTAAGGGAACGACAGGAATATACATTATGCATTCCATCTCATTAATAAATTATTCTTTGCTGTAAAACCAACAGAAACTCACAGAAAAAAAAGATATACTTATATAAAGTTTTCCTTATATAAAGTATTCCTGCCGTCTCGATTTTGCCTATACAGGGCTCACGAGTGTACCAGTATACGAGTAATTCTCTTTACGAGTAGGGATTCATAAAAACGTATGTTTCAGCTTATGAGCAAAATGCCAGGTTATGAGTGAAATAGATTTCGCCGGCTGAAATCCGAGGGCATAAAGGTTCTTGTGAGACGCCCACCAACACTGTGCCCCTCAGTCACACAGTTAGTTAACTACCCAGTTCCTATATTGAGTTCATAGCGAGAGTGTTGTCTCAAACACTGTTTTTGTTTAATTAATATTCATTTCTTAACAGTATCGCACATACTGTAATGTACAAACTGTATCGTAGTGCATCTTGTGTATGACATTCTTACAGTACTGTATTAATGTTTAGTTGCAGAAATACTGAACAACACTCTCGACACTCAACATAAACAATGTTTTTTTCTCTTTTAGCTATTAAGGCACAATTATTAAATGGTATAATAAAATAATATTAGTCCATATTAGTCGTATTATCATTTTAAAAGTAATATTTTTGCTCGTCTGGAACGGACGACCCGAAATTGCTTTATTTCTTATGGGGAAATTCGTTCCTGCATACGAGCTTTTCAGACTAAAGTCCCGGAACGAATTAAAGTCGTACACCGAGGAACCAGTGTATACACAAAAAAATGTTCTATTAAAAAGCAATCAAAGCCATTTAGGGTGTAACAGTAGACCTGGCGCATTTTCATTCGGGCTTTTCAGTAACATAAGCTCGGCTCAAAACGAACGTGGGAAAGATTAATTTGAGAGATGCAGACTTGTATTTCACACACCTGCACTTTCTTAAAAAAACAAACAAATAAATAAATAAATCAGGGAGAATTGAACTAAAGGAGCTGATACAGCAGTGTGGAACGTGTTCACAGTGTAGCGTAAAATCGGAGGGCGGATTCGGGGCACACGGACAAAGAGGGCGAAATGAAAATTCAGATACATATCCAGTTTCTAAATAGCTCTCGAAACGTCAGTTCATTTCCATTTCGCATTTATGTGCAGTCATTCGTCTTGCTCTCCATCCCAGGACTGATTACGAAAACGCCGCGTGATCCACTACAAAAACGCATTGATTTTCTGTTCCTGTTTCCAATCACTGATTATATCCATGAGTAGACTTTAATGCAAGGAGTCAACCTGTCATGCCTAAGCGAAGTGGTGCGAGAGTGTGAATATCACCAAATAGGGCTTATTCAGTAATTGGCCTCTTCTCCTCCATAGTCCATCACTCAGTGTCATCCTTATAACACAGAATCACCTTTTTTCCGTCATTCACCCCTCTAATCCACACCTCCTCCTGAAATAACCGTGTGTAAACTAGTGAAGCTGCAAATGCAGCTAGAAAGCCAAAGATTAGGGAAACGTGAGAAACTGGGTAGAGGGTAAACGAGAGACAGGCGTAGAGAGAGGCATCAGGAAGGAAAGAGGTTTTAGTGAGGCTTGGACTTTAACATAAGAAGGATACATGAATGCTGAAGATAAAGCACTGCGCACGGAAAGAGAGGACGGCTGTGAACTTTTAAAGGGATTGCGAAAAGAATGCATATTCTCACACTTAAACACACACACACACACACACACACAAACACACACACACACGTGCACACGCATCCCTTAGATCGATTATGATTTTACTGGTGAGATGAATCGATTAGCAATGGTCTTATGTTTATCGTTCAGAAAAATACTTCTTTTGCAGTCGTGCTTTGTTTCAAGCATCTTCTTTTACGAAATAAAAATCCTTCGACGTTTGCTTGTTAGCCCGGTTCCATCTGAAATTCCTCCAAGGCACGTCGGGGAAAAAAAAAACAACTTCAAAACCTCTTTTTTTTTCTTTAGTTCCCAGCCTCAAAACACAGTTCTTGTGTGATGCCAGCAGTATGTTGCAGCCTCATCTGTGTGTGTGTGTGTGTGTGTGGAATGAGGGAGGGCTCTCAAAGGAGACTAGCTCAAACACCCCAGACTGCTACTACAAATGACTACTGGGGATTTTCCAGCCCATAGCTGTCTGATGCCATCTACTCAGGCAGAACCCTACTAATCCAACTAGATGTGAACTCGTGTGGAATAGAAATAACGACACACACGCCGAACACCCGGTTAAATACCAGCAACGCCGAGCGCATGCTACAACGTAATGAGGTACATAGATGAAAATGTACTGAAAAGTTAAAGCACCTGATTTAAATGGAAAATGTACGATGAAATACAGAATCATTTACAAAAAGGAAACAAAATGATCTGTGCGGTAAGCGGACGACCGGTTGTATAATTTCATGGTAAATTTTGTTACAGTACCATAACACGAACCTAATATTTTTCAGTCATAAAAGAGATCATTACAAACTTTAATCTGATCTAAGTTAACAGTGTCACACACACTTCATAATGAATTAATAGATGCTCAAATGTTAGTACAGATGTCATTAAATTCCTTGTTTCTGTATTGAAGCATTTATTGAAACATTAACCAAAGCTGTAAAAGAATTAAGAAGTGTTTGTATGTCCATTTCCATTTAAGGGATGTTTAATAATGTTTAGCAATGGTCTTAACGAAGCTACACCATGAACAAATAGCAACATCTATATTGGCACCAGGGACAATTTTCTTGCAGACTGCATATGTGGAGTTTTTTTATGTAACACTTATATACATGTACATGCAAGATATACATGTAAATATGATTACAGGTATATGTATAATTATTCTCTCTTAGCTCTGTAATTATGAACCCAATACAATTCTTTATCTCACTGCTGTTTATGTGCATCGGCCACTTCTGCACTTCTGCTTAGAAGCTAAATGCTTTTTATTGGCTCTGTACATCTGCCTTGCACAGTTGAATCTAATCTAATTTAATCTAATATGCACTTGAAAAAAAACATTGCACACACACACAAATATATATATATATATATATATATATATATATATATATATATATATATATATATATATATATATATATATATATATATGATATATATATATATATATATATATATATATTATGTGTGTGTGTGTGTGTGTGTGTGTGTGTGTGTGTGAGGAGGCACGGTGGCATAGTGGTTAGCACGTTTGCCTCACACCTCCAGGGATCCAGGGTTCGATTCCCGTTTTGGCCATGTGTGTGTGGAGTTTGCATGTTCTCCCCTTGCCTCAAGGGGTTTTTCTCCGGATTCTCCGGTTTCCCCCCCTCCAAAAACATGCACGGTAGGTTGATTGGCACAGTGGAAAATTGTCCCTAGTGTATGCATGTGTGTGTGATTGTGTATGTGTGTCCTGCGATGGGTTGGCATTCCATCCAAGGTGTATCCTGCCTTAATGTCCATAGACGCCTAAGATAGGCACAGGCTCCCCGTGACCCGAGGGAAGATCGGGTATAGCGGTAGAAGATGAGATGAATGAATGAATGAATGAATGTGTGTGTGTGTGTGCGTGTGTGTTGTTTTTTATTTAAGAAGCAAAAGCTTTTGTTTAGTGTCCAAAGCCCCTTTCACAGTACATCATAATACATATACTTTCTTTACATAAACATAGTTATAGTTAAATTGATAAATTCATTTGGTGAAATTTGTCACAGACATCCATTTGTACTTGGTTGACATGTACAAATCAGCACTTCATAAAGTCATCTTGATGCACAAACACAGTTTTCATGGCCTTGGGTAATGCCGTTCAGCATGGTTGTGATGGAAATGCCATCAATTTTATGACAGTGTCATTGACACTCAGTGATAATGCTTCCATTATGAGTTATGAGCCATGCTGCAGAGGGAGCAGCTGTAGCCTCATTACCTTGCTAGAAGCCATAGCCTGGAAAAGGTCTACAGATCTACACAGCTACTTTTTTATGCAAAAGCATGGCGTCTGTTTTTGTTTGCACCACTTTAGGAGAACTACCATTGTTTTAAATTAAGCGGATTTGAGAATACGCGGCATGCTAAGTGGTCGTGCTTCAAATGATGGGAAAAACAAAACAAAGATTTAGAAAAAAAAACAGCTACTGTAGAAGAAGTGCACTGAAAAAGAATTCACTGTAAGCCGTTCTGGATCCCTCTGTCTATTGTTAGGGGTGTAGTGTGGTTTTGAAGGGCTGTGAGTTGAAGTAATAACATCAGAGAACGGTCGTAAATGCATCGTGTAGGTTTCTCGTCAAGCCTGTTCTTAGTTTGACACAGGTACTGCTGTCTTATGTGTTCTTCTTTGTCTGCGTGTCTTAGATTAGATGTTTAAAATGTACTCTTGACAAACCTACCCTATTTGCATATTACTGTGGTGCTAAATAACACAGTTCGCACGTTGCATTTAGCACAACGCACCAGTCCCTCTGGAAACACTACAGAAGAGCTTTTCCTTTTCCTTCTTTCACAATCTCTCTCTCTCTCTCTCTCTCTCTCTCTCTCTCTCATTCTGTCCCCATTTTTCAAGGAGATGTTGACTATATATGTCTTGGGGTGCTCTGTTTTGGGTCATTACAATCTCCTGGACCGCTTTGCTAATCAGAGCCCTGGGATTTAAGCTTGGACTGTTGTAAACTTTGCAGCTAAATCTCAGCCTAGTCCTGCATCATCTTTGTAGCCCATCTAACACCTAAAGGCCGGAGGCGAAGGGTCAGAAGCAGGTCTTAGGACGTATACATGATTTCTGATGTCTACAGTAAGGTCATAGAGAGAGTCTCAGGCTGCAGAATGTTGTTTATGGGTCTCCTCTGCAGATGCTGGCCATCTCTATACACACTGCCGCATATCTCAGAGGACACGCAGAGGACCAATTAGTCTTGAGTTTGTTGTAGTGAAACATTGTACTCTGTAGGATTTAACAAAATTAGTTAAGGTACGATAAAAACTGAAAACATGACCTCCTGCGTTCCATTGCTCATTTTCGTGTCCTGATTTACATTGTTAGAGAGGTACTTGCTATCTGCTGCAACAATCTGAAATGAAGATAAATGGGATTTTTTTATTGGCAGAAAAGTCAATTTATTAAGCTGGCACTTGGCGGTTTGTTAGGACTGGATTTAAACAGTCTTAGACCTTCATGACAACATTTTGCCTACAAGATATAACACTGCATGATTCCAAGATTGAAATCTCCAAAATACTCATAGGAATTGTGGGGAGAATCTGTGCATGTGACTATCCTTTCTATATTTTATATATAACCATGTAATGTCTCAGTAAGGTTTTGGCCCACTATGAGTCGCAAGTCCCGCACACGAATACGTTTCTTATTAACAATATGTTATGTAGTGGAAGTTTATTGTGCATTCAAAACATCACTAGATGTTTGATCACTAGAACTCAGGGTTTGTAGTATACAAATTAAAAGACTTCTGGTAACAATGCAATGGTTAACAACAACAACAACAATAATAATAATAATGTGTTAAGGGGCACAGAGGCTTAGTGATTAGCACATTCGCCTCATACCTCCAGAGTCTGGGTTCGATTCCCGTCTCGGCCATGTGTGTGTGGAGTTTGCAAGTTCTTCCTGTGCCTCAGGTTTTTTTTCTCCAGGTTCTCCGGTTTCCTCCCGGTCCAAAAACATGCACGGTAGGTTGATTTGCACATTGTAAAATTGTCCCTAGTGTATGAATGTGTGTGATTGTGACTGTGTGTGTGTGTGTGTGTGTGTGTGTGTGTGTGTGTGTGTGTGTGTGTGTCTTGCGATGGGTTGGCATTCCATCCAGGGTGTATCCTGCCTTAATGCCCATAGACCCCTGAGATAGCCACAGGCTCCCCGTAACCCAAGGGAAGATGGGATAAAGCAGTAGAAGATGAATGAATGAATGAATGATGTGTTATGTTAAATAAAAAGGCCTAACAAAGGCCTAATAAAAAGGCCTTGTTACACTGTATATGGATCAAATGATATCTTAACATCTTATCTCAGTATTAAAGTATTTAGGTATTAAACAGACTTTACTCTTTTCACTCTTATCATTTTTTACCATTAGTCACTTTTACAAGTTTCAATGCCTATTAAAGTGTGCCACCTTATACTGTAGTAGAAATAATTTTCTTCTACAGCACAAGTAGAAGTAATGATTTTATTAAAGCATTCTTCCTTCCTTCCTTCCTTCCTTCCTTCCTTCCTTCCTTCCTTCCTTCATTCATTCATTCATTCATTCATTCATTCATTCATTCATTCATTCATTCGTCTTCTACCCCTTTATCCGACCCTCCCTCGGTGCCTATCAAGGCAGGAAACACCCTGTATGGCGTGCCAACCCATCGCAGGGCACACACTCTCACATTCACACACATTCATACACTAGGGACAATTTTTCCAAGGTGACAATGTACCTACCATGCATGTTTTTTAGGACCGGGGGAGGAAACCGGAGAACCCAAGAGAAAAAAAAACCTCCTGAGGCACGGGGAGAACATGCAAACACATGGCAGAGGTGGGAATCGAACCGCCAACCCTGGAGGTGTGAGTTGAATGTGCTATAATAATATAATAATATAATATAATATATAATAATATAATAATAATACTATAAAATAAAAATAATAAAATAAACGAAACAAAAACATTAACATGCGTATAAGAGTTCAACTCTGTTTTGATGCTACGGAAGCCATTTTCAGAACCAGGTTCTGATTGAAATCTTCATTCTGTAGATCTTATAGGCATTCTGTAGGCATATAAAATAAAAACCTAGTTTCTTAAGTGTGATGTGTCAAATTATGTTATAAGCAGATCACAGGGGGAATTTTTTTTTGGCTGCTTTCCACGGTTCAGCCTCAGTGACATCTGATGAGTTTCCATTCTGCTCCAAAACGATACAGGACATTAGAATATGTATATATAAATCAGAAATACTGCAATGGGCTGCAGTGTCTTCTTTTCACGCTGAGAACTCTGAAACTTCCAGATCCTTAGGGAATAGACTCAGTGGGCAGTTGGAAAAAAAAAAGAAAAGAAGTAAACAAATATTTCCGATTATTAATGAATACTGGACTAAGTAACAAATCTCCTAATGTCTCCTTGTGATCACGGTCTGATTTTGTTAACAAAACAAAACGTACCAGATTTATTGATTAAAAATCAATAAATGATTAAAAAAAATAAAAAAATGATTAAAATTATTGCAAAGAATTATTAAATAATTTCCTGAGTAAAATGTGGGTGATGCTTGCTGAAGCAAACCGCAGTTCCCGGGCCCGACCACTTAGAGCCTGGTCTGTTTAATATTTACCATTGACTTCGAAATGCTAGTTCGTTCGAAGAGACAAGTGTTTAGACACTAAAAACGGCCGTTTTGGTTGTTTTTTCGGGAGGGGGCGGGAGTGATGCAGGTGACTTCAAATTACCCAGCATCCGACTCCCATTGATGTGCCGAGCGTTTAGAGATGTCACATGACCCTGTGCCCGAGTTTCGTTTCGCAGATTTTTCACGTTTGCGGCCGTGTGATGCCATGCTGCAGTCCTATGTTTGCGTTTTCCTCCATCTCACCTATAAGTGGATATGGGCCAAACAGCGGAGCGTCAAATTTCCTTATTCATTCTCTATGGGGCCAGAATGTCGCAGATTTCCCAAAATTCCGAATAGGTGTGGGTTCGGTATATGATCGTGATCCCCCTACGAGTGGATATGCCATATGTGCATGTCGGACGCTCACAGGCCGAAGTGTGAGGCACGAAATATCGGCCCAATTCATTTTCTATGGGAAAAAATTCCCTCTTTTTGGCCCCGCGGATCGGAATTCCGCAGGGTGATTCCTTATAAAAGTAAAAGCACGCCTCACACCGATATGAGATACGATTCATGAGGATCGGACAAAAACTGCGGGACGAGTTACGTGCCGAAAAGTTGACGGAAGCTAGAGAGAGATTATATAATAGTGATGCTTTTGCAAGCACCACTAAAAAAATGGAACCAAGAACTTGTATGTTGCAGCTCAGCTACAATTTTACAACACTTGTTCTCTCCATTTATGAATAACGACTGCGGGCCTGTTTGATACTGCAGTCATTTTTCAATCAAAAAAAAAAAAAAAAAAAAAATCCATTCCCACTAGTAATTCCCTGTGAAAATGACAGTGTAGAAAGACCCTTTGAAGTAGACTTTTCATCACTTCAGTGTGGGATAACCCTGCAAATGTCTGCCTAAGCTGGTACCCCTTTGAAATACAGTGTATAGGGTTCATCACCTGCGAACGGACTGCAGATTCTTTCCTGCAATACACTCCTCCTTTATAGAGTAGATGAACCTAGGAGAATATTTGGTCTCTATGCAAGGCCATGTTTATATATAACACCACTATGTAGGTGAACAATGAAAGCGAGTTCGTGTGCACACTACCTACACCTTATGCGCATTTGAGGGATTGACATGATTATTATACTCTATCCTGGCTGCTGTAACACTGAAATGTTCACACTGTGGGACGAATGTAGGTTTATCTTATCTTATCTTATTCACTGTGTAACATTTATGTTTATACTGGATGTATACTGTTTATACTTTCTTTCTTTCCTTCCTTTCTTTTTTGCTCTCTCCAGAGTCGATTAATAGTCTCATTATTTTGAGGCTGCCTGTTTTTATCAAGTCTAACACTACGCTATGCTCTGATATGTAAAGGAAGATGTATTATTCTTCAGAGTTTATTAGAACTCTGCTGAGATTTAAACCGACCTTCCACTTAATATCATACCTCTCTAGATCTATAAACCCTCTTATCCAGAGTGACTTAAAATGATCTCAACAGAGCAGCTGAAGGATAAAGCAAAAGGAGATTTGCCAATGGGGTAAGCACAACCGACTTAGTAAGAATTGTTGAAACTAGCATTAATATCTAGTCGATAAGAAATTATGCTATACCTTGTGATCAGACAAAAAAAAAAAAGCCACGTTTTAAGCCTTTTCTTAAACACTAGTGGTAGCTTGGTGGTGTGATTTGAACCTGCAAGGTTCTGGTTCAGAGGCCTCCCTTCTAGGGTTTATAAACACAAGTTGCAACCTTTCTCAAGATTCTTGATATCAGAATTTTTCAGGGTTGTGTTTGTCTTAAAATTAGCACGACATTCTATTTGAACATTCACTTTATTCTTGGACTTTGTTGTTTCTAGTGAAATTCAGCTCAAAAGGAGTTTTTTTCCCCAGACTGAACATGTACAATTTTCTTACTTTACAATGTATAGTCTAAAATAATGCAATGTGATTTTTAAGACTTTTTTTTTATCTTTCATGGCAAACAAAAACAAGACACATTTTATTTCACATTTCTGCTGTTGTTGTTAGACTAATTAAACCTGTTATTTGAAATGATAAAGGATGCTCCATTAGTACACTGTATGTTATAAACAGAGAATTATCTTTAACATGTTTGTATTGTGCATTTTCCTCTTGTGCGCCTCATCGATTACACAAATCAACCGCAGCCTCTCAAGCTGAAGGTCAGCACATGCTTCTTTGCGTCTTTAGAAATTCTGTCATCATGCTTTTTATTAGCAGCCATTCAGATTTGACAGATATCTTCTGGGAATCCCGGTAACAGATGGTACATGGAATAGCTGGGACTTAAATCTGCTATGCAGTACTGTTTCTGTAGAAGTATCCCCAAGAACAGGATATAGAGTGTATTTTTTATACCTTAGTTAAAAAATGATGTCGGATATGTACCACATGTGAAAAACATCCTGAAATGCTGTTTCCTTTTTTCTTTTAAGGGCAGGTCTGGCAGAGTTTAGGAAACTATCTTTACTATCACTGCTCCACTAATGCCAGACTGAAGTGCTCTAACATGCCTAAAAGCGAACAAAATAATTTCACTGTAAATTATTTTCATTTTAAATAAGCAAGAGGACAGTGCATTTCGAACGGACTTATATCTAGCACACATTATGAACAATATTATGAACCACTTATCAGTGGCATAGAATGAGCCACAAGATTATATTTTAGATTCTTTTTATTTTTCACAGAATGGTACATAATGGATCCTCAATGTAAAGTGGCTTCGATTGGGTATGTAAGAATTGAAATAGTTGGTTGTAATTTGGCTCTTAAAGCTTAATTTCCTGGCATACGAGACAGGATTTTAGTGACCCAGTTATTTTCCTTTAACTCAATATCAGGTACCCAAGCAAACCAGTGGACTAAAAATGTATAACTCAAATTCCATTGCATTTTGCATAACCTTACATTTTTCAGATAGATTATGTATGAGAGTTGGCCTGCACAGAAAACGAAACCTGCATAATCATCTGCCCAAGTTATTTTCGAGGCTCCAATATTAGCCAGCTCCTTATCTAGTGCAAAGCCAGGCTTGCACGATCCCCCTCCACGTCCTCCCTCCTGAGCTGTTGGCTGCAGACATGGCAGGATTGAAGGAGGGAGGACTGGGAGGCAAGAGCGGTCCTCATGTTCCTTAAAACTCCTTCTACCAGAGCTCGGAGAGGGAAGGAGCCTCAGCCCATTAACATATGTTTTCCTGCAGGGCTTGTTATCTGTTCTTTCCAAAGCAGCAGATGAAGGACTGTACAGAAGGAGAACGACAAGTTAAAAATTTGTGTTTCCCCTGAGAGGAGTTGACAGGCTAGGCTGAGTGATATCGTCACGCTTTGCTTGCAAGCATGAGGGAGGTATGACTGCGTCACAGCAATGTGTTTTTGAGGTAAGATGGTGTCAAGTAGATTTATCATCGAGTCATATTGATGAGGTGCTCGCCCAAAGGTTTTTGCTGACAATGTTAATTGGAAAACACGCTTTGGTTCAATCCTGGAGGAGATTGGGGTTTGAAGGAGGACATTTTTCTCAAGTAATAAAGCAAAGTTCATTTTATAACTAATTTCGGCAAAATGCAGGAATATAATTTATATAAATTGCGGGGCATGCCATATCGATCCCTTAAGGGCAGAACATACATTTATGAGGCGGGGAACTTATGCCTCTTTATAATATTAGACTGAAATTGTGCTGTGCCAGGTACCTTTGTTCCTTGTATAAATCATAATTCAAGTTCTACTGCAGAATGAATTGGACCTTCTGCACAGGCAGAGTTCACTTGGCACTCTGTCCTGAACCTGAGGTAATTAATTCCCATAAGCCACAGCAACGAATTCCAACAAGAGGTGATGTTGAGGCTAGTATCTACTCATAGAGAGAACAAGCATGAGAGGCAGACAGAGTGTAAAAAGGTATAAAGAGATTTCCCTCTCTACTAAGCATGAGATAGAAATCCCCTGTCTCAAATACTGCAAATTCAAAACACTGTCAAAATGAGTTTGCTTCTCTGAGGTGTATCACAACATTTTTGTTTAATATTCATTATGAGCTCTATTTTCTTTTTTCTTTTCTTTTTTTTGCCTACCAGGCAGCAGTACCAGAGGAAATAGGATATAGAGCAGAAAAAGTTGAACAAAGTGCTCTCTGTATGCGCACAATTGGGAATGAATATCTCCTCGAAGCATGCTTATTTAATAGTGCAAAAAGTTAATTTAATCAGAAGGAGGAGTGTTGTGTCAAATATAAGGCCTCGGGGCCCACAGCCTCATTTCATTTGGCCTGTGTGATCTTGGGTGGGGGGTGGGGGGGGGGGGTTGTAACAAAAAAACCCATCTATATTACACTTCTGTTTAAAAATTTCAAACTGTTATTTAACAGTTCACAGCAAAATCCGTAGCCTACCCAGATGGTTGTACATGCAATCCAGTTTCTCCTGAGGCGGGCTTGAGCATGGCCTGAAATGCATTGTTAAAATCAATGCCTGCGTGCTACACTTGAAGTAGGTCACACTCACGTCTAAAATTGATTTCGAAAGCGTGTTGTGCTGGCAGTGGCATAACCGCAAATTAATTGGATGAGGATTGGGCATAAAATATAGTCAGACTTTTCTCACCTTTACAGTCGAATTATATCAAAAATAATACAAAATAATGTGGCTATTAAGGGACTTATAGGTTAAATCCTGATTCTACTTTCCTTTTCTACCAGCTGCTCAAGTCAAGTCAAGGGGATTTTATTGTCATTTCGACTATATAGAGCCAGAACCTACATATAACAACATGACACATCACAACATAGAATACAGAGCTGAGGACTAGGCTAAGTTGACCTAGCTACATAAAGTGCATCATGTGCAACCTGGTGCGAACAATGCAAAACAAAACCCTGTGATTAGACAACACGAGGCGGTGCATGACAAGTACACAAAATAGTGCAATATTCAATTGATAGCATTATAAAAAAATATATATTTGACAAAACTAATGTGGTAAACAGTATGACTGATGTGCAAACAGAGCAAGCAGAGCAGCTGTAGTAATAGTGAAATGTGCAAAATGAGCATGTAAACAGTACTGTGTCTTACCTCGACATTTCTGCGTTCATAGTGGTGCTTCCTGGCTAGTAGCAACAGAAATCGCAAACCTACATCATCCTAATATGTTATTCCATTTTCGTATTACAGCAGCCGGTATTCATATTTTGACCTAATGGCCGAGCACGTTAATAGGTTTTGTTTCTTTTTTACTCTATATTATAATTGTGTTAGTCACTAGAACAGGGGTCTCCCACCTTTTTACACCACAGCCCAGTTTCATTATGAAAATATCCTCACAGACCAACTGGTGGGGTGTGTGGGTGTGTGAGTGTGTAAAATAGATCAGAACCACGTTTCATGTACTTCTAGTTGATATTTATTTTACATGAAACAGTCACATTTCATCTCTATCGCAGCTTACTATAACAATCAGACAGATGAAGGTCAAAGGATACACACACACACACACACACACACACAAAATAAATTCACTAAAATGTACGTTTTATGTTTCGGTTCAATATCATCTCACGTCAATATTGTCTCATCGAACCTTGGTATGTTGTGTTAGTGTATCATTTCATGCCTACTCTGTACTATGTAATTTTCATTCGTGTGTTTGTTGATGTGGCTAGAATACTAAGGCCAGACGTGATGTGCTGTTGCTGTATGGCACCATGCTGAACTCAAGGGCATGTGCTATGCAGCAGTATTTCACAGAGAGTGAAAACGGTGCACTGACGCATGCTAGACGTGGAAAATAAATGAATAAATAAATAAATAAACTCAGTTCTGAAATTGGATAGTGAAATCTTGAGCTTTAACTTTGTTTTTTGATATTTTTGTCCTTCTAAAGTGAAACTAAAAAAAAAGAAAAGTGAGCTGAATGTTTCTCTCGGATTGTTCTCTTGTACGAGAGATCTTTACCCGAGTCTGGTAACTCCGCCTCCCATCCATTCATGACGTGGGGTTTTGTATCACACTCAGTTGGCAAGGCTTATTTCATAATAACCAAAATGTACAGTAATGATGACCCATGTGGCATACAGTAGAGTCATCATGCTACACATCTCAGGAAGACGTTTCTCTTGACTTCTCATAGTTTCCCCTGATGTGGTTTATGCAATAGGATCTGCATCCCCTGACTAAGCATGTGTGTCCTGTCTTGAGGCTGAGCTCAAGGTTGTGGGTGAGGAGTCTGTCAGGATGATGAGTGAGGCTAATTGAGGAGAAGCAGCATAGTCCGGGCTGGGGATTGACAGTTAATCACGGCCATGTTAAGGTCTTGAACAGGGGAAACCACTACCTCCTGTTCCACCATAACTCCTGAGACCTCCTCAACCTCTGCTTCTCTCTACACCTCGGCAGCCCTCAACATCTGACTGAGATGTATGTCATATATATTATAGGTTTTCCTGACTTTCACACACACACACGTGTCAGTGCTTTTCTTTTTGCTTTTACCTTTGAACAAAGCACAACTTTAAGCTTTTAGTCTCTTGATGTCCAACCCATGGATTGAAGGCTCAATCAATAACTCAGAATCTTTATGGTGTTTGTTAATTCACAGATTGTAAACAATACCGCATTATGTTAGCACGCAATAAAAAACAACTTTTATTTTTGACTCATTTGCCAAAATTATCCAAATGTATCACTTCACCATTGCACATATTCTTATTTTTGGGTCATTTGCTAAAATGACTAACACGTATCCTTGGGGAGTAACTAGTTACGTATCGCCGTTATGTAATTTAATTACAAAATAAAAGTAGCAGTTAAACGTTACAGTTACTGCGAAAAAAACGTGTAATTAAATTACAGTGACTTTTGAAAATGTTGAAGATTACAAATCCCAAAGACCACCGCCTAACACAACACTTGTGTTGGTGGTAGCCCAGTGGTTTAGGTATTGGCCTCTAGACCGGAAGATCACGGGTTCAAACCCCACCACCACCAAGCTGCCACTAGTGGGCCCTTGAGCAAGGCCCTTAACCCTCAATTGATCAATTGTAAGTCGCTCTGGATAAGGGCGTCTGCTAAATGCTGTAAATGTAAACACTTGTGCAAAGACTAAACAAATCTTGCCCCTTTTAATGTACACAGTATTTTCTCTGCGAAAAAAAAAAAACAAACCTAGAAACTCACATCTCACTCGACTTTACTGCTTTTATCGAGTTGCTTAAAAGCCTAAGGTGTTAGATATCTTGGGGTCTTTGTGAGTCCAATGAATAAAGTTTTAATCTAAAAATTCTTCAGTAGTTCAGTCTGCCATTGATGTGAAACTGTTGCTCCAGGATTCAAACGGTAAAAAAAAATCATTTGGGAATAGTTAAGTCCTGATGTCATACCCAGATTTAAGCACAAAATGAATCAGTTGTAACCTTGTTGGTGATTGTTCTTTATCCTACCGCTGGTTATGTCTTCACTTTGGACTCAAAACAGCCTCCAGCTTTCCTAGCATAGTTTCTTGAAGACTTTGGAAACCATACTGTGGGATTCAGATTCTGTTCACAAGATTGCATCACACAATTCGTGCTGTCTTGCTGCAAATACTATGTTCTTCCTCATCCCAAAGGTTTTGGTGACTGCGAAGGCTACTGACCTCATAGTTCGGCTTATGAACCCACTATATGAAAACTGTTCTTTCATGATATAGTGCATCGTAATGCCTGGGAGTAGTCATTAGAAGATGGTAAATCAAGGACATGGAGGCAATTCAGGCAATTTGATTGGGATTAACAAACCCAAAACATGCCAAGAAACCTTCCGCACCCCATTACACCACCTCCACCAGCCATGCCTGTTGACACAAGGGAAATTTGGTCCATGGAGTCATGCTGTGTGCACCAGATTCTAACCCGACCATCTGTGTGCCTTGGCAGAAATTGAGATTTATCAGAAACGAAAGTGTTGTGCATGGAAACCCCAGGAGATCTGTAATTACAGAAATACTCAAACCAGCCCATGTGGCACCAACAACCGTGCCATGGTCCAAAATCATTGAGATCACAATTATCTAATGTTTGACCCGAAGCTGCTGGCCTCTATCTGCTCTTATACACTGCAGCTCCATGACTGGCTGATTTGCTAACCGTATCAGTGTACAGGTATACATGTATTTTATATAGTGCCCAGTCTTTTTTTTTTTTTTTTTTTTTTTACTGTAGAATAAAATGCTTCCCATCTCAATTCCCAACATGTCCTACACCATACTGTTGGCTAAATAATTCACTTTTCATTTAGATGAAAGTCAAAGCACATTAAAGTGCTATGCGATAAAATAGAAGTTCATACATTTCCATATAATTGAGCCTTTCTTCTCATTATTGTATACGGGTGGCAGGGTTATTTGAACACCTTTATTGATCCAGTAAATAACTGTGGATTTTCTCTAAGTAAAAGTCTTTACCCGTGATCAAGGTCACTAGTACACTGGTAATGAAAAAGATGGAAAAAAAGGAATACGGGACACTTTTCAGTGATTTATGGCACATTCTTTCTCTTAAGTCTGAGGAATAAAGATCAGTAGTGTTTGTGCTTATGGGCTCCATGTTGAATGCCTTATAATATGCCTCATGTGTCACTATTGATCTAAATTCCAAGGATATTTGCCTCAAGCTATATGATTAAATTATGGCTGCATAGTGTTCTAAATACAGCTTTGAATTGTGTTGGGTACATGTTTTTTTCCCCCCATGAAATAAATAAATCTTTATGAGCACTTAAATAGCTGTAAGTGTGTAATCCTGTTTTGAAAGAAGGGCTCTGGATAAGCACATGTAATTCTAAAACCTCATTCCCTTATAATTTAAGTGAATTTTACACAAATATCAAAAATAGAAAGAAGGCAATAAGTGACTTCTGTTTATACTTGTACAAAATAACTATATATATATATATATATATATATATATATATATATATATATATATATATATATATATATATATATATATATAATATATAATATAAGCGATGAGAATGTTGAACTGTTTTTGATGATCTGAAAACCTCTAAAGTATTTAGTTTATCAGATTAAAAAATATATTTTTGTAAATTCAGAGTGTGGAAATAGTGTTCAACCAGAATCATAATTAAAACACATACAAAAAGCTTAGGGGGTACGGTGGCTTAGAGGTTAACACGTTCGCCTCACACCTCAAGGGTTAGGGGTTCGATTCCCACCTCTTCCGTATGTGTGTAGTTTGAATGTTCTCCCCGTGCCTCAGGGGGTCTTCTCTGGTTCCCTCCCCTTCCAAAAACATGCACGGTAGGTTGATTGGCACCTTGGAAAATTGTCCCTAGTGTGTGAATGTGAACGTGTGCCCTGTGATGGGTTGGCATTCCATACAGGATGTGTCCTGCCTTGATGCCTGAGACAGGCACAGACCTCCCATGATCTGAGGGAAAACTTACATTTAAATATTGGTCGCAGATGTTCCTCGACTATTAAAACTGTTTCGTGGTAGAAAATGAAAATTGATACAAAATCCAAAATCTAATCTCTTAGATATTTTGCGCTTGGATACAGGACCTACATGACTTACGGTCCTGCTTATTTTTAAACCATAGCAATAGCACAATGTTTTAAATAACAAGGTTAATCTTAGTTAAAAGAGAATATGTAGAGACATTGTCATAGCCATGTGCTAATTTTGGCTAGTGACCATTTTTCATTTAGCCACATGCTAATTTTGAACATATCTGCTATTGCATTTAGCTAGCTCTAAGTTGGTAACAGAGCTACTTAGAGCTTGTTTTCAGAACAAATGGTTACCTTTGTCTTTAGGGCCACAAATGAATCAGCGTGACATACAGTATATCCGCAAAAAGAAACACCAGTGATGAGTTTTATGGTGAGCGGTGAGTTTTCACAGCAGCATAAATAAACCAGTTTTCACATTTAGAGAACTGCTTGATAAACCTAGCAAACAATGTGTCACACACACGTCCTGGGAGCTACTTCTGTAAGTTATTAAACTAAATGTAAACAGGATGGCATGCAGGCTCCAAAGTTAACATGCAGACGAGACAGCTGTGTCCGCCGTGCTTAATCTTTCATTGGGCACTTGTCCTTGTAGAACAGAAGTACAAGTCTGCTTCACCGAATTGCTACATGCAACACTGCCTCTAAATCTGACCAACGGACTTAGCTTAGCGTACTCCGATGTACAGTATATCGGCTTTTTATTTAGTCATTTTTCTTCTGTAATTGTTTTTCTCCACAGTCACTGCTACAACGGGAATCGAACTTATTCCTAAGAACTTTTTTTTTTTTTACCTGGTATCCTGTCCACTGGTAAGCCCCCCCCCCCCCCCCTGGCCCCCCCCCCCCCCCCCCCCTCTTTTAACTCGGACAATTAATGATAGCTTCTTTGTGCTTCTACCTAGCACTAAACACACACTAACTATAATAGAGATGTATACATCCACCATAATATAAGTACTTTTTACATGCCAGATGAGAAAAGAGCGTTCCTTTTTAGCAAGGCCGGAACACACGGCATATGCCCTCTTTGCTTGTCCTCGCTGCATTGCCCCTGCAAGCTAATACCACGCAGCTCGGAGGATTTTCAAAAGGTCAAATCGTGCGGGATGCGGCACTCTCTGTCTCCTGCCTTTGGCAACAAGAATTGCACAGACAGCAGCTCCAGATAAAGGCTTATCTGCCTCCAGCTCTGGAGGGCACTTGCTATGGTCACGATGGTTCCATCTCTGTTTTTATTCACCCCCCCCCCCTTCTTATCTAGGATTTGATTCCATGCTGCTGTGGGCATCCTCGTTCTTCATTCTTGTTCCCTAATCTTGCTTTTTTTTTTTTTTTCCTTCCTTGAGGGTGATGTAGTGGTTGGGGCTAAACAAATTTCAAACAAGAGTTCTCTCTTGTTCTCTGTTTTCTACCTGAGGACCCCTTTTGCCAGGCAGAAGAGTTTGTCCCCTGAGGCTGAAGAGTAATTGCGCATAGCCTGTCATTTCTGAGATAAAGAGCCGGGATGCTGTCAGCAGGATGCCTTATTGCCGAAGATGTCTCATTTTCTCAGGGACAGATCAGTGCATGCAGCCAGGACCGGTGTAGACAATGTTTGAGGTTTTATTTGTTATCACAATCCGGGAGCAGTTTTGCAGTGCTCCCGACACGCTTTGATGTGTGGCACATCGCGTCCAACACACACGTCATCCGGAATACACTGCAGATTTATCCGCAGCCTTGGAGGTCCACGGTGGCTGGCGTGTCCACGCGTTCTGTCTATTTTGAGCAGCACGAGGACAGACGCGCTCAGCGTGGGACTTGCTTCTGTCTGCTCTGGAAGCCCATTACTGAAGCTTTGTGTCTTTTTAACGGATACACACCAGATAGAGGAGAACAAGTGACGGGAGGGGAATCGAATCAAAGGAGAGGAAACGAGAGAGAGAGAGAGAGAGAGAGAGAGAGGGAGAAGATGAAGGGAAGAGGAGAGGTAGAAAAGAGAAAAAGTAATTAGATAGGGAAGGCTGTTTGTAGTTCGGGCTCAGGTGAATGAGATGAAAAGATGACGGACCTGATAGATAGTGAGGTTAAAGAAACGAGAATGTGCGAGAGATCTCGGAAAAAGACGGAGTGTGTGATGGAGTATGCTGAGCAGGTGAGGACAGATATTGCCCACACCTAGGGCTATGTGTTAGAAGTCGGAGATGGAAGGGTGTCGCTCTGTGCTCCACGGATACTACAGTGGAGATGAAAATTGATTTTTGCAATGCAGAAGGTTTCTTCTATTCACCGGTGCCAGCTCTTTTATGTGTGAGCTTGTGTATCTGTGCATCTAGTGTAGATTAGTAATTGAATACGTACAGTTCTAATGGCAATGAGGAAACGTATATTTATTTCTATTTATATATCTCTATTTATTTAACCACTTACTATTCTGGGTCACTCATGGCCCATGAGATCGGATTAAATATATCATGGATATGTATTTTTACACATGCTATATGTTTACACGACCCTCTATATCACATTCTTTTAAAAATGTTTTTCTCTTTAGTACCTAACTTAGGTTTGGACTTGGCTGCAGGCAAAGTGGAATTTATCAATAGTCTGACAAATCTAATAGTAAAATACAGTTTTATAAGAGTAAAGTAAAAGTGTGTTTTTAATACTGAATTTTTAAAGAAATCATCATTAAAAAAAACGTAAAAAACAGTCCTAAATATTGATATTTTTTTCAGATATCCGAATCTTTTAGACGTTTAATACATTCTACATTCGTTGTGTGTTCGGGTCATTCTATTTTCTAAAGAGCTGCTTTCCTACCTCAGCGTGCTCAATATGGCACCGCATTAAGATGCCTTGTAATTGCATTTTATAAAATAATTGCACAGGAATGATTGGTAATAATGCTTTCTTCTAATGGAACAATAGTATGTTTGATTGAATGGCCAAACCCATTCATGCGAGTGATGAAAGAAAACAAAATGCAATTAGTTACATTATTGTACCGTGAATGCCATTGAGTTTAAATGCTAAATAAATGCCAGATTTCCGCGTTTGTTTGTTTTGTTTTTTTGCGTAGGTGTGCTTTTTATTTATATTTTGTTTTAGAAATGCACTACATGCACGACAACAGAACAAAATAATAAAAATATCAGGGTGGAAAACTGGAATATGATGAAATATCCATATACACATTTCCCAGCTTTTGCAGAAGTTCACACAGAGGGAAGGGACATCTTTCAGCCTTGGATGTATTAACTTCCTACAATGTGTTCTCTCTCTCGCTCTCTCTCTCTCTCTCACACACACACACACACACACACACACACATGTATTTCTAGATCAAACCGTTCCATGTGCAGGTAGGTTATGAGTCACATTACTGCAGAATGGGTGTTTGATCCTTTTAGAATGCAGGGCACACCTGCACTCATTGTAGAGTAGTGTATGAGAAGAGAGCGCGAGCCAGACCGACAACATGATTTATGCTGCCAGCCTATTCATATCACCACAGTGGATATGCATGTTGAGCTCAGAACTCTGTGAAGCACTACTCTGATTGAGGAAATGAAAACCACTATGTCTGGATCAGAGAAGTTTGAAATGTGGGTTGGGGGGAGGGGGGGATGCTACGCAGGTCCAGTATGGTAGTATTAGGCGTGTAGCATAATATCGGCAGCTGGAGATCTTTAGTGTACCAAATATTTATTGTATATCTGTATGGGAAGGGGTGTAGCGCAGTGGTCTAAGGTGCTGGGCTAGTGATCGGAAGGTCAGGGGTTCGAGCCCCTTTATCGCCAAGCTGTTACCATTTTGTCCTTGAGCAAGGCCATTAACCCTCTGTAACTGACCCGGTACTCTGACCCAACCTTTCAAACAAGCTGGGATATGCAAAGAACGAATTTCACTGTGCTGTAATGTATATGTGACAAATAAAGGCTATTCTTTTCGATTCTGTATATTCGTATTCATCTTCAAAACCACAACGCCCACTGTATGACAAACCAACAAAACAACAACAAAAAAATAGGTCTGGTAGAAAAGAAATATTTCAGAAAATTTCACAATCTTTGAATCGCTCTTCTGTCTATCAAACAAATGTCAAATGTAAACCACGAAAGAAAATTTTAAAATTCTGGACAACAATATTTAAATAGAATTACTGTATGTTTCTTCAAATTGTTAGATAGAGTTGTTTAGTTGCAACACCATAACAGACGTGGAAGACACATGCGCAGACATAAATAAAGACTATGTAGATAAGAATAATGGTATAAATGTGATATAGTTGTCAGAGATCCACGAGCCACCCCCCCCCCCCCCCCCCCCCCCCCCCCCCCCCACCCCCCCACCCCCCCCCCCCCCCCCCCCTTCTAGTATTCAGTCCTCCCACTCTGCTGCTCTGCTGTCCCTCCTTTACCTGTTCCCTTTAGAAATGGAATTCAAAATTAAGTCTTAAGTGCAGTTGTGGGGAAAGGGTTGGGAAATTCATGCACAAGCTGGGTTGATAGAGGGGGAAAAAAGCTTGCACTTGCAGAACGTTTGAGTTTCTTTGTCCTTCAGGATCCCAGGATCTAGAATAATGTAGTTGAATTCATTCATATCCTAAGGTAGTATAAATGTATTTATCTTCCTTGTGTGTGGGTGTATGTGTGTGCGTGTGTGTGTGTGTGTGTGTACTCTTTCTGCTCTTGCTTTTTCCTCCCTGCATTAAGATTTAGCCCATCCTGCTATCCTCCATTAGGCTGAGAAGAAATGGTCACTTTTCTCCACAGGCTCCACTTCTCTCCATTAAAGCAGTTCCATGTGCTTTTAAGAAGCCTAAACCGTATTGACGCCGAGATGTTCAGTAAACAAAAGAATGCCGGAAATGTGCAATTGTTTATTCTTACTGAACATGCGAGCGTGCTGATGCTCTGACCTTTGTGATAAGTAATCCGTGGAGAGGTTTTCGTACGCTTCTTAAACATCTCCGGTTCTAGTAGAACAGTACGAACTCGCCGCACAAGGGCCAGGCAGCAAACAAGTCTTTTAATTGTTTGTTTGTCTATTTATTTATTCATTCGTTTAATTTGACTGGCCATGGACGCAAAATAAAAACCTCTTGCGCATGTGTGTGTGCAAAAGGAGAAAACAGACTGAGCAAGTAGTTAGGCAAGGATGACCTTCGATAAAAAGTAAAAAATAAAATAAAATAAAAAGCAGAAAAAAAGAGCACACAAGGACACTGATGCTGAGACCACACAGGAAGAGGCCAGCATGCAGCAACATATTTAAACTTGTTTCCTCGCAACGGTTTAGATTACCTTCTGTAGAATGCTCCTACAATGCTTTGCAAGGTGACCTTGGTACTTGGTACAAATCATAGACTGTGTACAGTAAAGTTGGAGCCGATATCAGACAACCTCTAACATCAGGGAATACAATATGGAAACGTTTCCAAACGAAGCAAAATCACGTGTCGCGCATGTCAGGCAAGATTCAATTCGCCGTCTCTTGTATTTTTAAGTTAAATGCATGTGAATGAGTGATATTTATCATGGAGTGGTTGATGGGGTGATTGACACGCATGTTTTGAACGATCCGAATCTCTCCTTGAGCACAGAAGCACTTCCATTACCTGACATCTTTAAGCACAGACCACAGCATTATCTTCAATATAGAACTTAAAAATGGAAATGTAAAGCGTGGGCTGCTGCATTAGTGTACTCCTGTGGATACAGAATTCTCCACCACCTCCATTATTACTGTTATTAGGCCGCATGCTGTATTCACGTACATTTCCAGCGAATAGCTTCCCGCAAATGTTTTATCCTTCACTTGCATGTACATTGGATTCCGCTGTATTATAATACTAAACTTCTTTGGACAGTGTAATTGCAATGCAAATTGTAGCATAATTAACCCCTACCATTGCAGAGAGGTGGTAAGTAAGAACATGCAATTATGGTTTACAAATACCTGTACTTACATTTTCTTTATGTTTATTTTTATTCCAGAGTTGCAGGTACTATGTTTTTAAGGGCATAATGTGAGTTCAAGCTATAAAAAAAATTACTTACACGTATTAATTAGAACAGGAAATTTACAAAAACTCTAGGGATTGCTTTATGCGCTTACTATTTTCACATGCATTTATTTTGTGCCAAGGCGTTTCTGTGTACTCATTCTACAAAAAAATAAAAATTAAAATAAGCACATCTGAGTTTTACAAAATGGTTAGTAAGTTGAAATGAATGAAAACACTACCAGTAAACATATAAAGACATTGCAAGACCGCAAGAGAAATGCAGTAAATGTGCTAATTAACAATGAAACGTGTGTGTGTGTGTGTGTGTGTGTGTGTGTGTGTGTGTGTGTGTGTGTGTGTGTGTGTATGTGTGTGAGAGAGAGAGAGAGAGATCACATGGAATGGAAGTGGCTGCTGGGAAGCGAAGTCTATGGTTCACAATCCTGACCATGCCCAAGCTAGTTTATGTAGTTGACGCCAAAATTTGTCAATTATCATAATAATATTAATAATGTTTCTTGTAACACAGGCACCAAAATTATTTATGCAAAAAACAGCAATTACACAATTACAACTTTCCCGCATTTGGTTGTTGACAATCCTTACAATTTAAATCACGTCATGCGGCTTTGTTGTTATTTTCAATCATTATTCAGATGGTATAATACACAATGAAACAAAGCACCGTGATCCATCCAGGATCAAAATTCTACATAAAACAGAACAGAAAACAGAATCTGTCTATACAAAATGCAATACAGAACTATATAAGACCACACAGTCCTTCATAGGACTACATAAAGTGCATATACAGTACACAAACAGCATGGCAGAGCATTACATTGTTAAAAGTGAGACATAGGCACAGTGAATGACTAATTCTACAAATTTAAGCATGTATTTATCTTTTTTTGATTAAAGAAAAACCCCGGGTTACAGTGTTCCAACTCATAGGAAAGGTTTGAGGTTAGAGTTCTATAGAGTTCTATAGCAGGACATTTAAGATCATCCACTCCAACCCATGGCTTTGTAGATCGGGCTGTTGTGTTAGTTCAAATGGAAGGCATTCTATACAATTGTGTGACTGCAAGTTTGTGGTAACAGTATTCAGTGATTCCTCGTCTTAGGAATTTCATTCGTTCTGGAATGTGACTCTTATACTGAAATATTTGTAACCTGAAACGAATTTCCCAATAAGGAATAATGTAAAGTCGGATAATGCGTTCCAGACATGGTATCATTGGTGCCTTAAAATGAAAAGGAGGAAACCATTATCTTTACTGGGTACTTTACGTATGGGAAGACTGGCTGATGGAATGATAGAGATGAAGTTCGGAGCAGGAGGAGGGAGAATTACTGTTTATAAAGAGAATCCGTTATGACAATGCTCTCGCTATGAAATCGAGACACTGTACGTAAGAACCCACATCACGAATTTGAGCGTGCGCAATTCTGATTTCTTGTAATATGAAATTTTGCTTTTACGCCAATACAATTTTTATTGTAATCACTGACTTACTCTGAATTACACTGGCAAACTCGTAAGCCGAGGTTTCAGGCTTCACTTTAAGAGCTGGTATACTCTGTGAAATATCCAAGTGTTAAAAATATGTTTTTATATACAACAACGATTACAATGTGGACACTTAGTTCAACCTCCTAAAGCTACTGTGCTCAGTCAGACTCCAGTTTTCTGCTATTGTGAAAAGGCAAACAAGGTGGAGGCATTTCATATTTTACTATGGTCAACTTTGGTGTTCATAATGGCACAGGGTGTAAAAAAGACTCTCTTTCTCCCCCTACACGTCCTATTCGCTCTTTTATTCTTAGCTCCTTCCTGTCCACTCTCTGTTATCTTTGAAATACCGGCTGTGCTCCTTTCATGCTCGGGATGAATGATGATGGAGGCGCACTTACCCTTAATCTCCTTATGTATGTTCCTATGCCCTTGATCGGGTCAGTGCGGGATGGAGCAGATCCGATTGCACAAGCCTCCGAGGCATAATTTGCCAAAGGTCACTTGATGTTTGATTTCTTCACTAGGCTTTATTGGTGAGCGAGGGCATCTGCCTGACGAGGTGACTAGTCAAAGGTTACACACAGATGGCGTCCAAACAAAAATGTCATCCAGGCAGAAGGGACAGCTGAACTTATCGAGTAGATCAGCCCGAGGACTGTTGTGCTCCTGCTGGAGCTGGAGTTAAGTTTCCCCCTAAGTGTACAGTTTATACAGTTTGTTTTTTCCCCCCCGTAACTGTATTAAGCTAGAAGAAAGTAGGACTGTGAGTTTACTGCAGTAATAACAAATAAGTAGGACAAGATTCTTTTTATTTATGATCCTGTCTGAGAAGTTCTCACTAAACAAAAACAAGCCCATGTCCTACTAAACCTTTGCTGAACATGGAAATAACGCAATGTTCTGGAGATATGTAATACAATAAAACTTGTTACTGAAAATGTACAATAGATGTTGTCTAAAGACCTGCGTATTGATCGTCATTTACTTCGGCCCCGTGTGTTGCAATGACTGAGGGATGAGGACTGGGGAATGCAGAACCGTAGAAAATAGAACTTTCGACCATTACTTTTTTTTAGAACCGGCTTATGTAAGAACATATTTAAGTTCTTAGATAGTTTGTAGTGATAGCGTATTCAAAATGGGATTATTGTTTCTTTCTGTACAGCGTGTCAGAATAATGGTTTTTTATCAGACAGAATGAATAAATCCTGATTTTAGCGACTGATGAACTATTAAGCTCCTCGTGATTGCTCATTTGCAGTTGAACAATTGTTAAACTCCTGAGCAACCCCACTAATCTTAAATACAATAAATAGAGCTTTTAATTACGATCCACATTTGGAATGCAGCGTTTTGGGTTGGGAAATTGAAGGACTCCCGCATTGGTCCCTAATTTCAGTCAGAGAATAAAATCCTTAGGCAGGCATGTTTGAGGTAGTTCAGTGATTATTCACAGTGGGTACCAACACCAGTGAGACAAAACACACCCTGAACACGTCTCCATTCTTTCATGTGCTGTTGGGAGCATAGCAGAGGTGATAAGGTAGTCAGTAGGAGGTATAGTTGCTATTATAATTTGGTCATATGCAATATATTGTGTTGCATGTTTGGTATGAGCTATTCGTTTTAGGGGTCATTATAACTGCAAAATAACTTAAAAGGTCCAGCATTTAAATGCAATTAAACTCCCCGTCCTTGTACGTGAACTGACCTAACCCAAACCCTAAAGCTAACCCAAGCTCCTTAAACTTAACCCTAATACCTAATCCTAAATTTAACCCTAAACCCTTAATTTAACTTTAAACCCTAACCATTGAGCCTAAATCTAACCCTAACCCCAAAACCCTTGTCTTTTGTATATACATGGGTGTTGAGGATTTAAGGTCCTGCTTTTGTAACATTATTCTTGAAGGAACAAGAGGCAAAAATGCGAACAATTCCAGCATCTAAATAAATATTCATTATGTGTCATGCCTACCTAGGACTAATTATTATGCAGATTATCATTTAACTCTGGCTATCTAATAACATGTATTAAAGTAATGAGATCTGATGCCTGCTATCCATTTAAATATAATCCTGCTTTATGACAGCTTCTCCTTATTTGATAAATATGTTGATGTAATTTCTTTGGAATATTAGATTATAAGGCCGCAGCATGTAATGAATAGAGGATGTGCAGTGTAAGCCATGTTTAATTTTATAGTGTATTAAAGCTGAGAAATTGATTTGGCTTTAATGGAGGCATATGTGAGACCACATACGCCCGATGCAAGTAAAATGATGCATTTACTACTTTGCATTTATGCATTGATGCACTTAGGCAGACGTACTTCAGTGTGTTACCAATGGCAATACTGAAGATCAATCAGTGTATGGTAGAGTTAATGTATGCTGTTAATCAGTAGTGCTGTGGAAAATTTTTCTTTCGTAAATAGCATGATATACACCGACTAGGCAACTGACTAGGCAACTAGGCAACATTATAACCACTTTCGTACGATTGTCCGCTTTTGCTTCCTAAAACAGTCCTGAGCCATTAGCAGCATTAACTTCTTCGGCAATTGAGCTGCATTATCACATTTGTTGTATTGGTTTAGTTCATTGCTTGTATATAGAGTTAAGATACTTTAGATAGGTTTAGGCACGCTTGCCCACTGTTCCTGTGTCTAATGCAGAATATGGATTTATTTTTATGAACATTTAATATTTTGTGTCCCAATATTTTTGGTATTAGCGTTGTTGTATGGACTAAGTCACAAAGTAATATCCTTGAAAAGACTATATACATATATATATATATATTATATATATATATATATATATATATATATATATATACACACACACACACACACACACACACACAACACACACACACACACACACTATATATATACTCTATATATAACTCTATATATATATATAGAGTTCTGATATCTGGTACTATACTTACACCTAGTAACTAGCTAACAATTCATAGAATTACAATGCGATTCAATTAAGTCTTCATCTTTAAACAGACACCGTTAGAAAGAAGCATTATAGAAATCTTTATATAGATTTATTTTTAGATCCTTAATGTGATAGAGGTGACAGTGGTAAGAAAAAGCCACCTGATTTGGTATGAGAGAAAAAAAAAACTCGAAATGGAACCAGTTGTTTTCTGGGTGACACTGAATTTATATTTATATGCCACTATCATGAAATATCATTCATTTTAACAATAACACAATTATGTATATTTTTATGTATATGTAATATGTAATTTATGTTTATGTAATGTATATATGTAATTATGATATTTAACGTAAGCATGCTGTGAATGGCACAAAACGTTATCTTTATCTTTTATACACTATATCTATTTTATATGGTGTGCTGAAAGTGTGTAAGAAGAAAGTGGTTGGAGGAAACTGCATTGAAATCCTTACTGATGGAGAATGTACTTTATCTTTTGCCGTAAAATCTTTCTCAGTTCCGATTTTGTATGCCCCACATATACCGTACAGCAGGACTGCTATTTTGACCCCCCCCCCTTTTTGGGTGTACATTGAATTTACGGGCTGTCAGACTCGAAATAACATGGCGAAATGTGTTTCATTCGCTTCTGTGCCTCCATACACAGTGTGTGGCGTTTAGTGCTACAATACACAACACGCACTACTCATTCTATTCCAGATATTTAGTTTAATGTCAATCTTTGGTAAGACAGCCTCTAAGAAATCCTTAATACAGTGCACAGTCACTCAGCCGAATCTGATGGATCAGTCTGTGTGGTGACTGTTCATATTCCCCCCCCCCCTTTTTTTTACAGCGGGGAAAAGCAGGATTGCTGGAATACTCACAGCATGAGTAGCAGGTTCCATTGCTCCAGTTCCATTGCTATCAAAGCTTTAATTTTCATGTTATAGAATAACACAATATAAGCTTCGTGAGGGGTATATCTCAGTCAGTCATGCTTTTATTGCATAACTTTTTCAAAAGCAGTTTTCACATTTCAGACAATCAACACACACATGCACTATGAAAGATTCCTTGGTGATCGAATTTGATCTGGCTGATTTATTGCCATTGCAGCCTAAGATGCTTTGTAAAATAATCTGATAGAATAATGTCAGTGTGACCCCCTGCTATAACAGGTTTTTGAAAGAAACCAATTGGAGTAGCGAACAAAAAATGAGACCCGTTTCATGAACATAGCATGCTAATGGACAGAAGAACAGGAACTGCTATTCTAGCCCATATGTGCATGATCTCAAAGTGTACTGGTTGATGTAAGCGCAATAAAGTAATTTCCTTTCATTTTATAAGAGAATCTTCACAGTATAACCAGACATGGGAAACACATTATTAACTAATATTTTATTGTGGCCGTCATATTCAGTGTATATACAGAAGTAACATGGCGAAATGTGTTTCTTTCGCTTCTGTGCCTCCATACACAGTGTGTGGCGTTTAGTGCTACAATACACAACACGCACTACTCATTCTATTCCAGATATTTAGTTTAATGTCAATCTTTGGTAAGACAGCCTCTAAGAAATCCTTTAGAAGTCTGGTAACAATTAATGATCTTAAAATTCTACTGGACTTATACAGTTTAATAGCAAGACTTTGATAACCTAGAACTAGTCACCAGCAGAAGGCAAATCCAGTGGATTTTAATGTCAATGCGACCTGTTATAGTACACAGTGAAACAGCGTTCCTAAAAGATCAATGTGTTTATCAGGTTTTCTGGCCGTGACTTCCTGGTTCACATTTCCTGATCGCCGACTATCTTGTCATTTTTGAGGAGGTTTTCTCTACATTTCATCTGACTCTCTAAGGTGTTCTACCCAGTAGCGGTCCACAACATTTCCCTTTATGCACCCGAACTTCCTCATTCCCATGTTCAAGAACATTACCGCCTTTCCAGTAGTTCCCTCCAAAACGTCTTCCACACATCGGGGTCCTCTCCTATCTGTCGCCTCTTACGTTTCGAGCTTCTTGGCTACTCTCTGCTTTCTTGCATTAATCACAGCATCATTAAAGATCGTTTAATGATATTCTAGTCTGCGTTCTGCGTTTGGATCCTTCCAGGGTGCGCTCAACAACCCAGATGGCAAACGACAGTACAAAAGCTCCCCGCCATATGAATGAGTTACGTTCCAAGAGTTCGTTCGTAGTAGGAATTTGTTGTTTGTGGAGTTCGCTATTGACTACTCATATCTTCTAACAATGTTTGTAAGATATAAGCTATAAGAAAGCACTTAAGAAAAGTTAGAAGTAAAAAACAATAGAAGTAAAACATTTCAAATTAATAAACAGTCTAAAATAATTCAATAATGTATACAGTAAGTACTGTGTACCATGGAATGTCGTCTTTAATACATTATGTGTGTGGATGGTGGGAGGAAGAGGAGGTGGTAGGCATTACAAGGGTGTTACACTGTGTTCATTACGCAGCGTGACTAGTTAGCGGCGCGGCGTCCAAACAAATTATACTTGTTACTTATACTATATATTATATGAATACAGGTTTATTCATATCGGCGTAAAGTGTTTGTCTGTATATAACTAACTAATGCTACGCTAACCTTGAAGCAAATTCGCTGATCGGTGCTGGAAGAATAGAGACGAGCAACAGTTCATCGAGCTTTATTTACTTTCACTTTTGTCCCGGTGCGTTCCTTCCGTCGTACTCACACCGGGACACAACCGCAGTCTCGCCATTCGGGACTGCCTCGTAGACTGCCTCGTTCATCGCGGACTACCCGAGTGCACTCGCCGACCGGCACGTCCTTCCCCGGCTCCCGGCGTGCTTGTCCCCTTCCGTCGCCCTTTCCGCTCCATTCCCCACTCGGTGGCTCTTTCCCCGAGGCTGATGTCTTTCGCCTCTTTATTGGCCTCGCCGGACTGAAACAGAGCGCACTGATGAGAGAAATCAGCTCGAGGTGTTTCTTACCGCTCGTTCCGGCTGGCTCTGCCCTCCACTCGCGACCCGCCGGCACAGGCCTACACAAGTGTACAAAAGTGTGCAAACAATGCAAGACGGTACAATAATTAACAAGCAAGAGACAATGGTAACCAGGACGACTCCCAGTTTGTTAAGGAAGGCAGATATCCTGCATTTTTAGAGCAGCCTGTAGGTTTGGAATGTTTGGTCCTCCTTTTCAGCTTCCTTATCTATTGAATACAGCTGAAGTGGGTACGGGGCATTTACCCTCCTTCTACAGCAACCTCCCACAAACCCATATTACTACACCGCATTCAGTGAATGTCTGTGCGTGTCCTTACTTCACCGATGTTTCTCATTCCTCACATATGTTTCTTTTCTAAGAAGAAAGTCATTATTCGGTGCGGTACTGAAACAAACATCATGCCATTGATTAAATTGACATTTTTTTTCTCTTCTGCGCCAAAACAGTGATAAACTGCAAACAAATACCATGAACTCAGACTATTTCTTTGGAAGTGTCATTAAAAAAAAAAAGAACTTTTCTCATTCTGTGCCTACTTTGTAACGGTTTCGCCACTGACACCACTAAACAACGGGTAAGAGAGGGACGATGAACAATTTAAATTCGCAGTACGCATGACTGAACGTGTGATGTGTCTGTGTGGCTAATAAGCGCTCAGTGAAGTGTTATTGAAAATAACTGCCGAGGAAGCTGTTTATGTAAAATAGATTCAGAGAACAAGGCTCGACAAATACACACATACACATATAGGCTGAGAGACGTCACATGATGTTTACCCGTTCTGGGGATTGTTGGAGTCTGGCGTATCTGTGTAAAAGCACAGAATAAGTACAACCTAAAATAACCTAAAACTCTGCTTACAATGCGATCTCGTCTCCGTCTGCATTTTGGAACGAAAGTATTGTAGGTTCAGTACAACAAGTGTTGCCGTATGGAAAGAGGTAGAGAACCATTCAGAGCCTCACCACAAGACTTTCTTTCCACAGGCTGTCAGAATCCTCACCGTGAAGGTTGGTATAAACTACTGTGAAAGAAATGGTTTATTTTGTATTTGCATTTCGAACAATGCATTTTTTACATAACCTTCTGTCGTGTCGTTTAAAAAAAAAAAAATACTTTTTTGCACTAAATGTTGCACATGTGCACTTTGTGTTGTTAGTTGAGAGTTTTCCGTATTCCGTTGTGAAATTATGGTGATCGCCTTGGTCCTGGGGTTTCCTTTCACTGTGTACTGCACTGTATATGATTGAAATGACAATAAAGCCTACTTTAAAGTAGACTTGTTTTAATATCCCGATGTCCCTAATGTGAAAGAGAGGGAGAAAAAAAAAACCCACAACAGGTGTGTTAGACAGTTATGACACCATATTTAGGATATATGCTGTATGAGAAAACCACACATAGCTAGCAAGGGTTTTATATATCTTTCAACAGGTTGTGAAACTGGCCTCCTAGGGCAAGTGTACACTTTATGACGAGCAAAAACCATAGAACCCCTGACCCTTTCACACTACACTACATGAACCGCTTATGATCAGATGTAGGTGTCTGTACACTACATGATCTTTCACTGGGAGGGATTTCCCCTGTTCATTAAGCTCAAATCCTATATATATATATTTTTTTTTTTTGACAGCTCTATTATGTGCCACTATTTTGTATCCCATACATTTGCACAGTGACTTTTAAAGTGCGAGTCGTGTTTGTCTTTCTTTTTGCACTTCCTAACCACCGAGCAGTATGATTGTGCTTACATTTTGCCCTCGCCCTACTGCGCAAATAGATGGACAATAAACTAGATTCAGGGATCAGCTGTGCATGACAGCAGAGGAATTTGATTTCCTCTTGGGCTTTTGTTGGCTGTTTCTCATCATTGCGCTTGCGACCAGTTCGAAGAAGCTCAAACGATGCATCAAAATCCTACACGAGTCTCTGTGGTCGTTCGAAGACTCTCCCAGAAAACCTCTTGCGGAAAACAAAAGTATTCGGTGACGTTAAAATGTTCTCGCCTCGCCAAGACGAAACATTTGCATTTTTGGCAGGGCGCCACAGTTCACCCTCGGTGTCATCAGATGGGTTTCCCTAGACCACTTGACATGTAATAGTCCTTTGCCTCAAGACTGAATCAAGTACAGTATAATTACATGCCTGCTTCGTTCACAAGGCTGCGTTCAGATTTTCCAGAGATTATAATTACATTTTGTTATATGCTCTTAAATGATGCAGCCGTTGCATGCGAATGAATAGGACCTAATTTCCTACTATTACATCTGCTGTTTATGTGCCTCGTTGTATTTCCGACATGACTCGTCTCGTTAGATGCGTAAACACAGCGTTTTGTTTGACACCGCTTACACTTAAATATTACTCTACCTAAAGTCTCGATTTAGCTCAAATTATTAATCACTGTTTTTACTGATATTTACGGAATGAACACAGAACACCTGTGACATGTCCTTACGCACATTTGTATATTGTTGCATTCGAAAAACCTTTGCCTCGGATCATTTCGCATTCCTTACGTGAATCGCCCTGAAGTATGTGCAGTAGGGGATAACAGAATTTAGCGCTGAGCTCCTATATACAGTTTTCCTGCAAGCTTAAGTTAATCTTGTTAGTCTGTGTGCATTTTGAAGGGAGTTTAGGTCAGTGTGTTCTGGTTGCAGAAGAGAGAACTGTAGCTTTATGTTTATATATATGTGTGTGTGTGTGTGTGTGTGTAGTCAGGGCTAAATCTGTCGAACCTATTTCCTTAATAATAATTATAAAAAGAAAAAAGTAATGCTAGTGTTTGCTGGTGCATGTTTATTTATGCATGTTTGTGTGTGTGTGTGTGTGTGTGTGTGTGTGAGAGCATGTAGATGTGTGTATGGTTCATTGGTAATTACTCACACATCACTCCTCGCAGATGGACTGCTATCTTCGATGCCCCACTGTCCTCTGTGTGTAATCAGCATGTCACTCTAATTAACAGTGAGGAGAGTACTGGACCGTGTGCGTGTGTGCGTGTGTGTGTGTGTGTGTGTGTGATGTCATTTCCTTAGGAGTGTATCATTTTTGTGGTCGTTGATGGCGGTGATATTTAGAAGATTATCCCCCTTCAAACCCAGAGTCTTGAATAAAGCTGTATGAAAGACTTTTGTTCTTCTTTTCCACATTTTGATTCTGTCTGTTTCTTTAGATAAGTGAAGAGAGACGCCAAATCCCTTGAACTTATCTAAGGGAAGAGAAAAAAAAACTCCAAACAGATATACAAATAGATAAACAGGGGCTTTGGAAAGTGGGAATGGAAAAAAAGCGGCAGTTGGTTATATCAGTGAGAACTACATAAGCGTGCCAGACGTGCTTCAGAGCAAATCTAAAAATCACTGTTTTTTCCCCCCGTCTCTTTGTTCTCTGGGAACTAAGGATTTTTTTTTCAAAGTGTGCCTATTTTCTGTGCTTTGTTTTTTTTTCTTTTTTTTTTTTATATCTGCTTTAATGTGAGGTGCATTTCATTTGAAATATTTGAACAGATTTTTTTTTCTTGTATTTTTCATAAGATAGTCATATTCAGAGCACTCGACTTACCAGGCTTCTCGTTTTTTTGATTTATTGAGGAGGGGAAAAGCTCACCATGTTCACCTTGAGTCATTAATCTTGCTGTCCTTAAATGATCTAAATTCTACGCCATTAGACGGAGCTTCTAAATTACCATACGCATTTGCATGACTCGTGCGCTCTATGTGTTGACACTAATAGCGCTTTTCTGTAATTGACTCTCACCGTGTCATGTTCCTCTTCCTCCAGGCTCCTACATGATAGTAAACTCATCCCAGCATGCCGCGGGCCAGAGAGCTCAACTGCTGCTACAGACGCTCAGCGAGAACGACACGCACTGCGTCCAGTTCAGCTACTTCCTGTACAGCCGGGACGGACACAGCCCTGGGGCGCTTCGAGCATACGTGCGGGTGAACGGCGGGCCGCTGGGCATGGCTGTGTGGAACGCGTCGGGCTCGCAGGGGCGCCAGTGGTACCAGGTGGAGTTGGCGGTTAGCACCTTCTGGCCCAATGAGTATCAGGTAAAGAAGGATTCTCTAGTCCTGGGGGTAGGGGTTCATGGTTGAGGTCCCTAAATAGTTTTTTTTTTAATTTTCCCAGAAGCTGTTTTTTAATGTCCTTATAATTTTCACAGCTATTACGATCTAGCATTAAACATTTGCTGCTTTCAAATAACTGTTTGAAGGAATTTGGATGTTTATATTGATTGCATACAGTTTATCTCAACTTGTCCCTCATTATGTATGTATTTTTATGCTGCAACTACTACGCAAGGTCAACGTCTCAACAAGGTCAAAATGTCTTTATACTTTATCAAAGTAGTCTTTATTCAATAGCTTTCTTACTGCTTTCTTACTTTCTTACTAAGGGAATTGTTAGGGTGTTTAATGCATACATTTAGCACAGTTTGATTGGGAACTAGACGATAGATATAGATAGATAGACGATATATATATATATATATATATATATATATATATAGATATATATATATATATATATATATATATATATATATATATATATATATATATATTATACTGATTACTTCCATTGGAAATGAACATTTTAAATGATGGTGGTTCAGTGTGGTTACTGCAAAAGAAACAAGTGATGCACTCATTGTAAATTAAACAGGAATATACTGGCTGCCAAGAATTCAGCACTAAAATATCCACCAGTTTACCTCCAAAAAATGTACTAAAAATGTATCTTACAAATATCAAGACACTAAAGCTATTTCTCATGAGGAATATATTATTTAGCTTCTTTTTTAATAATAATTTAAAGTAGCCAGGCTTGACCTGAATGGAATCACTTTGGAAGTGAAAAAAACAAATGAATTATTGATGCATCAGTTGAGGCTACTTGTACTTGGCTATTATGTCAGAGGTCGCTGGAAGCATTCATAAAGAATTTCCTCTTTTCATGTAAAAGAATGTTGTCCTGTAGAAATCACAATCAATTATTGACTCTGGAACATCAGATCTTTCCTGTAGGTTGCATTCTTAGAAGATTCCGTTCTCATAATGCATCTTGGAAGATAAGAAGGTTTGCAAGCAGGATTTCTTTTCATACACAGCTTTGCTACAGTTGGATATAAATAAATATTATTTGAAATAATAATACTTGTTTATATTAGAAATAATAGTCATTCATTCATCTTCTACCGCTTTATCCGATCTTCCCTCGGGTCACGGGGAGCCTGTGCCTATCTCAGGCGTCTATGGGCATTAAGGCAGGATACACCCTGGATGGAATGCCAACCCATCGCAGGGCACACACACACATTCACGCACACATTCATACACCAGGGACAATTTTCCAAGGTGCCAATCAATCTACCGTGGCTGTTTTTGGACCGGGGCGAAACTGGAGAACCCGGAGAAAAAACCCCTGAGGCACGGGGAGAACATGCAAACTCCACACACACATGGCTGAGACAGGAATCAAACCCCGACCCTGGAGGTGTGAAGCGAACGTGCTAACCACTAAGCCCCTTATTATAAATAATATAATAAATAATATTATTTGCATCCCAATAAATTCCAATATCATGGAAAAGTTAATTTATTTCAGTAATTCAGCTCAAATTGTGAAATTTTGCGTTTTAGAAAAGTATTTTTTTGGTTTAAAAATAAAAAAAAAAAGGCTTTTTAGCTGAATGATTTTGGCTCATGTTTAATTAAAAAAGCGCAGGTTCCTTTGACGGTGACCTTCGGCTCATCTTCAGTTATTGGTCTCTTGTTTCTCATTTTCCTCTTTTCAATACTCCATAGAGTCTCTATTGGGTTCATGTCTGGTGACTTTGCTGGCCAGTCAAGTACACCAACACCATGGTCATTTAACCAACTTTTGTTACTTTTGGGCCGTGTGGACAGGTGACAAATCCTGCTGGAAAAGCAGCATCTTTAAAAAGCTGCTCTGCAGGAGGAGAATGAAGTGCTTTAAAATGACTTGATAAACGAGTGCAGTGACTTTGGGTTTCAAAAAACACAGTGGACCAACACCAGCAAATGACAATGCAAAAACCAGGACTGATCAACTCCATGCCATACCGGATTGAGGCAGTAATGAAAGCAAAAGGAGCCTCTACCAAGTATGGAGTGCATATACAGTAAATTGACATACGTTTCACGTTTTTTTGGTCTTATGAAGTATTCGAATTTTTTGTGAATTGCTGGGTTTTTCTTAAATGTGAACCAAAATCACCACAATTAACACCAGTCTGTGTGCACTGAATTTATGTAAAACACGTTTTTGTGCTGAATTACTGAACTTTTTGGTATGTAACAGTCTACTAAACAACACTATAACCATAATACACAAGGTGCATCAGAGATTGCATCATATTGCAACAAAAGCGCCTACACTGGGCATGTGGGCATCAGAAGAAGGAGATATACACAATATTATACATAGGGGGTTTTAATGATATAGCTGAATGTATGTATGTAGCCCTGGTGAAATCAGTGCCATAGGTCATTTCTTATTGACAGAAGCGCTGCTGACCCACTATACTGACCTACTATAGCATGGTTAATTACAAAGCTTCAGCTTTGCCCTCAGTCTAAGCTGTCCACAGTATGGTGTTGGGGTCACACCCTTATTAATCACACCCCCTTGCTCACTTTAATTGGTATTGACTTGCTTTGCAGTTTGTGCATGTCTGTAAGTCTGTGCATGGACTCGGCCTTTGACAGGTTTTGAAGGTTCACTGCAGTTATAAAAAGAAGATCTTATTAAAGGTATGTGAAAATATTAGTAAGTGGCTGTAACAATAGGTGACAATTATTGAAGACGTTATTAACGGAACATGCTAACAATAGTCGGACCATCACAATCCGCCAAAGAGTGTAATAATGCGTAATTATGTGGCAGCACTGTTGAAATCTCCAGCCTAATTGGTCAGAAGTTGATAATTAATTTTCTGTCACACCATGACCCGGATGTTTGTTTAAGCATATCCTTCCCATTGTAACAGCTCATTTTGAAAAATGGTAATAGCAAGACGCTCCACACAGCAGTCCGGCGATATTTAACAAAGAAAAATTGTTTAATCGCTGATAGGGAAAATGCTTTCGGTAGGAGGAATTTCGTACAGTATTTACAGAAGGAGCCCCTGGTGTAAGTTCTCTGTGTGCAGTCACTATGAATATGAGACATATGAGAGTCTTCTGTACACTGACGTATTCTGGTTTCTCATTTCTCAGTGCTCATTGTAGCTGTTCCAAATTGTAGGCGTACGAGAGCTTCATTTTCCACAGCGTAAAATGTAACTAGAAATGGTTAAAAATCATGGTTATAAATCATAAATATACACAAATTATTGATGAATGGTTTTCTACGAGGAATTAAAATGGACCGATCAAAAAAGTGATTTTTATAACACTATATTTTGGTAAGCTTTTGAATTCATTTTCACTACTACACATACTATAGGATGTGATCGTTCATTTGTGATAAACCACTGCTTATAAAACGTGTAACTTCTGGTTTTGCCTGTCCTACATCCTACACTGTGCATATGTGTGTGCGTGAGCGTGTTTGGTCGAATTCCTCCGTGCCTTCTCGGGGTAGAATTGAGCGACCGGTTTAGTTTGGGCTTCATCCATAAATTCAATTTCTCTTTTCTGCAAACTCTGCGCAGCTGTCAAAAAGCAATTACGTTGAATAGTGTGTGTTTTTATCAAGAACTGTCAATCCCTCTGACTTAATTAACTTCGGCGCGGCGGCGAAAAGAGATGACCTTCATGTGTAAATAATAGCCTACTCACAGCGGTGAAAGGTGCATGTGGTGCCCAAAACGCATTTTAAACGTCACCAAGAAGCATCCAACTTCAGAGTTATTGAGATCACACACACTCACAGTTCACACACACTCTGATTGACAGCTCGGACTCAGCAGGACAAACACACTTGAATATGCAAATAAATAAATAAATAAATAAATAGTTTGCCTCATGACTGGAATTCCCGAGTCAGAATTTTTTCCCACGTTTGCTCTTCACACTGTATGTAATGTGCAAGGTGCTTCACTTTCGCCACATATCCATCTGTTGAAGGACTTGCTATTCCAATTCTGACTGAGATCTCATTAAAACTCTGAATTAGCAAACTGATACGCCAGACTGAGTGGGCGAGAGTGCAAGAGATTGTGTTACATTATAGCATGTAACACGACGAGGAGCGATCGGTGCACGAATTATGCCTGCAAGTGGCCTGATGAGTTTGCTCTTATCTCCAGTCACACTGCAGCACTCTGACGCAGGATTCGGGTAGGAGTTACATCCCACATAGGCTGAGTAACACTTGTTTATTCTAGAGCGCTTGTGCATAGACCACGTGCTTGACCGCCCTTCCATTTCATCTGACACAACCATAGGTTTGGTTTGGGGCTTCTCTTTAATTTGGGAGTTTTCGATGACCCTTTAAAGCTTATCGCGGGTTTTATTCAAACTTTTATTATAGCATTTTTTGAGCAATGGCAAAATAAAGCCAGTTGTAGAAACACTGGAAAGAAGGATTCATGCGTGAAACATCCTGCAATCACAAATAAGGCTTGAAAAACTTTACCAAGAACACTAACACTACTCGGTCTGCACATTATACACTGACATTTAAAACAAGATAAAAGTAGGGGGATATACTCGGGAGGGATCAGGAGGTGGGTGGAGTCAAAGAAGAGTACCTTTGTTTCTACTTGTACTTTTGCTCCAATCACCATCAGAAGAAAGACCTCAAGCCTCTGTTTGTGTGACTGGATATGTGCAAGCGAGAATTGGTATAAATCAAATATTTATTTATTTGTTTGTTTGCGTATTATGAAATAAAAGACCCAAATTATTTGAGTGTATAAATATATTAGAGCATCAAATGATCTGTGTGAGTATACCATTAAAAATGTATGCATTGCAACATATTTGCATTGGTTAAAAAAAACGATTTATTTATATACAGTGCTGTGTAAAAGTATTAGGCAGGTGTGAATAAAATGCTGTAAACAAAGAATGCTTTCAAAAATACAAGTGTTAATTATTTACTTTCATCAATGAATGAAGTGCAGTGAATAAAATAATGAGAAATGTAAATCAAATTAATATTCAGCGTTTGCCTTCAAAACAGCAGGTACACTTGCACACAGTGTTTATGAAGGAACTCGGCTGGTAGGTTGTTCCCTCTTAGAGAAGTAAACACAGATATTCTGTGGATGTAGACGTTCTCACATCCTTCTGTCTCTTCATGGAATCCCACACACACTCCATGATGTTGAGATCAGTTTTTTAAGCAAGTTCCCTCTTCACCAATGCTACTATGTGAATGATAGTATTGAATCGTACAGTATTGAATCGTGTATTATTCAATCCAATTGAAATCTAATCGCACTGCGTCATAATAGGGGTGAATTGTATTACGTCACATAGGTAGCTACTTCACATGTATTTTTAAGCTAATGGATCATCAGCTATACATCAAGATGCAGTTATAAAGATACACATCCATAATCTATATATAATCAGTAACATCCAGGCTGCCAGGCTGTGTATCCTGATTCTCCAAATTTTATAATCTTTATATTTATAGTTTCAGTGGAGTGTATGGTTACCCCTTTATTAAAAAAGAAAGGTTATGGCCACATTAACTGTTTTGTAAGCCCAACTTAAAATGTCTAATGTCAGTGTGTAATAACAGCTTATGCAGTGAGGCCACTTTGTGTCTTACTCACTGGATAGAAACAATGAAATATGAGACATACGTTACACTTAAGTACATTTTCATTACAGTGAATTACTTACTAGTAGCTGTTAATTAAAACAGAAATTCACCGGAGTCTGTCACCAACTCAGGCAATATACCAGTGCTATATGAATCATAACAGACAATTAACACGAAATTTGCTTGATGATTATTACAATATCTTGTTGAGATGATTTGGATGAATTCGCTCTGTGAGACTGTCTCTCTGTGTGTCCATGCTATAGGAGAAGGTTAGCCTGATGTGTAGGTGGCCTTCGCTTTTGAGAGAGCTCTTCTAGAAAGAAAGGAAGATAATTCCATCTTGCCTTTTCCAGGAAAAAGATCTGTGAAATGTATCATTAGAACGCTATATCCATCTACTCCTGCTCAATTGCCAAGCTGTCTTTAGTTGGCTTTCATCAAATTTGAGCAGCGTGTGCGCGTGTGTCTCCTTTTCTATTCTTTTCTTTTCTCCCCGCTCCTCTGACTTGGCCTGTGTCTCATGATATGCATGGGTTAGCCGAATATGGTATACAGATTTGTAGACTGATATAATCGCTTATGATGGCTATTAAATTGGTTTAAAAACCAAAATATATATATATATATTTCCCCCCTCAAGGAATTCCTTCAGTAAGTCATGTAGTCATCTCTCATGTAGTATCAGTGGCACGCGATGTAAAGTCACATGATTAGAGCGTATTTAGTCGGTCTGAAACCGTACTTCTTCATGAAAGACTTTCTTAAATGATGCAGTATTAATTACTACTGTTTGTTTTCCTTAAACTTTTCCCTTATTTAGATGGCAGTTTCTTTCTGCTTGAATCATTTCCATTCCTCTCCATTGTGTTAGCAATGGACAGTCTTCTCTGCTAAAATGCTATCAGAACCACTGACCTGCGTTCAAGCTTTTTGCATCCTTTTTTTTTAGACTAGCAAGAGCTCTCAAACCGCATATGTAGCAAAACTGCTCCGATTCAAATATATTTGTGTGGCTGTTTTTTTTTTTTTTTTAAATTCCGCAATGGCTGAGAGAGAGAGAGAGAGAGAGAGAGAGAGAGAGAGGGAGGAGAGGAAGAAATTGATTTGGCTGCAGATATAATTACAAGGACATTTGCAACACTGACTTTTACAGAAAAGCTGGCATTTACACAAAGCGCATAGTTTCAAATCCCCAGGAAAATCGCAATGCACAGAGAAAAAAAAAAAATAATAATAATGCACGGAAAAAACCTGGGGTCATTTTATGAGGTTAATATTGATGCGGATAATATGGATGATGTATGCAGATGGTGTAGCCGTGGCTGAAGTGAAAGGATTGTGCTAATTAGGTTTCGTTAGCTTTAGTAATGGCATTCATTCTCCACTGAATGAGATAGCTGTCTTCGATGCAGAGGTCCGTTATACTGCGTTTCTGTATAATATCGACGCTTTCTATAGCCGTAGTGGTATAATGATGGCATTAAATGGTGGATTAATTCAGGAAAAACAACCCTGAAGGACGAGGTGTAAAAATCCACAGCCGGCCCCTGCATTTTGTACTGTCACAGCTTACTGGGACGACTAAAAAAAAAAAAAAAAGAAAAAGAAAAAGTAAATAAAAATCCTACACAATGGAAAATTAGCCCTTTACACCCACAGAAAACAACAATACGATGCTCGCCTTGACCCATAGACAAATTTTAATCAATAGCTTAAAATGACTCCGGTAGATAGTGAAAGAGGTTTTTTTGTTAGAATTGTTCTCCTGTACCACCTTGGATTTCATCCAGCACCGGTCCCCTAACAGTCTAGAGAAAGAAACAGTGAGAGAGAGAAAGAAAAAAAATACAAACACAGCTTACTTATCAGCAAAGAATAATGAATAAAGAATGAAGCCAAATTCCCTGAAGTCCATCTGCTATCAAACTCAGCGTCTCAGCCAAGAGATAAATAAAGCATCACTGGAAGAGGCTGAAGGGAGTTCTTCATCACCAGCCTCCACAGGTGTCCTCTCAGCTCTGTGGTCGAACCTCACTGGAGGCTTTTAGTGCTAAGGCGTGCAACTTTAAATATTAAAGGGTGTTGGTTTCAGCGTTCTCACGGGCGGACAGACTATTCCCACGTGGACCTGAAGTGATAGTTCGGCGATAAAGCGGTCGGCCGATGTCAGTTGGAAATGAGAAAGCTGTCAGCGGGAGTCTGTCAGGAAACCTGCAGGTGATCGCCACCTCTCGTTCAGAAAGGCAGCTCTAAAACAGAGACGCTTGTTACCGCATGTCTGACACTGTCTGTATGCACGCATTGAACAGTGCACACGCTTTCTAAATGCTTATTTACTAAACATTGACATTTCCATAAGTGATGTGTTCACACGAAATTGTTTTTGTTTTTTTTTTCTATCCACATTGCCTAGAATTAGCAAATGCCTTGATCATTAGTGACTCAGCTGATGCTCTTATCCAGGATGTGCAAACAGTTGTTATGCAAAGCATCGACTGAAGGATCCATGACTTGAGAAAAATAAATAGTGCATATGAATACACGAGGCAATCAGTCAAGAAACAAACAGTTAAAAAAATGTAATAATGGTATCACTGCATTAATGCAATCAAAAGGTGAGGAATAATAAGAATACTGTGATTATATACATTGTCATTCTATTTTACAGGTGTACAGACATAAGCGTTTTCCACAAATACATGGGATCATGATGTTTCATATAGCTGGAATGGAATGATGAGGGGAATACGGGATAATGTGAGAAACCTTGGTCCGCCGTCAATATTCTTTCAATGAGTGATGGCACATTTGCTTTTTTCTCTGTTTATGAGAATGGCAGTGGATGAGCGAAGTGTAAAGAGAGAGAGAGAGTGAGAGTGAGAGAGAATAAGAGAGAGAAGGAAAATCACCTTGAAGTAAAAAAAGAAAAAAATCTCTCTCTATATATATATATATTTGATTTTTTGTAACTTTTGCCTGCCTGCGATGCTCAGCCCTGTATTTTTGCTATTATTGCTGAAGGTGCGTCTGAATCGTATTATCAAATATTAAAGATGTTATCAGGCCTGCCAAGACTGCTAAAGAGAGTTGGATTCTCAAGTGTTTGCCTTACTCAGTATTTTATTTCTTTTCTGAGCCCATATTCATTCCTTTTTACTGCCTCTTTCTCTACTTGTACATAACTCCTTTTCACCTTTCGTGATTGTGCTGATGCATACTAGTGAATATTTTAATTGCATTAGTAAAAGCACTGAAAACTCTGGTCAAAGAATGCATATTATACATACGACTAAAGTAATTATTTTCTTTATTTGCAGATTAAAAAGGTGACAGATTAAACGGGGGGGGGGGGGTAATCCATTCATTTATTTAGTTATTTATTTATTTAAAGCCTATAGGTGATAATGTGAGACAATTATGTTCTATAACCTAAAAACTACCGTTTCCTTTCATGAACCTAAAAACGTTTGTAATAAAAGGATGAAAAAAAGTGGTTAATGAGAAAAATAAGAAACACTTCCTACTGTGTGAACACACCATATGGAAATGAGTAACATACAGTAATCCAACTATATACTATACTAATATATCATTCTTTATCATTGTGCTTGTTGTGCAGCGTTCAAAGAGTAAAAGTGCATTTTTTTTCATCATTTTTCTGCCTTTAATATCCTAAGAAACTATATAAACTAAATGTGATCAGGATTGCAATACTTTTCAAGTACAGACCAAAGCTATGCTAGCTGAGAGCGCAGGTCTCTCTGCATCCTTTTCCCCACGTGCCCTGTTTGATGCACTTGCTGGAATGTGCAGCTCAGTATGCACTTTCTCCTGTTAATACTTCCTCTCATCCTCCTCTCACTAACTCTCTCCACATGTGCTGTAATGTGTTTGTATTGAGTGACAGTGAAGGTTCAGATAAAAGGGTAGTTTTGTATCTGTTCCTCTGCTACGTTGTAAAGCCTGACCTACTCCTTTTAGCCTTTTTTATTTTTATTTCCCATCCTATTCCCGTGGACTTAGAAACCAGAACCGTTCTTATTTATACTGTATGGACAAGACTTGTACACTGTACACTTGTACACTGTACACTTGTACACCATACACTGTAGGGACACTGTATGGACACTTGGTCATAATACATTTAAAAAAAAGTATGTAACATTTACTCTTCTTACACATTCATACACTAGGGACAATTTTCCAAGGTGCCAATCAACCTACCGTGCATGTTTTTGGACTGTGGGGGAAACCGGAGAACCCGGAGAAAAAAACCCTGAGGCACGGGGAGAACATGCAAACTCCACACACACACACACATGGCCGAGACGGGAATCGAACCCGGACCCTGGTGGTGTGAGGCGAACATGCTAACCAATAAACCACCGTGCCCCGTTTATTCTTTATTTTATATTTTTTAATTTTATTTTACGTTTCTTCCCTTATCCACATTATTTATATTTATAATTATTCTTAAAAACGGTCGTCAAAAAACATTTCACTGCAAATCTGAATCTGAAACAGTATTACATATCACAACAGATTATGAACGATCAGGTCTTAATATTAGGTAAACACAACTTTACATGAAGAGGGGCACGGTGGCTTAGTGGTTAGCACGTTCGCCTCACACCTCCATACATACACACCTCCAAACATACACAATAGGTTGATTAGTCCCTATTTGATTGGTTGCTAGTGTGTGAATGTGTGTGTGTGTGAGTGTGTGGGTGTGCCCTGAGATGGGTTGGCATTCCATCCAGGGTGTATCCTGCCTTAATGCCCATAGACGCCTGAGATAGGCACAGGCTCCCCGTGACCCGAGAGAAGATCGGATAAAGCGGTAGAAGATGAATGAATGAATGAACTTTACATGAACAACACATGACATCACAAAACACAAAAAGTCTATGCACATTTTATGATTCAAGAGCATGTAAAACAGCTTATAGCAGGAATAAATAAATCGAATCATATTTTGTATGACTGTTGCTCTCTCACTCCAGGTAATTGCGTATTGTGGGCATTTGTTTATATACAGCTCTCTTAAGGTCTAGACTTTGACTGGGACATTACAGCACCTGGTCTCTGGCAAGCTATTATGTTGCAGATTTGCCGGTGTGATCAATGTCCTGTTGCATGATCCAATTTTGGCCAAGCTTTAGCTGTCAGACAGATGGATTTATATTGGACTGTAGGATACTTTGTTATATAGAGAAGTTCACATGTCTTCAAGGTGCTCAAGTCTTGTGGTTGCAAATCAAGTCCAAACTCTCAACCCTCTATAATCGTGGTTGTTTTCATCAAACGCACGACCGAAGAACATTTTTCCAGGAGTCTTGTGGTTTGCAATCCTAAGCTGTGGTGTTCATTTTCTCATCCCAGCCATGCCTGTAAATTCCTTCTTGTACTGTCATGAAGTTTCAAATTTAACAAGCTAACCGATACCTGTAGAGTTCCAAATGTAACTTGTGGTTTTTGCAATTTCTCTGAGCATTGCATGGTCTTACTGTAACGTCCACTCCTGGAAAATATTAAAGTAGAATTTCTTCCTTGACATTGTGTAAAAAATCTGAACGCTCCTGACCCACACATGTTAAAACTTGTGTGCAGTGCTCAGGCGTGCTACTGATAAAAGCATTTGAATAAATGCATGTGGCTGTTACTTAGCCTCTTAATCATTATGGAAGCAATATTTAACACATGGTTTGCTAATTTTTGCTTCATTATATGTCAATAAAAATGTCAATAATGACATCTGAGGTTATATAACTAATTTCAAGACCAGATTATTTTTATTCTATCCTAAAACTTGGAGTCATACATTTCCTTTCAATATATTGCTGTGTTTTAATTTAATATTTGTCAAATTATTTGTCATATAAAAGTGCCCTAACACAGTTTATGTGCCAGGCAACACATGGCAACATGCCGACTGCGCTGTGTAAGAACAGTAAATAGTGGTTGGATTGTGTAATTCTTTGTTTGTATTTACTAGTATGAACAAAGAATGAAACTATCCAACCACTATTTTCTGCAAATTTTTGAACGTATCTATCTATTCTTCTACCTCATATAAATAAATAAATAAATATATATATATATGTATATATATATATATATATATATATATATACACACACACACACACACACACACACACACACACACACACACACACACACACAACACACACACACACACACACACACACACACACACACACACACACACACACACACATATATAGGCGAGGCACGGTGGCTTAGTGGTTAGCACGTTCGCCTCAAACCGCCAGGGTCCGGGTTTGATTCCCGTCTCGGCCATGTGTGTGTGTGTGGAGTTTGCATGTTCTCCCCGTGCCTCAGGGGTTTTTTTCTCCGGGTTCTCCGGTTTCCTCCCTGGTCCAAAAACATGCACGGTAGGTTGATTGGCACCTTGGAAAATTGTCCCTAGTGTATGAATGTGTGTGTGAGTGTGTGTGTGTCCTCCGATGGGTTGGCATTCCATCCAGGGTGTATCCTGAATTAATGCCCATAGACGCCTGAGATAGGCACAGACTCCCCGTGACCCGAGTGAAGATTGGATAAAGCGGTAGACAATGAATGAACGAATATACATACACACACACACACACACACACACACACACACACATATATCTTTTAACCACTATTCCTGCCTTTTAACCAGTACCAAAGTAAACAGTCCCTGTTTAAACAGGACTAAGTGGCAAGTAAGAAAAAATAGTAAAAACATTACGTTTTTCCTTTAGTAAAAATGAAAAAAAATTCTTCCTTTTGAATCTACTTAAGTATTAATAGCGAATGTACTGATCTATGAGATGTATACAGTATTTTAAATAGTTAATGTAATTCAACGTTGTATTCTCCGGCACATCATAGATTTTAATGAGAATGTTTTCAGGGTTACGAGCGCATATCGAGAGTACCCTACAGTCATTGGAATGTTGGGGTTACACATTAAAATGTAGTGAAGCAAAAGTATTGAGATAAACATTTCATTGCAGAAACTTGTTTTTTTTGTGGGGGTCTATTTTACTCAGGCATAACACAAGTCTCACATGACAGAACTGGTACATGCTGATTCAGAAATGTCTTATATTAAACTGAAAAAAATTAACAATAGATATACAATATATGTACACACAACATGCACTTTCATTACTTGGTGTTAGATGCCGTTAGGTAATACATTATTATTAAATAAATGAACAAATGAATGAATGACGTATTGGAAGTAGTGTCTTTTTATCTCCCCAATGTACAGCTGTAATTAAAACCCATCTTTATTACCATCCGCAAATAAAACAGATTTTTTTGATGTTGGACATTTTAAAATTCATTAAAAGTATACCCAGTCAAGAAAAAGTGAAATCCACAGTAATAGCTGATTTAATGCAATGCTTTTTATTCAAAGAAATCCAGCTAAACATCGGAAGATGTACCAGGCATATTAATCATCTCCACATCGATGATGGCTACTTATGGTCTTGGAATGGCTAGATAGAATTCTATAAGAATTTCCCTTTTCGTATTACGAAACCATTATATCTTATAGTGGAGACAACATAATAAGGCATACACACTTACTGAAAGGCATATTTAAACATTATACAACTAAATGTGATTTAATGAAATCATAAGACTTTAATAAGCTGGCAATGCAAACCAAAAAGCTGTTCTTTCTATTAGTCACTCCAAAACCTCAGTTACAAAAATGCTGAGATGCTGTATAAATGTATTTGAAAAGTCATATTTTATTTACAATAGAGCATGGGCAATAAGTCGGTTAAAACAGAAAGAATCAAAGAAATAAAAACTAACTGTAAGAAAAAAAATGGGTTATGGCCACAGGGCATCTCTGACGGTATGGAGTAATGGAAATGGGCAGCTTGCACTGCTGGCAAGGAACCATAAATCATGTTTTTTATCCAGACAACACCCGTTTCAGGGAAGACCTTGCATGTTTTAACAAGCAAACGCTAAAACCGCAATTTAACACAATTCATGGATTCACTTCAAAGGATGAGGAATGTCTTGTTTCCCTGAAAACATTTGCTGCTTCAAGAAACAAAAAATAAGACAAAGAAGACTCAGGGCTGTTGAACAGCTACAAGCATGATACGTATACAAATAGAACAATATTACTCTCCTAAAAGTAGACCGGATTTCTCCCTCAGTTCCCAGGTACACAATATATGAACTGTTGTTAATGAAGAGGGGATGCTACACAGTGTTAAACCTGGCATTGTCCCAGAATCGTTGTCCTTAGTTTGAAATAGGCACTTTGATTAGACAGTGTATGCATAATTTCATCTCAAGTAAGCCTGTATATTCATTTTTATTACACCTACTAGTGCATTCCAAATGTGCCTTCTTACCTTCTATAAGGATATGTGTGAATTAGTGCTTCGCCCTACTGGGACAAAGCTAAAAAGTGTAGGGACCTGAGATGACTGTCAGTAACATGTGGCACATAAATCTACAGTCTGGAATAAAACGAAAACAGACCTAGCTTGTTGGACTTTTTTTTTTTACAGCATTTGGTAGTTTGTTTTTTTTCCCCTTGGCTCCACAATAGTCAAAACAAATTCTGTTTTCTAATAGTAAATAAGAACTGTTTTTCAAACCAAGGAAAGCGTTTGAAAGGGCTTGATCTGGCTCGAAAGTCTTCATTATTACCACATTTTTCTCCTTATTACATTGTGCAATTCTTCATTAGTCCCCAGTGCTTTCCAACATCTCTTTAGTCCACAAAAGCTTTTACACTTTGAAACTGGTCCCAGGATTAGATAGATGTTAAATAAATGAAACATTAATGTTAGAGACATTGCATGCATCTGACCCATTGTGTGTAGAGTAAAAAGTCCGAGATGGAGTCACGCTAGAGCAATTAAACAAGCTCTTTTGGGACTTGTTCCAATCTTTCGCTGTATAGGCCTCGTGTATAACACTTCATTAAACAGCTCATTTAAAGCTGACTTCATGGCTCTGGCCATTTTTTTTTCTTCTCCAACCAACTACATCCCTACCCAACAACCACCCATCAGTCTTTCCAGCCCAGCCAAGTCTCTCTCATCCTTCCTTAGCAGTCTCTGTCCGTGCTCAGGCTGCGTCTGGAACTGTTCAAGGGCCCTATTAGCTCAACTGCTTAGCATTGCAGAGTTACCAAGAACCAGACCCACGAGCAAAAAAAGTTCCTAAATGCATTAAAGCTGTGCATGTCTGATACATGGAAAAGTGTTAACGTTTGCTAATTGCTCCCATGGTAGATCAGTGAATAAGGGCTTGCAAGTATGGCCAGAAGAAAACGTGAGCCTGTGTGTGTCATTTGGGGGGAAAAATGTGATTTCGGTGAGCCTGGAGCTGGGTGAATGAACTTTTCTAGCCTGTTCTATTTTTGCTGGAATCCATGAGCATGGAATCCTACCTGCCCAAGGGCTAGCCAAAAGGCTTAACCATTCATGGTTGAAAAGGAAAACTGTGATATGTAAGAGACTTGATGTTTTGATATCTTACATTTACATTTACAGTATTTAGCAGACGCATTATCCAGGGCAATATACAAGTAGTGCTTTAGGTCTCCATCTAAGGATAAATTCGTTCAGGTAGGGTAGATACAAACTTAAGTACACAATAAGCATAGGCAGTTTTTTTTTTTTAATATGGATTCCTGGACAGTGAGAGGAAAGAAGTGTTAGGATAGGTGTTGCTGGAAGAGGTATGTCTTCAGTCGACGTTTGAAGGTAGATAGTTTCTGTGTTGTTCGGACATCCAGAGGAAGGTCATTCCACCACCTCGGTGCCAGAACAGAGAGCCTTGAGCTGATCTTACCTCTTCCTCTGAGAGACGGTGGAACCAGGCGAGCATGGTAGATGCTCTCCGGCAGCGAGGTGCGGTACTGGAGGTGATGAGATATCGTGATAGCTAACATAAATTGACAATTTTACCGATCTCTGAAGCAACCTTCCGCTTTTTATTAATCCTATTGTAAAAAGGACTACCGCATTTGATATCCCACTAAGTTTTTCTTTTTAATCACTCTACTAACCGATTCGCAGTCTGAATGATCTGCATGTCTGATATACAGAAAAAAGCAATGTTTAAATGATAATGAACATTAGTCTGCGATGTGTATTTGCGTAAAACGGCGCTCTAAATGTCAGTAGTTAAAAAAAGTTTATGATGAGGTATTTCTTCAAGAGCAAAACATTGCATCAGTTTGCAGCGCTGGCTACAGTGCACTCGGGGAATGGAGAGATTAAACTTGGCTTTCTGAGCTTGCTCCTGCATTGGCACTTCCACTGACTCTGGATCTGGCGTTCCCTCTTTATTCATCCTTCCCTTCCTCCCTCTCAGTCCTCTGGGCAATTGTTTGAAATGCAGTCTATTGGTATGGCTGTGGTTCAAGCCAAGGTCAGGGTTGCGGTTTTGATGCTCTGTGGTGCAGCTAGGGGCTTCCTTCCAGGCACAAGAGCATCTCGGGATTAATGCAGAGGAAATCTGGACTGGCACACGATATTTGTGCGATATAAAAACCAACAGAATTAATTACTCTTCCTTGTTGTGCCTGTGACCTTTGAGGAAATCCAGATTCCGTTTTATCTGTAAGGAAATAAAAATCAATGTGTCGGGAAGTTTCGTTCTTTTGGATCCTGGTTACAGTTAAGCAGCACTTTCAATTCATCTTTACTCTTTAATTAGGTAAGTAACAGCAAATTAAAGCTAGTCAAGTGTAGAAGATATGGACTGCCGTTCTTGTTTCATGTGAATTATGCTCGAACGATTCGATCCCCCGCCCCCCTTTTTTTTGTGCATAATAATGAATAATATTTTCCCATGTAATATTTACACAGCGGCGTGACTGCTTTTGTTTTTGAGGATTTTGGCACTGCTTTTTTTTGGCAGTATCGTTATTTATCCATTGTGTTGACACCTGTGCAATCTTTTAAAAAATACATTCAAACAACATATAAAATGCATGTGATTTTTGAAAGTAGTTTCATATTCTGACACCAATTTGCAAAAAAAAATAAATACAAAAAATAAAAAAAGACAATATTCAGTTATTCTTTTGGTTGCAGAGGGTCTGAATTGTTTCTCCATTGAAGTTCATTCTTCAAGTCGATAGGTTCAACTAACCATGTTAAAATGAGCCAGAGCTTCTTCTCAGGCAGTAAACAGTAAATAGCAAGCAAAGAAAATAGTTTTTCTGCAGTAGGGATTATGAGAAACAATAACGTTGCTGGTGTGCATGGACAGCCGCACTGTCTAGCTCAGGGAGAGCAAACAATAGCCCTACCCCCCCCTCCATGCCCATCTGTAATAACATCTCATCATTGTTGTCGTACGCGCCATATCGATTTGATTTTATTGCACTGCGCTGGCTGTCCTTCGTGTCTGGATAGTGTGGAGCCTCTCCCTGGTCCCCGGAGACCCGTGTCTCTTCCACTTGCATTATGAGTGAGTGTATGTTTGTGAATGTGGCATGGGCTGAATGAGAACCATGCGTCATTCTGCACATAGTGCGCTCCTGATGAGACCATTATTTCTTTATTTCTTCCAGGCCTCGGGGACCCTTAAAAGAGTCAGCATCCGTTCCTTTTCCATCTTTCTCCTTCTCTTGCTTTCTCTTCCTATCTCTCTTTGGTGCTCAGTAGTCACGATTTAAAGTTTGCTTGTGTAGTTTCTTGTTGAAGAAAGCATTTTTTGCTCTTAGATCACTATGGCAAAAGTTTCATTAAATGACAGATAGCATAATTTACTAAATAATTAAACTGATTGCATTTCTTCTTTGCATTATGATTGGTATATTGTTTTTAACCGTCTGACCTTGCTGACCACAATTAATTCGAAATAAAAATGTTTCCTTTTTTTTTTTTCCTTTTCTTTAGGTATTGCTGGAGGCGACTGTAGACCGCTGGGGTTATATTGCCGTGGACGACATCTTGCTGCTGAACTATCCCTGCTGTAAGTAGCACGTCTGTGGTTATTGTGTGTGCGTGCGTGTGTGTGTGTGTGTGTGTGAGAGTGAGGAAGAGGACGAGTTCGACGCTGGCAGGTGATTTTTCACATTGTGCATTTCATTTACTCCGGTAGCCGTGTAGGGTGCAGCTGGTCCTTCTATGTGAGCTCTAATCTTCTGCCCCATTTCGGAAATCATCGGCAACCAACCTGCAGTATTAATGTCTTTGTACAGCGCTCTTGGCCTTTCAGCTCCACTATAATACATGGTTTGTGAGGAAGCCAGAAATACAATAAGGAATAATTGCTTCTTTTAGGGTTTTACTTTTTAATCTTTGACTAGAGTCATTTCTTGCGTTATCTTGCGTTTATTCCTTAATCCATCTGTTTTTTTTTTCCTATGCAGCCTCTGTGCATTCAAGACATGTGAATTTCTGTTCCGCTTGCTTTCTTGTTAGCAGAAGCCTGCTGCTCCTCAGTGGGAAATGGGCTCAGATAGCATGTGGACTTTGGAGATCATACAGGGCAAGATCAGAGCAGCGAGCTCTAGCTGTGAGGCAGTGTGTGATGTGTTCTCTTCACGGGGAAACCATGAAGGTCTTAAATACCTTGCGTGGAGATACTGTATAACCATGGGGAAAATAGACTATTGCCTTATAATCCTCCAGAGCACCCTGTGGTTGTAAACAATCTCAAGAAGGGTGGAAGATATTAGTGTTTAATGGATTTATAAAATACGCATTGTTATTTAAATGATAAAAAAAACTAGGAAAAAGTATAGAAAAAGTAAAAAAAAATATATATGTATATAATAATAAAGAATATGTTGTTATTTCTGTTAGAGGACACTTTTAATCCCTTCAACACGTATACTGGAAATAGTACAGCAGAGCAGTGTATTAATTTGCCACACAGTACATTTTCTCAGCTTTACTGTCAGAAGAGGTTCATTAAATAGGTCATTAAATATACTCGATAAAATAGCTACATAGTGAAATGATACATAATATAGTATTCTAATTAGATTTTACTTATTGGTTACCTAAATTTGTCAAATTTTTCTGGAGAAAAATGCAATTAATTCAAATGCAATTAATTGGTTAAATAAATAAATAATTAGTAGTATTAGTATTATCATAGAGCACAATTGTTCTCATATGTAAATGTTTCATTTTTGCGATTTCCAGGAATTTACATATTTTCCGACATTATTTTTTGGCTTACATTCACAGAAAATCTACATCACATTAGAATTTACGGATAGACTATACAGTACATTGTAGCCCTTATTGGCTGCTCGGTGCTAAATATATGTTCTGCCAGGGGGACGAGGTGCTGGCTTGGTGTTAACAAGCTATCCAGCGGCCTCGGAGGAGCATCTAAGAGCCCTCGGCTTCATTAAATGGCCGTAATACTTGTTTATTTTTAAACAGTGCTGACAAACTGCTCTTAGGCGGTGATGAAGTCCCAATTCAAAACAATGAAAACACCAGATGCAGTGGTCAAGGAAGGCGTTCATGGCAAAGCCTTTCACCTCCTGCTCTTCCACCCACATCTCCGCCTCCTCTACTTCCTGCGTGCAGCAGATGGCATCGTTTGAACCCCACTGTGCCCATTAAATAATTAAGACTCTCATCAGGACCTCGGCACATTGTCGAGCATGGCGTGTTGCCAGGATGTAGAGATTTGGCATGAGGGGTCTAAAAGGAAAGGGGGAAAAAAAGAAGAATTTGCATTTCTAGACAAGGTGATAAGCAGGCGTGGCATTTCTGATGAGACCTCCTAGGCATATGTATTTTCTACACGAATATCTCTGCACAATATTCGCACAACAACATTGCAGGGGAGAGAAAACACAATGTGTATGAATAATTAAGATGTAGACAATAACTCCTATAGAATATGCGCCTTTGCACAGAAGGAGTCCAGAATAAGTTCTTTAAAGTGCTTCTGCTGCTTGTATTTCTCTTTATCCGGACATTTTTTTTCTCTCTCTCCATGTTTGCATGCCTATTGCTAGCAAACAAAGAAAACATGAATTATAAATCAAGCATAACAGACCAGTGTTTTCACAAGACACTGGGCTTCCTGCCGGTTACAAATGCTGTAGCCATGTCACGCATCTGTTTGCACAAACGCGGCCCTGGATTCATCTCTATACGCTGTCAGAAATCAACAAGCCCAAATAAATAACTAAATAAATAAAGCACTGGTTATTCTGTTGCTTTCTGTTCCCCAGCCAGTTCTCCTGTGCCATGGCTGATGGATTTAGTACACCCTTATTATATATATATAACAGTTTTGTTGTGCTAGATACAGCTAGATGAAGTTATTGTCTTTTGTGTGGGATTTATATATTATATATATATATATATATATATATATATATATATATATATATATATATATATATATATATATATATGAATCATATTAGGTATGCATGAATAAAGGGAATTTATATAAAATCTATGCAGATCAGACCCCTTATTCATTTATTGTTCGCAGCATTGATGGTGGAAATGTTCATTTGCATTTGCATTTGCGAGCGCCATTAGGGAACTTGTTCAACACGATGAATTAAAAGAATTAAAAACTTGTTCAACACGGTGAATGAATTAATGAGGAATTATTTGTTTCTTTTTTGCCGTTTTTGCCGCATCGTAGGCAAAATCTCGTATTGACATTTGCAACCTGAAATCATTTGCTTCCTGGTTTGTTTGCTGCCTATTTCTCTCAGGCAGCCATACAGGAGCTTTAAAAAAACCTTGCTCTTGAAATGAAAGAAATAAAAAGACAAGATTGTCTATGTGGAACCAGTGAGTAGGATATTTTGCCTGCAAGAACAAAATATCAATCATGCCATATAAATGTTTAAAAATGGATATGCTGGCAGAAGAATAACTGGATAATGCACTCACTGGTGTTTCTGGTCCTTTCTTTAGATAAAGCCCCCCACTTCTCTCGCCTGGGAGATGTGGAGGTCAACGCTGGACAGAATGCCACCTTCCAGTGTGTGGCAGCAGGCAGAGCGTCAGAGGCCGAGAAGTTTTTACTGGAGGTGAGAACGGCTTCACGACAGATTTTTTCTGTTCTCTCTGCGATACATGTGATTCATCACTGCACTGTTGGCAATAAAGATTCCACACCAGAGACCAAAATCAGTGGTTTAATTTCTTGTTGATGTGTTCAGGCTGTTGACGACAAGCCCTTAGATGCCCTCAGAGCCAATTTTAAAGTTATTAGACCACATGATATTAGAACCACATGAGAGGTTTAATTACACACATAAGGTGAGGAATTAATGCCAAAATGACTCACATTTGGTATTCAGATTTGTTTTGTTTTTTACGAGAGAGGGCAGCGATTTAACCAAAACACTGGCGTTCGTTGTTGTTGTTTTTATTTTGGTTTTAATTAAAATAATTTAAATAGTGATTTTTACAAACATGGTATCACTGTTTTATTGCCTTGGTACATGGCACTAACTTTTCATCATAGATGCTTTTTATATTACTTTTGAAAAACACTATTTAATGGTTTGGGATGCATTTTCCTGTATGCTATTTTTATTGCATGTTTTCACAAATAATTTGAATAATCTAAAAAGGAGCTCAGAAAACCAAAGTAAAAAAAAAAACAGGGTTAGAAGTATATTTCTTCTTAATTCAATGGTTAAGATTTAATGTCATATTATCGTACTTTTTCTATGGTCATAAGCCATATAGACAGCAACTGATAATATAATATAATATAACATATATAATATTATATAATATAATATAATATAATATATATAATATATATAATATATATAATATAATAAATATATATCATAATATAAGATATAATATAATATAACATAATACAATATAATATTATATAATATAATTTGCACAGTGGTGAAGCTGGTAGCACTGCAAACTCTGATATTCAGGGTTCCTGTTTGGGCTTGGTTTATTGTCTATAGCGAGTTTTACATGTTGCATCTATGTGGGTTGTTTTTGGGTTCTCCAGTTTCCTCCCACCACTACTATAAATTCCCTGTACATTTGAATGAATGAGTCAGGTCCATGTTGTGTTCCCATCACCATTTCAACACAGCCACAGTGTGGGTGCAAAGTCAAGGAAGGACCATTCTTCTTCTACGGCTATATCCGATCTTCTCGGGTCACAGGGAGCCTGTGCCTATCTCAGGCATCTATGAGCATTAAGGCAGGATACACCCTGGATGGAATGCCAACCCATCGCAGGACACACACACACACTCACATTTACACACACTTCACACACTAGGGACATTTTTCCAAGGTGGCAATCAAGCTACCGTTCATGTTTTTGGACCGGGGGAAAACCGGAAAACCCAGAGAAAAGGGGGAGAACATGCAAACTCCACACACACATGGCTGAGACGGCAATCGAACCCTGGAGGTGTGAGACGAACGTAAGCCACCGTGCCCCTTAGGAAGGACCATAAGGACCAAAATTTAGCGGAATGCCTCAAAGAGAAGAAATGATTAATACAAGAAGCACGTGTTCAAATGTGCGCATAATTCTTATCTGTCAACAAACTTTTTTGTATCGTAATTTAAATGAATAACCTGGAATATGCATATAATTTGCATATAATAATCATATAAGTTTATACACAATAATGCATGTTAGTACTGGTGAGGGTTCACTGGTTCACTGGTTAAGGCTACCGATTGAAAGGGCTAGGGTTCAAGGCCCGGTATCTCCATGCATCCTTGAGCAAGGCCCTTTACTGTGCTCCAGGGCGCCGTATCGTGGCTGACCGTACGCTCTGACCCCAGCTTCTGAACAAACTGGGATATGAGAAAGAAAGAATTTCACAGTGCTATCTAATCTATCTAAACAGGTCTTTCTCCACACTTATGGGGCTAGGAGTAACAAGCTTAAAAAAAAACGAAATCACATTTATGATTGTATTCCATTCCAAGGACAAAGACGTATGCTTGCGGTTGCATGCTGTCATTTGGCACATTAAACCCTTTCAAGGTCTCTTTGAAATCTGCCCCGCTCATGCGGCGTGAAACGCACGACTCCCCTTCACCACTGCCGTAGCGTTTCTCCTGTAAGCCCTATGTATGTATTTATTTATTTATTTTGCTTTAATCATAAAAAACATGCTGACTTTTGTCAAACAAATGGTCCCGGTTTGTCATCTGAACTGCAATTAGTCCAAACAGATCTATTCATCCCACTGTTTATGCTTCCTCATAGCTGCTAATTCAATGAGTGATGTGATTGTAGGGTAAAACAAAAGAAAGATAATGGTGTGTCTGTAAAGCCTAATGCTTGCTGGGAGCCTTGCAGTTACCATGACTATAACCAGTATCAAACATCGTTTTTTGTTGTTTTTTTTTGGTTTGTATGGGTTTAAGGCCTGGATTTTGTGCAGTTTCTTCAGATGTAGTGAGAGCCTAAAATAGCCCTCGATAAACAAACACAGTGAGATGTTCAGTGAGACAGCATGATCCACAGACCTGCACTAGATGTCCAGAGGAGCAATTCCTCTTTATAAAAGAGGGGAGAGAAAAATACTTAACTATACAAAAGGATTCCATTCCCATGCCGTGCCACAGGTTTATCATGTGAACTAAAAGGAGAAGGTACTCTTTCACTAAGCCCCATATCGACCCATATAACTGAGGAATAACATTCCTTATTAATTCCATACTGTTTGATGTTGATAGGATTCAGTCTTGCAAATATAGATTTCCTTTCTTTCCCCTACTCACAATGCGATTTCAAATATCACAAATCACATGATTTCTTTTAACACAATCTTACATGTCGAGCCTAGCCTTAATCATATTATTTCCTGAAGATTATAATTATATTTCCACACATTGTCATTTTCTAATGACAACCGATCGGGCTATTTTATTGTACTTCTTTGCGAGTCTTACTTTTGTCCTGATACTACAATTGAGAACGAAACAGCAGGCTTGTTAGCTTCTATTCAAAGACGAATTATGTTCTCGACGTTTATACAGATATTTAAATGGTAATGTGTGTCCGTGTCTGTTGGCGCTGGATAATAACATGTTTACTCGTCCCTTTTATTCACTTTAGCGGCACAACGGCGAGGTGTCCTCAGGTGGCTTGGTCAAGCACCTGAGCCGCAATCGTTTTTCAGTGTCCTTCCAGCTGGAGGACGTCCAGAGGCCTGAGCAGGATCTCTACCGCTGTGTAACACAGTCGTCCAAAGGCTCGGGCGTTTCAAACTTTGCAGAGCTCATTGTCAAAGGTGAAGATATTCCTTTCTTCTTCTTCTTCTTCTTCTTCTTTTTCCTTTTTTGTTGTGTTTTTGTATTAATCATGTAGTAATAAACGAGTATTTAGTATTTTAGTTAATGCATTGTTGATTACACAAAGACTTCTACGTCTGAAGTAGAGTATAATATAGAGAATAACTGTGATAACTATACTATTCTATAGTATAGAATGTGATAACTATACTATTCTACAGCATAGAATGTGATAACTATACTATTCTATAGTATAGAATGTGATAACTATACTATTATATAGTATAGAATGTGATAACTATAACTATTCTATAGTATAGAATGTGATAACTATAACTATTCTATAGTATAGAATGTGATAACTATACTATTCTATAGTATAGAATGTGATACTATACTATTCTATAGCATAGAATGTGATAACTATAACTATTCTATAGTATAGAATTTGATAACTATACTATTCTATAGTATAGAATGTGATACTATACTATTCTATAGTATAGAATGTGATAACTATACTTTTCTATAGTATAGAATGTGATAACTATAACTATTCTATAGCATAGAATGTGATAACTATAACTATTCTATAGTATAGAATGTAACTATACTATTCTATAGATAACTATACTATTCTATAGTATAGAATGTGATACTATACTATTCTATAGTATAGAATGTGATAACTATACTTTTCTATAGTATAGAATGTGATAACTATACTATTATATAGTATAGAATGTGATAAGTATAACTATTCTATAGTATAGAATGTGATAACTATAACTATTTCTAATAACTATAAATAATACATGCATTTCCATGTGTTGTTACCTTTTATGTTTAAAAGGTTTGAAGGTTTGAGAGGAAATCGAGTTTATTTATTTTTCCCTGCACTCGCTTGCACTCTTATTTATTTATTTATGCAAATGTTTATTTGAATGTGTGCTTCAAGGCTAGCTTGCAGATAATACACTTATGATAGCCAATTAGCATCACATAACTCAACAGGGAAATTATTCATCGCAGTAAACAATTTACAGCGACCAAACCCTATTTATTTGCACAGAGATCCGTGATGCTCAGTACCATCAGTTGTTTTGTGCGTCCCGCAGTAATAATCCCGCGCGGTGTGTTTTAAGTGTAGGTGAAATGCAGTGCCATTGCAGTTGACATGTTCTATACAGCCGGGTTTAAACTGTTACGCTGCCTCATTAAATATATTAAATGCAGGCAATTAAAGTTGTCAGGTGAAGCTCCATACAGGAATCCTGCACGCAGCATGAGGTCTGCTGATAAGTGGGTTACGTGGCTAATAAGCATGCACTTTTGTAAGAAAAAGGCATAGACGAAGTGATCTTCTCTGCTAAAAAATATGAAACAATAATCACCGAAGCGATACTGCTGGCTAATTAAAATAGTACTTTATAGATTCTCAAATTCATTCATTAAAAGTCTTTGTAATTTTTAGTCGGGTTGCTAGAAAGGTCATTTTAAGCAGCCATAATATTCATAGATTTCACTTCTCAGGGCCAAGTGTCCTATCATTTTAAAATAGTATTAAAATGCCGTAGGCAGTGGAATGTATGTTTATTACTTATACACTGGCCAAAATGACTTTTATATAAATATTATATACTCTATAGTAAGCAATCTCAAGTACTAAGTCATGAAGCCAATGTAATCTTGATGTCTGCTTTTATTTACAAGTTCAAATGCTGACAGACTCCATGACTCACTGACGTCCGTGGGGTATTTAAAGAGGTTCGGGTTAGCATTTTCCTAATGTGCACTTAATAATGTCAGGCTATGTTAAGGACGGTGATATTTGGAAACTTAAATCAAAGGCTAACTTAAGATTTTGTCAGGGTTGCTAGGCTGCATCACCATGGTGATTCGGTTCTGTTCAGGAGCCGAACAACTCATAATGCTGACCAATGACGTTAGACTGTTATTATAGGACTCGTTTTTTTTTTTGTTTTTTTTTTATCCTGCGCTTCTCTGATCCCGACATGTGGAAACGTCAAAGGTGAAATAAGTACAGCGATGGCATGAGTCCATACCTTCTCATGTCTCTGAACTCGATGATGGAGTTTAGGAGGGACTAGCAGTGTGATTCTGTTGCTTGATGTAGCAATGAGGATTAGAGTGGGAGCTGTTCGGTGCAAGACAAAGTTGCATGGAAATACAAGTTTATTAAACCCTCTAGCTGTTGCCATAAATGTTGCATTAAACCCTCTCAAAATGGAAGAGGAAACAAGACTGTGGTGTGTGTATGTGTGTGTGTGTGTGTGTGTGTGTGTGTGTGTGTGTGTAAGAGACAGAGCATTAATAATTCATTTATAATACCTATGATTTTACAAGGAATTTATGTCATGCTTTTTCTTGCATTATTATACAATGTTTAAGATCTTATTATAATGTGCATTCTTATATTATATATATATATATATATATATACACACACACACACACACAAACACACACACACACACACACACACACACACACATATATATATAGTAATTTAGTAATTAGTAAGTATTAGCCCAACTGATTTATTATTGAAGCAACTGCTAATTTGCTTGGAAAACAATTAATTAAAGGTAACAATTCTCCATTTTAAATAATAAAAAAAGGTTGCCGTCTGTTTAAAAGCATTTAAATGTACTAGTTAAAACTGAACACAGATTTGCTGTAACATTTATTTTGACTTATTTTAAGTTATGCTTATGTCAGTATCCTGAAGTGGCCAGTTTAACTCTAACTATAAGTTTGACTTATAATTAAAGGATCTTTACATTCATAGTCGATTGATTACTTTAGACCAGAGATGTATAAATAAAGATGTATAAAGAGGTGGTGTAGAGGGAGGAAGTTTGAAGCTAGATAGAAGCTGAGAAAAAGGTCTGACCCTTTAGATTTATCTCATTTAGGAGCTGTGGTTGAGTTTTAACAGTGTTTTACAGTGCGATCAGGGATTCATTATAACGAAAGCAAATCTTCTTTTGCATTTATTCCAGAAATACAGTGAAAACAGCAGTTTTAGCCTGCATTCATTATTTCATTGATTTTCCCTCATTTGTTTATGTGATTGTTTGACCACGATATATGAATGCCTTTGCACAACAAACATAACTTTATATGATATATACAATATAATATATAATTTATATAATAATTAACTTTGGAGTAGGATACCTACACGATTTTTCAGTCCCGGCCCCACAAAAATATGTTATGTTATATTCATGTAATTTTGAAGTTTTGTGGCGCTATCACAAACTCGCAGGTAAAGTGTATAGCAGTTTCATTTCCATTGCACCATTCCATGCCATTGTCTTCCCTCTGCTCTGTTTTTATAATATGACTTGCTTCTCTTTTAAATATAAATCTAACAGAGACGGACAATAAACAAACATCAGCATATTTGAGTTCGAAGTTTTGTGTAAATAATGAAGATGGATATGAACAAGGAACTTTTCAGAACATAAAGCATCAACTGAAATCTTATCCTTTCTTTAATAATAAATATATGTAGTGATTCACCTCTATCTTGCACTTCAGACATTTTCCCTCATGAACCACCCTAGTGGCATCTAGCTTTGTGCTTGTAAACCATTTTGTTTTGTTGTTTTTGTGCAGTACATACAAACATACATACATACATACATATACATACACACACACACACACACACACATGCTACTTTATTTTATTCTCCTGCAACCCACACACGCACTAGTATGTATTTTATCGCCTGCTATTTTAAAGTGTGTGTGTTTTATACCACATCGCTTGGTCAAATTCAAGCCATTCGCCGGATACTGCAGCTTTCTGCAATGTAAGCGAATTGCATTTAAATGTTGGTGAGTTGTGATAAAATAAATAAGTATAACTGCTTTTCTCACTATTTCAGGTACAGCACAGTTTGTAACTATTGCATATTGTGATGCATATGTACATATTGCATATAGAAAGGTGAAATGTTACTGGTGAAATTACTAGATTTTGGATCTCGTGTGTGTGTGTGTGTGTGTGTGTGTGTGTGTGTGTGTGTGTGTGTGTGTGTTATAAACGTATTCTCATATTCAATTCTAACCAGTATACGTTGATATTTAGTTTTCTTTGTCTTATTGTATTTGGGTATGAAAGAAACTATTATTAGACTGCAGGTGAAAATATCGTTATCGTTATTGTTGCAAAATTGGGAAATGAACTGATTGGATGACAAGTTTCATCATATACCAAATATACTGCTTATCATGCTAGCCTGAAGTCTGGATATCACAAGTTCTTAACAATAAAGTGTCTATTGAACAAATAATCAGTTACTAGAAATTCATTGAAAAAGTAGCGAATAACAGGCTGTCACTTAGAACGACGTCACAGCTTGAATTCTGTCGAGAACGGCAGGTGTTATTCTCCTACATTTAAGGTCATTTCTTAAAACATGATAATCGGGGTTGCAAACCGAGGTCTACAGGGAAATCGAATGGAGATAACGGCATGGCATAATACTCTTAATCATAGTAATAATGGTTTAATAGGGCTTGGCACTTCATAGAGAAATGTTTTCATTATAGTAATCGGAATCTTTTCAGAAATGCAACGATTACATACTATAAAGGCCATAAATATCTAGCCTAAGGCTATAGCTCAGTACTGTACATTGGAAATAATTTCACACTTATTAGAACAAATTACTTCAATAGCTTTCATATTTTTTTTTTCCTAGCAAAAATATATCTTTCACGCTTCTTTAAGGAATACCATAGCTGACATAATAAGAGAGGACTTGAACTCTACTCATGGCCCACATCTGCTGCGTGCGAGGCAGTTTAGGACATGGCTGCTTTCCCTCAGCAGCAGGTTGCTGATGGGTTCTCTGATGGGGCTGACTTGGACAGGAGGTCCAATTTAAAATGCATCGCTGCGCCTAAATTAAGCACAACAGATTGGCCCGGTGGGACAGGTTCAAAGAACTGTGACTGCATGTTTGCGAGTCTGGCTGTGTTTTGATCCTAATGCAGTAACACTCTGTATTTTTATCTTTGGATCCTAGTGCGCCGAGGCTTCGGCATGCCATCCATAAATCCCATCCACCCCCATTGCCTCTGCTAACAAGGGGCTAATCATCCCTTTAATTAGCTTCATCATCTCATTTTACATTTCATTGTTCCCAAATTAAAGTATTGATGATGTACTAAGGCGTGGTAGCTAAATCATATGGAGACTGCGCTTAAAGATCTGTTCTTGTAGACAGATGGATAGATGGGTAGACAGACAGACAGACAGACAGACAGATAGATAGATAGGTAGATAGGTAGATAGATAGATTGATTGATTGATTGATTGACCCCTATAAGACGTCATACATCATTTTTTCTGAGGGCAAGAACGCTGCAAAAACATGTGCAAACAAACACTGGATAAACGTGAATCCCAGGCCGGCTTTTATTTCAGCTTTTGATATGAGGTTGATGTGGGGAAAAAAAATTGAGGTAATATTATTTTCAACGCAGCCCAACTGACTGTAAGCTGACTTTATTGCTTTTCTGCCTTTCCCTCGAGGAGTTCTACATGTATCAGAAAAAACAAAAGGCTCTTACAGTCTTGCTAGAGGAGTAGGTTGGAGATCGGTACTCTGGGACAGTCAACAGCGAGCACGCCGGGGGATTAATGACAGAAACCACATCACTGAGATTTCTCTACTACTCCATCATCTGAGACTTCTTTCGACCTTAATGCTTACTTGTCTCATTAATAGTTCAGCAGTGTAAATTCCGGCAATGGCCTAGTCAGATGGCAGCCTTTAAATATAAATGAAGGCCCAGACTTCTTTTACATTATATAAAAAAATAAAAAAAAAACGATTATTCTCGATGATAGATGTGTACCGGTCCCTATGGTTCCTTTCGGAAAGCTGACGTGTGCAACTCTCCTTGCGAAATGTATGTTTCAAATATCAAGTGCTCTCGTCTTGTTTTCATTTGAGCCGTTAATGATAAGTTAATGTGGTATTTGAACCCAGAGACTTTCTGGGAATTTGTAGCTTTTGCTTCTGAATATTGGTGGACACATCAAAATGTTCGGGCCCATAATCTCCTAGAACTATGTGTTGAGTGACAGTAAATACAATTGTACAGCAAGAGATGGAGTTTAACAATTAAATGAATGTTAAAGGTTATTAAGCTTGTTGTTTTGGTGGATGGGATGACAAAAGGACCCTTACAGGCGAATGTTTATTTCTCTTTTCCAGATGTTCAGTGCGTAGTGAAGTCTTTTTTCACTGCGCACTACCCACCTGGCCAATACGGTTATAAAGTAAGCAGCTGTTACATCAGTGCTAAACGCATATACTTATGGTAATCACGAACTGATCATAGTGGTCGAACAATTATTACAAATAAACTTGAATGTCCCATCTATATTCAGCAGCTGTAAAAGAATGAATGTTTTCTGATTTTAAGAATGCCATTACCAATACCAACTCGGAATATCTGCCACACTACTATCCTGTATATATGAGTATTTTGATAATGAATCGCTGAAACTATGACGGGGGCACGTTCGCCTCACACAGCCAGGGTTCGGGTTCGATTCCCGTCTCGGCCATGTGTGTGTGGAGTTTGCATGTTCTCCCCGTGCCTTAGGGGTTTTTTCTCCGGGTTCTCCGGTTTCCTCCCGGTCCAAAGCATGCACGGTAGGTTGATTTTAGCACCTTGGAAAATTGTCCTTAGTGTATGAATGTGTGTGTGATTGTGTGTGTGTGTGCCCTGCGATGGGTTGGCATTCCATCCAGGGTGTATCCTACCTTGATGCCCATAGACGCCTGAGATGGGCACAGGCTCCCCGTGACCCGAGGGAAGATCGGATAAAGCGGTAGAAGATGAATGAATGAATGAAACTATGACACAGATATACCAATACAATGTTATCATTTACACGCAAGTTCGTTGCTTACTATAAAATGGCCCTTCTAGTAGGTTTTGCTTAATTTGTTGGCTTGTATATCAGGTGTTTATTATGCTAATGATTTTACATGTTTTAGAGGTTTTTTTTTCTCCTAATGAACTGTTTTTAATCACCATAACAAAATGTGGGGTTAATTAAACCTAAGTTTTGTTGTTGTTGTTGTTGGTGTCGTATTATTAGAGAGATATTTCAATTGTTAAAGGCATGTGAGAGAACATCTGTAGAAAAACAAATTTGCACATAAGCATACAAATCAGGCGAGTAAATGAAATGAAAGTAATATCTTCATTCACGCTGAAATTAAAGCGCCACAACCAGGCATCTACTATGGGTATGAATAAACACTGTAAATAGATCATTCGTGTTCGTGTAATGAATTCTTCTTTGTCCGGCGTGCCGCATGTCTGACTGCCCACGTGTTCTTGCCCACGTCGTTTCTGATCTTGCCATCTCTTGTCTCAAGCTGATTTCATGTGCACTTTTTAAAAATAGCCTTTAGCCTTTCCTTTATAGCCTTTATTTATTTGTCACATAGACATTACAGCACACTGAAATTCTTTTCTTTGCATATCCCAGCTTGTTTGGAAGCTGGGGTCAGAGCGCAATGTCAGCCATGATACAGCGCCCCTGGAGCACAGAGGGTTAAGAGCCTTGCTTCAGGACCCAAGAGTGGCAGCTTAGCGATACTGGGACTTGAACCCTGACCTTCCGATCAGTAACCCAGTGCCTTAACCACTCATCTTCACCCCCGCCCAGCTATCTATACTTGACACATTATAAATAACAACATTATATTTGGATGCATCTCTGACAAATACACATGGATCCAATCATTTCTTTGTATGCTTTCTGTTCGCAGTGCCCCCATCTCCGATTGCTCCGCCCCAGTTGCTGAGAGCAGGCTCGACATACTTGATCATCCAGCTCAACACCAACTCCATCTTGGGCGATGGGCCCATCATTCGCCGAGAGATCGAATACAGAGCAAGCCATGCTCCTTGGACTGAGATCAATGGAGTAAACATGCTTACTTACAAGCTCTGGCACCTGGACCCAGACACTGAGTACCACATCAGTGTACTGCTCACCCGGCCCGGAGAAGGTGGCACTGGACCGCCTGGACCGCCTCTAATCAGCAGAACCAAATGTGCTGGTCAGTATCTGGTGTATTTTACTTCAATTTAGATACCGTATTGAAAAGTTGGCACGTGCCCACACACTGATATGAATTTACATGAAACTTTTCATACCACAGCCTTTTCTTTTTTTCTTCTTTTTGTCTGGTTGCCAGAAAGTTATGATTAAGTGGAAAGTACTTGCTTTGACATGGAGCTGAATGGTCTTAAATGCAGTTCAGATCTTCTGTCTCTGTCATGTTGGTCACTGGCCAGGTTGTAATGGTGTCTGTGACCTTTGCCACCTTCTCCACATTACACTGCCCTTTCCATTATTTCCCACCCCAGCCAAGCAGTCTACCTTGCTCTCAAATCGGCTACCATATTACACTCGCAACAATCCTTTCTCCCCTACCTAGAGACATACCATTTGTCAGGGAGTAGAGTAGATATGAAAAAATGGGTAATGCAGAAGGAGGTGTGGAAATGAAAGGGGGGAAAAACAGTTGGTTTTAAAGAAGAGATCTACATTTTCAATTCTGGAGGGCCAGAACAATGTGACATTTCTATGCCAAAATAAAAATAAACAAAAACAAACAAACTTTAATTCAAATGAAACTTAAAATAAAAACAATTGTGTTTAGCAAGAGGCTGACAGTCTGTATTTATTTGACATCTGTCTTAGTTAATGCATTAATAATGCATTAGCGCAAATTCACTTTAACGGTATTAGTTGTATTAACGTGCAATTAACACAATTTGCAATGCTGTGTCAGTGATCCGCTCCTTCAGTCTGCATTGTGTTGGCGATTGAGCATTACAAATCCTGAATAATAAAAAGAACAAATGAATAAAGAAACTCAGTCCGTTGCCTTCCCGGATAATTTCATCGTTGACCTTCCCTCAGCCACGGTTATGGAATGGAATAAAAAGAGGAAAGCATCCAGTCACGCCTCCTAAATTTCCCTGTATTACTCCTACTAGCTGCGCATTCATAACAGGAATGAGCTCCTCACTATATTACTGCATATTACCGTATGTAACCTAAACATATTACCAGTTTATATGGAAAGCAACCGAATCGGGAACAGAATTCTTAAATGAGCCACGTACCATATTTAATAATCATAACCTAATATTTAATCTATCATAGCCCTAATTTATTTATTTATTAATTGAACAATTACTAAATTAACTGTTTGCATTTTATACTCACTATCCACTCTGTTATAAACACCTGCTTTCAAGCATTTAAAACAAGTTATGAGCTTCAAAAAAATATGAACACAACAACTTTAACAGAGTCGTGGTGGTTGGTATAAAATGGACACTTTGGAGAATTTTGAGCATTTCATCAACCGCTGATGTCCTGAGATTTGTACGATGGCGTACAGGTTCACTCGAGCCGAATGCTCGCTCACCACTCCGGTAGACAGTGTTTATTTGATTTATAGACTTCCTGTTCCTTCCAGACTTCCATAATAGTCTTGTTATTCTCCTGTGTTTCCTCTCACCGTCAGTACAGTCTGCAGATGCTCAGAATGTTTTTTTGGTGGATTAAACAATTCCTGTAAAATAAAGGCAGCGTGAAAATCCCAGCCGATCAGGAGTTCCTGACAGTACTTGAGCTCTTGACCTGTCTCAGCATAATTTTGTTTGGATTGCACTGCTTCCACATAATCTGCAAATTAAAAGACGTGCTTGGATATATAGTACAAGCGTATCTTAAAAAAGTGGAACGTCACAGTATACTTCAGTCCATCTGATTATGCATGGAAGCTGATTTTCAGTCACCTGAATATGTTGATTTGGGGTGGACGCTTCCAGTGGTCCTTTCAAATGAAAATATGTGTGTATATATTATACATCATGTGCGAATGAGCATTGCAAATTAGAACGGATTCAGTGTGTCAGGAGAATACCGCATAGCTCTTGTTCTGAGGATATCACAAAAAAACACATGTCTAGGAACAGCCTACAGAGCTAAAAATCCGACAAAGTTGCATTGTTCTCAGACGCCCCTCTTTGAGGACATGCCAGGCAGTCAACAATAACTGCTGTTCAACCAAAGAATGCTGGGAACGGGACTGAATGATCTCCCAATTTGAAAAAAAAAAAAAAAAAAAAATTGCCTACACAGCCGAATGCCATAAATTGTGTGTCCATAGTGTCTGGCGTTGGTGCCCGTTGGAATCAGGTATTCCAGCCAAGTGTAAAAATGTCATTAGAGCTGCAAACCTGTAGGAGGAAGAAGGAAAGGAAACAGCGGGTGAAAGAGGGGGAAAAAATAGTTATAGTGTGTTCATATTTGCTTTTACATTAAGTTGTAATTGAATCCTTTTTGGAAATGGCATTTCGGTGTGACATCCACAGTGGTGCCTGGCTGCACATGAATATTGGTACTGTTAAAGCTGCTGTCATGTTTGCTGAACTGTTGAAGGAATAATTTAGCTTCAATATAGGCACATCATTGCTAGTGAAATTAAGCTTTCCATACTTTGTGCATCCACACACGATCCCTATTCTGCAGTGTGCTGAAAGCGAGTGGAGGATATAATTGACTGCAGGACTGAAGAGTGCGATTGGGAACATTGCAATGACTGAGCACACGAGGTTTTGATTTGTTTGGCATGCCGTGAACGTACAAACACGCTCGCACACACACACACACACACACACACACACACACACACACACACACACACACGCGTGCGCACAAACACAATGGGGTCTCGTATGAGGTTACTCAATGCCCAGATTAGCCGGGAAAATGAAAGAGGGCTCAAGAGGTCTCGAGCCAAAACAGAAACAGTTTGTGTAGTTTTTTTTTTTTTCTTTTTTAATAACAGAATAGTCCATGCAAAAGGCTAGCCTGACAACACATGTAGAATACCAATTATTCACTATTCATAAGCCAATAGGATTGAATTCGGAGAACTTGGAGATAGTTACCGATGCATTTCTAGTTTGGTGGATGCCAAGTTCAGTTTGGTAATATCTTTAAAGGCAGAAATCTAGGTGAGGTACTTTTGCACATGCACTGTTCAGAAAAAAAGGACTTTTTTTTGCTTCACCTTTAGTCGTGCTGTGGTCAATGCACCTGGTTGCTCATTCTAGGGAGACTAATTTGGCCTTTTGACAACCAAAAAAGAACTGACTTTTGTCACATTGGACATTGGAATCACTCCTGTGCTCAAAATGGCCTCCTGTACTCTTGTCTACACTGGGACATTGTTATCTTGTGTCCAGCCTCACCGCTGTTAGTCACCTCATTTGAATTGTGTGAAATGTTTCCTGCTGGCACCCAAAGACAGCCTATTAGTTTGTTTCATTGTGGGCTTTAGAATATGAATGTTTGGCTTAGATGGTCCGTCTACTCTTAGTGGCTTGTTAACAGTTTTTCCTGCCAGCTTTTTGCCCGTGCTACTGAGAGTCTGGAGCGCATCCTCCCCTAAAACAAGGAGATGGGAGGAAGAGAAAGTGATGTGATGACATTAGTGGCTTGTTTCTGGCTGGTTTCCTACCTCTCCCTGGTGGGACGCTCACAGCAGTGACAGAAGGGAGGAACGAAGGATTCCTGTCACAGATGGACCTCCTGCTGTGGCTACTGGGTCACTGAAGACCTCAGATCAAACGGAAAATGCTGCATCTTTGCCACATAGCGCATCATTACTTCGTTAGAATGTGATTGTTCAGCATTACAATGAACGATGACAGAAAGTCGATGTGCTCTTTCATTAAATGAATGGCATTTTCTTGGGATTGTAATATATGGCTCTTAAGATGATTTCATACAAATGCTATCTTCCCATTTGGCCTCCTGCAATTGTTCCGTGTGAAAGCTACACTCGGGTGAGCTGTTCTTTATTTCCGTTCTCCCTTTATCCTTTCGTTATTATAATTCTGTACTGTAAAGCGGCTACATGCAGTCTCACACAGCGATAGCTAGATCCTCGGTTACATCCTGCAATGCACCATCTGATCAGAAGCGCCCCACGCTTCCCTGTGTATCATCATTACCTTGAGGAATAATGTGGTAACTCGTTCTTCTGGAGTCCCAGCTGCCCCGGGGCTATCAGTATGTTGCTCGGGGCCCTTTTCTACCCCTACTGTGTTCTGTCCCATTTCAGTCCGGTGCCAAGGAGTGGGTGCTCACAAAGCACGCTGGCAGTTATGAAAACGCTTCTAAAGTAGGTTAAAGGAAGTAGAGTGACAAAATAGTGCACATTGAGACCCCCATTGAGCATTGTCTACATTCGAGGGCTGTGTTTTACAGCAAAAAAAAATCTGAGTAGATGATGAATGTGAACTTACAGTCAATAGGTCGATTAAAACAATCAACACTATTTGGGTCTATTTACAAATTTGTATTGTTGCATTTTCTTTGATTGAAAACAAACAAAAAAAAAAACAATCACCGTTTTTCGCTCCGATTTGCTCGAGGCTAACCAAAGAAGGGGGGGAATGTAATGAAGTCAATACAAAGCAATTCAAATAAACCTCTGGGGGGGGAAGGACAGTCGAAGCCTGTCAGATGGAGGCATCTGATTTTGGCTCAGTATTAAAATATATATAAAAATTATACACATACACACACATTTTATATATTATATATATATATATATATATATATATATATATATATATATATATATATATATATATATATATATATATAATATATATATAGTGCGTTCATGTTGTCTCCTTTGTCACTTCTACTCTCTCAAGGCTATAGTTTCTGCCTCATCTCCACTAATATAACAAAGGAAAGCAATGCATTGTATGGAGTATTGTTTGACAGAATGTATTGAATGTGTTAATATAGGACTGAGACAGATGTGCTTATTAATGGTGTGCAGTGTGACTTTTTGCCTTCCTTGGAACAGTGGACAGTCTTAAGGACAGTGTCTCTGACTCCTCACTCACCGCTGTGTTGGGCTAAAAGCAAGTCAAAAAAGTAACAGTTCTTTCTCCGCAGCCAAACGAGGGCAGCATTAACCTGGCAGAAGCTGTGCATGAGCAGTGCCATTCTAAAATTAAGTGGCTGCTCAGGCTGACCTGGCAGTAGCAATAACAGGTCAAATTGGACGTCATAAGAAGAAGGGTTGACTTTTTGTTACTGCATAGCGCCTGGGTAAAAAAAAAACATGGCATAAAGGTTAGAAATAGCAGGAGTGAGAGACTAAAAGCAACGTCTTATTACAATAAGGAAAATGGTCCTGGCCATAGCGCTGCCCCTAGTAGAGTAATGCATATGTGACCAGATTATGGCTATCTAAGATGATCTAAATTTATGGTCATTTGAGATGTCATTATTATATCAGAGAGGTTGAATGAGATTGGCATGAACATATTGACAATGTATTGGCAAAGTATTAAAAATAGTGTAGAATTAATCGTAAACAGAGACCAAATGATAAGATAATCAGGTGAAAAATGTTTATTTGCTACGAGTGGGAATTTCTGAGTACATCACTGTTTGTTGAAATGCATTTTATTAACGCCAATCTAATAATAAACCTGTGTATTATCCTTTGTGACATTGGGACAAATAGTTTCAAATTTGAAGTGTTTATTGATTTTGGCATTGTTAGGAGGGGGTGGTTAGGAAGTGGAACACTAATACTCTCATTAGGGTTGTAACGATTCCTTGAGTAATTCAATTACAAAAATCATCGAGGCAAATTAATGTGCCTCGATGATTCGTGTCGTTCATTTAACTAAATACAGAGCAGTGCGTTTCCTTATTACCGATCACCACCCGCAAAACTGTGGAGTGCTGTGGAGAGCTAGAGGAGGCTCAGAATGAAAAAGTGGAGGAATGTTGTTTTCCCGAACAAAAAAACAACAACTCACGGATCACATTACAGGGTTTTGGATCACGGATCGGATCTTTTTTTTTCCGCAAAAAGGGGGAGGAGACAAATAATAAAACACTCCAATACAGGCATTTTTAAAGTTGTTGTTGGAAGATTAACACGTTCATGTGAAATTAAAGGGGAAAAAATCTTTCGTTCTGCGATCACTAAATATGACATATTTTAAAAGACACCTGCGGGTCGAACCGTGGGTCGGGATCCGTACGGATCAGAGATGTCAGTCCGCAGTGGCGTGTAGAGCAGGAAGTGGTGCACATTTTTTAAACTGGTGATAAATACACTGATTTAGTCCATGGAAAATTTCAAGAGACAGGAATACCACATCACTATGCAAGATTTAATAAATGAATACATGAGTGAGAATAATAATGATTTCAATAAAACAAATCGTTTCCCATGACTTACTCTATACACACACTGCAGAGGAGCTTTTTGAACACACTGTATATGTATTTTGTAATACAGCAATTAAATACTTTTCACCGATATACTTGTATGCAATTTCAGCAATAAAATGCAGATTTTACTAAAAATGACTTTTAAGAGACCTGTCTTTATTGCACTTTAATAAAGAAAAAGTACTTTTTATATGATTGCTCGATTACAGCTCTGTCTGTAACTGTATTTTCCTGTAGATGATGAATATGTATCTTATCACATTTTCCTCGTTGTGCTCTATCTATCCTGGGAAGAATTCCTGACCTAACGTTATCCCATGTCTCCTTTTTTTAGAGCCCATGCGGGCACTACGCGACTTGCGGGCTTCCGAGATTCAAGCTCGGCAGCTCACTCTACAGTGGGAACCTCTGGCCTTCAACCTTACACGCTGCCACACTTACTCAGTCTCGCTGTGCTACCGCTACGCCGTCTCAGGGGGCGGAGCCAGCGCCGGCCACAACACCACCATCAGAGAGTGCCTAGCAGTGGAGCACAACACGTCGCGCTTCACCCTCCGAGACCTCCCACCCTACCACACCATCCACGTGCGCCTTGCCCTTGCCAACACTGAAGGCAAGAAGGAGGGGAAAGAGATCATGTTCCAGACGGAAGAGGACAGTGAGTAATGCCGCGCTCGTTAGTAGTAGAATTGATCGGCGGGGCATTTGATGGATTGCACATGCATACTGTAACCATAGCACACGCTCCCGTTAAAGTTTCCAGCGGTTTTGGCTTTCGTTCTTTCAGCCGAAGAAGTGAAGGCTTGCACTCTGACGCACATTCGTTCGTCTCTGACGGTGTGGTTAGAGGAAAAAAGAGTGAGAAAACAATTCTGCCTCAACCAGTCAGCATAAAAAAAACAGTGAAATATTAATTATTCTTGTGAGGGTGGAAAAGAGAGGACTTAGGACTTTGTGCTTTTCCATGCATTATGACTAGGCACAGCGGCATTCGGAGTGTAGGACAGAGGACAATCCAATTTCCCATTAGGGCGACAAAAAGACAATGAAAGAAAGAAACAAACACATCTATCTATCTATCTATCTATACTATCTATATATTATATATATATACATATATATAGATATATATATATATATATATATATATATATATATATATATATATATATATATATATATATATATATAGATCATATATATACATATATATATATATATATATATATATCTGCTAATTTCTGCTAATGAGCGAGTCAACTTTTTTCCGCACCTCAAATATCCTCTCTCTTTCTCTCTGTCTTTCATTTAATTTGCTCCGTATTAATGAGTTCATGTTCATTCTGATTGACTAAATAAAGAGCCTTGTTATCGTCTGTAAACGTTGCATTGTGTGTCAGTCATGCCATTTGAGACAGCTCGGTATACATAAGTAGCACATTGCCTCATGTCTTTGAAGCATAATTGCTTCCATTCACTGTAAAAACCAGCCTTGCCCAGTGTCAGAGGTTTTTTTTTTTTTTGTTTTTTTTTTTCTGGCTCATTTGTTCATCCGAGGTTACAGACACATTGTCTCGGTCATTTCTTTTGTGCAGGCAGAAATTGTTTATCTGTTCTAATTTGCTGCGTCTCCCATGACGGTCCGCTAGTCACTAGTAATATTTCAGGGTAATAATGAGCGACACCACACAGGATTAAAAGTGTCTCCTTTCCTGTCGATCTCTGACACTCTTCATTGATTTACGTTTTGCTTTCCTCCTGTCTGGGTGACACCCCCCCCTCCCCTCCCCAAACCATGCTTCTTATAAAGCTGATTACCGTTTTATCGCTAAGACTGTGAGACAAATCGCCATCATGATAATATCGGCCAATATTTGATTCCTTTTTACTTGCTATTCAAACAAAATGAGAAACTGTTAGCATTTTTAATGCTTTATAAATTATCATTTATGGCCATAATTCCACATTGCACACGGAGAATAACGCATGCTTTTTGATTTCCGGCTGCTTTTATACATTCTGGTCTCGTCGCTTCATCCTTGTTTATCGCTGTTTTCTTCGAAGAGGTCGTGCAATCGGGTCACTGCTCGGACAAGAGAGGGCAAATAAAGCTGCAAAATATATGATAGTCTGTGAAAACTCTTCTTTCTGACATAACCCTGCAGCTATAGCGTCTGATACCTTGAGCTGCTTTCAGCGGAATCATTTATATAAATACATGTGATTTTATATAAATACAAGGGAAGAATTGATGGGTTGTTTTTTTTTTTTCTTTTTCACATGTTTATCTACTTGGTTCAGGCCACTAAAATAGTTTGCTAGGTCCACATCTGGAACACAGCCTGCCACTTAAAGACCCCTGGGTTATTGTAAGCCCAGATGAATTTACACTGAGTGTAGGAGTTTGCTATAATAATAATGCTGAGCCTGACACCTCTCTGTCTCTTACTTTGCCTTCCATAGTTCCTGGAGGAATTGCTCCCGAGTCTTTAACGTTTACCCCTTTGGATGATATGGTGTTTCTAAAATGGGACGAGCCAGTGGAGCCCAATGGTATCATCACTCAGTATGAGGTAATGGTTTTATTGTATTTTTTCACTATTTAATGTGACGCTTTTGCCGTAATCGTGATCCATGTGTGTATACGTCTCTATAAATCGAATAGGAATGATTCATTTTCCTTTTTCAAATACTGATTAGGCAGGAAAATATTACAGAAATGGTTAATAGCAAGGAAAAAGAACTAGCTTCTATAACACATGCTGCTTATCGTATCTCAGTGGAAAATACGAGCCGGAACTACCAATTTGTCTGCTAAAAACGCGCGGACAGATGGCACACAGAATGTAAAAGCGTATATAAAAGGAACATTTAAGGATCGATTTGGGATTAGGCCTTGTTTGAAGATTTGGCTCCTGCAGATTTGTGGAGCGAGTGTGTTTTTAGCAGTGCCGAGAGTGAGGAGTGGATCGTCGGTCGATTTTTTGTGCACAGTGCGTTTTTAGTTGGTGTAGATTCTAGGGCTTTTAGCACGTTGAAAGAGAAATTTGTGACAAGAGACAGCCGTGGCATTTCCCAACATGACTCGAGTTGGGAAACGACACAAGTGTACTGGTGGATTCAAGTGTCGAGAGATTTATTAAACGTGGGTATGTCAAAATGCAGTGCATATGTAAGATAACGAGAGGCTCGAGCTCTGACCTCATCCATATTAAACACCTTTGGGATGACATAGAAGGCTCACTACTAAAGCCTGCTTTCCCTACGTCTCTACCTGACTTTACTAACACCCTTGTGGTTAAAGGAGGACAAGTCACGACAATAACACTCCAAACTGAGCGGAAAATCTTCCCAGACAAGATAGCAAATGAGGGCTAAGTGTGGACTGGGATCTTTAAAAAGCACATATGAATAATATGGTCCACAAACCTTTGTCCATATAGTTTATATAGGCTATTTAAAAAAAGATCTTATTTAATTTTTTACCAGGTAAACGTTACATAATCTTCTTAGTCCTTTAGACATATTGTTTGAGATTGGGATTGGTATACAGCATTGGGACAGTCTACAATCTATGGCGATTTGTGGCATAGACCACCGGCCAAATCATTGCAAGCTTATGCAAGATCCATAAAAGCTCACAAGCGTGATGTTGGCAAAGCTCTCGGATGGTCCGGTTTCCGTGTCCACATGCACGATCGCTGTTCATCATCATTTCATGCGTTAGATAAATGGACTGAAACAATGCCAATAGGAATCTGAGGTTCAAACAAACAAACAAAAGTTTTTCAGGCCACACAGAAATGAATTTAGTATAAACATCCCTGCTCTCATCCCAAGTTCTTAGATTTGTGTTGCTTCAGAAAGAAAAAAAAAAGAGCATCGGAAATATCTGTATGAATTTGTGTAACAGTTTGTTGGGGACAGAGGTGTGGACGCTTTTCATGCATGCTAATAGCAACACTCCTAGCGCTGTAACACTCCGGTTTAGCTCAGGAATCGGCACGCTACCTGACTGCAAATTGCAGCTCAATTCATATTTCAAAGAAATATAAATCATGTCAGGATCCAAGAGTAACTATTAAACCAGTAAATACTAAAAGCTCCCATAGGCTTTCTTAGCATCGGGCTTTCATTTTCTTTCACCGTCGTCCTGTGTATAGTCGACAGATCAGAGAGCTATTTTAATAAATGACGTCTGCCACCTGCTCCCGTGCGGATCGGCGTGGTTCTCGGTTATTAAATGGGTTATCTCTTGGAGTTGTTATGGTCTGTTTGCTGATGTGGTCTGTTTCAAATCAGTGATTGCGGCCTGGCTGTGCAATGTGTCTGCGGCTTTAGAGTCTCAAGAGCAGCTCTTCTCTAATTGGTCCCTATTGTATCAACTAAGCTGAGTGTAAGAGAGTGCAAGCATCAGAACGTTATCTATTCTAAAGGTGGTTTTCTATTTTCTGAGATTATTTAGAGGTTGTGTAAGGAATTAAAGAACACTAGAACATGGTGTTCTAGGAAAATGTGTTGTGATGTGGCCCAACAAAGAAGGTTCTTGCACTATAAAGTATATCTCAACATGTCTCTTGTGCAACAAGAATTTGCTTACAATAAAATAGTGATGATGTGATACACTTTCTGTTTATTTATTTCTGTTTATTTAAAGGTCTGTTTATTCTTGTGGAATGTCCGTAAACCAAGATATGCAATAAACATTTTTTTTTCCTTGACGTAAAATGGCAAACTAATGCACCTTGCGTGTGGTTGCGAATTGAAAATCGATTCCGATTGTGGACTCGGATACTTGCTATAAAACTCAAAGTTCAAATTCCACTTATCGATTCCTAGATGTATTTTTTTCACCTGGCATTTTTTTTTTACATCTGCCAGGACCAGGACCAATCTTTAGGACCTTATGTGGTAATCTAAACATCAGTTTACAAGATGGACCGTGCGAAACGCTCAAAATTGTAAATTTTATTTTGTAAAAACTAAAGACAAATCTAAGCATAATCATGGAATTAAACTAATACGTTGCAAGGAAAGTGTCATGACCAACATGACCAAGCGTCCGCGGTTGGTTCACCACGTCGAAATAAAGGAACCGTGCACCGTGTTTGATTTATTACGCATCCAGAGTGTCGAGAGCCAGAACTAGTATGGTGAACTAATGGCAAAGAATATAAACGTGTTTGATATATTAATGTTTGACTTTGGTTGTTGTTGTTGTTTACTACAATAGGTTAAAAGCTGGGAATCAATAAGAATTGGAATCGATAAAATGAAAATGATACCCAACCCTTATCTTGTAGTCTTTCTCCTTGTGGGAAATTTAAAAGTAAAGGTTTTACCTTTTACTGTTGCCACATCCTTCCAAAATAGTGCTAAATACGTCTCCATTATTATGGATAATTATGTACTATTATGGAGGACATTTGCTATACAAGTCCGTCTGTAAGCTGTTACTACACAAATGATAATGTAGACCGTCATAGTAAGTGCTAGACTTAAGGGTCCTGTTATTAAAAAAAAAACACACCTTCTGCCAAATTAGACTAGAGGATTTAATGGTGCCATGATATAAATAATTAAAAAGAAAGGAATTTGTGCGATTCCCCAAGCTCAAAACTGTTTTTAGAAATTCAGCGACAGAGGCTGCCAATTTATCTAGCAGATGTTGTAAAGCACAGGAGGAGCAGGATAACATATCCCACATGATTCTACTTTTAACTTTTTGCAGCTTTTAGTATAGTCTCTAGTTAATCAGCCAGTTGTGGTCTCCTGTAGCCCACATCTGCCCCCCTGCTCATCTGTTCCAGGATATTTCTCCCTTCAATGACTGCAGCAGCTGCATTACTATCACCCCTCCTCATAGCTATGTAGCTCCCTCAGTCAATCCCCACAACTGCAGCATTGCTGCCTCAGCTCAGCCTCTGCCAGCTGCGTTTCTCTGTAAAGTTAGAGAGTTTATGGTCCGGATGAAGTTGGCAGCCGTTTCCTAGTCCTCTCTTTCGTTCAGATTTAACCTCTTCTGTCAGGTGTCTGTCTCTCTCGTGCAGTTTAACCAATCATGTCAGCTGGACTTACCTTGTCTTTCTAACTTCACCTCAAGCCTGCTGGACTCAGCATCTCTCAATGTCATCTTAAGGAGGTTATTAAGTGGGATTTGTGGCTTGACATGAAGTGGAGGATGGACAATATATATATATATATATATATATATATATATATATATATATATATATATATATATATATATATATATATATATATATATATACATACATACACATGTGTGTGTGTGTGTGGGGGGGGGTTTCTTTAGCAGGAAGAGGTAGCTTAAGAAAAATAAAGACAAAAAAGAGAAAGGACAGAGGAGAAAGGAGGAATCCTCAATTATTGCTCACAGATTATGGCATCGACCACTTTTCTTTGGAGTCCCATTGAGCAGAAGTGCGGTCTCTCAAAGAGATGCCAGTGCTATCATCCACTGCTATCATCTATACTTTCTATATAGGAATGACAAAAGCGGCTGCACGCGGAGGCATTGAGCATCCTGAAATCCTCTACCCACACTTATCAAGTGCACACGGGTGTTATGTGGCTCTCCGTGCTAATCTTTTCAAGCCCTTGGTCTCAGACAAGGAGTGGGACTAGCAATAGCCATCATAACCAGTCTTGCATTTTGCACATGCTATAACACTGCGCTCTTTGTTTAATAGATGAATAAACAATAAAACGGTAGAACAACCAAATAATATTCATTATAGTAGTAGACGAATACAGCGAAGACCTACTTTTTTTCTGTATTGATAAATCAAGATTAACATTAAATAGGTTCGGAAAGGAATATAAAAAACGAAATATTATTTTACTTTATAAAATGAAATAGAAAAAAAAAAGTATTATGTTTGTATTTCTGGGGCATAGCCAGGAATCCAGTTCATTCCAAAGGTGTTTTGTGAGATTGAGGTCAAGGTTCTCGGCAGGCCACTCGAGTTCTTCCACTTCAGCTTTGGCACATCCTGTCTTCATGGAGCTTGCTTGGTGTACAGGGGTATTGTCCTGCTGTTTGTGTTGTGCATCTTAGTTCCAGTGAAGGGACACTGTAATACTACAGCATACAAAGCCATTCTATACAATTGTGTCGCCTCCGTATGGGTGTGATGGTCAGGTGTCCGCAGACTTTTGGCAAACTGTAGTCTATTTAATACGTTAAAAATGACAAATCCAAAATATAGTATAAAAACAAGTAAAGAAAGTCTAATTGTTTAGAAGATTAATATACATGAACAAAAACAGTTGGTTGTGTTAAAGTGCAAATGATAGATTGATAGCTATCAGTTATCTTTCACCAGCAAAAAAAGCTTTTCAGCGATCATATCCGCCAGTGATAAATGTAATGTAATGTACCGCAGGACAACGCTGATAAAAAAAGCCTTTGTCACATTATTTAGAAAAACTCTTTTTACAAAGCTATAGATCAAAAGCAATATAATATCTGTGCATTGTAGATAAATAAAATCGCTTTCTTTAGTGTTCTGGCACGGTAGAGATATTTAACAGTGTGTCATCTTCATAGCAATGGAAATGGACGCCATGGTAACGATTCATAATGATCGAGAAGTGATCTCTGTGAAATCTCTGTTATAAATACTTGGTTTTGTTGGAAACCAGAACGCAAGCTTGACACAGAAAGTTATGTAAAATATAAAGCTAAAAAAAGATCAAGCTATATTATAATAGTGTTACTGAGTAATGTGTGTATAGTTTGTTATCTAGTGAAATATTGTATATTGTCTTTTGTATGAATAAAAAAACACTGAAAAGAAAGCATAGACCTGCCATTAGCTTTCCAATGTCATTGGGGAAGAATAATTATGCGCACTTATCATATTATACCAAATAGTGGAATTATAAAGCATTCATCTTCCCAAACTGTAGAAAATCAGACCGTTTTAATATATTTTAAGTCTATTAATAAGCGACGCCAGCACTAATGATTACAACAGCAGTTTTAAGGTTTTATTGTCTTCTTTATATATATATATATATATAATATATATATATATATATATATATATATATATATATATATATTATTTCAGCCTGATGATTTATTGGATGATTGACATGAGTTAACTCACAATTGATCTCAGGTAAATTACACATTTCTCTCTGTTCTAAATGTACCTTAAATTAATGCATTTTAAAAACAGTAATACTCGAATCTACATGGACATGGACATGGACATATATGGATGCTTTATTCAAATGCATCTTTATTATTAGTGAAACCAAACACAACATGTTTTCAAGTAATTAGGGTGTTTTAATTTATGTAAATCACAAGCAAGTCAAAAGGAGCATTACTATGTTTCCACACGGAGAGTTTTGATTGACGGATGTTTGTATTATAGTGGATTTTGGTGCTCGCTTTTGAGTTTGGCACATGAATAAAACAAATGTTTACTTATTAAAAACCAGAAAGTTTTTGGTGGTCTATTATTTCTAGGCTATTTTTTTAACATCTGAATAAAGAAAGGATATTTTGGATACGTTTGATGGAGGTTTTAATTTCACTTATTTATTATTATTATTGTTATTTTTTTGTACTTCTACATTTATAACACTAAAGATATATGAGATTAATGAGAGGGAGGGAAGAGCAGACGCGTCACTGATGATCTAAAAATGCATGTTGTTTTAGTGTCTGTAATGTTTGCCATTTCAGATTAGCTACCAGAGCATTGAGTCATCAGACCCTGGCATCAATGTGCCGGGCCCACGGCGCACCGTATCCAAGCTGAGGAATGAAACGTACCACATGTTTTCCAACCTTCATCCAGGCACCACTTACCTCATCTCAGTACGTGCACGAACTGCCAAAGGCTTTGGCCAGACAGCTCTCACCGAGATCACCACCAACATCTCAGGTAGGGAATAAATGAGGGTGCTTGTGCATGTGTGTGTGTGTGTGTGTGTTTGGCATGTACGACTGTGAGTGCTGTATTATATTTCATGACGACATAAATACATTCGGTGCTTAAAGGTAATTAGATAGCTAAAGAGACAAGGTGCAGGTATAAGGAAAGAGCATGCATAGGGGAAACTGAATAGTTCATCGTTGAACGTATTTTAGAATTTGATCTCAAATCGTGTTTGGTATTCGTAAGCATGTAGACTACTATGTGTGTGTTCATATTGAGTGTGAGCAGCGTTCGCGGTGGTATTGGTGTGCTTATGCATGTCAGCTGAGCAAAGACTCTTCAGCTGCTCCAAGTGAACAGCTCCTTCAATAACATTCTCTCTGTAGTCAACAGCACTGACACCGCTGTCATCTCTTCCACACCTTGGTGCCTCACACACTAACACACTGAACAGCACCATATGCTCCAAACAGCTGGGCATGACTACAATCCCATCAATGGTTCTTATACTTTACTCATAAGGGTGTGCCTCGTTTGTGTTTGTCAGAAACAGGATAAAATACCATATGGCAATGTTTAGTGTGTGTTTTGAAGTATATTAGAGTGAGGAGTCTTGGGTAATTCAATGGTGGATTTTGCCTGTGTTTGAAATACAGGGTTTAGTAAAAAAAAAAAAAAAAAAGATATAAAAGCGATATAATTCAGATTCCCTAAAGCCACTAAAGAGTTTAGTAATATGTTTTATTCTGCAGATTTATTTAGTGATACATTGTGTCCAGGCAAAATTATGTGGACACCTGAGTAACACTACCACATATGTTCGTTAAAAATCCACATTTTGGTATTTAGGCGAGGCGTCCTTCTCCTTTCCTCTTATGCTCTCCCGCTCACTCCAGGAGAAAGTCATAACCAGGTGATGTCTACGCCGGATTTGCCGTCCATTCACAAATCGGCGCTCTGCCACGCCCCTCTGCCACACACTCTATAATACCAGATAGAATAATAATCTACACTCTATTTCAGTATGGATCTCTCTTTATCCACAGGTACAGTTTTAACGCAGGAAAACCTTTGGTCGTAGTTTTATTTGTTACGTCATTTCAGCATGAATAGGTTATTTCTGGCAATATTCATTGCTGATCAGCAGAAAATGAGAAAGGTGACTAAATCAAATAAATATAATATTAAAAAAAAAAGGAAAAATTATAGTGAAATATGTAGTGAAAGGTCTGTTTAACTCTTCTGGGTAGATGTTCCACTAGAGTGCGTTACTGAGAAAAAAATGTGTAATTAAATTACAGTCACATATGAAAATGTTAAATATTACAAATAGGGTTACATCTGAACAATTTCCTGTAAAATCATTAGACTACAGCATGATTTTCAATTGAAGTGTGATTTTGATTTGAACGATGACAATCTACTGCAGTTTCATTTCGAAAAGTAGAAAAAAAAAGTTTGGAACTTTTCTTCTTCGAATGCTAACTTAAAGTGCCCCCTAGTGGACAAATCAAAGTAATCAAAAAGTAATCAGTCACTTAGTTACTCTACATTTTGTATAGGGTCATTTGTAATCTGTAATCTATTACATTTCCAAAGTAACCTTCCCAGTAATCAGACACTCAGCTGTTATACTGTCCAGGATGTGTCTTCAAACATTCGTTCATTCATTCATTCATCTTCTACCGCTTTATCCGATCTTCCCTCGGGTCACGGGGAGCCTGTGCCTATCTCAGGCATCTATGGGCATTAAGGATGGAATGTCAACCCATCGCAGGACACACACACACACACACTCACATTCACACACACATTCACTACACACTAGGGACAGTTTTCCAAGGTGCCAATCAACCACCCTACCGTGCATGTTTTTGGACAGGGAAACCGGAGGGAAACCCGGAGAACCTGGAGAAAAAACCCCTGAGGCACGGGGAGAACATGCAAACTCCACACACACATGGCAAAGACGGGAATCGAACCCGGGGTCTGGCGGTGTGAGGCGAACGTGCTAACCACTAAGCCACCATGCAACTTTTGTCTTCAAACAGCTCTTCATAAATAAACTAATAAACATATTTCAACAATACATTTATTCAATAGAACAAAAGACTAAATGACTCAGCGATTATTTCCTCACCAATACGCAAACACGAAGCATTGGAGTGACATAACAACGTGCTTTATGTATTAAATGCCACGATTGACTTGAGGTGATGAGAAAGAGATTGATGTAAATTTCTCAACTGTACAAATAACACATTTTTTGTCACAAAGTAGAGTAGACTTTAAATATAATAGAAAAAAAACAATATTCCTATTTTCTTTCCTTTTTGGCTATCCATAATTCCAAATTGCCGTCGCCATAATAAGAATTCCACACTAAACATAATGGAAGTGTGACTGGTGAAGGGTTTTCACAGCACTTCTGGTATCAGACCTGAATGATTGCTCTTTGTGTCCTTCTCTATATTCTAGGTGTGTAGCCATTAATCTCTGTAATTGTACAGCTGAATAGACGCTGCTGGTGTGTTTGAATGAGTCAATTCTATTAAAGACCTTTCTTTAATTGAACCCTGCATGATTTTTCCTGCATCCCCTTCAATACCATGATCATTGATTTTCTTAGTAATTGTTTATCTTTCCTCCTCTTCTCTCCCTGACTCTGTTCGGAAATTTCCTGGTACTCTGTAACCTAGACAACCAACAGGGGCATATGTGAACAGGAGAGTCATGGTAATAAAGAAGGAATAAGGCATTGTTTATGAGTAACTAAAATGAATTGAAGTGAGTAGGTGCAAATCATTACACGTGTTGATTTGCTGGTGAAAATAGTGACGGAGGATAATCATCACTTTTAAAAGAAAACAAACTTGTTTCTACCTTGGGCACGCGAATGCTTGTGATTGCCGCGTTTCTGCCAACTTTCACAGAACTTGCTTTGTTCGTGACTAACCGGAACGACACGTACAGGGGGGACATAATGAAAAAATGACAACACCGTGACAAATATGCTATGACTCATGTTCTTTTAATATCTCTCCTTTCCCTTTCTTTATTCTCCTCTTTCACTGTATATGAAGCACCCACCTTCGATTACGGAGACATGCCATCTCCACTGAGTGAGACCGAGGGCACTATCACCGTGTTGCTGCGCCCTGCCCAAGGTCGCGGTGCCCCAGTCAGGTGCGATTGACATCACTGTTGCGTGCTTTATTCATACACTTCTACTTCTGATCTTTGTGTACTTTTGTAATACGATCCAGTTCTACTTCTGATCTTTGCGTACTTTTGTAATACGATCCAGTTCTACTTCTGATCTTTGCGTACTTTTGTAATATGATCCAGTCCTACTTCTGATCTTTGTGTATTTTTCGAATACGATCCAGTCCTATTTCTGATCTTTGTGTATTTTTCTAATACGATCCAGTCCTATTTCTGATCTTTGTGTATTTTTGTAAAACGATCCATTTCTACTTATGATCTTTGTGTATTTTTGTGTAATACTAGCCATGCTATTGTCGCATTACACAGTATTGCGCAATCTGCTTTCCTGTAATTGATAACTACGTCGTAAATACAGCGTGTGAAGAGATGTGCAGAAATAGAACGTGAGCGTATTTCGAGTGTGCCTATATTAAATGAGTATGAGTATTAAATATATTAATGCTAATGACTCACACTGCTTTGTTCCTCAGTACATATCAGGTAGTTGTGGAGGAGGAGAGTGGGAGGAAGTTGAAGAGAGAGCTGGGGATGCAGGAATGTTTTCCCGTTCCCACTTCTCATGGTGAAGCGCAGGCACGTGGCTCTCCGCACTACTACACAGCCGAACTGCCTCCAAGCAGCCTGCCCGAGGCTACACCCTTTACTGTGGGGGACAACCACACCTACAATGGCTACTGGAACAGTCCACTAGACCCCAGAAAAAACTACCTCATCTACTTCCAGGCCATGAGCAACTTCCGAGGAGTGAGTACACGGCCTCCATTTTTCATGATATTATTAATGAAGGCAGTTCTTGGAGCCATTTTTGTAATAAAGAGTGGAGCTGGCTTTAACAACATTAGCATTCTTATTATGTTTTGGGTTCCGCAAGTTCATATATAGCCCTAAAGGTTCTTTAAATGTAATGAATAACTCCTCATACTTGGCCAATGCAGCTATGTAGATTCAGCACCTTTTATAAGCCTCTTTAGATGGCAAATATTTGTGTAAAATATACGTTACATTCCAATTTTCCGCTCAGAAATGTGGGTTACTTATTGTTCGTTGTTTACTTCAAATAAATTATTTAAAGAAGAAATTGCCAATATTATTAAAACCCATAGTATATTAAAAAAAATGCAAACACCATGTCATACTTTATATTTAAATATTTGTATATACTTGCTCTATGTATCCATGCATTCATATTTACTGTTTATGGTATTAACATGGCCTATTTCCCAGGAATAGACTTTTGCACTTACCCACATAAAAATTAGTTTTGTTGTTTTGAGCTGCATAGATCAGTAAATGCAATATGGATCTAAAATACATAATCTGTAAAAATGGCCATTTTCTGATTTTTCTTTCGCTTTTTTTGTGCTTGTGTTCCGGGGGCGTATTATAAAAAAAACATGAATTTACATGAATGAACCAGTTGGAAATTTGCCAGGACGCATGAGCATACTGTTCCTCCATGCACTGAGGAGGAGGAGGAGGATGGTGAAGAAGGGAAAAAGGTTGGCAAATTTCAAAATCAGCAACATATGCTGAAGTACAAAATATTAACTAGTACAAAGTTGTTTTTAATATATATGTATATATATATATATATATATATATATATATATATATAGATAGATAGATAGATAGATAGATCATTTTCATGAAATGTGCTTATTGTAAAAGGAGGGCACAATGATGTTTTTGGATAAAGCTATAATTCACTTCTTCTCTTTTTCAACTTTTTCGCGGCTCTGAGATGCGTAGTTGTTGATGTAGCCTCTGATCCCCTCCTGTGCATTTTGTCATATTTACCGACACATGAAAAATGAATACTAATCGTTTTTCCATGTCTCATCACTCTGAGGGATTTGGATACATAACCCCCCCCCCCCCCCCCCCCCCCCCCCCCCCCCCCCCCCCCCCCCCCCCCCCCCCCCCCCCCCCCCCCCCAGTGTGTAAAACCCCAGTGTGTAAAAGCAGACTTTATAAGCGAGTATGGAAGTGAGAATGCTGTAAAATTCCCACAGTCAGTAAATCTGTGATAAGCTGAGAATTACAAAGGCATTACTTCCTTTCCACTCTGAACAGTCACACAAGTGTATGTGACATTAAAAGCTCATGGCTGGAGCTGGCATGAAATGTGCATTCCATCTAGCTATTATTCATTATTAGCGGATTAGATCATCATTAGTGGATAGTTGCCATCTTTAAAGCATCCCAATACTCAGGCATGGACCACTGTGCTGGCCTAACTGGTGCTTCTGATCAGAAACAGATATTTGGTGATTTTTATATTACATTTACTGCATTTAGAAGACACCCTTATCCAGATAGACTTACACCTGAGCAAATTGCGGATTAAGGGCCTTGCTCAAGGGCCCACTAGTGGCAGCTTCTTGGTGGTGGTTGGGAACTTTTGAAACACTGAGCTACCGCCTGCCTTATTAGTCTTGGTGAATAGCGGAATATAGAATTACTTACCAACTTTCAGAGAAGTTTTATAGCTCGGTGAATATCGTGAGTGTGGCAAAATCAGAGCCACACATTGGGAAGGCTTACTCTGCAACCTACACAGTTGGATTAATCAAATGAATTGGATTAAAGCCTTACCAGCAGGCAGGATTAGCATTTGCTACGACTGGAGGCATGCCTAGAGAGAGAGAGAGGCCCATCACACTGACACCTGCCCACCACCAAGCCAACTCAGTGAGGATCCTCTAGAGCCCTAATCGTTCTGTCTGCCCCCCTGTGAAACCTAAGTCTCTCACAGCTCTGTCTCATACACACAAGCTGTCTCTGTCAAGTTAGTCTAATTCTCTAATTACCCTCAGAGATTATGACAAACACTACAGAAACGGTTCCAGCGACATCCGCCATTGCCAAGGTAACCCAGCACTTTCTCAAATATTGTTCAAAGCTGTGACTGTTAATCCTGTCTCCTTATGGTGACATTTATTGTCCGGAACTTCTTTTTCTGTTTCCCGGAAAAGTTGACGTGTGCCAATTTTAATTATTTAATTTTTTTTTTTACGCCCGTTGTAGACCATGTAGGACAAGGTGATGTGACACTGTACCGGGCTGCAGCTTTCTCACCACTATTATCGAGTTATGCTCATTACTCACCTGGAGCGCGTACAAATATGCCATTACGCATCGGAGCACCGGGCAAAAAAAAGCAAGGTGTAGGCTTTTTTTTTTTTAATACTTTATTTTGATTTGATGCCAGTCAGCTCATGTCATCCTCAAAGAGATGCGCTGACATTTAGTTGAAGGTTATCGCTGTGGCTCAGCACCTGGAACTCTATTTGTGAGTTTGGACAGCAACATTATGTAGTAGGATTTCCGTCCCCCAGGGCTGTTTTAGCCTTTGTCTGATTGAAAATGTATGTGACGGCTCTAACCATAATAGAACCCGCCCTTATTTCCACGTTGGAGCACAGCCACGTCGAGGGTGAACTGCGTTGCTGTAACTTCGCTCAGTTCCAGTGATTTACACCCGTGACCTTTTTCCAAAATACTCATTTCTCTTTGCCAAGATTTTATGCTCCAGTAATTGCTGTAAAGCCTGGCACTTACAGTGGGAAAAGGTTGGGCTTTAGATTAGTAAGGGCGAGCCAATGTTTAACATTACTGTTCACCAGTGTGAATCTTTCTCTCTGATTTTGGTATGAGCAATTCCCTCCATATTCCTTTTGTCACTTTCTCCACAACACTGCCTTTGGAACTTGGCAGTGGCATAAGAAGCATCTGTTCAGTAGTTAGCCGTTATTTCTGAGAATTATTTCATGATGGTGTTGCAGTTAAAGCATGCTGCTGACTTGATAGATCTAAAAAGGCATTTGGAAGATGTTTGATTACGGGCTCGTGAAAATGGAGGGACTGCTCCTCTTCTTTATGAGCTCTTATTCTTTAGTCTGTCAAATGGTGAGCAATAAAAGCAGGACTTGTGCTGTCATTCCCAAGCGTGTGCATAAATACAGTCGGACTGTTTTAGGGTAGATGTATTCATAGAGGTGACCACTGGGTGTGTGCATGCATGAACGAACACGTGTGTTTTTTGTGGGTGTGTGTGGGTGTGTGGAAATACATTTTATGCCAGTTTGTCCGTGGGTGGGTGTGTGAGTAGGGCTGTTTTGTTTTTTAATTTGTTTTCTTTTTAGAAACATTTTAATCCATTTAACAATTTAATCCATTTAATGTATTTAATTGACATATTACATGAAAATACAAATACAGTGTGTGCAAAAATCTTTTTCTTCAGCGTTTGCGTAGAGTAAGTCATGGGAAACTACATGTTTAATCAAACGTATTAATATTTATTATAATTATATTTATATTATAAATATTATTTATTTATAATATTATTATTTATGATAACTAATTATTTTTACTCAGGTATTTATTTATTTAATCTTTCACAACTCCACTACATGCTCTGTACGCCACTGCGGAGGGACTATTTTGAACGCACTGTATATCAATAATAGCGGTATAGCGGTTGATCCCTATTATTTATTATATATAATATTTAATGATCGCAGTCTGAGTTTTTCCTGACAATTTAAGTAATTTCATAACTACATGGAAAAGGGGCACGGTGGCTTAGTGGTTAGCATGTTCGACCTCACACCGCCAGGATCCGGGTTCGAGTCCCGTCTCTGGCCATGTGTGTGTGGAGTTTGCATGTTCTCCCCGTGCCTCAGGGGGTTTTTTCGGTTCTTCCGGGTTCTCCGGTTTCCTCCCGGTCCAAAAACAATGCATGGTAGGTTGATTGGCACCTTGGAAAATTGTCCCTAGTGTATGAATGTGTGCGTGTGTGTGTGAGTGTGTGTGTGTGTGCCCATGCCCAGCCATGGGTTGGCATTCCATCCATGGTGTATCCTGCCTTAATGCCCATAGACGCCTGAAGCTGAGATGACCCGAGGGAAGATCGGATATAGCGGTAGAAGATGAATGAAGGAATAACTACACGGAGCAACAGAACAGAAGAACTTTACAAATGCCCCACGCAACTTATGTATGGGAGCCTTTCCTTACTGTAACTTTTCTGCTTATTAATGCAAAGCAAAATATTTGTCCTCGCCTCCTTTTCTGCTAATCCAAAAAATGATCCATGTTTCAAAACCCGTATCCATTGCTTAACAAACAAATTGATAAAAATAATAAAATATACATATATATATATATATATATATATATATATATATATATATATATATATATATATATATATATCAAATCACTTTAAAAACATTAATCGCGTTGTACAGTTATTTCTTTATGTTTGTGATCAAAAATGTCCCTCCACTTTTTCATTTTTTCCAAGTTTAGCGGGTGACGCATCAGTAATAATGGTCCGTGGGAAACACGGCGCTCCGGGTTTAGTTAAATAGACTAAATGAACCATTGAGGCAAATTTACCTCAATGCATTTTTGTAATCGAGGTACTCGAGGAATTGTTACAGCCCTGTGTGTGTGTGTGTGTGTGTGTGTGTGTGTGTGTGTGTGTGTGGGCAGAGCTCTCCCACCGAGCACCTTCTGTCCCTCAATCTTTCACTCACTAATTACTTCCTCTTATTTTCACTTTCCAATCTCTGCCATGTCAAGATGGATGGCTCGGGCAGAAATCTATCATCTCTCCCTCTCACTCTGTCTTCACTAAACCGAGTGTGCGCCTTCTAATAAGTTCCCCCTTCCAGCCTGTTTAAATATAGTTCTCATAATTCATTTACTTAGGCTGAGTTTGCTGACAGATCCCGTTTTGCAGTGGCAGGCATGACTGTTCCAGTGAATTTTATTAAGTGGGAAAAGTAGGCTAAAGCTTTGGGACGGCATCCGTGTGATCAAAGCTCAGCGACTCTCTCTCTCTCTCACACTCTCTCTCTCTCTCTCTCTCTCTGCTCTGTCGCGCAGCGCCTTTTTATTGACAGCCTCCAATGGTGGTTCTATGCCGTTAAAGTTATGTTCTTGGGAATTGACTATGAGGGTAGACTTTGCTGAGGCGGAGCAGGGCCTGCAGTTCTGTTCACAGTGAACCACAGTGATCTTTGCATGCTTTGAATTTGCTGTCATTAGAGAGTGTGCATCTCAGAGATGAGCTGTATAAATGCCAGTGGGGTTAGTGTGTGTGTGTGTGTGTGTTTGTGTGTGTGTGTGTGTGTGTGTGTGTGGGGGGGGGGGTCCTCTTTTTTTCCGTGTTCCAATAAATACTGATTCCACACAGAACTTTGGAGTTTACACATAGTGGTGCATAAACATAAAAAGCACCACCTAGTTTGTAAGCAGAAATACTTTATAGGTATGAGAGGACCAGAGGAGAATAGCGATTCGACCTGGCAGGAAGGAAGTGTAAGGATATGCTTTTCTGCCCAACACGGTTGTAATTTGTGGTTATTTGAGTTCCCCTTGAAATGAAACGGGAGAATCTTAAGACGCATACATGAAGCTATTAGGTGACATCGCGACCCTCTGCATCATTGTGCATTCCTGGGTTCGGCATGACATTAATTAGCTGCATTAATAATTGTCATTGGAAGGTCCTCACAAGGAGAGTAAGACTAATAAATGTGTGTGTGTGTGTGTGTGTGTGTGTGTGTGTTTATGAGAAAGGAAAGCTTGACGGTAGCGTTAAAGAGAGGTTTTAGGGTTGAGGCAGTTTGAATGGATTTTCAATTAAAAAGAAGAAAAAAAGCAATTGAACCAGTTCGAGGAAGGAGGTTCTCATTCTTTTTACGCCTGGAGACATTTGCATAATTGTCCTGTAATGCCTGAATTAGCATCTGTAAATCTTAATTTGATAATACATCTCCTTGTCGAGGTGGCGGGCCAGAATTAGATTGTGAGCTTGGATCTCATTAGTGTTATTTGACGAAGGTCCTTTTCATAACACCCCAATGTCATCAGCCCAGATTCCCAGGGAAATGAATTTCTTCCCGGGAATTTGTTTTGCCCGTATAAAGACACTTCCCCAAGTTTTGGCAGAACACCTCTTTAAATCTTTATCATATAGTACAATATCAACACTATCAAGTAATCAAGTAATGCAGTGAAATACAGTGTTGTGCATTATTTTTACTGCAATGCCGCTATCGCCATCCTGCATCTTGGAGCAAGCCACTGGAGCGAAATTACAATACCACTATGTCTCTCTCTCTTTTTTTTTTTCTTAGGAAACAAGGATAAACTGCATCCGAATTGCCCGTAAAGGTGAGTAGAGAAATTGTTTTTCTTCCAATCTTAAACTGTGTTAATCCAGGTTTGTATATTAGAATGCTGCACACAAGTGTCTGATCCCGGCTAAAACCTTTACTAGCGAGTCTTAATCTTAAAAGTATGTAACTGGAGAAGAATCGCCTGAAACCTTTTTTTTTTAATCATTTATATATATCAGATTTTTTAAGGGTGTAATTTTGTTCCTAAACAGACAATACTTCGTTGTTAAAACCTCTCTGTTTTGAATTATGAGATGCTGAGGAGCAGGAAGTTGGAATGGGAATTTGTATAACGCACAGATGGGGTTTTAGTCAGAATTTGAATATGGGTTATGTAGAAAGATCACTCTGCATAGGCTGTGGGGCCGTCGTTGAGAGAACCAGTCAGAGCACAGGTACAACAAGACATCTATTCAACACAGTACCTGTCAAATGTTTTATAGTCCTTAGTTGTGTTAATTTGCGGACAAATGTGCGTTCCTTTTGTTTATATGCAGCAATCATAGGCAAAAATCAAGAATAAGACTGTGGACAGATGAGTCTATATTTTCGTCTTTTTTTTTCGGCTCTAACAGAACAACTTATGTAAGACAGAGAATAGGGGAGCTGATGTTAGCAGACTGCCTCACACCCACAGTCAAACCTGGAGGTTGGAAAGTTAATGGTTTAAGGTTGTTTTGGAGCAAGTAAAGTTGGAGACTTATTCCAGTTTACAGAAACAGTGACCCAACATGGCTGCCGTTTTTATAATTCAATGCTATGCAACTGCTCCGTGTGGACTGTAGTGGAGTCAGCTTCACCATACAACAAGACAGTTGGCCCGAAAGATGTGTGCGATCCCTCTACGTATTGTATAGAGAGGAAACAATTGGCTGGAGGGTTATCTATCCCTCCATGCCAATGACCCGCCCACTCCCTGTACCCAAATCTCATTGAACTAGTATTGTAGTGTCAGAAGGAGTTATCCGACGTGCGAGGAACGTCTCTAGCAAGTGTACACATGGCAAAATATTTCATTTAAATGTTTGGAGAAACTAACAGTCAAGATGTTTAAAGCTGTTACTGATTCTAAAGATAGATTTTTTTTTTTTCACCGAAATTAAAGTTTAACATTAGTGCATTTATATTTGTGTCAAAATAAACTATGCCATCCAATTTCCTATCTTTTACAAGCTTTTAAAGGTGTTTAGCTTGACGCTTAACATATTCCCCCCCCACCCATTTTCACCTGCCAGTGAGAGTGTCTCTAGTGAGAGTGTCTCTAGTCTCTAGTGAGAGTGTCGTACAGCAGTTACTAAGTGGGGAGAATGAAGGCCAACACTGCATTCTCCGTAACATAGAACTCCGGCTAGCTGCATCTTTCAGATTGCTGCTCATGCTTCATCGTTGGCTTGGAGAAAAGGGCTAGCGGCTAGCTCTTTCATCTATTCATTCAACTATGATTGCTAATGGTTTTATTGGCAGGGGCTAAAGCACACCACCCCTCACGTCCAGAATTCTCCTGTTGGAATATGCCAGCTTTTCAGCTATCAGAAACCTTTCCAGCCACATGTATTAAAGTGGCTTTTTATTCATCGTGACTTTTTTAATTTTGACTTTTCAAAATTGTATTATTTCATCTGCCGTGTTTTCCCATCGCATAGCATACACATACACAGATCAGGCCTGATTGAATAACACTGATAATCTCTTCATCATGGTGCCTGTGCGTGTTGTGTGATCTCATTAGGCAGTAAGTGAACATTTGGTCCTCAAAGTTGATGTGTTAGAAGTTGGAAAAATGAGCAAGCGTAAGGATTTTAGCGGGTTTGAGCAAATTGTGGGAACAGGAAGGAAGAAACAGGTGAACCCAGGACAGGATTATGGGTAGTCAAGGAACATTGATGCACGTGAGGAGAGATTGATGCCGTCCCGTGTAGTCCGATCCAACATATTGCTGAAGAAGTTAATGCTGTTAAAGCTCGATGGGTGAGGATTTTTTTGTCAGCAAAAGCAGGACCAACACATTAAAACTAATGTTAAACCCAATGGGTGTAAGATACCAATGCCAGCAGCCATATTACTATGTAGCCCAAGACTGGTTGCCCACTGAAGCTAAGCAGGGTTGAGCCTGTTTAATACCTGGATGGGAGACCACCTGGAAATACTAGTTTGCTGCTGCTTGAGGTGTTAGTGTGGCCAGGAGGGGGCGCTTACCCTGTGGTCTGTGTGGGTCATAAAACCCTAGTATAGTGACGGGGACACTATAATGTCAAAAAGAATGAGATTTTGGATGAGATGTTAAACTGAGGCCCTGACTCTCTGTGGTCATTAAAAAATGTCTCCTCTCCACAAGTAAGCTGCTATGTGGTGGGCATTCTGGTGCACTATGGGCTGCTGTCGCATTATTCAGGTGGATGAGGAGATCCCCCTCTCACAATGTAAAGCGCTTTGAGTGACTAGAAATGTAATTTATTATTATTATTATTATTATTATACTAATGTGTTGTTTTTCCTATTTGTTTAGTTGCTTGATTGTTTAGTTTTCTTACTTCTAGGTTAAATTCTTACATAACATATGGAACAAAAAAATTCAAGATGCTTGTAAACTGACATTGGGCAAAACATCCGAAAGCGACTGAAGAGCGCGGGTCAGCTTTTCATCATAGCCGTTATATTCGTGATACAGGGTGGCAGCAGTCCGTATCTAAGCCTGATTCCCAGTGGTAACCTCACATAGTCAGCCTATTTACAAAAATTCCAAAGAGATCAGCCCGAGTGAGCCCATCACATCATGCCCACACCTGTAGCCATCAAGATGTCCTGTCAAAGAACCCTCACCGAACATGAAAAAAACATCAGGAAGCATGAATGCCCATCCAGATGACAACAAAGGCCACCGCTAGCCCCTATCGAGCGCTGTCACAGATCAGCACAGGCGGCACTGGTATTTATAGCTCTCAGCTCTCGCTCAGCCTGTACTGAGCCTTGTGGCTAAATTGACTTTGAAAGGATAGGATGAGAAGGGAGGAAGGGAGCGAGGGGGGGGGGTACTTTTTTTTCTTTGACTGAGTAATGAAGGTGGAAAGGCGCTTTCAGAGCATGAAGCCAAAACCTGAGAGTAGCCTTTTTGAAACTGTCTCATTCCGCATCTGCTATATACATACACAGAATACAGATGGACTATGATTAATCACACCTCGAACTATTTGACGCCGTTTCCTTTTCTGCCTAAGCTGCAGCAAGACAAGCCATTAACAATTATGACTTATGCCAGGCAGATTAATCCTATTAGTGTAAGTTTAAGATACACCAGGCGGGGATTACAACTTTTTGTATAGCTCCAAACTACAAAAGAGAATAGCATGGAGCTTGGATTAGTTTTCAAAATGATCGATCAAACATGTATAATAATTGACGTTGCTCCAAAAGCAGCCATAATAGTTTTCCAGCAAACTTTGTTTTGCGAAGCTGCTTCAGTAAAACCGTGCATATCATCAATGGGAAGGCAGATGTAAGTGTGCATTCAAAAAGCACTAAAAATAAACAGCCGGAGAAGCGTTTCATAACTGATTCGATTTAAACAGATCAGTTACATGATTGGGAATAAAAAAGAGTACTTCAGAGAAGCGAGAGTTTCTCAGGCGTAAACAAAACCATCTAATATTGTGGGACAATTTTAGAATGATATCCCACAACGTCAGATTACAAAGACTTCTGTAGGACACGATATGATCAGGAGATTTCTGGAGAAATCTTTGTGTGTGAGGTACAAGAGGGAAAAAAAATAAAAATCAATATTTGATGCCTGTGATCTTAAGGCCCTCAGGTGGCACTGTATTAAAACAGGCGTGATTCTAAAAAGAGAAGCCGTCTAGGAACACAGTTTTCCTTTTATAGACACCCTGGGCATTTATTTCCATTTTACACGGCATCCCCAACCTGGAGATGCAAATGTCTACTGTATATAGACTTGATGAGTATCAATGATGACATTTTTGTACGACCGAGAACAGAAGAGATGTTAAAAGATATCCTAGAGATAAGATAACATAGAGGTGGAACCTTAATGGCTTGGGGTTGTTTTGTAGCAGGGAAGGCTGAAGACTATTCCAGTTGAAAGGAATATCGATCCAATAGGGTTATTATTTCATAGTTCAATATAGTCCATGTAATAACTTCTGAATTGTGTCTAATTCAGCTTCTGACAATGAATTGAAGTATACGTATAAGCTTTTATGAAGAGATTAAAATTTATGCTGGAGTGATCACAAGGTCAGAAGGAAATCTTTCTGAAATTCCAAATAATAGAAGTTGCTCCAAAAGCAGCCATAATAGTTTTTTTTCCAGCAAACTTTGTTTGCGAAGCTTCTTCAGTAAAATAATGCATGTCATTAATGGGAAGGAATACGTTTTTCAAGAGGCGCTTCAGTTGAATGTTTTCAATTAAAATAAAGTATACCTTTTTAAAATATTTTGTTGGTTTACATATGTTGGCCTAAGCATGTATGCACATAAACGAAACGGGCGTGCCTATCTCAATAACTATAAAAGAATAGTATTTTTTGACATTTTACATGCGCTGTATATTCTGGCTTTTTATTAATTCATTTAATAGTTTTGAAGTTTTGAATAGATTTAAGTTGACAGTATTAATCGGCTTAATTGTAGTCCGTTAATGTTGGTTTGGATTCAACATGTGTTTTAATTATGGCAATGTGTAAAAAACAGATTTGGCAAGGCTGAGTTGTGATTTTCACTACTGCAACAATAGTGCTACAAATCGCACCGTCTATACCACAAAACTGCATGCTGAGTCAGTGAATAAAAGAGTAATATTACATAATATAATAATAGTTAGTATTATTTTTTAACCACACACACACACACACACACACACACACACACCACACACACACACACACACACACACACACACACACACACACACATATATATATATATATATATATATATATATATATATATATATATATATATATATATATATATATATATATATGGGTTGGGGTATATCTATACGGGGGGGGTGGGGGGGGGTGTACACTGGGGGGGGATTTTTTGGGGGGTTTGGGAGGTTAGTTTGGATATAGTAAGGATATACTAAGGTTACTCTATGTTGAGAAGGTTGCAGGTTACAAATAGTTTACAAATGACCCTATGTAAAATGTAATAAGTAGTTGTAACTTTCAATTACATTATTAAAGTAAAGCAGCTGATTACATTTGCTTACTTTTGATTACTTTTATGTTTCTAATGGATATTTCCAACTAAATCATTTCTAACATAACCTTACAGTTAACCTTACAGTAGTACTCAACTCTTCTTTACTGCTACATCTTTCATCACTTGAATTATGTTTATATTAATGTCATTTTTAATTTATATGTATATGTATATATACTACTAATTACTACTGAACCCCCCCCCCCAAAAAAAAAAGCCCAGTGTGTTAAGGGTTAATACCTTACACACAGCACTGATAAGAGTATTGATCAGTATTGCTGGCAAGCTCTCCAGCAGCAACTGTACACATTATTTTGCACGACCTCCGCTTCTTATAAATAATGATACCGAGTGATAATTTATAGACAAACATGCTGCAGCCCCTTTCCAGTTGTGTTGTGAACGTACTTAACACTGACAGATAATTCATACAACAAGAGCATAACAACTATCTTTTGGCCTTCAGCTCATTTTAAGCCACGGAGTCTTTTGCTGCGACTGTAGCTATGTTCACATGTACAGAGTGTTTCATTTCAGACTTCCTTTTCTTTGAATAAAAATGCAGATCTCATTACTGATAGAAAAACCAAATTGGCTAGATGTTGGACGCCACGCCTAATGGATGCGTTGTTATAACTTTCCCCCGCAATAATATTACGTGAGGAGTTATTGTGTGAGGAATGGATCTAATTTTGACACACGTTTTTGATAAATAACCTAAAACGGTCCGGCCTGCGGCGGTGTGACTTCACCGCAGTGTTCAGTCATTTCCAGGCATGAGTTTTATGACTGAAGTTAAATGATGCGTATCCACATACATGCAGAAATAAACGGCCACTGTACAGCGTTGAATCGAATAGTGTTTTGTTGTATTTATTCATGTTGCATCAAATCGACATTTGATGTTTGCGATGCCCTACAGTGAATGGCTGCAATTTAAGAGTCAATGTCCTCATTTACTCTACTGCAAATAAATTCAAGTTAAAAGTTATACCCAATGGGCCATTTTGTTCCATCTGTCATATAAATCTGGGGAAGAAATCGGTGTGTGTGTGTGCGTGTGTGTGTGTGTGTGTGTGTGTGTGTGTGTGTGTGTGTGTGTGTGTGTGTGTGTGTGTGTGTGTGTGTGTGAGTGAGTGTGTCGCCCCCATAATGTTCTCCGAGCGTTGTAAAATTGCACAGGCTTGCACAACCAAGCAGCCAGGGCACCCATTTCAACATGCAGGTGACAGTTTAATTAACAGTCCCTTGGCAGTCTTCACACAACAATAGACTCTCATTTCTTCTCTAAGTACCAATTTCCATTTTTGGGGCACTCAGCATGTGCTCGCATTAATCTTGAAACAAATTTCATGCTAGTGTTGGACTTAATTGATATTCAAGAAGAAAATGTGGCAGGAAAAAGAAAAAGGGAAATCTGATTAGATCCGCCGCAAAACTTTAATAGATGTTTTCCCATTGCGTTGTTTTTCTTGTTTTTTAATGCGCACTGCTTTTATTAGTTGTTAATATCTCGCTCGGTGATGCTTGTGTACGAGGAGTAGAATTGATAAATGGCAACGGGTAGCTGTCACAGGAGACAGGAGATTGTTCTCACATAAAGGCCTTAGGGCTTTAGATAGAGGGAAATCATTCTTTATTTCTCTACACCATCCACTGCCCTAGATCCCTCTATACACACACACTTGTATTTTTAGCTATGGCCTTGTGCAGTGCTTTGAAACAGACCTCTTTCCTCGGGCCCAAACTGACTTTCCCTCAGCAAATAATCCTTCAAGCTACTGGGGTTTCATGGAAACGGCTCTTTCAAAAGAGATGCTTTGTGCGGGGTATTTGAGAGAATGTTCAGTTGCATCTTATTCTTGGAATTTTATTGCCTTGATATTTTAGTGTCATCTCGTCTGCCATTCTCTTTCTCTCTCACTCTCACTCTCTCAGTCTGTATTCACACACACACACACACACACACACACACACACACACATATATATATAAAATCAAATAATAAAATAGGGGGCATCAGATCTTTTTTTTTATGAGTAGTCGGCCTTAGTTTATTTACCACTTTAGTTTGATGTACAGGATATAAATGTTTCTGCTTGCGATTGGGAATAAAAGAAACTGTTATCAGATTGCAGTATAAATATTGTCTTTTGATGTATTGTTGCAATATTGGAAGATGTACTGTCTGTAGGATTGAATGATAACTTTTTTCTTTTACAACAATTATATTGTCTTTCAAGGGGCACGGTGGCTTAGTGGTTAGCACGTTCGCCTCACACCGCCAGGATCCGGGTTCGATTCCCGTCTCGGCCATGTGTGTGTGGAGTTTGCATGTTCTCCCCGTGCCTCCGGGGGTTTTTCTCCGGGTTCTCCGGTTTCCTCCCGGTCCAAAAACATGTACGGTAGGTTGATTGGCACCTTGGAAAATTGTCCCTGGTGTGTGAATGTGAGTGTGAATGGGTTGGCATTCCATCCAGGGTGTATCCTGCCTTAACGCCCATAGACGCCTGAGATAGCCACAGGCTCCCCGTGATCCAAGGGAAGATCGGTAGAAGATGATTGAATGAATGAATATTGTCTTTCACACAAGCGTATTGTCTGGGTTTCATACGTTCTGCAGATCACTGTGGAATGTGGGAGGAAATCAAATGTCTGTTTATGGCATTCTGAGTCATCATAAATTAGAAGCTTGATGGGAAAAAAATCCTTAATGAAGAACTGCTTTCCACACACTGTGCGATGGAGAAGCATGAGTGTGCCGTGATATGCTAGTAAAATTAAGGTTCAGCCCTCCCTTGTGTTCGATTACTATGTAGAGTATTTTGATACTCTAATTTGACGGGAATATAAATAATAGCATGGTTTAATGGTGATGTAATCTTCTCGAGGTTTGTAGAGAAATGCTTGTCTTGTCCAAATTTGGAAAAGGTACAGTGAAGGATTTGATCCAAATGTGTTACTATATCTTTGAGAATCTAGAGTTAATTATTATTATTATTGTCATTATCCTTTCTTTTATGTTACTGGATGATTATAATGTAGCAAATTGTAAATAGTAAATCTGTTTTAAAATCAATTTTTTAAACATGTAAGAAGAGTGACATTTCTGTTTTAACCTCTGTCATTGATCCGGCTTTGCCTTATCTGGAAAAGCGGCGTGAAGAGCTCAAGGAGGCATATATTAACGAGCTGACCTCCATCTTAACCTTCAGCATAAATGTGTTCGAGGGGGGAGAAAAAAAAGGAATTGAATAGATGCTTTTCACTGAAAGCATTACCCTGCTCTATTGCTTACTCTTCTATCACGCGGAATCCTTGTCTTGTGTGACGGAGAGTTAGGGAAATTGCTTCCCATGGAGATATGCAGTGTGAAGTGACCTCCGACGCATCACTGTCAGTACAGATGGGTGAAAATAGTCATTTGGGTGTTGCAAGTGTGTTCATGCTAGCGGAGGTGTGCCCCTGCTGTTTCCGAGCCGCAGACGGAGAACTCCTAAATTGAGAGATTGAAATGTAATTTTTTCTTTTTTTTTTTTTACAATTTGATTTTTGGTTCTTTATACCACTCTTTTTTTTTGCATGTCTCCCTATTTCTTTCCAGCATTTCATATGCAAATCTGTTTTGAAATGTGTGCATTCCGCAGCAGCGTGTAAGGACATCCGTCGAGCTCTGGAGGTGACCCAGCATTCCGAGGAAATGGGGCTGATTCTGGGAGTCTGTGCAGGGGGGCTAGTGGTCCTGATCCTGTTACTAGGAGCCATCATCGTCATCATTAAAAAAGGGTGAGGATTATATGGAGCATCCGGAACCATATCAGATCAGGCACATTGCATGTTGTGCTTAACCATAAGCGACCATAAACCATGAGTGCACACACCATGAGTGTGTGTGTGTGTGTGTGTGTGTGTGTGTGTGTGTGCAACTAATCAACATCAAATGATATATCTCGCTTATGTTTTCAGATACACCTGCATTCCTTTCCATCATCTGATTTTCTGAGTCAAACCCGTGAGGTCATGTTTATAGGGAATCAGGCTTTCATGACTCACATTGTAATACTGGAACTGTAACTAAAAACAGAATTAGTCCTCTGTCTCCTCTCTCCCAAAAGGCAGTCGAGCTGCCGCTCAGGGCTTTCATCTTCGGAGATTACCTGGGTGTGAAATGTTTAATTAAGAAGAGGTGCAATTCAATTACTCACTAAATTAGGCCCAGTCTGACATTAGTCTGACCCAGAAACGAGCTGATAATTGGGCGGGAAAAGGTGTGCTTTTGGAGATAATTAGTATTGTTCTCTAAAGGTCCCCACATTAAAGGTGTTCATGATCCACTGCGTTCACACTAGCCTTTGCTATAACGGCTAACTCTTAACACGAGTCTTCAATCATTTTCAGACAATGTAATATAAATTGCGTCCGCGTCTTCCCAGGTCTTTGAATCCCCCAGGATTACTGCTGCTAAACAGTGCAATGAACGTTTTATTTTTCAAATGGAAATGAAGTTGAGTGGCCAAAGTCCCTGGTGGAGAGATGTCGGTCTAGACCAGGGGTGGGCAAACTTTTTTGGCTTAGGGGCCACATTTATTTTTTTTATTTGATAGACAGGTCAGAAACCCCCATCCCCCTCCACACACACACACACAGTTGTCATCCCAGCAAACTTCAGGTGTTAGGGTATACCGTGTGCACGTACTATCCCCCGAGTTGTTGCCGTTTGGGGGGCGTGTCTCGAATCGTCCCCGAGGGAGCGGGGATTCTGTTTAATGCTTTACATGTTATATTTCTGCTCACTGCACATACTTTTTGCGGTTATACTTTGATTTGGACGATTCTGTACTGAAATTAAGGACTGACAGGCTGAATGTGGCCCATGTGGTGTAGTTTGCCCATGTCTGGTCTAAACACTTTTATGGTTGTCTATAGAATTTAATTCCCAAAGGTCATGTGATGATAATAATACAGTTTGGACGATAATAGACCACTGCGACTTTGGTAATAATAAAGCTATTCCTGGCCTTTGGTTCGTTAAAATCTAACAAGGTAGCATATGTGATCAGGTCATATCTGCTTTGGCTATCATTTTTTTTGTTTTTGTTTTTTTTTTTTTTTTTCATTCTGTCATTGCTGAGGTTTAGCATGTGTCACATTGCTTGTGTGGCCAAAGCAAGCTTCGGACCGCATGCCATTTTTCACACTAATCAGAGCACTGGCAGTGCTTGCATCTCATGTCGCCTCTGCCTTATTCTCTTCCTTTCTTTCCCTCTCTCTCTCCCTCTCTCTCTCTCTCTCTCTCTGTTTCTCTCTCTCTCTTGTCTTTCTTCTCCTCTCCAGAAGGGACTACTACTCTTACTCTTACTATCCGTAAGTGGCTTTTCCTCCATTGCACACCATCATTTCCCATTGTGTTAGCAAGCTCTGTTCGGAAAGTAATTCAGTGGCATAACAATCTCTCTCCCCTCTTTTTTGCCGTTCTTTTTTTTTCCCCCCGCTCCCTATTTCTGTTATCAGTAGGAAGCCGGTGAACATGAATAAGACTCCCATTACATACAGGCAGGAGAAGAGTCATATGATGGGCTCAATGGAGCGCAGCTTTGCAGACCAGAGCACCCTGCAGGAGGATGAAAGAATGGCTCTGTCCTTTATGGATGCCCACACCTGCAGCACCCGGAGTGAGATACACACACACACACACACACACACACAAACATACCCCTGATAAATGAAAGGCACATGAGCACGGAGAAGTATACAGCGCATTCCTGCTTACAAACTGCACTTCCTGCATTAAGAGATTTATTCACGCAGCGGTATCAGAGGCACACCTATATATGGCTTCCGCATTCCCCACTGTGATCTACTGCATGTTCCCGTTCATTTGTCATGTGTTTTACGACCCCGGAATCACAATGTGGAAAAACATAATGCCCGGTTTCACTCCGGTAGCACGTACAGGCCGTTTAATGCTAAGCTCCAGAGTTCACTGACCTACACTCGAGTGAATACAACACAGCCTACGGATTACAATTTCTGTTCGGCTCAACCCAGATAGGCAGCAGATTTGTATTAATGACTCATTTATACTACATCACCCCTGCAGGAGTCCAGGCCTTAAACTGTGAATTCTCTTCTTGGACCACTAAGCAAACACACACACACACACACACACACACACACACACCATAACATGAGGGTAAAGGAATGGTGCACAGCTCGATGGCTGCTGAAACATATTTGAAGCGAAATTAGAAGGACTCAAAGCTGTCTTCTATTATTTCGGTCCTGGGGAAAGTCGACAAGATATAAAATGGGGCAAAACCAGAAATAATTCATTGGGCCCAAGTGTCTGAAACATTCAAGAGATGATTAATACATTATGTTCAAAGAAGAAGTCCTCTTGATCAAAATGAAGCTTTAATGGCACGTCTCTGTACCGCTGCGTATCTTGGTTTGACGATAGGCGCTTGCTAATTTAATTCTACATCAAATTAGAGAACTTTAAAAAAGTTGTACTTATGTTAATTCATGTATACTTAGATGGAAAGCACATGGCAGGGTTTAGATTTGTATTGTGTGCCAAGACAGCAGGTATTAATCATTATGTACAATTATTTACAATACTTTGTGTGTGTGTGTGTGTGTGTTCATGAATCTTTTTTTGTCAGGTGATCCACGGAGCTCCATGAATGAGTCAAGCAGCCTGCTCGGTGGATCACCTCGGAGACACTGCAGCAGTAAAGGTTCTCCGTACCACACGGGGCAGCTTCACCCTGCAGTACGTGTAGCCGACCTGCTACAACACATCAACCAGATGAAGACGGCAGAGGGCTACGGATTCAAGCAGGAATACGAGGTTAGAGAAACAGATGCTCAGGAAACCAATCAACCATCAGAATGACCTGCGTTCAGTGTCATCATGTCTTTATCTCAACATCTTACACCATCACAATATTGTTTAACTATACTCATGAGCCAATAGACTTCTATGAATCTACCTCATGTGGTATTAAACTGAAACTGCATCCTTTAAACCAATTTCATATGCTCCCAGCTCATAGGATTTTCATATTGTAAAGGTAAATGGATGGTGATTTGAATAATTAATATCAAATAAAACCAATCGAGGTAAATTTTACAATAGTAGTATATGGTTTAAATCCATTGGCTGTGTATGGGATAATAAAAACACTGAAGATGCTGAAAATGTACAAACAAACATTTAAAAGATTTAGATTGTCAGAAAAACCAATAAAAAAACAATCACATTCACGGCCATGTGTGTGAATGTGTGTGTGTGTGTGAATGTGTGTGTGTGTGTGTGTGTGTGTGCACAATCACAGTCTGCATCACAATCAGTAGATGATGATGATGATGTCTGTCACCTGTCAGCGCGTATTTACGGTCCCTATCAAAAAAGTGTCTTAAAAAGTGTTGTCGTGTTTTTTTTAACTATCAACATTGTACAAAGGGGCACGGTGGCTTAGTGGTTAGCATGTTCGCCTCACACAGCCAGGGTCCGGGTTCGATTCCCGTCCCGGCCATGTGTGTGTGGAGTTGTGCATGTTCTCCCCGTGCCTCAGGGGTTTTTTCTCCGGGTTCTCTGGTTTCCCCAGGTCCAAAAACATGCACGGTAGGTTGATTGGCACCTTAGAAAATTGTCCCTAGTGTATGAATGTGTGTGTGTGTGTGTGTCCTGTGATGGGTTGGCATTCCATCCAGGGTGTATCCTGCCTTAATGCCCATAGACACCTGAGATAGGAACAGGCTCCCCGTGACCCAAGGGAAGATCGGATATAGCGGTAGAAGATGAATGAATGAACATTGTACATTGTAAAGACGTCACAATTATATAATGAACAAAATCGTGTCACATAATATGTTTTAGATTTAAGATTTCCTAAAGTTGCTGCATTTAGGTTTGACAGCAGCTTGGTAAACGCGTGGGATTCTCTTCTCGGATTGGTTTTTAATAGTGCACCAGAGCAGACATCTTTCAACATCCCCTGTTCAGAGACGGCTTAGTGAGCCATGTTCATATTATTGTAAATAAACCATTACATTGGAAGAACAAGCAGAAGAGACTTGCTTGGGTCGAGAAACACTTGGAGTGGAGTGAAAATTGTAAAGATTTGGTCTGGAACAGCCGTGTCTTTGTTAGATGTACAGAGCAGGTGAGCAGAGGGTTTGTGTACGGGTGATTCCTGCTGTGTGGCATGAAGGGGAGGTGTGAAGTTCGCGGGGAGCTTTGTTGGTGAATCTGCCGATGAAATCCAGGGCGCACATAACAGCATGGCTTCCACAGCATTGTGCAGCAACATATGGTTTGCCCTTTTCTGCATCACAATTTGTTTCCTAACAGGACAGTGACCCCAAACACACCTCTAGGTTATGTAAAAGCAATCGCTTCAAGAAGGAAGTGTGATGGCGTGCTGCTTCAGTTGACCTGGTCTTAAATTTCCCCCAATCATAGTCCAGTCAAGATGGAAAAGCAGACATAAACTCAACACCTGGGAATTCCGTACAATTGTTGGAATCCCATTCCACATGACTGGCTCATTAGGGCTAGCTGAAAGAATGTTCAAAGTCACCAACAAAAGGATGACTTTTTTTCCCCTACATAATTCCATAATTAAGGGGCACGGTGGTTTTTAGTGGTTAGCACGTACGCCTCACACCTCCAGGATCCGAGTTCGATTCCCGTCTCGGCCATGTGTGTGTGGAGTTTGCATGTTCTCCCCGTGCCTCAGGGTTTTTTTCTACGGGTTCTCCGGTTTCCCCCGGCCCAAAAACATGCATGGTAGGTTGATTGGTACCTTAGAAAATTGTCCCTAGTGTATGAATGTGTGTGTGTGTGTGTGTGTGTGTGCCCTGTGATGGCTTGGCATTCCTTCCAGGGGGTATCCTGCCTTAATGCCCATAGACACTTGAGATAGGCACAGGCTCCCCGTGACCTGAGGGAAGATATAGCGGGAGAAGATGAATTCCATACTTGCGCTTTCATAGTTTGGATGTATATATGTATAAACTGTATTAAAGATTTTGCAAATAATGAAAATAAAGAAAAGCCACTGAAGGAGAATGTGTGTCTAAACATTTTGGAGGTGGTAGCTCAGCGGTTATGGCATTGGTCTGGAACGTTCAAATCCCAGAACCATCACTGCCCCTAGTGGTCGCTCTAGATAAATGTTGTTGTGAACAATTCATGGTTCAAAGAGAGACAGACAATGGATCACCAAGCAGAGAGCCATTTTTATTGCTTTCAATGCGTGTCCTAGTGCTTTCCGTCCCTCATACTCACAGCGAGACACACCCACAGTCTCACGGCTCGGGAGCCCTCCTCTGACATACGTCGACACCCACTACAGTCTTCCCCAGCACCAGCCTGTCTCTTGCGTGCAGATCGGCCCGCCTCTCTTGCATCCGCTCGGGTCTTTATGAACCGGCACGCTGTTTCCCCATGCGTCCGTCCGGGTGCACCCCTTGATCGACCCGTCCACATTGTTACGCCACTCCCTGCCCGGTGAGTCTCTCCATGAGGCAGATGTCTCTCGCTTTCTAAATGTAAATCATGGGATGGTTTAAGGGGCTGTGCTGGGCCCCAGTATCTCCAAGTTGCCACACTTGGATCCTTGGGCAATGCGCCTTAACTCTGTACTCCAGGGGCGCTGTATATTGGCTGACCCTTCGTTCTGACCCCAGCTTCCAAACAAGCTGGGATATATGCGAGGGAAGAAACAATTTCCCTCTCTGGGGCAATAAAAGTATGTAAAAGGAAAAAAAAAAATGAAATGACTATGACATATCATAGTAACATTACTATATTTAGTAAACGCTTTTAAATGCTCATTTTTTCAATCATGCGCCTCCCGTAGGTGCTTCAGTGACACATGATTTCATGTCAGGAGCCTGATATTTATATATATATATATATATATATATATATATATATATATATATATATATATATATATATATATAGCAAGGCTAAGTGAGACAGATGCCCTTCCAGAGTATTTATAAATATCTTGTAGCCTTCCCCACAGATTTATTCCATTAATTAATTGAGCTTGAACTGCACTTATGCTTAGTAGGTGTCAGCAGCTCACCGTACAGACGGATATTAATAAACTGTCAGTGTTGGAGTGGATGGCAGTGTTCATGGCAGCAGATGTCTAGTTGCAAGTGCTGCAGCCTCTTGGGAGTTCGGTGTCATTCATCTGTTCAGAGCAAAGGTGTTTTGTCAGACTGGACCGCACTGTAATACAAGCACCCTGCTCCTCAGAGTGAAGACGTACTCTCACATACTTCACACCATTAGTGGTTCCACACACGTTAAAAATTCCCGTCTACTCACATATCACTTATTTAACACAATACACTTTCTACCCAACAACCAATTAGTTGATTTTCATGCTAGGAATGAGTAAATCTGGTGTTTATTTTATTGCATATTGGATCTAAAGAGTACAAAATAAAATTGCTCAAGACGTTTTCGCAGGGACGTCTGGATAAACTGCATTTTATTGGCTCTGTACCTATGCACAAATGACAATAAAGTTAAATCTAATCTAATCTAACCAGGGGAAATGGAGACAGCAGTTCATTTTAAATATGTAACCATTCGTAATTAACTCCTGACTATGAATATGGAAATCGAAGGTGTTATGAAACATAGATGTCTTGTTCCATTTTGCTAAACACCACGGGCTCAAGTAAGCTTAGGTATATCTATATTAAATTCAAACCAGTTCAAGCATTTAAAAAAAAAACACGTGCTCATTTATGTTTAAACATTATTTTCACTCTTTTTTTGAAGTATTATCTGTCGCCCTGTGGCTAAACTCTGTTGTAAAATGCTGTCTTTAGAATGAAATAAAATTGAAATAATTGACATGAATACATTCATTCATTCATCTTCTACCGCTATATCCGATCTTCCCTGGGGTCACGGGGAACCTGTGCCTATCTCAGGCGTCTATGGGCATTAAGGCAGGATACACCCTCAAAATCACACACACATTCATACACTAGGGACAATTTTCCAAGGGGCCAATCAACCTATCATGCATGTTTTTGGACCGGAAGGAAACCAGAGAACCCGGAGAAAAAAACCCTGAGGCACGGGGAGAACATGCAAACTCCACACACACATGGCCGAGATGGGAATCGAACCCGGCTCCTGGAGGTGTGAGGCAAACGTGCTAACCGCTAAGCCACCGTGCCCCCTACATAAATACATGTGATTGGTTATTGGAGTGAAACATGCTTTAGAAACTACATGCAGTAGTTTACATACAATTCTCAACTACACCCATAAGATCCGCTGGACCCATACTTCTGATCCACATTTAATGCAGGGATTTTCACATCTAGGCACATTTTTTGCATAGTTTTGGTTGATGAGATGTCTATGTGTTTCACTATCATTCACTAAGAGTTTTTTCTCTCGCTCTCTCTGACTCTGAATCAGGTTGCAACTCATTAACTTTTATTCATCAACAGGTGTTTGGTATCATAATTACAGCTCACATGGTGCTACACAGTATTGGGTTGCTCTCAATGAATGAAAACGGAATACGTAAGTTGTGCTACAATGGGTGCAGTGGGTAGCGGCTGCACAGCTGTCAGCGCTGTCACAGTGTCTCCAGCTCTATCCAAAAGCCAGGTTTACTATCTGTGTGGATTTCGGCATGTGTCGCTGTGGAGGAAAAGTGTTGGCCAGTTGTAGGAGCGACTGTCTTAATTGTCCTCTGGATTGAATGAGCATGTAAACGAGTGTGCATAATGTCCTGCCATGTTCCCCAGAAAACATCTAGAGTATCTTCTACACCCAGTTTCTCATAATAAGCTGTGGGAATAGTGGGACAAAACAGGACAAAATCCACTCAAACAGTAGTACAACATTTTTACCAAGATAAACACTTTCAGTGAAGTATACCGTTTATTAATCCAATCTAAAGAAGTCCAGCATGTTTTTTTTTAGGTGACTTTGAAAGCTTTGAGTATATACTGTTCAAAATGTCATTAGTGCACACAAGAAAAAAGTCCTCTGCTGAAAACGTCTTGCTTCTTGCCAGTAATTGAGGAAGTAATGGGCTGACTCATTGTGAATGCAGAAGATGCGCTTTTGCTGTAAGTTGTGACTAAACGCGCTCTTGAACTGAGGTTATAAGGGGCCACAGCAGCTCCTCGGCAGGACTTATTCTCGGTTCATTTAGCCGCGGTAATTAGTACAGCGTTCAAAAAGAGTCGTTGCAAAGGAATTTTTCAGCAATAAATGGCTTCTAATAGGTTATATTATATCATTTGACGTAATGTCTCAACCATGTAGGTGTTTTGTAAATAAAAAAATGACAAAACACCTACATTTTGTTCTATATTGTACCTGTTGTAATTGTATGAGCAATTTCAGTGGCACGCTGAGCTTTTTCTGGGCTTTGCATGTCCTTTGGTCAATCATCAAGCACACTTTTCCTTAGAGATGTGTTTGTTTGAAATGCAGCCTCGATGATGATGATGGCGATAATCATACTGTCCCCAATGTCAGCAACTCTACAAACAAAGCTAAGAGATTAAACACCGCTTTGTGCGCTCTGTGTACCCATACCATCCATTTCCAATGAAGCTGTGCTTGTAGGCTCATTAAAAGCTCTCCTTTGGTGACTCTGACTTGGTCGAAGATCGATATCCCGCCCTCAGTCTGTGCAGATATGTGTATGCCTTTGTTTGAGTATTTTGTGGACCTCATAATGTGAACAGATGAGGCCGAGGGAAAAAAGTTTGAGGCTGACCCAACACCAGCTCATAAACCATATTTCCCAGTGGAAGAAGAAACTGTGAGTATTGATCTAGCGCGTGATTAAAAGATAAGGTGAGCATCGACAGTGACGGGGGAACGAGGGAAGGAGGGATTGATGGACAGAGAGAGAAAGATGGTGGTGAGTCCGAAAGAGACCGTTTTTGATGAATAGAAAGAGCAAATTGAACCTGCGTACACAAGGTCCCAGTGATTTTACAGTGACACTGTGAGGTTGGATATGTGGATGTGTGAACTGTTTATTGATCGTTTACATACAGAACAGGATGGCATTTTGTTTTTGTACAGTGATGCTATTGTCTGGCATTTAAGGCTGTAAACATTTATTATTTCTTAACATAATAAGGAAATGCAAGCTGTTCAATTTAATTTGTATTCAAATTATTCATTAGAATCAATTTTGATAGTTGTTGCATTTGCTAGTATTAAATAACCCAACAGCCCTCATGTATGACTAAACAAAATTGTTTTTGAATGCAAATCAATTACAAGTTTTTAATAATCTTAGACAAATTGGATTACACTTCAATTTGTCACTGACGATTACTGTATATTTACAGCAGAGCGCAGTCTGGAAGTCACATTTTTCCTCATTATTTGTGGCTTTTCTCGTCGAGGTTATCGTCGCCAAAGGATGCAAATAAAATCCTAAATAAATCCACCCTTAATTGAAACTTAAAGGGTCAGTTGGGCGGCTCCACCACAAGTCTGCCATTGACTATTATGTGTGTAGTTCATTTATTCAGTGCTAGTAAACAGTACTCTCCTGGCATGTGGCATGTTTGTGTATTTGGCGGCACCAAGGAGTCAAGTCATGAGTGCAGCACTAGCTGTAAAGACAAGGTAGCAGTGTGTAATCCTAGTCTTTGTTACTTGTCAGGGCATTTTATAAATTGGTTGGGCTTTATGGGGAGAGAGAGAGAGAGAGAGAGGGAGAGTTCAGAGATTTTTTTTTTCTTTCAAAGTCTACTCTGGCTCTCGTTGAATGACAGCACAGTGATTTCTCAGGCTACAAATTCTCTACTTTGCCTTTGGTATTTCTGAAGACCACTATGAGGGATAGAGCATGCTGGGTTGTTCGCAGGGGTACTATGGCTAATGAGCGTTTATTTTAGAGCTTTGCCATGGCAACACAGGAGGTACTGACGGCCAGGAAGAAGAAAATGTGATTTTTATGACATTATAGATTGTGTTCCTTTTTTTTTTCTTTCTCTCTCTCTCTCTTGGTCTCCAATGTCAAAGAAAGAAATTTCACTTTTGGAAGCTTTTGAGTTTTTTTTTTTTTTTTACTCAAGCTCTAGCTCAGTCCCTTGAAAGTGTTAGTATTCCACCGAGATAATAATGCTTAGAACTATTTTCAGCAGTTTGAATGCATTTTTGGAAAACTGTGACCAACTTAAAATGAATAAATAATTGAAATAGTCTAACCTCCATCTCCAGCTTAGTCACACATTTCTATGTAAGACACTGACAAATATCCCTCTTTATCCCCCTCTAGAGCTTCTTTGAAGGCTGGGATGTCACAAAGAAGAAGGATAAAACAAAAGGAAGACACGATACTATGATGGACTGTGAGCCATGTTTTTTTTGTCTTATTGGTCACACAGAAAAACCTATTAATGACTTGTGTTTTTAAATGTTTATCTCATGTTGCTTGCAAAAGATGCATTAATGAGTAATGTAATCAAATTTGTGTGTGTGTGTGTGTGTGTGTGTGTGTGTGTGTGTGTGTGTGTGTGTGTGTGTGTTATGTGTGTGTGTGTGTGTTTTAGATGATCGTCATCGCGTGAAGCTGCACCCACTCCTTGGGGATCCAAACTCCGACTACATCAATGCCAATTACATTGATGTGAGTCCTCAGTTTTGCTTCTCTACAGAAACAGTTTTTTTTGTTGTGTTTTTGCTCTTATCTTCCTCCCCTTGAGTCTATTCAATATCTGGATTAGCTGTCCCATTATCTCTCCCTGCTCTGACCTAAGCTATTGGAGACATCATTTTCAGACAGAGCTCTAAACTCACTATTGCCGTGTCCCTCCAGAGAATGATTTCGACTGCGTTTGAGGTGGTTCGCTGCTTAGCTTCATTCATCGCTTCAGTGGGGATTGTCATTCGGGCAAATCCCCTTTGGGAAAGATCATTCTCAAATATGTTGCGTGGGCTAGGCGTTTCCCTTCATGTTTACTTACATGTTAGCATGATTTCACTATCAGGTCCTATTAGGGATATATGGTAGGTGTTCTATAAAGCATATCTGGCCTATGATCACTTTGTTAACATTTCTAGAACAGTACATTAGCCAGAGTTTATTTTTGCCAGGTCAGAAATTTCAATATTTTCTGTAATAATTATAAATATAATATAATATAATATAATATAAAAATGTAATTTCTATAGTAATTTCTCATTTGCAATGACTCCATGTAATCTTCTATGCTTTTAATTGAACAAATACAATTTGTATTGTGAACTTATCTGGAAGGAGAAGCTTATTTAACATTTATCGTATGTCAGTACTTTCTAATTAGTAAAAATGTGAAAGGCTTTTTTTTTTTTTTTAGTTTTCAAGTAAGAACGTACGCATTCCAGGTTCTCTCTGAATTCATAATTCTTTGATCAAATGAAACTAAAATAAAATGATGCGTGCTAATATTTGTTTATAGGTGCAGTTACATAAGTGATGCACCACACAGTATAACTACAGACAGATTAAAAGCATTTGATTTATTCATTATGGCATTATAAATATGTAATAATTGGCAGACTGCTGTGAGAGAAGTGTAATGTAATTGAACAGCTCAGGACCTGCTGTTTCATAAAATAATAATCACATTGTATATACAACAATCTCATATATATATATATATATATATATATATATATATATATATATATATATATATATATATATATATATATATCTATATATATATATATATATATCTATATATATATATATATATATACATTGCCTGCCAAAAAAGAAAAAACATTTCCATTCAACTCTGACTAACACAGGGTCATCAAAACAACTGATGAGATATGAGATGAGATATTTTTAAAATGGTTAAAATCTACAGCTATGTTTAATAATTTAAGGTGCAATAAGTTACAGGACTTTAAAAAACAGCTGTATTGCCAAAAGAAAGGCAGTTTTTATTGAGGCTAATTGACATAAAAAAATCAACTGCAGTGCATAAAAACTGGACTGTGGAGAGATGGAAATAGATTGTGAGGTCCGATGAGTCCCATTCCAAAAGCAATTGGAAGGGCATGAAGGGAAGCGTATGAAGTGATGCACCCATCATGCACAGTGCCTATCGAATATGCTTGAGTTTTATGATCTAGGGCTGCTTCACTTGGTCAGGTCTAATCCCTGCAACATTATTTGGCAGTAAAAAAAAGCCAGCTGAGTACCTGAATAGACTGAATGACCTGACTATTACATCAGTGACATTTTTTTTCCCTCTGACAGATCAGGCATATTCTACAATGACAATGGCAAGAATAATCAAGCTCAAATTGTGAAAGGCGCAAAGGGAACCATTTTCACACATGAATTGGCCACTTGATAGTCCTTTGAGAACTTAACCCTATTGAAAGTCACTCTGATATGCTGGGGAACACTTTAATAAATGCTAAATTTAAATATATTATAAATCTATTATCAATGTAAATAAATGTGATCTTGGCATCAGGCGCTGCAACAAAAAATATTACAGCATGCACCTCAACAGCACGTATTTAATGTAGCCTTAAATAAAAAAAAAAGAAGAAAAAAAGAAAAGGAAACGCTTACATATGCATCTACTCTATGAAACCATCTGTAATTATTTTCCTCTTGGTGCAATACGATCAATAGAATAATCCCAGATGTGCTCTGACCCTGCTAAATGCATTATTTAATGAAGGATTGGATTCAACGGGCTAATGAGACTAAAATCTGTTGAAATAGATATGGGCATAAACAGTAAAAAAAACAAACAAACAGCAGGGAGTACCTTTCAACTGAATATTTAATACATTTGCTTTTTTTTATTCATTCATCCAATTTTTTTCCCCATTTAATCAGCAAAAAGAATATAAAACTAAAATCAAACCTAAAATTAGTGAAGCCATATGCTTCGTCGTTATCCAGCTGAGAATCACTTAGGGTGCACATAAAGTCCCCGAGATGATAGGATGTGCTGATGTTGTCTTTATTCTTTGTTTGTTTTGGTTAAATGGGGCATATGACGAGGCTTTAGTGGAGTGTGTTAAGGTGAGTTCAGGCCCTCTTATTTAGACTCCTCTCACAATGATGGTGGCCATTAAAGCATAGGGCACGCAGGTCTGGCATTTGTGAATGCTACCGCTTATTTGAGGTCTTTTTTTTTTACCAGTGTTCTTAGGGTGAAATGACCAAAATCACCAAGATATAAGAGCATCATTTTGTCGAAGGGCATATGACTATTCTACAAGCCGTAATATAACTGCTAATGCACTTTTATTGAGAGTGTTAAAAATTCTAGATCAGTTTCTTTATACACACATGGAACCCCCGTAACTCTATTCCCATTCACACACTCATACAAATATATACATCCATTTCTAATGTCGTATGTACGTTAACACTTTCTCTCTCTCTCTCTCTCTCTCTCTCTCTCTCTCTCTCTCTCTCTCTCTCTCTCTCTCTCTCCCTCTCTGTTTAGTTTTTGTTGTCTCTTCCCATCTGTGCTTCTTTCTGTTTCCCGTTTCCTTTTCGTAATCTATCAGTCCTCCTTTTCCCACAGCTCTTTCAGCTTCTCATTAACTAGTCTCTGTCTTCTCTTTTTTTTTTCTACCCCCTTCTCCCCACCTCTACGAGTTTGGACCCTGTAGATTCGGATAAACAGGGAAGTAAGTACCTTGCTGCTCTTTTCTTCTCTCTTCCTCCTTTTCCTCCCTATCCATTCTTCCCACTCACTATCACTTTACCTCATTTGTGTTAAAAACATAGAAGGCCTCCATTACCAGTTGACACCGATGAATAAATAAAATGTGTGTGTGTGTGTGTGTGTGTGTGTGTCGGTGCATCTATGCTCTCCATCTTTCCGCCATTATGTTCACCTGTAAAAGAGCGAGAGTTCCTGGACTTTCTGTTCTGCACCTAACCTTTATTGTATCTGATCTCGTTTATGATGCCGAGGCTTTTTAACAACCAGAGCAGGTCGTATTGGATTGTCTCTTCTTTACAGGCTCTCTTTATAGCATGTTAAACGCTAAAGTACAAATGGACATTTCTAAAACTCGAACCGTTGAAAACCTTTATTTTGGGGTTTTCTTATAGGTTAATCGCCGTTACAGTCACAAAGCAACAACAAAATGCAGGAATTATAATGTAGGAATATAAATTAGGAAACCAAAATCACCAAAGTCACACTCCCATGCAGATCTATCTAAAATATTATATATTATAATATATAATGGTACCTTTAGTGGTACCATTAACAGCAAAATATAAATATAGGACGGCCTTAATGCAAGACCTTTTCTGTTTTTTTCCCCAAATCTAGATGTTTTCAATTTAACCCACTATTCATTAATTTCTATATTTCCTAATAAACATATATTCACTTCATTTATAGCTATTACATGTTAGTTGTTTAGATTGACTCTTTAAAATTAGATTATATGAACAAAATTACTAAAGTAAAAGAAATATGACATTTTATAATTATGGAAAGGTAATAATCTAAATATATAACCTTAACTCTAATAGCTTTATATTTTTCATCTGTCCACACTTTGCTAAATTCTGTCTATTTCAGGACAGTTTAGAACTTTTCCCGTTGTTACAGCATTTTAGGTACATGTTTGGAATAGGCAAATATAGTATTGTGAAAATGTTTTAGCAGTGTTTTTATAATTGTTTCTTTTTTTTATCAAGTAAATGATAGAGAAGGAAAATCTGAATCTGATTTTGTAGGATCAGAATATACAAAAAGCCATTATACCAGTTATACCAAGAAAGTGCTAATGTTCATCAGTTTTATATGTACGTTGAAATGAACAGACAGAGACAGCTGTGTGGAGCTGTAGTGGTGGGTGGTAGTTGTTGAACAGCTGAATGTTATTCAAGCTATTTTCAGTAAGCACAAGAAGGCATCATTGAGGACCATACTGTAGTTGCAAAGGTTGATCAAGTGAACTTAATGCCGTCCACCGATCCATAAGGATCTGATCAAAATTGATCATCGTGAAAGAATTGTCACCAAAAAAACAAGGCAAATATGACAAAGGGACTCAACTATGCTGGGAAACATATGATATGTTTCTGTAGTCTGTAATATCGGAACTATTTGGTTGTAGCAGGAAGCAGGTCATTTGTTGGAGAGTGGTATAATAATGACTTTTTGCAGGGAACAGTGTTTGGGGCTGCATTTCTGTAATGGAGTTGGAGATTTGGTCAGTATTAATGATGCTAAGAAATACAGGCTGATACAACAGAGAGGCATCTGATTGGCCCCCATATTTATTTTGTACAGCTTGTGAATCTATCTTTAATGTAGAGAAAACAATGAGTTCTGGAAGTGTTGGGCTGTAGCTCAGTGGTCTAAGGTGCTGGGCTGCTGTTCGGAAGGTTGGGGTTCGAGCACCGGTATCACCAAGCTGCCACCCATGGGTCCTTGAGCAAGGCCGTTAACCCTCTGTGCTCCAGGGGCACCATATCCAACCTACCGTTTCTTTCTTCTATTTCTCCTCCGTTAATTTCTTTCATTGTATTATTGTATTTTGTTAGTGATAAACTTGAACACTGAAAGCATTCTTACTTCTTCAAGGTTTTATATATATATATATATGTGTGTGTGTGTGTGTGTGTGTGTGTGTGTGTGTGTGTGTGTGTTTATACATATATATATATATTTTTTTTTCTTTTTTTTGCACAGATACATATTGTATATTTATTTATTTATGCCTGCGTGTATATGTGTAAATATAGTTTGTTTTTTCCATGTCATCTTCAGGATAAAGTACTGTACATGTAAGCCATGTGCTCTTTCTTTCTGTATCAACATTTGCTGAAACAAAAGAGCTTTGTACTCCCACACCACTTACTGCTGTGTAAAAACCATACTGTTCAGTCAAATGTCATATAAAACTGCATCGGCTCGGCAAACCTTACAGAACATTATTTCCAAAGCCAGACTCCCTAAAATACATTTTATTTATTACTCATATCTACTGTTCTAATTTAGTTTGAAAATGTACACAAATAATGGTTAAACTCTGAAATGTTCTGTAAACCCAACAACAACAACTATGTCTCCATTATTTGGATTTTTGTCTGCTTAATGAAAACATATCGAATTTACCGCAGCATTTCCAAATAGCTCTGTAACAAAAGACTGCTGTTGACAAACTGCTTGCTTTGCAGTAGCAGAGCACATTTTTAAGTGACTCTGGATGTTTTCACACTTGGTCATCTTACTTCACTCCCAGGACCTATTCTGGGCTTGTTTGAGGGTTAGGCTTGTAATCTAAGGTTTGCATTCACATTAAGGATTTTATTTCCAACCATGGCTCGATTGTGCAGTCACATTTATGAATGCATTTGTGCAGAATGGTAGATAATAGATTGATCTATACTTTTTCCGATTTTTCCTGTTGTGAGATATTAGCAATCAAGTGGTGAAGAACATCTTCCATGTCATGATGCAGGAATACTGCAAAAGCTGTTTTCATATATGAAAAGTCATGCAGGCTTACACGAAAGATTTCTTTTTCCATAGTGCTCTAAGTGCAAACACCACGATGACAAAAAAGTGAGGTAATTACAGTGTTCCAAACCTTGAGTGTCTGGTTTTATACATTAGTAAGGCTTTCAATTTCCTCTGCTGACCATAAAATAGCCCTATTCTTCGATCAAGAAATTTGAAAAAGGGAGCAACGTGATAAGTGGAACCAGTCACGGTATTCGTCTGTACAGCTCCAAAGAGCAGATAGCATATAATACACCATGGTTCAGTGGAAGTGAGCCCCAGACCACCAGTTTCAAGGGGACAAAGATCTAACCACTCCAGGGCTTGAAAACAGCTTTCACACTTCGCTAAACATACAGTAGCAAAACCTTGGGGTAAAAACTGGGGGAGGAGTGTGAAAATGACCACAGTCTCCACATAGAACATAGCAGGTACCTGCCAGATAAATGTGTCTAAATATATTTGATTGGTGGGTTTGATATATCAGCCGTGGTGCTTTTGTGAGAGGTTTGTTGATTGATCTAGGGTATTTAAACGCTTATTTTAGCTAGCACTGTGGTGAAAATTGACTTCACACATGAGCCAGTGAAACATTATGTTGTACATTAGAGTAGACAGTTCCTAAGCTATGATTGGATCATTGATTGATTAACACTTAAACAAGAAAGGAAAGCAGAGCAAGAAAGATTGGGAGGGGTGTGTGTAAGGGGGGGGGGGGGGGGTTGCTTGTAGGAGAAGGGGAAGTTGTAGCATATTAAACTGGTGCTCGTGTAGCTTTGGCTGAGGTACAGATGGCCTTCTCAGCATGTCCACTTGCTTCTGTTTCAGGGCTACCATCGATCCAACCACTTCATCGCCACGCAGGGTGAGTATCTCGGCACGCCCTGGAATGAGCTGTCAGTGCGTCTGTGTCTGTATGTGTGCGTTCTTGTGAATTAGTATGGTGTGTAACGCCTAGCCGAACCCCCACGGGCGAGAGTAAGTCGTTCTCGAGCTCCGTGCTACGCCATGTGAGTGAGCAAGCAAGCGAGCATGTCGGATGAGTCGCCTTCTGACTGAAGCTAATGGATGCTGAGCTGTGGTAATTATAGCTGTAAATGTTATGTAGGGCAGTGGGAAGGAAGACAGGCCTGCAGAGCAAGGTATCACTGCCTGCTGTTTTCTTACCCGAGTCTTCCACCATCTCACCCAGCACACCTGTGAACCCCTGGACAAGGGCCTAGACTCTGTGGGTGTGCATGTGTCTGTGTGTGCGTGAGAGAGAGAGAGTGTGACCCTCTAGTGTGCTCCAGCCAATCTAGTGTATGAGGTCTCACACAACCCCTTGATCAAAGTCAGTCAAGGTTTCCCTTTGCTCTCCCCCTCCTTACATTTCAAACTGTACTAAATAAATCATTGTCTGCATGTGGCATGTGCGTCTTCCCCTATCGAATTTCCAGGCGCACACACTCAGAAATTTGCTTTCTCTTCTAGCCAGCCACATCCTTTGCTGATGTTCTAAATGGCTCTTCTGTCAGCAAAATGGGCCGCTATTGAATTACTCCCTGTGAAGTGCTGGATTACAGAATTGCCTCATAACACACAATGACACTTTAAAAATGAAGCTCACTGTCTAGAGCACTGATTGCCACAGAATCATTCTTGTGTGTGTGTGTGTGTGTGTGTGTGTGTGTGTGTGTGTGTATATATATATATATATATATATATATATATATATATATATATATATATATATATATATATATATATCTATATATGTTTGTGTGTGTATGTGTGTGTATACAGGGCCCAAGCAGGAGACAGTGTATGATTTCTGGAGGATGGTGTGGCAGGAGAACTGCTTCAGCATCGTTATGATTACCAAGCTTGTGGAGGTGGGCAGGGTATGTTCTGGCACTTTTCTCTTCACTAATTTTTAATGCTGTATAACAGACAACACACAGCATGCATGTAGCCATACCGTGCAGTATAGTACATTTACAGCCCATGTTAGCAGATATGACCGTGTCATAACGATTAAGATCAGTACCAGGTATCACAGGATCATATCAAAAGTGCAAGATTTTCCTCAAAGCTATGAAGTGTCCTTGTTAGTTTTTTAGCAACTGGCTAAGCTTTGTCATGTCCAGAAAGTAAATAAAAATAATGAATAAAAAAGGGGCACGGTGGCTTAATGGTTAGCACGTTCACCTCACACCGCCAGGGTTCCCGTCTCGGCCATGTGTGTGTGGAGTTTGCATGTTCTCCCCGTGCCTCGCCCGTGCCTCAGGGGCTTTTTTTCTCCCGGTTCTCCGGTTTCCTCCCCCGGCCCAAAAACATGCACGGTAGGTTGATTGGCACCTTGGAAAATTGTCCCTAGTGTAAGAATGAGTGTGTGTGTGTGTGTGTGCCCTGCGATGGGTTGGCATACCATCCATGGGTGTATCCTGCCTTAATGCCCATAGACGCCTGAGATAGGCACATGTTCCCCGCGACCCGAGGGAAGATCGGATAAAGCGGTAGAAGATGAATGATTGAATGAATGAATGAATAAAAAAAAATGATAAAAACTTGGGCTTTTGTTCCGTATATATCACCAGTCAGGAATTCCATTCACCTGTCTCATCTCTCAATGTTTAGTGTGATCATTGTGCATTCGTTTGGTGTAATCTAGGTAAAGACAGATTTCAGTTCACTTTGAAATATTATTTGCAATATTTGGAAATATTACATTTTATATTCGCTCTTTAGAGATAATATGAACCTAATTAATTTTTATTTTTTTTGCCTTTAAAGATGAAACTAGTCCCAGCCTATTAATAATTAATAATACTAATTGATAATATTAATAATACATCGGTGTGTATGATTGTTTGAAATTGCACCATTGTTTGGTGCTCTGTAGAACACACAATAGCCTTAATGCCTAGCTGTAACACGAACCGTATCATTTCTGTGCGTGTTTCTGCTCTCATTCAGTGCATTTGATGTTATTGTTTTGTTCTCTTTGCTCTGAATCAAGGTTAGGCCATCTCGGCATTTTAGTCATAATGCTCCTCCATTTTCTGCCCCACACACACACACACACACACACACACACACACACACACACACACACACACACACACGCATTACTTCTTTCAGGCTACAAATCACTGCTGGCAGAACACTCTTAAATGACTAGCTTTTGTGTTATTATGAAATTGGTATTCTGTTATGCCAATTGGCTTTTGTAGTAGTCTGATAAAACCTATTAAAGCTAGGAAAGGAATGATGCCTGAGGCTGTGTATTGGTGGTGACACTTATTATAACTGTTATGACCACATGAAAAAAGGCGTCACTTATAAATTGCGTGATGCAGTTTGTTAGAAGGTGTTAGTTATTCAGACTGCAAGGCCATAATGATTTCACGATGCTGTTTAAAATTCCAAAGCCATTTCGTTTTAAGGAAGATTAATGCGAAGCCTCAATACTATGACATTAGTGGCAAGAATATTACAGTGTTTGCGTTTCACTGCTTCTCCCATGTCCATTGTGTAGAATCACTCCTAAAGCAAATGCATCTCTTGTATATGGTGTTTGACTCTAATCTATTATGGGATTGATGTGTGTTGTGTGTTTGTGTGTATGTGTGTGTGTGTGTGTGTGTGTGTGTGTGTGTGTGTGTGTGCAGGTTAAGTGTTATAAGTACTGGCCTGACGACACAGAGATGTACGGAGACATCAAAATCAGCCTGTTGAAAACAGAAACGCTGGCCGAATATGCAGTCCGCACTTTCTCCTTAGAGAGGGTGAGTATGACAGCCTCATCAGTAGTCGAGTTGCGGCGGGTCCCGGGTAAGAGCTCGCGTGGCACGCGAACGCTAAGAAGACACTGAGCGAGTGAGCGACCGGAGCTCAAACGTGTAATTGGTGTCATGTGATGCCAGCGCTAATGGTAGTGGAGGTGGAAGCAAGGCCAATATAAGATGGCTTTATTTCAATAAATTGGCATGCAGTCCAAAATAAACAACATAAAATCCAGGTGTGAGTGGGGCAATCAACAAACAACATAAACTGGTCAAGGAAAGGAAAACGGAGGCGGGAAATAAATCAGGAAACGAGGGAATGAAGAAAAATGACTTGTGGAACAAAACAGCTCGGTAATCATTAGTCAAGCTGACTGCATTGCTGTATGGACATGTAGTGGAAACAAAGAAGTATTTAAGCACAAACTAATAACGGGAACGCTGAAAATACACATGGAAACAATGATTACACAGGGTTGGAGATGTGACATAAACCCACCGTAGCAATAGACACAAGGACGGGTGTTCGGAAATGCGCCAGGGCTAAAATCCAGAATGCTTTCCATGAGATAGAATGCTGTGGTTGATATAAGGGATAATCTCTGACAGTGGGCTGTGTCATACATTTTATATATCAGAAGTAAGTGCTCAGTAAGATATCAGTAATGCTGATTGGAATTTTAAAAAAAGGCTGCCTTTAGAACCATGTCAGTAAAAGCTTGTGTGCTCTGGTAGAATTGAGAGCAGTGTCACTAATTGGAAGAAATGATAATTGGGGTGCTCACTTTAACAAGACTGAGTTTAGAGGATTAAAAAGAAATAGGAATTAAATGCAGCTTTGCAAGATTCTAATGTGTATAATGTATTCACTTGTTGCCGAGTTGTGCTAAAACGTTATTAATACATTAAACCGGTTGCTACTCCAAGAAGGAAGTTGCTTCATGTTGAAGCTTCTAGTGTTAATTCGAAATCCACATAAGTTAGTCCTGATATTTACATTAGGGCTTCCTCGAGTAACTCGAATCATCGAGGCACATTTGACTCCATGATTCGTTCAGTCCATTTAACTAAACACAGAACAATGTGTTCCCCACGGACCATAATGGATCATTTTGGAAAATGGTGAGGAGATAAATAATTTGCTTTCCATTTATAAGTACAAAAGTTACATTTGGGCAACGCTCCCATAAGTTATGAATAATGCACGAGGCATGTTTAAAGTTCTTTTGCTCCTCCGCTAGCCGCTGTTATTGGCTGATTAACCTCGTGTAGACCATCGTGTCGCGAAATCGCATCAAATAGAGAATAAATCGAAAGGATAGTGCATGCTTTCAGCCCGAATGAGTTTAATGAGTGAAATTAAACAAGTAGTTTCCCATGACTTACTCTAAACAGACACTGAGTTTGAGTTTGAATGCACTGTATTTGTATTTTGATGTAACATGCCAATTAAATACACTAAATGGGTTTGGTTTTCCTCCGATTTACTTATATATGCAATTTAGCAATAAGTAAAACAAATTGCTTGCTTGTTTTAAGAGACCTGTCTTATTTTCTCTCTCTCTCTTATTTAGTATTGCTCTTTTTAAAGAAAAAGTATCTCTTGTACGATTATTCGATTAATCGATTAATCGATAGAATAATCATTATAATGATTAAAATAATCAATAGCAACAGCCCTAATTTGTATCATAGGATATATGCACTATATGGACACGTGGACAACTCTAGTGTATGTTTATTGCAAATTACATTCCTATATTCCATTCATGTATATATATATATATATATATATATATATATATATATGGTCAGGCAAGAACACCTTCCATGTTCAGATGTTCAGAGTGGTTTGTTCATTCGAGCTCTTTCAGACCAACGATGGCAAACCATGTCTTTATGTAGTTCGCTTTGCACATATAAGCACTGTAATGCCGGAACAGCTTATTTGGTTAGCCTTATTGCCTCTGGCAAATGAAATCTGAAAGACAGCCATGAAAATTGTGTGCCTCCAATTATATTGCATCACTCTAATATTGCGATATATGTGACAAGGGCCGTATATGGATATGGTCAAGTGCATTTTTGGCCATATAATGTACCTTGTCCAACCATTGTGAAGAACCTTAGCATTCTCAGTTGTTGTTTTTGTTGCAGAACTACAACAATTCTGAATAGTGTTTCGTGTTGTCCATGAGGTAGCACACCCTGGTACAGTAAATCCTAAAACAGCATTCACAGCAAACCACTCATCTGGAAAGGGCAGCACTACTGGTCAACCCAGCTGATTTATTGATTGCTGTAGAGCTGAAACTCTGGGCAAGAGCTACCTCAAGCTATATTAATACCTCAAGCTGGGGGACTGTATATATATATATATATATATATATATATATACTATATTTTTATATATTTTTTTTTATATATATTTATTTTTATTTTTTTTTTTTTTTTTTTTTTTTGTTTATTTATTTTTTTTGACACCAAACATTCTTCTAAATGTTTCATGCACATAGTGCAAATGTTTTTTTTTTCCTTTTTCTTTTATTCTAAGCTTCCTTATTAATGTCCTTTTTCTTTTACGGATTGCTTAAAATTAAATACATCCCACCGTGTAATACGGGGTGTATTGTTAGAAATGTTTTTTTTGTTGTTGCAAGATAATATTGTCTGTTCAGAACATAATGCATTAGAGTATTATGTCCACTTTGCTGCAGAGATAAGTAGCGCATTCCAGTTTGTACAAACAAAGCAGCCCTGGGGTATAGCAACGCTGAAATCAGTGCAGTGCAATTCATACCCACCAACATGCAGAATGCTTAATAACATGATAGAGCCAGTTAACGGAATTGTTGATCAGTTAATCCAAATCTAAGCCCATGTAATGGAGGCATAGCACGTATCCTTGGATTTCTTTATGCGACTGGAATAAATAGCATTCTGATGATAATACTTTCAGACTGTTTTCTGCAAACTCTGGCTCGAACTTGGGCTGAAGGAATTTTCAGTTTACTAATATTCTGTATTATTCAAGCTGATTAAAGATGAACATATAGCGTCATAGAGAATGAAATACAGCCAATAGCTTGGGCAAGATATTTAAACCTATTTAGGCATTCCAGCTACTCTATTATACTAAAATATTTTACCATCTTAACCTTTTTTTACCATTTGAAGGCTTTTTTCTATTCTAAGCAAGACCTGATTAAAATATCACTTTACATAGTGCAAGCCAAACCAAAGCTTTTTCATCACCAGGCTGTAATAGGGCAAATTGGCTTGCCGATTTATTGCACAGTGAGAGCAAATATCTTAACAGCACATCATCTAAGGGAATATATTTTATGCTTTATAAATGTGTAACTTATAAGGCCTCTATATTTTACTTCATGGTTTCTAACATTTTCTTTCAAGTGCTCCTTTACAGATTTGCTGGCCGTGGGAAAGACCGGCATGGCTTTAATTTTAGTATACCCTGTTTAAATTAGTCTGGAAAAACTAATAATCCCAAAGGAGAGGTTAATCTCAGCACTGAATCCATTGGTGTTGGGGAGGGTATAAGTAAGGGAATTTTTTGTGCAGAACTGAGCTACTTTTTTTTGGAAGCATAGCCTTCTTTTCCCTTTCAAAGCCAACCTAAAGTCATAAAGGAACGTGACTGTAGAGAAAAGAGAAAACATCTATCACAGTAACAAAAAGCTAAAATACACATAATTGTGATTTCCATTCAGGTTAGATTTAGAGTTTGCTGTTTGCTACAGAAGACAACACTGTGTGTATGTCTGGTTATTTTCCTTCTATTATCTCAATATTGAATTGGATGTTACAGTGTGGGGTTTTACAATTGAGCTACATTTCAGCTCTGAAAATACGGGTACCATGTAAAAAAATGAGCAGAATCTCTATATAACACAAATTCATTCATTCATTCATTCATCTTATACCACTTTATCCGATCTTCCCTCGGGTCACGGGGAGCCTGTGCCTATCTCAGACATCTATGGGCATTAAGGCAGGACACACGCCCTGTATTCACACACTAGGGACAATTCTCCAAGGTGCCAATCAACCTGCCGTGCATGTTTTTGGACCGGAAAAAAACCCTGAGGCACTGGGAGAACATGCAAACTCCACACATACATGGCCGAGACGGGAATCGAACCCGTACCCTGGAGGTGTGAGGCGAACGTGCTAACCACTAAGCCACCCAAATGTAAAGCCTATATAAAACAAATGAATAATGCAAACAGTGGGTGATATTTTAAAACTTTAAACGACTGAAGAATACTTGTCATGGATCGCTCCTCTATGCAAGACACCAGAGCTCCTATTTTATTCAGAGTTTCACTAGGGTTTAAAAGGTAGTGAATGTTATGACCATTGCAGAAAACTGATTGTGTGATTCCAAGGCCATTTTATTTCTGTCCTGAAATATCCATCCATGTCCGAGTCGAACCTGACAAAAAAAAGCCTATTTAAAGCAGAAATATTCTGGTACTTAGCACAAGACCCCTAATCTCCTGAACCAAAAAGCTCTGATGCATCAATGGATTATTAACATTATTACAGCACATCTCAATATTCACCTCTTTATAAAAGTCCATGCTCTTGGCAACCTCTATATTTATGTCATCTGATGCTACATTTTTTCAAGATTCACATGAATAAATATAATAATAATAATAATAATAATAATAATAATAATAATAATAATAATAATAATAATAATAATAACTAAATTTACCTGTACCTGGATTTATCTAAAGAACAAAATGCATTATAAAAACAAGTCTTAAAGTTCTTACTTATAATATATGTGTACAATAAAATATACTATTATTATTATTATTATTATTATAGTATTTATAAGTATAGGTACCAAAGCCCCATAAAGCATCATTAAAGTAATTACATAAAAGTATTATTAATGCATAATATGTAAAAGTATTAAACAGTAAGCAAGAGGCTGTTTGTAATTTATATACATCCTTTGACTTGAGCAGGTAAATAACAATATCTTTTCATTATTTAAAAGGCTTCTTGATTTTTGCCAAGGTGATGAATAAATAAAAATGAATGATGAAAAAAACTGAATATGTCTATCTATCAACATGATCCTAACCCACGGTATACGCACAAAATTGCCTGCCCACACACACGTACACACACACACACACACACACACACACACACACCACCGCACACACAATTTCTGTACCGGCATCTAAGGCAGAGGGCTGGAGGAATTAACTGGGTTTAGTAAATCTCCCATCTTCTCTGTCTCGATCCGTTCCATATACGGCGGTGTGTAGGTACAGAGCTTACAGAGGACTTTGATGTGTGCTTTAATAGCGTACACCGGGTCCGTCTGTCAGTCAGCGTGACTGTGAGGTCTGTGTGTGACAGCAGCACAAAGAGGACATTACTGTCACACAGCACTTCTGTTTACTCAAAACGGCTGCGACTGGTTATAGTCAGACTGGCCACACCCACAAAAGTGTCATCTTGTAAATTTTTTAAGCAGAAAAATTGTGCTGTATGTTTGTATGTTTATATATATAAAAAAAAAGTCCAGTGAATAATATAACTTGCTTTATGTTATGAAATATACATTCATTTATACATTTATGGTGTAGTATAACAGTGTAGTCCTAAATAGCCTTGTTTTAACGTTTTAACTTTTGGCCTAAATAAAACATCACTATGTATATATTTTCTAGTTTCAAATTTTTCAAGAGGTCCTTATATAAAACAATAAACAACTAAGTGAACTGTTTTTTGGTTGAGTTTTACATTTTACATTCGGTGTAAATATTGTGCCGTGTGCTTTTTTTTCAGAGGGGTTACTCCGCCAAGCACGAGGTGCAGCAGTTCCACTTTATGTCATGGCCAGAGCATGGAGTTCCATACCACGCCACAGGCCTGCTAGCCTTCATCCGCCGGGTCAAAAGCTCTACACCAGCTGATGCTGGCCCTGTGGTGGTGCACTGCAGGTACACTGTTGCGCACACCAATGTGCTTATACACACATACACACACACGCACTTTCATGCTTTAAATGAGACTTACAAAGACATTGTGAAGTATAGTTTCTGTGTTACCTATACATTGTTTACCAAGCCTATGGATTAGGCTGTATTTTTTTTTTATTTTGACGTGCTCAGTCTGATGTGTCTCTCAATTATCTGACCATTGCCTTTTTTTTTTCAAAATTCACATTTTAAATGGGTATTTATTGAATTTGTGTATGTCCTTTAACTGACTGGTGATGTGGAGCAGTGTTTATTTAGGAGTGCATCACTGCATTACTCTGTTTGTGTGTGGCAGTATGGGAGCTGGCAGGACAGGCTGCTACATTGTGCTGGATGTCATGTTGGACATGGCAGAGTGTGAGGGAGTAGTGGACATCTACAACTGTGTAAAAACTCTCTGTTCCCGTCGCATCAACATGATCCAGACAGAGGTGATACACACACACACACACACACACGCACACACGCACACACAAACAAAATTCTTCTCTGTAGTCTCTTGCCTTGTTCTTCTTTTTTTAGACCAGCCTCTATTTGCATCTCCAAAATGTATTATGCAAATTCGACATTCATTTGATTGTTTATTCCATTTATACAAATTTATTAGACGCTTTAATTGAATCATTTTTGAAAGTATTTGCTTGTTTCGAGCAATTTATCTTCATGCACAGCGTAATTGGAAACTGTACATTTACATCCTGCCATGATGTTTCATTTACAACGTTAGAAAAATGTTGTCTCTTGTTGTGCTCTCGACACCGTCCTCATGCCCGGTTTCTCTCTCTCTCTCTCTCTCTCTCCCGTTTTTATCTGGTTTGCAGGAACAGTACATATTCATTCATGATGCCATCCTGGAAGCATGCCTGTGTGGAGAGACAGCTATACCAGTAAACGAGTTTGCGCTCACATACAAGGAGTTGCTAAGGGTCGACTCCCAGAGCAACTCCTCGCAGCTCCGAGAAGAGTTCCAGGCAAGCAAAACTATAATTTTTTTTCTCAAACACCGATTTGCCTATCGTTTAGATAGTCAACAGACTTTATAAGGCACACAGGGTTCATTCAACAGACTTTTTTAATGTTAAAAATTATTATAATATAGTGTAACTTATCCTTAAAGTAATACAAAATAAATACTGTATGTGTTGATTTGATCCGATTTCAAAGTGCAGAGTTTGTGCTATCTGCTCTGCTATTTAGAGGGATTTACATATAGGCTCATTAATATCCAAATGCCTAATACATTTACATTTTTAAAATGCATTTTGGAAAGGGTTTGACATTTTAAATGAATATGCACTGGACTTCGACAGTAGCCTGTATGCTAAGATTCATCGATCAAATGCAATCAAAGTGAGATTAGTCAAACAAGTGCAAATCACGGCTCGGAGCCTTAAATAATAAATGTCAGCTGAGCGTAATGTGGCAAGGACATGCACAAAGTGATGGATTATCATACTCAACTACTCGCCCAGTCATTCTTTGAGGATGACCCCCGATAAGGTGCCCTGAGAATTACAATTTTACTTGACGTGAAGGATTAGGACAAGCAGATGCAGTTGCAGTTTAGAAGATTTTATTAAATTACCAGGCAGACAAATCCAAATGACATTCCATAATTAGAAAGGTCGGCCGATCTAAAACGATGCACAACCGACGTGGAATGACAGTAGGGGACTTAAGTCGACTGAAGTTAATACATAGAGACTATGCAGTAGTCATCCAGTGGTAAACGGAAGTACACTATGGAATATATATATATATATATATATATATATATATATATATATATATATATATATATATATAAAATGTATTAGACTTTTTGTCATGAGTATAAATGATTTAGTCTTTTCCAGTCTTTTCCAGAAGTAAAATATTGCTTTTTGAACTATATTCTCTCCCACCAGAGGCTGGTTGTGACTGCACTTATTAGTATAGACTTTAAAGCAGTTTTGTAAATCATTCCAGATAAGAGCATCTGACAATGTAATCATAATGCTATAAATGTTATATTCCGTAAATGTTGATCGTAGCGCTATTGACAATGATTATTATTACTTATTAGATCTCTTTTTAACCTTCCCATTTAACCACATTTTCTTTCTTTACCCACATCCTCATGCCAGCCCAATGTAGCTTTTGCCTTGTCACTGTTGGCGCCCAACAAGGGACATCTTATATCAAAAGCACTGTATAAACAGAACGGAATGTTTGCACTTCGCTGACAATGTAGCCTGGGCCAAGTGCATGTGTAAAGAGATAATAGGACAGCTATTTGGTTCATTACTAATGCATGCTATGGCATTTTTTATTTTATACTACTAGACTGTGTTTTTTTTTTTTTTTTTTTTTTTTTTTCTTTTTTTTTTCTCTCCATTGCATTGTGGAACAATAATCCTTCAGCATCCAGGCTTTTGTAAAGTGTACAGGGCGGCTGATTATTATTCTGTGCTTTGAGCCAAGGACTTATACATAATGATTCACCAATATTTTCTGAAAATTGTCCATGCACTTAGCAATCATATCTGAGCCCAAGTGCAAGCCTGCAGATGGGTATTTATATAACATTTACACAAAGAGGAAATGTAAATAAACTGAAGGATTCAGCTAAGCACATGTTTGTGGAGCCAGCATCTGTGCTGGATAAACACACATCAACACACATTGGACACATCTCCTTGTACATTATTACAGCATGCATCCACAATGAAGGGAGATACTGTATATTGAATTATGTAGTAAACAGAAATGGAGTATGATTTTTAAAGTAGCCTGTTTTGAGTCAGCCTCATGAAGTATTCAGTACTCTTTTACCATATCAAACCATTTCAACTGGATTTAGATCAGGTGATTACGCAGGGTGGATTATCTACCTATCAATCAATCAGTCAGTCAATCAATCAATCAACCAATCACTCGCTTTCTTAAACAAATAGCTCTTACATAAACTAAAGGTGGTTTGAGGGTGAAAGACAATGGATGGTCCTACTAAATGCAGGCTAGGTGAGATGGCATGTCACTGAGAAATGCTGTGGTATCCATGTGTTAAATGCACCCTCATTTTTCACTAAATCAGATACTGTGTCACCAGCAAAAAAATAAATTCTCAGAGCTCCGAGCTCCTTCTTCATGTTTTACCATGGGTACCAGACATGCAGAAACCATCCGTTCACCAAAGTGTTCTTGTTCCTCCGAAATAATGGTTTCTTTGCTGAAATTGAATGTTGAAATATGTTTGACACTAGAACTAGAAGCATTTCTAAAAACCGGGGTTGAGGCTGGATAATATATTAAATGTATCCTGTGCAGCAGAGGTAGCTCAAGAATGCCTGGCACAGTCCTCATGAGAGCCTTTTTTATCAAAGCATTTGTTGGTTTTGAATATATATATATATATATATATATATATATATAGATTAGATACTATATATATATATATATATATAGATAATATATATTATATATATATATATATATATATATATATATATATATATCATATATCATATATATATATATATATCTATATATATACTATATATCACACATATATATATCCGTTCTTCTTCCCTCGGGTCACGGGGAGCCTGTGCCTATCTCAGGTATCTATGTGCATTAAGGAAGGATACACCCTGGATGGAATACTCACATTCACACACTAGGGACAATTTTCCAAGGTGCCATGCATGTTTTTGGACCAGATCCCGGAGAAAAAACCCCTGAGACACGGGGAGAACATGCAAACTCCACACACACACATGGACGAGACGGGAATCGAACCCGGACCGTGGCGGTGTGAGGCGAATGTGCTAACCACACACACACACACACACACACACACACGCAATGTATGTCCACAGAATAGTAGCACTTATTTTCTGGATCTTTTTCTTTCAATCTTTTAGACTTTTTCTTTCAATCCACCTTTTAAATCAGATTAAAGTTACATTTTCGTGTGGTCTCAAATCTTATTTAAATTGGAATTTGGGACATACTTGTATTTTTGTTCATGTGCAAAAAAACGTTTAGATTGGCACACTATTTAAATGTACACTCACAGTTTCTATGACATCCAAATTATTGACAAAAATGATTGGTAAAATGTTTCTGACAGCACAGACAAACATTGCCAATCTTAATATATCTGATATTTTTTTAATGCCTGGTAAACTGTAAAAGAATCTTTTCTTGTCTTTAAATTAAGCAACATAATCTGTGTACAAATTGTACGTCTAGAGTCTGTAGCACATTTATGAGCATTCTTGGGCATGAAATAATGATGCACATAACTGACCAAATAATCTAAACATTTTTTTAAACGTATTTCCAGTTTAAATTGTCCACCTAAATATGGTCCTTACTATAAAAATTGTAGGACATTTTTGAAAGTTCAAAGTATATGTTAGTGTAAATGTTTAATAGCTTTGAATAGAGGATATGGATTGATGGTTGATTGATTATATTATTGATTGTCCAATAACATTCATAGTGAATCAACAGGTCATAACCAAACCTTTGTTAGCTGTTATAAACTTCTTTTAATGCACGTCCTCATTAAACTTTTAAAAGTGCATCTTGCATTTTTATAGTTCATATATATTATAGCACATGTATCGCTCTGTGCTTTTTGGCTGTAATTGAGAGAACAGGCATAGGACGTGTTGGATTAGAAAGGGCTGACTGCTGTTTGATGGCAGGGTGTTGTACATGCTTTGATCCAGCAAAGCTCTCTCTCTGGCACATACACTGGCTCCTTCTGCCTCACTCTGAATCTGTTCACATGTTTAGTTGTGGAGGTGTGGATTTTTTTATATATATAGTATATATGCTAATAGAAGGCCATATGTGTGTGTGTGTGTGTGTGTGTGTGTGTGTGTGTGTGTGTGGCCTTCCTTGATAACTTTAGCATTGACCTTTCTATTTGTGCTTACTATTTGTAATTTTAGGATGGAATATGAATATATATATATATATATATATATATATATATATATATATATATATATATATATATATATATATATATATATATATATACACACACACACATGCATACAGGATCTGTTAATCTACAGACAGACAGACAGATAGATAGACGGACGGACGGACAGACAGACAGACAGATTTTTTTCTCACCAGAGAGTATTGTTTTCTCAATATCAACAACAGGCACTTTGCACCCAGACCCTAAGTAAGTAGTGTTCCCATTTTAGTGGTGCTTCTTTCTGATGAAATCATAACATTCCTATTAATTATGCATGAAGCTGGCCTGATTTCCAGTTTTTTTTGTTCAATAATTTCAGCTGTGCTGTTTACAAGTGAAGTGAAATGCTTTTTAAAGTCAAATCAGAAAGCTGCAGTTAGTGTGAGGGCCCCATCTGCAGAGGCCAGATGCACAACGTGGCTTTTGTGAAGTGTAAATCAACCTAATCGCACCACTGGCAATGAGCTGCTCTCATCCCTTCTGTATTGCTGGTTTTCCCCATCAAGGTTGTGCTTTTCCTTTTCATTTTCATTTCTTTTCTTTCTCCGCCCTCGTTGTCTGTTAGCTCTTAGGCGGCGTGATTCCCCATGTGCGCGTCTAGCCATCTTCATTATTCCTCTCCATATTTCATTATCGCTGCCATTCCTCCTCCTCCTCTCTGTGCTTTTCTCTCCCAGACATATTAATCATTTATTTCAGATTCTCAGCCATCTAAAAAAAACAAAAAAACAAATCTAGCTTTGAATAATGCAGATTCACACACCTGACAGTCAACGATGAGCCAAATTCATGAACGAATAATGAGGTGAATACAATGTGTGTTACTGTGTACTTGTGAAGTTAACGTGAAGTTCTGTTGTGTATGTCTCTTTCTCAGACCCTGAACTCTGTGACACCTCACCTAGATGTGGAGGAGTGCAGCATCGCACTGTTACCGCGGAACCGTGAGAAGAATCGCAGCATGGATGTTTTGCCTCCAGACCGCGCTCTGGCTTTCCTGGTTACCACAGAGGGCGAGAGTAACAACTATATCAATGCAGCTCTGACTGACAGCTTTCATCGGCCAGCAGCGTTCATAGTGACGCCCCACCCCCTGCCTGGCACAACCACTGACTTCTGGAGGCTGGTGTTTGACTACGGATGCACCTCCATCGTCATGCTCAATCAGCTCAACCAGTCAAACTCAGCCTGGGTAGGTTCCTTCAGTATGGCTATACTCAGCATCATGACGTCATGCAGCATGGCATTGGGTTCTATGCAAGGATCTATGCAATTCATCATAGATTCCAGTTCATATGAAAATAGCCTTTCTTTCTTTTATGTTATAACATAGTGATATCTTGTATTGTTTATTATTGAAATGTATGATTTAATTAATAATATCTCATGGGATCTTTTGCCACTTTTAGTCCATTGAACAAAGGCCTGTAATCGTCTGTTCACCAGGGGCGCTGTATCATTCCTGATTATCCAATGAACCTTATTGCTATTGGTCATTGCTATTCAGCCAAAAGATGCAGTTTCGTCCGCCAAAAGTGCCGATAGAACCAGGCAAATTACCCAAGTACAGTTTAATATGAAAAAATAATATACAGTAAATCTTCTACCGCTTTATCCGAGCTTCCCTCGGGTCGTGGGGAACCTGTGCCTATCTCAGGCATCTTGGGGCATCAAGGCAGGATACACCCTGTATTCACACACTAGGGACAATTTTTCCAAGGTGGCAATCCAAGGTGCATGTCTTTGGACTAGGGGAAACCGGAGAACCCGGAGAAAAAAAACCCTGAGGCACGAGGAGAACACGCAAACTCCACACACACACACGCGAGGCGGGAATCGAACCCCCAAACCTGGAGGTGTGAGGCGAATGTGCTAACCACTAAGCCCCCTCAGTAATATTTGAATGTCCCCATATTTATTTTTTCTTTCCAATTATAGTCCTGTTTTTGCCCCCTCGCTGTTCTTTGTTAGTCCGTGGTTAGCATCTCACACTTTATTGTGTTTTTCTACAAAAAGCCCTTCTCAACACACAATAATGTATATCATTTCTCTCACCACACACTATGTAATGAAGCACAGAGCCAATTGGCAGAGTGTTTACGACCTTCTGCTCTCATTTGACTAAAGTGATGTTAAAGGTTTTCCTTCTGCTCCAGATGGAGTTTTGCTTTGTTTGCGCTAATTGCTAGAGTCTTAGCATGCTCTCTCGCTCCATTGTCTTCTAGTCTTGGTGTGTGTTATTACTGAGCCATTTGCTTTGTGTCATTCACTCTCCCATTCACTTCATTTTACACTTGAGTGGATTAAGGCTTATAGCCTATCTCTTTTCTTTCTTCTTTTTTTTTTTACTGTATCTCATATTCTCTTTCCTACTTTGTTTCTGCCGCCAAGTCACACGTTTCCCTTGCTTACATCCTTTCCCTCTGTATCATTCTTCCTTCATCCCCCTCTTTCTCTCTCTCTCTCTCTCTCTCTGCAGTCATTTTGTATTAATAGTTGCTTCTTTAGTTGCCACAACTTTAATACTGTTCAGTCTCTGAAGACAGTAATCCGTGTATTATCTCTCTTTCTACTCTGTCATCTCATTATAACCTGTCTGTCCCTCCTTTTTTTTCTCCCCTCTGTCTCATTCACTGGGTCTCATTAGGCTGCAAGCCCTGCAGGCATTTCAAAATACTGTTTCAACTGTTTATTGTACTGTTTGCCGTCCCGGCGCTTCTGAAATGTTCTCAGTGTCTGGAATGTTTAGCTGTTTCTCTTATCCCGCTTTGTTCTCAACCTGGAGATGTGACTCGAAAGCATTTTGCCTGAGTGGCACTTGACCTTCAAAAAACAATTCCCCTCTCCAAATAGATTCTATGCGCTTTTCAAAATTTGTATCCCCATTTTTTATTTCCTCTGTCTCTTCTTCTTTCTTTATAGCCATGTGTGCAGTACTGGCCCGAGCCTGGTCTTCAGCAATATGGCCCCATGCAGGTAGAGTTTCTCTCCGTGTCTGCTGATGAAGATGTAATCACTCGTCTGTTCCGGGTCACAAACGTCTCAAGGGTAGGTTTCGGCCTCTAGACACCACATTCATTCATTCGTTCGTTCATTCATTCATTCATCTTCTACCGCTATATCCGATCTTCCCTCGGAGCCTGTGCCTATCTCAGGCGTCTATGGGCATTAAGGCAGAATACACCCTAGATGGAATGCCAACCCATCGCATGATGCACACACACACTCATTCACACACACATTCACAAACTAGGGACAATTTTCCAAGGTGCCAATCAACCTACCGTGCATGTTTTTGGACCGGGAGGAAACCGGAGAACCCGTGGCACAGAGAGAACATGTAAACTCCACACACACATGGCCGAGACGGGAATCAAACCCGGACCCTGGTGGTGTGAGGGCGAATATGCTAACCACTAAGCCACCCACCACACACATGTTCATGTCAAATTTCACAGTGGAAAAAAAACAAAAATTAAAATGTTCCCAAAAAGAAAGTGTTTTAAATGCGCAGTTAAAGTGACATGGCACTCTCTTTTCAGGTCTCTTCAGGATGTTGCATACCAATTATAAATACGATAAAATGGTACAAGAAATAAATATCATGTTACATAAGACATGGATGATCTCTGGATCTTTTCCGTTTGAGAGAATACCAATTTATAATACAATTGCGTGACGGCAACAAGGAATTGCACAAATGATGCCAGACAGCAATTATCCACAGATATTATTTCATGTTTATACTGGAAAGTGTTTCTACAATGTCTATATAAAAGAAAAAAAAGTTCTAAATAAACATTTATCATTCCTAACACGAGCCACGCACTAGCAAGCTGAGGTTTTGTAAGACTGCATGAAATCCTGCAAAAGGTCAAACTTTTCAATTTCCCCCAGCTCATCACCGGGAAAGAGGCTATCTTCTTCTGTTTTCCCAGGGGCACATCATACCGCTCTTTATCCAGCGGGAGTGTATTATAGATACTCTTTTAGCATTTCCTGCCTGAAGTGTTCGTCAAAAGCATATCGTTTTATTCTGGCGCAGGCTATAACGTGTGGCAAATGAGAAACAGGAAGTGAAGGGAAATGGGGGGGGGGGGGGGGGGGGGGGGGGGGTGGGGGGGGGGGGGGGGGGGGGTGTTTGGGTTGTTGGGGGTTCCTTTTTTTCATGGGGGGATGGGAAGCATGTCTCTCTCATCACAAACAAAATAGACAGCGTTAGATAGTGAGCAATCTCGCTTGGGTGGTGTGTACTGTATCTGTCAAGAAGATGTTTGTTTGTGTGTGTCGTAGGAGGTGGGATATTGTATAGGTCAGTCTGTATCTGTCAGAGCCCTTCTGACTGTATGAATGACGAGTGGCAGATTAGCGACACACCGTGTCGTGTTATACAGTATATCTGCTGTCATCCTCTGCACTTTTACAAATCGCACACTGTCACAATAGCGTATAGACAGACAGTGACTCCGCCTCTGGGGGCCAAATGTTTTTTTTTAAGCGTAATTAAGCCACATTTAACGCTAAACAAACATGCTTGTTATGTGCAGAACTGGTGCACAGTTTTATGTTCCATTTACTCAAAGCACAGTGGGCTTCTTTTCCTCATGCATATGCTTTTGTGGGAGGAGTACACAGAAAGGGGGATGTCAGCACAAAAACGGGGAAATCAAGTGTGGTTGATTTTTCATATGCTGTTGGAAATATTATATCTCATACTAAAATTGTTCCTTTTCCCAAAACTACATGTAAGAGAGGAAGGCTTAAAAACATTTCCTATTAATACATGACATTCCTACAAAAAACACAATACATTTTTAAAAAATGCGCGATAAGACGACACAATTTCAGTCAAACTGTAGGCCAGTATATGAAACAATTATAGGTTAATCTGTCAATTTGGGTCATAAAACAACCCTCGCAAAATCCCACATCATCTACCCTAAGACTGACAGTGAATTCTTTCACTCAAAACAGTGTTCCAGTTTTCAGGCCTTAGATATCCCATAATTCACCAACATGCCCATGGAACACCGACTTAATTACACATAAAAAAAAAAACCCTATAAAACGAACTAGCGTATCATCTATTTTAATTCACCCCAGACAGAGCTCTAGTTCTAAGACAGAAATCTTCACTTTATAAGTACTTTATTTATTATTTTCTCTTCAGTCACGTATCGTTTTTCCTTTTAATGCCCTGAGCCTTTTTATGATTTTCTTTTTGTCCATTTTTGCCATTTCTCTGTGGCTTTTAAACTGCAATTTGCACCACTATCAGAATGCACTTAAGTAATGGTCCGGGGTACATTTTTGCGTCATCAGTTACTGCCCTAGGACATTGAATATTAATGTCATACATATTGCAGTTGTGATATCAACCCAACACCAAGTCATACTGTTCATACATGTGCACCTGAGTCACACCTCTCAGTGCACACACTACTTTTTTTGTAATATTTCACATGCCCTCAGACAAAAATTACTGGACAAATTGGTGCTTTTTGTTCCAAATATCAGGCACAAAGGCAGCGTTTCTGACCAGAAATGTGCTTAAAATGAAGGTGAGTGAATTCCCCTGGTGATTAAGGATACAGACAAACCCACAGGACAGAGAAAGTTTAACACACATCCCAAGGTGTATGAAGCAAATAGAAACTTTCACTCACGCAGTGTCTAGAGTTAGTGCTTCCGCTCTGCCTTTTCTACCTTGTCTAAACTCATCTCATTGTTACAAAACTGCTGAAAGTCATTTTCCATCAGCTCACTGAACATTAGTCACTGTATGTGTGTGTGTGTGCGTGTGTGTGTGTAGACGGTCTTGGTTCCCCTTGCCAGGTTCTTTGGGGTGCCATAGTTTCTAGATATTAATACAGCTTGTGTTCTGGAGCAGAGGACTGCGTAAATCCGAGCTTGTGTGTCTTTCTCCGATGCAGTCCTTCCCTATAGACCCATTCATCACAACGCAGACCCTGCTGACTCGGCATTCCCGAGAGCTGAACATGGGGAATAGCTGTGGCATACATACTCATAAACAGACACAAAAATTTTATAAGCGATGATGTATTACAGTACATTTCTCTTGTCTATGGTTAGCTACAGGAGGGTCATTTGGTGGTGTGCCAGTTCCAGTTCCTGCGCTGGTCAGCGTATCGAGATGTCCCAGACTCCAAGAAGGCCTTCCTCAGCCTGCTCGCCCATGTGCAGAAGTGGCAAAGCGAGTGCGGTGACGGTCGAACCGTGGTCCACTGCCTGTGAGTCAACACGCGCGCTCGCAAACGTTACACGGCTGCAACCTTTACTTTTCCTTCGTTCTGTTTACGTCTAGAATAAATATCGCTAAAACATGCACATGCAGTTGTTGCCATAAAACATCAAACAGCAATTCCTTCCAAATACGCTCACACAAGGGCGAGGTACTCATATATGCATATAAACAAATGCCCCGTAGGGAGAAGGAGTTGTTTGCGCCTACAGGCATGTGCTGCTTTTCAGCCTCTGCCCAGAAAGGCCCATCATTCAGAGTTGTCACACAGAATTATTCCCTGCTAGCAGGGGGAAAGAGATTATGGAGATGAAATCAATTACGTTCTAATACAGAATACAGTAGCCTCCCTCAGCAGCGTATCCAGAGCTGCCAAGACTCTGACGGCGATTGATTACACCACCACCACCTCATCCGTCTGCAGCCACACCTCCACTCTCTGTCTTCCGCTAGCCCACTGACGACTGTTTGTTTAGGACGCCTGGATAGAATTGTAAGATGCTAAACGGGCGTGGACAAAAAGGATTAGTGGTCATTTATTTAAAGTTTTCATCTGTGGAGGGGTGAAGCTTAGTGGTTTAAGGCACTGGGATGCTGATCGGAAGATTCGGGTTCGAGCCCCGGTATGGCCAAGCTGCCACTCTTGGGTCCTTGAGCAAGACCCTTAACCCTCTGTGCTCCAGGGGTACCTTATCATGGCTGACCCAACAACAAGCTGAGATATGCAAAGAAAGAATTTAACTGTGCTGTAATGTATATGTGACAAATAAAGGCTATTCTTCTTCTAAAGCATATAACATACAGGGTATGTAATGTATTATATACATTATAGAAACATTATATACATGTTTCCATGATCTTGCCGGTGTGTACAGTAACGGAGGTGGGCGTAGTGGCACCTTTTGTGCGTGTACCATTCTGATGGAGATGATCCAGTCCCAAAGCATGGTGGATGTCTTCTATGCCGCGAAAACGCTGCGAAACGCCAAGCCCAACATGGTAGAGTCGCTGGTAGGTAATCAAAAAAGCAAGCTCAGCAGAAATCTCACTCTTCTTCTATTTTTACCTGGTTAAACAAGACCTTATATATTTGATTCACTTATAATGAAAAAAAAGCAAGAAGATAAAATAGAAAAAAAAACAAATTATTTTACCAAATTATTTTCTGAAGTACCCTGACTCATCAAAATGTGTGTGTGTCTGTGTGTGTGTGATTCCCCCTAGGAACAGTACCGCTTTTGTTATGACCTGGCGATGGAATATTTGGAGTGTATGGACCTCAGATAGCAACATATCTCATCTGTCCTTTAAACACAGAGGAGGACTGCTGACAGATTCGCTTTCTCTATTCTTTCGATCACTGAGCTCTCTTTCCACCTGTTTTTCTCTCTCTTTCTCTCTTTCCCTTTTGTCAGCTCACTCGTGTCAAAATTCTTACCTGCGAGGGAAAGAGCAGAAAATAAACATGTGCGGCGAAGCTTTTTTGCCTTTTTTCGCCCGGAATATCTAGATTGTGGTGGACCATCCATGTCCTAGTTGTTTGTGGTTTAGTGTTGTTTTGTCAGCATCTTCCCCCCCTCCCTCCCTCCCTCCCTTCTCTTCCCCCTCGGAGCTGTGAGCAATCCACTCAAAATAACTCAAAGCCAGCTCTGATACCGAGTGAGAGCGTGTCTTGACTTCATTTCCTGAGAGTGTGACCTGTGTTTTGTTCTCTACTGTGCTGGGAATGCTCAAAGAGAGGAAGTGTCCCGAGTTGACTGAACTGAGGAAAAGAAAGAAAAAAAAAAAAAAGGTGTTGCTTGGATGTGGTGTTCTTATGTGCGGTACACTACAGTGAAACATCTGAGCAATGGTGTGGAAGATCAAGAAGAAGCAAACGCACACAAACAGACACACACACACTCTTTTTTCCGGGCTGTTCTTGGAACATTGAATCTGCAGCCAGCTCTTCGTTAATTCAGCTGACAGTGCATTACAATGGCTGCATTTTCACTGTAGAGCCTTGGATATTCACTTTCTAATAAGGTATCTGGAGTGCATTCTACAATGCCAGTATTGCACCGGGTTGGACTGTCCACATACGGACCAATGAGAATGCATCCTATTGATCTAGGAGTACACAAAGAGTGTTGTGCTTTACAATACTGCATTCAGTGTTACTGACTGAAAAGAGAGCTGTCATAAATGTGACAGTTTTAATATCCTGCACTGGCTCCATTTGATTTTTTTCTTCTTCTACTTCTCCGTTTCTCACGTGTACATAATGTGTACAGATGTCCTGCTGCCCGTCTAAAGACTGCATTGACGGCGATTGTCATGCTGGTTTCTTGGTTAACCCTGACATGTGCCCTCAAAAATCTGAAGTGCTAATGGAGTTTTTCCAGTTGCAGAGGCAGGTAGTGTAAACGTGAACGAAAGTAGTGCAATGATACGTGTGAAGTGAACCAGAGTCAACTTCGAACCATTTTTTTCCCCTTTACTCTGACATGTATTTGTCAATTTGTTTCTGTTTAGCAGTTTTTGGGACCATTGGCTAAAATGTAACTCGCATCCTGGATATGCTCAAATATTTCTTTTAATTTTTCCGGGTTTATTTACCATTTGTATATGTCTATATGTGTTTATGGAACAAACACTGGAATTTATACATTGATTTACTAATACTTCAATGGATTATTTCCTAAAGCAACCAAACAGTCAGGCAAGACAAATGTAAATTCTTCTTCTCCAATCACTGTGCTCAAGCATTGCAGAAATTGTCCCATATTATTAATTCCTTAATAAATGTCAATAATATTCATCCTGGGTATTGTAGAGAGGAATATTTCTATAAAGAAATACCCCGTTCACCTTCCTGCTTAAAAATCGATTTAAGTCTGATCAGTTACCAGATCAAGCATGAACTGATCGTCATTACTACTAATTATATCAGATACAATATCTCTGTTATTGTTGCTTGATACTACCTACTTATGTGCCAATGCTTTAGATTCTCGACTTGCCTTTCTGTTATTTTCCTAAAATAACAGTGTAGCTTTAGTAGTGGCGAGTGTGAAACAGAAACTGTTCATTCCTAGCCAACTTGCAAAAAATGACACTCCAGTCTGACCAGCTCGGATTGGTTTTTGGCAGCTGGTGACTGGTAAAACCAAATTCAGCAGGAATCTGAGAGAATAGAAGTAATGACATGACCACTGCATTATTAATGCGGACAAATATAAAGCTCGATTTGGCTTTAGTTGTTGTTTGGGCAAAATCAGAATTGGAAAAGTATGCACTATGTAAATCAATGTGTACTGAAGGTTTTTGTTTGTTTTAATTTTTGCTTAAACAACTAAATATCAACTAAATATTTCACTCTGATTGTGTGCACGCTTCTGAGCCACAACCGAACCCAAAAACTGAAATCAATTGGTTACTGCGATTACTCTATTAAGTCCTGTGCTGTGTTATAATACAATACAACTAATCTGTGCTGGTGTTATACAGCAGCCCAATCTGACCTATCTACATATGGATGGAAAGGTTGTTAACAATCCCACTACATTAGATTTTGTCATTTTGTCTTGGTTTTCAAACATTACTGAAAAAAAAGGAGGCACTGTCTTGAAATGATATTGGCATTAACGGGAGCAAAGAGTAATTTAGACACTGTCATATTCTATTCAAATCTGTAGATAGTCATCACACTGAATTGCTCTATTTTACATTACACATTAATATCAGATTCAAACCCAAACTGACGAATTGTTTGGTCTGGAAATGACTGTCTCATTATTCTAAAAGTGATGAGGAAAGTAGTAAATGCTGTTTGAGTTAATAGGAAATGAATAAATGATGAAAGGATGGTGGAATCGATAAAATAGGAAAAGTCTGATGTTGAATATAGTATGTGTGTATATGTATATGTATATATATATGTATATATATATATATATATATATATATATATATATATATATATATATATACCCATTGACTTTTATTTGATCTTTTTATTTTTACATTTAGTTATATAGCCTAATATACATACTGAATATATATATATATATATATAATATATATACTATATATATATATATATATATATATATATATATATATATTATATATATATATATATATATATATATATATATATATATATATATATATATATATATATATATCAATTTAGTCCGGACAGTCTTGCACACAGCTCTCAAATAATGCTCTAAATGTAGAGCTGTTAAAAATGTCATATCAGAGATTCGTCAGGATAATTGTCATAAAACCACACACCACACACACAGACACACACACACACACACACACACACACACACACACAAGATTTTAGTGCAGCTGTTATGTTGTTTTTATAGCTGTGCATATGTCCTCCCAGATGTTGGGCTTTGGAGGTGATGCTGACTGACAGCCTCTCTAGCCAATCGCATCCAGCACAGTCCAAATTTCCAAGCCAACAAGCTGGTTTACAGAGTCATGGGAATCCACTGAGCGGTGTGACAGATGGAACGGTTTATAATAGGAACAAGTTATTGAAGGCTCATCCAGAGAATTTTCTTTTACGACCCTGAACTTTGTGAGAAAGTGCCTGGAAATGAAGAGTACATGTACATATGGATGTATATTTGTTAATGTGAATAGTATGTGAATAAAATCAAATACGTGCTTGGCCACATTTAAAAGCAAATGTTAAAAGAAAAAGAAAAAAAAAATTGAATGTATTGTACTGTATATTACCTTTTGATTCATTAATGTGCCACCAACGATATGATGCATTTATCACCTGCTGTGGAGATCCAACAAGAGCCACATTAAACCCCTCCATGAAGCCCATCTCTAGTCATCCCATTCGGCATAACACTGAATTCTTTCATTTTGTCTCTCACACAGTATTAAAGACATATTTGCCATTTCATTCGTTCTGTTGTACAGCATGTTGTTCAATGGTCCAGTGTTCTTATTCAGACAGCGTGGAAAAAAACAATGGGACTTTTTCCATCGAGTCTGATCTGGAAACAGCCTTTGGGTCGTTTCTTCCATGTTGCTCTAATTATTTTTCCTCTTTTTTTTTTTTTTGTAAGTGTTTGTGTATGGTGCTGAATGGACTGAAAAGAATATTGTGTTTTTTGACCATGTATCGTGGGTTTACAAGGGGACATGGAAGTAGACATGACGCAGAGCTTTGAGAGTTGGAGGGTTTTTTTTTTCGTCCTTAAAAGAGTAATAAAAGGTTCTACAATGGAAGTTGCTCGGAAGTTTCTTTTCATTTGACGTCCTAATTTTTATTTTATCGCCTTTTGAAATTAAATCGATGCCAATAATATTCGCAGCTATTGAAAGCGGCAACAGTGTGCCGTACAAATATTGTCTTTCATATCGGAACCAGCTCTGAAGGACATGTCATAAATCACCTGCATGAAAAGAATCAGTGAACGAGAGCTGTGCTTCTATTATGAATATGCCCATGACCTAGAGGACCTTCAGTAATAGATCTTCAGATTTCTGTGACAAGGCTGTCAATTTTCCTTTCTTCCTTTTTCCCCCCCTGTTCCCTCCTTTTAAACATCCCTTCACATTTTTCTCTGTTCCTCTTCTGTTTTGGCTGCCATACACTGCTGATTTCCCCACCCTTCCACCCCCCCCCCCCCCTCTCTCTCTCTCTCTCTCTCTCTGTGCATGGCAATCTGCAGCCATTGTGTGCCTGAATAATTAACCAGACCCGCAAAATGATCCAGTGTTTAAAGAGAACAACTTGCGTGATTAATTAGAGAACAAGAATCCCTCTGTCAGCTTGTTCCAACACCTCCAGAACACAAATCTCCCCTATTTGCTTTTGTTCATATTATTTACAGCATTTAATAAAAATATCTCATTTGACCATCACATCACACTCTATTTTGTTTAATAGCTCCTTGAAGTGCCAAAGCCATTATGGCTTTGTACATTGTTTATTCTCAGGTGATTAGTCTGGGAACTTGTGACATATTGACATGAGAATCTGTGTGTGACTGATAGAAAAGGGAGAGAGTAAAGCGTTAATATTCTCTCCCGTGCATCATTTCGTTTTATGATAAGATGCCGTTTCATGCATGTGAAAATTAATGATTGCGATAAATACAATCAGGAATTAGCTGTTGAGGGTATAAGCCCCTCTGTGTGAAGCATTAGAAGCCTGATAGCAATCCATTCCTGATGACATAGTGACACATGAGATCAGCAGGCAGCCTCTTTCTACTTATGCTTTCTTTTTTCTTTTTTTTTTTTTTTTTTTTTTTTTTTTCATTTTGCTCTTTTAGACACCCTGCTAATCAACATTTGCAGATCCTAATCTCTCACCTTGGAGAGGTCATAGCCATTGGCTTCTATCTTTTATAATGTCTCTGCTTTCATGCCGGTATTATTAAAGCCTCTTTTTACTAGCAATTGGCTTCCGCTTTTCCAGAAGCGTAAAGTATCCACGCAAGGCAAATATATGTATATATATGTATTTATATTTATATGTAAGAAACATGCTAAATGTGTGTACATACTGTTCTTACACAAACATGCACATGGACCGAGTTAAACCCTGTGGCGTTCAGGAGGTCTGTGTAACTGCTGGTGCATGAAGCAGGTGGAAGTGTTTTTTTTTTGGCGCTGCGGTTCCGTGCGCAGTAAAGCAGAGAAGCCAGATGGCCGGATGTTCCCGTGCAGGTTGTCAGCGCCACAGCTGCCCAAATACACTCCTTATCTGGGCCGTGTTTGCACGGGCATCCTGTTCCAGCCTGCACAAAGCTGAGGTTCCATGTAGTGGACACACGAATAAAATTCCTTTCAGTATGTACTTTTTCATTTATCCCGTGTCCCTCCCAACTTGTTATAGAGAATTGATTCACCGTGTGAGCTTTAGACCTGGACCATCTGCTTTCTGCTTGCTTTCTCTGGTAAATATATGCTTGACACACCTGATGCTTTGCAGGCTTTATTATACAGTATGTATTCTGAAGTGTCTGGAAAGTCCATGTCGTGCAGTCGGCATGCCAGAGTGATTGTTTCCAGGGACCGTTACTTTTCTACTAAAGGGACAAAATAATTAAACGTTAAGCTTTATAGGTTCCAGGCCCCCCCACCCCCATTTTTGTTTTTGGAAAGCCACTGAAGAACATTAAATCTGAGCATAAATTTATAGTAATTTATCCAATTTCCTTATGAAAATGCATTATTATACTGGATATTAGAATATTGGAAAGATTAAAAGGGAGGGAAATGGTGAGGGAAATACAGTATGAAATACAACTAGGGGAATGATTCTTTTTTAAATAATAAATAAAGTGCTAGTTGAATAGAAAGGTCTTTAGTCTTTGAAGACAGCCAAGGAAAGTTCATTTCAGCACCCCAGTAAAAGGCAAAGGAGGACATTTGTGCTGCCAGGAGTGAGTTGTAGTAGCCTGGCCTTAAAATGAGAAAGGACTGATGAAACACAGATATAAATGTCTGAATCCTTCTGATGTTGCAAAGTGGAAAATGGCAGTTTAACAGTGTGAAGCAAGAACAATAGTAGCCGTCCAGGACTACCTCTGGGTTACTATGCTTGATGTGATACCTGCTAGATATGCTAAGATCTGGAAACACGTCTCTAAGAGAATACTGTAAGTCTCAACAGCACAGCAGTAGTATGAAAACCTACAGTAGGTCGGATTTAACCCCTCTGAAAGAGATGCAGATCAGAAAAGATACATCATTTTGCTCTGCTGGACACTGGAGGAGAGTTTGCATGCAGAAGAAAGATCTTTTCCATCTTCCATGACGTGTCTCTACAGGTAAGAACCATTTTCATGAACCGTTTTAAAGAATTAGCATTTAGCATTTTAACATATACAATGGTGTCCAAAATACTAGCACCACAATTTGATTTTATAAGATTTTTTTTAATAAACAGAATTTTGATTTATTTTTATGTTATTTTATGTTAAATGTTGTTTAATATTTAATGTTGAATATTGTTTAATTGTCTACTCGAATATCTGTGCATAAATCTTCATATTCATTCATTCATCTTCTACCGCTTTATCCGATCTTCCTCGGGTCACGGGGAGCCTGTGCCTATCTCAGGCGTCTATGGGCATTAAGGCAGGATACACCCTGGATGGAATGCCAACCCATTACAGGGCACACACACATTCACACTCACATTCATACACTAGGGACAATTTTCCAAGGTGCCAATCAACCTATCATGCATGTTTTTGGACCAGGGAGGAAACCGGAGAACCCGGAGAAAAAAACCCTTCTCCGGGTTTTTTTTGGAACGGGGAGAACATGCAAACTCCACACACACATGGCCGAGACGGGAATCGAACCCTGACCCTGGCGTTGTGAGGCGAACGTGCTAACCACTAAACCACCGTGTCCCTCAATCTTCATATTAAAGGTTAGATTTTACTTATTGAGACTAAATCTGAATTTGTTTATTAGAAAGTCATTGCACATATTGAGAATAGATCTATATATGGATAATTTAAATGAACTATTTGTAGCAAGACCTTTTGCTCTACGCTCATTTCTTTGCCAACAGGTGATAAAATTGCTAATCCTAACCTCCAATGTGGAGTTGACTTCGAAACACTGTCGCTGAACAGGGAAAATATATATATATAAAATGGGCATCCATTTGTTTTCCATTGTGTCTCTCGATCAGTAAAGCAGACTTATGAGTTGTGGAATCTTTCATTATTAGCCAAGATCCACTCCCTATGACCTAGATTCATTTTGAAGAAGATAAAGCCCACTTGTCATATAATTCAGAGGTTGACTAATTTCTGTGACTGAATGCATAAATTTAAGTCTGTTGAAATTTTTACTTTTTTCTCCCCCTCGTCTGGTTGCATGTAATCCACAATCATTAATTAATCAAGACCCCAGATAAGTACTTTGCTGGTGGTGCCCCACTTTTCTGAGGATGATGAATAAGAAGTTAAATGAGCATGGTCAGGATGGTTTGCCGAAATCAAGGGGAAAAAGGTCAGGATTGTTGTTAGTGCTAATGTTTGTGCTCACGGATCTCATGGGGTTCCCTGTGCACTGCTGTGCCAATCAAAAGTTAAATGCTAATTACCGAAGTTTGAAGTATTAGCGGCAGAACAGCCAACAGTCATGACCTTTTCCTGTTAGTTTAGCCACTGATTACATTCCATTCTGGCATTAAATCCAACGAGCAGTTCAAGATGATCAGGATTGGTGATATTATCTGTGTTCCCTTCAGTGGGTTTAACAGAGGCAGATGGTGGTGAAAATGAACTTCAATGTAAATGCTACCATGTGTTTGCAAAGAGCAGCAAGATGAGAACCATTATCTTAGTATGTGTATGAACCTTTGTTCGGATGGTTTAACTGGTGCATATGTACAGCGTTACACACTCATGGCCATCACACTCAAGCTAGTCCATTTTCGCTGTCAAATTTAACACCATCTCTACTGGAAAAGCTTATTACTAGATTTTGGAACATAGCTGTGGGGATTAGATCATTCAGCCACAAGAGCATTAGTGAGATCAAGCGTTGTTTGATCTGGAGGACTGGGGTTTAGCTGGTGCTCCAATTTACCTCAAAGGTGTTTCAGTGGGGTTGAGGTCAAGCTCTGTGAAGGCCACTCTAGGTCTTCCTATGAGTCATTTTTTTATGAAGCTCACATTTTGTACAAAGGCATTGTCATTTTGGAACATTTTTTGGGGGTTTTCACATTTGTGTGCTTCTGACTTTGTTGTAACAATCGGATGATGGCCATTTCATTTGAGTGTGTTGCTCAGGAATCTATACTGGCAATGTAGGGTAACGTTCTGTCAGTGGTGGGCAGTCAGGGCCTGCAAGGTCTTCTCTTTGCTGGCCTAAGAAATATCTGAATCACAAACTGATATTACTTATATTTTGTCCATCAGTACTTATTCAATAATTCCAAATGGTCTATTCGCTTTCTTTCATGTCCGCCATAAGCAAATGTCGTGGCTTTTCCGATACTTGTGCAGCTTCCAGACATGTATTTTCATATTAAAGCATTTCACCAATCACATTAGAGCCATCATTTGTTGCCAGACTTCTCTGACAGTCAAAGTCAGAGAAGTCTGTCTCAAGGCCTTCACAATCCATTCTGCAGCACCTCTAACACAGAGTAAACATTGATGAAACTGCTGCTTCAACCAATCAGATTTTGAGTTGGTGTCACCAGCGCCCTCTAGCAGTCATATGACGTCACCGTATTCAGAGCCGTTGATCGGATAGTCTAGATTGGGTCCAATTTAGCTATTTTTGTCGCCCCCTAATGGCTGAAAGAGAAGAAAAAACAGATTAAGTGGCAGATTTACTTACAAGGCCTTTTTCAAGTCGGACTTTTCAAGAAAAGCCGGACATTATTAAGAAAGTTTGGACAAGTCCGAAGCTCGCCTGTCACGACCAGGAAGAGGATTTGTTCTGCCTCTTTCACGTTAGCAACTGGATTTGAGGAAAGAGAGGAGGATGGAATATGTTTACGAACAATCCGATTTTTTGGTGAGTAAAATGCTGCTGTTTTCCTAAATAATATTGCATGTTTATTATTGATGTTTTTTATGTGGGTCACGGCTGGAGCTGCAGTAGAATACATATCTGGAGTAGTCTGCAGTAATTCGCCCCTGGTTTCTTTATTCAGTACAGGCATTTATTGTGTGTACAGAAATGGCAATGACCCTTTATACTGAATTTCTGCATATTAAGATGGTTTTTATAACCATCAATTCAGACGGAGCACTACTGAAGGCCTAGGTGTGAAATGCACGGTCCGCTACTGCGTTCTGTATACCCATTTAATATTTAGTTTGTATTCTCAAATCAGCAACAGATAATTCTAATCTTATGCAATGGGAATGTAATATTTGGTAGTGTACTGTTGTGCTAATTAAAAGTTATCAAAGAGCCAATTAAGAATGTTGTAAGCTTTTTTTTTTTTTAAACACAGCACTGACAAGCATGAACAGAATGGGCTGTATTTATATTTGCTGTTATGTTTCAAAACTTTTATTAATGATAACTAATTCTTGAATCATTAAAGGATATGGAGCTGTTAGTATTCATGTTTACTTTCTGATATACACTACAAGCTTCCTCTTTTGGGCTGCTATATATATATATGTGTGTGTGTGTGTGTGTGTGTGTGTGTGTGTGTGTGTGTGTGTGTGTGTGTGTGTATATATATATATATATATATATATATATATATATATATATATATATATATATATACTATATACCATGGCACAAAGTCTAACAGCAGTTAACAGGAACTTTTAAATGTTGGTAAATATGTCTACATATGTCATATCGCGCAAGCACAACAATAAACATTGTACGTATTAATTTTAAACCTTACCTTTACCTTGGATAACTTGGATTCAGAGGTTAAGCTCCTGTTTGTATTAGAACCATATGTCTCTGTACAGTTAAGTCTAACATCTGACAGGAATGTATAACAGCTTACTATAGCTTTATGAGCTACTAACAATATCTCTGTAGCCTCTTGTATTTTTGCTGATTTTGCTATACTCCTGGGCAAAAGTGGCCTCAAAATATTACAATATTATGCTTTTAATGCTCTTATCATGAAATTTATGATCAGATCATTAGCATACAATTAAGTGGAAAGGTGAATTAGCGTAAGATAGCGCTTCACTTTTATTACCTTAAATGTTTAAAACCTTGTTGACAGTACTTGGGAAATTCGACTTGCTCTCTAAGATTAATATGTAATTTGAGCATTTTTAGACAGTGTGGTGTTGCAGAGGAAATGTTGTTTACACATCCGCATTCTGGCTCTGATAGTGGAAATGGACACAAATCGAAAGCTTCTTTTCTGTTTTCAGTTTTTTTTTTTTATTCATCTCTAGTAGTAGTGACATGTTACTGACTGACATTGGCTGTTTCCCCTGACCTATTTTTCTGTACTGCATTTGCCGATTTATGCCCGAGAGAGATGACAATATTCTGTACACTGTTTTGTATTGCTTCGTATACATCCAGCACCAACTGTCATCTCATCTTATCCAGCATTTCGGCACTGTTCTTCTAATAGCTTGACTGACCTCTGGCAAATTGTCTGATACCTAAAGGGGGAGTGTATCATCAACGGGTATGTGTTTTTGTGTGTGTGTTTGTGTTTCTGTGTTTCTGTGTGTGTGTGTGTGTGTGTGTGTGTGTGTCAGCATGTTCTTGTGACCTCCCACGTCACATTTTCCTTTATAATTAGCAACCCAAACACCTTTTTTTTTTCAAATCTGATTTCACATTGCCTCACAAGCCTCAGCTGAATTGTCTCAGCTGAATTGACTGACAGAGTCTCTCTCTCTTTCTCTCTCTCTCTCTCTCTCTCTCTCTGTGTCTGTCACACATACACAAACTATGTGTAAGTAAAAAAAAAAAAACATCTATAATCTCTGCACTCTGATCTGTTCACACTGATTTGAACGCTTTAATATTTGATTCCTCAGATTTCACTAAATCTGCTAAATTCCACTTGTCTTTATGAGACAGCAGCTTTCCAACATGCCTCCAGAGACTGTCAAATAATATGCAACGGGAATAATTCATAAACTTCCTTTTCACAGCCACATCTCTTTTCTACTTTCTTCATTTACACCGTACAGAACTCTCGACGCCTTCAGCAATACACATGATAAACACCAGAATCACACGGATATGTAAATGGGGGTGTGTCTTGTTTTCCCATGTAACCTCGTATTGGTAAAGGAGAAAGAGAAAGAGCCTGTTGTATAGTTATGTATGGCATACTGATTTCAGTTTCCAAGGAGGCATGTTTCATGTCGCATGGCAGCGGATAAGGACTTTATTACACAACAGAGAATGATCTTTTCCTAAAGTCAGACATTGATATTTTCCTTTAAGAGGTTTTTATTTGGATTCTGACATCATGCGAAGTCTAAGGCAGCATTATGAAAGGCTGGCCATGACCTAATATCTATAATATCTGTAGTTTTTCATCTGTAGGTGAAAATTCATACTACTGCTGTGCTGGTGACACAGTATTCTCTGAGAGACTCGTGTTTCCAGATCTTAGCATATCTAGCAGGTATCACATTAGAATATCTAAAAATAAGATAAATTGTTCAGTCTCATTTTTTTCACACAGAGCAGTTATCAACCTGTGCAGTTAACAACCTAAAATACCCAGAACCTACATTTACATTTACAGTATTTAGCAGACGTCCTTATGCTTTAGGTCTCCATATAAGGATAAACTCGTTCAGGTAGGGTTGATACAAACTTAAGTACACAATAAACATAGATACAGTTGAGTTTTTTTTTTTATATGGATTTCCAACATACCTCCAGAGACTGTCAAATTATATACAACAGGAATAATTCATAAACTTCCTTTTCACAGCCACATCTCTTTTCTACTGGACAGTGAGAGGAAAGAAGTGTTAGGATAGGTGTTGCTGGAAGAGGTATGTCTTCAATCGACGTTTGAAGGTAGACAGTGTCTCTGTTGTTCGGACATCCAGGGGAGGTTCATTCGACCACCTCAATGCCAGAACAGAGAAGAGCCTTGAGCTGATCTTACCTCTTACTCTGAGAGAAGGTAGAACCAGGCGAGCAGTGCTAGCTGCTCTAAGGCAGCCAGGCGCGGTACAGGAGGTGATGAGCTTCAGTACCTACCCGAAACTTCAGCACCTACCCGACATATCATTTTAAGCTTTAATCCATGTATGGCATAGGTGTCAAATTTGGCCCGCAGTGTAATTATATTTGGCCCGCGAGGCTATACCCAATGACTACTAGAGCTGGCCCTCCGGTATTATACAGCGCATTCATTCATCACTAATACTGCAAATTCCACAATGCCTTGCTGTTGTTTTGGCACGTCAATCAGGACAGGTCCCAGAAATGCCCTCTCCTCTGTGACATAAGTCATAGCGATAGATAATATCAGAAAATACCCGTGTTTTGGATAGAGAGAACCGGGTCTTCACTTGTTGCCACTCATTGCGGCCGACAAGAGTGAGTGCGCGATAGGAATGGAGGGGGCTGGTAGGTTTCGTCCATGGCCAGACCAAGATAGATTTATTATTGTTTATCATTGATTTATTATTATTATTATTATTATTATTTAATTATATTTCAAAAATTATTATTTATTATTATTTAAATTTTATTGAATAAATGAAAGGGGCACGGTGGCTTAGTGGTTAGCACGTTCGCCTCACACCGCCAGGGTCCGCATGTTCTCCCCGTGCCTCAGGGGTTTTTTCTCCGGATTCTCCAGTTTCCTCCCGGTCCAAAAAAACATGCACGGTAGGTGTGATTGGCACATTGGAAAATTGTCCCTAGTGTATGAATGTGTGTGTGTGTGTGTGTGTGTGTGTGTGTGTGTGTCCTGCGAAGGGTTGGCAATCCATCCAGGGTGTATCCTGCCTTAATGCCCATAGACGCCTGAGATAGGCACAGGATCCTCGTGACCCGAGGGAAGATCGGATAAAGCGGTAGAAGATGAATGAATGAATAAATGAATGTCATTGATGTTTTTTTTTTTTTATTTGAAATTCAATTTTGCATATCTGGACTATCAAGTTATATATTGTATAGTAATAAGTGTTGCTTGTTCCATATTCAATGTTAAAGCAAATCTTGTTTGGGTCCATATTCAAAGGTTCATTTGTTCGATGCTGGCTCGCGACTTCGTTCAAGTTTTACATTTTGGCCCACTGTGTATTTGAGTTTGACACCCCTGATGTATGGTAATTGTTCTGAACTTTAAATTGTGATTGCAGATAGTCAGCATTCAAATCCTAATAATAACCATCATTATTATGTAATGGCAAATCTGCATTATTTTTCCTCATGTACTACCTTCCAGTTAGAACATATATATTTTGAAGATTATAAATATGTCTAGGTAAATTCATTAGGCTTAAATTTGCAGTACTGTACATTAGTGAAATGTAGATGCAGTCTAATTTATAGATGCTTGTCGCCATGGTTATGTTCCAGAATGAATACTTTGTATTTGGATATCTGGATTAATTTTGAACGGTGGCTAAATTGAACATGAATGTGATTAAACAAAAGGTATATATCAAATGTGCAGATGTCTTGTGACTACTATGTATCAAGTTTTATGATGCTACAAATATAATAAAATGTAAGCAATGATTTATAGGAAATACTGTTATTGGTCATTTCTAAAATGCATAAATATGTCATATGCAATACGGGAGCATTTATGTGATGTATATCGTTTTGTACATCATTGCTTTATATTTGTACATTGAGACAGAAGGATTTGATTAACATATTTTGACAGCTTGGGATTGTTATTTCTGTTTAGCTAACCTTCTTCCTGAAGTTACTATTTTTTTTCTTTTTAACATCATATTCAGAAAGTATTCAGAAAGGTTTTCTAAACTGTTCCTCTCTTATATAACATTTTTTGAAGATGTATTTTCTGTATCTACTTCGTATAGGAGCATGAAATTGAATGCTCTTCCAGTGAAGTGATGGTGGTGCATTTGCATTCAAAAGCATTATGAAACTCCATTTCCACTGCACTTATTTATGAAGCCCATATGCCTAGCAGAATGAATGCAACTGAATAAATGAATTTTATTACCCCCCTCTGCAAAAAAATATACATTATTCATTATTAATGTATGTTTGTTAAAAAAAAAACTAATCAACCAGAAAAATTCAAAATGCACACAAAAACAACACCAATCTTGAAAACATATTTGTAATATTTAAGGCTTTAATAGGAATGAGCTTTTTTCTTAGTCTCAGAAACCTTTCTTTTTTCTATGTTTTATAAATTAATTATTTTAGTATTTATTATTATTGTTACACAAGGGACCTATTTACTCTTGGTTAACGGTCTCAGGTCTAACAAAAGTACAGCTATTGTGATAATGAGTGAGTGCATAGCTTTTATGATACATCTATAACAGTTAGATTTTTAAGAGTTGATTTTAATTCGTGTTTGGGTAAACATGGTAATGTATTGTAGTGTATTTTATGTTATATCACAATGCTGGCAGCATTAATATTATAATATATATATATATAATATATATATAGATATATATATATATATATATATATATATATATATATACATATATAATATATCTATATATTCTGTAAACTAAAAGATTTATATCCTGTTGGATTTTTCACATGAAAGGTCACATATAATTAAAAAATGATTACTTCTTAATAATCAGCATATACGATTTGATTTTAATGTACCATGCAGTCAAAGATGTGTGTTTTACATATTCACATAAAAATAAGGGAAATGGGCATTCATACTCCTTTATCCTTTAAGTGTTATTTGTGTAAAATCCTCCATCCTGATCCTGATTTATATCTGGAATTTTATTTTAATGTAACCTTCACATACAGACACCATATATAGTTTCATATAGTACATAAATATTAACTGTATATGTTTATTCTCATGGTTTTATCCGCATACATGCCCTTTTGGTTTTAACTGAGAAGACTCATTAATTAGATATGTGAGTAAACATATGAAGATCTTTAAGTGTGGATGTCAGGAGCAAAGTACTAACATGACTTGGCTAGAACAATCCTTTAGAACCAACGTATAGTTCTTTTAGACAAATAACGATGGATGGATCAAGAGGCTGTAGAAGATATACCCAAATGCATACTAAAGTCAACCGAAATAGGATAAGAGAATTAATAGGTTGGACTCAGTTAAGCGTTTTGCCATGTGGAACAGCGAATGATGCAAAGACATACCAAGAAATCCTGAAGGCAGTTTAGCAGCCATCTGTGTCCCTGGACTGCTTCCATTATTGAAGTGTATGATTTTTTTTCAGAAAGTTACACTAATATACTTGATGATTACTTTTCAGCTTTGAGTTGCCTTACTTGTTTAAAAAAAAAAAGTGACTGACAATTTAGTGAATGGCAAGGGAACTGCTTCATGTAGTCTGTGGGGTATTTTCGTTTTTTCTTTTTTGTGCACAGTGCTCCTTCAATTGTCACCACTGGCATGAAGCATTACTGATACAAGCAACAAGAGATAGATTTAACTGAAGCATTAAATGTTTATGTTTGGAGCTCGGGTGGTCTTGGGTGGGAGTACGGAGCCATGAATGAAGTAATTGAGCTTTCCTTATTAAACCGTAAAGCAGTTCCTATCTTTGCCAAGCTTGGTCCATCACTGCAAGGCATTGCTTCTACAATATGTGGCTTCACTTGGCCTGGATTTGATCCTAATAGGAATGAATGAGCAGGAAATAGATATGACAAGGATGCTTTTTTTTGTGTGAGGGTTTTCAAGACATACGTTGTAAGCTATAGGCATGCCTACAGTGCAATCTGTATACATGGACATCAGACCACCATCCAAAAGGTGTTCAGTGGGGTTGAGGTCAGGGCTTGTTCAGGTCACTCAAGCTCTTCCATATATTATAAATCATAACACAGCTATTCAGAGTGCTCACATTGTTATATTGGCATTTTAGTTCCAGTGAACAGAAATTGTAATGCAACATCATACAAATATATTCTATACAGCTGTGTGCTTCAAACTTTGTGGCAAGATATTGAGGTAATGGTTATGTAATGGATATTATATAAAAAGGTGTGTAATACTGTTTCTTTTTTTTTCTCCTCTCACTCCTCTCATGATCATAATCTCTCAGGTGGGATTAATATCCATCATTGCTCATCAATCAAGGCCACATTTGTCCAGTGTTAATTTGAAAAAAATGGTCTTCTCCATTTTCTTCCAATTTTATCTGGGACAAACATCCATCCATCTCTCATTTTCTTATCATCGACCTATTCTGCCTTTGGTTAAGCTATTCTCATGTACTGTACCCTCAGTAATTAACTTCCCTTCATCTTTGCCATCGCATCATGTTAAGTCTACTATGTAAATAATGGCACGAATGGACTAAGACAGTGGGTCCCGTAGTGCGGTGTGAGAGTACTGCTGGGAAGGCACAGGGAGATAAATTAGGAGCAGAAAGGTATGGTAAATGAATTGCAGTGTTGTGGGAAAAGCCAGATTGTTAAAAAATAAAAATAAAAAAGGGAGCTAGAATGAAAGATGTAAAAAAAAAAAAAATATGGAACGAATGAAATGTAGAAAAAATGGTCACAAAGAGTTATCAACAAACACTGTGACTGTTGCTTTGTTACAAGTTGAATAAATGCCATGCCGGTGTGAGATAGGCTTTTCAGCCGTCGGTTTACACAAAAGAAAATACACATCAAAACTCAACATTGGGAAAGAACCAAGGGTTGTAATCTCTAAACAAGTTGAGAATATTTTCCAGGGTAAAAAGAACATGCAAACAATCCACTGATTTTAAAATGTGGTTTTATTATTAGGATTTCACACAAACTGAATGTTCAGGAATTGTAAATATTGTACTTGTATTTTATTGTGCTTTTTCTGAATCTAAATAATGCTTTATATAGTAAAGTATGTATACATTTTGAATATATTTCTCTTATAAATGCACAACAACAACAAAACTAATTCCTATATAGTATTTGCATAGTTGATCATTTTTGCAACTTTATTATGGTTTAATTCATATTTTCACTGTTCAAGTTAATGTTCCAACATATCACTTCTGTTGTCATGCACCAAAAAAAAGCAAATAACATTAATATCAAACCTTGTGATTAGTATTTGTAGCAAAAGCATGTTTTATTAGAAAAAAAAATGGCTTTTTCAAAAACCTGAACTATGATAAACATGACAATAAAAATACAATATACAAAATAAAGAATAATTCTGCAAAATATTTGGTATTAATAAAAATCTCACAATTTTTTTTTTTTACAGAAATACATCTTGTGTGTATATATTTATACATGAAAAACTAACTGCATTCAATCAGGTTCAAAACATATTTGCATTTATATGTTTCGAACGTGATTGAATGAAGTTAGTGTTTCGTGTATAAATATAGATTTAAGTAGTTATCAGTTATTTATTCACATGTACTGTATTTACTGTATTTATATAAATAGAATACATCACTTATAGTTTGTAATTAAAATGCCACCGAGATGAGAATAAGAAGAGCACGTCAGACGGTTTTACATTTCATGGGAAAATGCATTTAATGAAGTTATTGTTTTATAATGATGACATTAATTAAATGAATATTCCAAATGAAAATAAAAGGAACTGAAAAGGAAGTTAATAAATCTAGGTTTGACCTCTTATTGATTGATTGATTGATTGTGAAGGAATGCTGGTGTATTTATCAGTTCTGTTTCCTGTGATATATTCTTTGAATTCGGTGCAAGAAAGAAAAGTCTCTTAAGACAAGACATTTAAAACAAGATCATAATAGCAATTGTCCTGTGCAATGTGCTTGGAGTGTGTTATCACCTGACTGCAGTGTAGATCTTTTTCCTCTTCCTTTTTCATGTCAATTTTCCTTTCACCTCAATTAATGGCCATCTAAGTCATCGTTTCTCCTAATTTTTCATATATTTTTTCATGTGCTGCTAGGTAATATTTTTACTTTTTCACGGTGCCGCTGAAAATAACTTCAATTCCGGCAGAAATTCATGCACCGTAGCAGTTTAATCATCAGCTCCTGTTTTCAGCCATCTGTGTGCTTAAAGTTTTTATTACATTTTGTGGATGTCACTAAATTCAAATGAGCTGTGTCTAGAATGTTCTTTGCGCACTAGGCGTGATTGGCGTTCAGCAATAAAAGCATGCAAAACCTGATAGATATTTTAAACATTACATTTATTTACACAAACTTTACTAAATGGTTGTTTAATGAGGCATGTTTCTTGCATGATTGCTTAAGTCACAGGTGCCAAACATCGGTCCTGTATATTATAATGCTTTTTCATCTCCAAACACACCTGAGTGAACTGATTCTTTATATGATTCATCTAATTATAATATGCTCAGGTGGGCATGTTACAGCGAGGAAGACTGTTCAAATATGCAGGGCACATGTTCTCTAGGGCCACGGTTTTATTCATTCACATTCATTCACTATACAAACTATATTCACACACACACTCGCGTATTAATAACCTGTGTAACAACCTTTACACGCTCGCAAAGTTTATCTGGTGCACTACCTGTATTGCTCTTTTTAATCACACAACACGTAAACACAGTTAATCGTGGCCTGAGAATGAAGTAGAGTAATGGTAGACTAGAGCAAAGTTCATGGTAAGGAATGATGTGAAATGGTAACAGTTATATTGGAAAGATTCTTGAGATTTTACTTGTGGATTTTTGTTTATTCAGGCAACTCCATTTTCCATTTTCTGCCCACCTCTCTATCAACTCTTAAGGCAACATCAGAGCACAGGAGGTTATGCTTCTGTTTGGGGTTCTGGCTGTGAGATATTGAGCTGCTTTTAGGCTCTTGCTGATCCACTCACATGGCAGAGAAAAAAGCAATTCGACTGTGAGGCCACAGTGAATCCATTTCTGCCAGTTCCACCTTCCAATCAGCTCGACCTTCTGCTTTCCTGCTTTATGATTCAGATGTAAAATGAGTTACTAGTAAATGGTCTTTTTCAATGCATGGCTACATCTCTCTCTCTCTCTCTCTCTCTCTCTCTCTCTCTCTTTGTGGATTTTTCAGGCTATTTCAAGTTTTTTGCGATAGTGATGCACATTTGCACATGCCTTCGAATCTTTTTGGCAGCTCAGTTTTTATCAGAACATGCTTAATGAATTTCTGGTTCCCACCTTGTTTGTTTTATATCTTCAGAAAACCGCTTGATACGAGCATACTGTAATCTTTACTTCTGTATGCACAGTACTTATTGGTGAACTTCTAAGAAGTAAATAAAAAGTTGACAAAATGGACTGTGTATGCAGTTTCAAAATGAACGATTTCACTTTGCAAGCACGGTGTAGTGTAAAAACTACTTGTTTGTGCTCGGCGGATAGGGTATGTACGTGAGATATTCACTGTGACGTATTCTGTATGTGCATTAGTGCATATGATCCACGTATTTTGTGCATCATGTAAGTTCCAGGAAAGAACATAAAATCTAATGCTAACCACAAAATGAATAATTATACTAAACACATACTTATATCTGTGTATTTAACATTTTTAATCCTACTAGTTACACAGGAAACTAATATAACGCAACAAAATTTCACTATGCTGTGGTGGTCATGGTTCACAAATTGCTGCAGGCGCATATACGCAGTGGATTGGCCAATGTAATTTCTTAGTACATCATTTTTTACCCCTCTGAACAGTGTAGGATCAAAATACTGATTAAATGGTGACATTCATTATTTTAGCCAAATAACTGTTATCACCTTTGCAATGCCAAATATGTATGTGTGTGTGTATTTTAGGAATCATGTATTTAACTAGCAATGGCTACATGAACATGATATAATATAGTGATTAATGAATCTGTATCTGTTCAATGTTCCAAATATTCTTACTTGTATTCAGATTTCAACATGAATTAGAAATGGCCTTGATATTTTTAAATAAAGTGTACACGCTCCCATTTGCTTTGACAAAATATAACAGTAAGACGCTTCTTCCAGAAACATTAACACAATCTGCTTTGCAAATTGTGCCCATGGTTATTGTGATAGCCCATCTTCCAAAGCTTTGAATATCATCTTCTAATTGCTTTATGTTTCCCATTTGGTGACATGTTTTATTTCCTATTTGGGATTGTGCAATTGAAGTGTCTGCTTGAAAGCAAATACACATAATTTTTTAATATGATTGTAAATAAATTCAGGCAACAAGGCATTCATGCCTAAGTCTACTTCTCTGCAAATATCATATTAAAGCAGGTAGATAGCCATAAATAACCACTCATTGCAATAATCCTGTCAGAATCTGAATGTTCACAAGAGTGAACCATTTGAACGATAGGTCTGACTCAGGCATCTCTTTTATTGAAAATCAAATCTGTCCCAAGACTCAGTCTAAACTCCTTGCTAGTTCTGGTGTAGTCTTACGAGCACACATGCTGTTTCAATGACAAATCAGCAACATGCCGAGATCTGTGGCTCAGCTGCCTGTCAACAAAGCTCACCCACACCTAAGCTTTTATGTTAAGAGTAGCAACATGAATCATGAACAAACTGATTTTAGTGAAATACCTGTTGATGCAGTCATGCTAGATGAAGCACAGTGGCCAGCTGTTTTCGGCCCATGTGCTGAAATTTTTGTTCTTGACTCCAAAGTTAAGGGCACACTTAATAAGCATGGCTACAGCATTTTGCACTATTATTTCTTTTCCAATAGGACATGTCCTGTAGGCTATGTATGAACTCTTTGTATAAGGAGAGTGATTGATTGCTGCATCAAATGATTTGGTCTCTACAATCATCTGATCTAAATTCAGTAGAGATGTTTTGGTACTGAATCAGCAAGTGAAGGAGAAGCAGCCAACAAGTACTTGTAATAAACTCAAACTCACTTTTTTGGTACCTATAAGTCTATAGGTGGTAGGGGTTAGCACGTTCGCCTCACACCGCCAGGGTCCGGGTTCGATTCCCGCCTCGGCCATGTGTGTGTGGAGTTTGCATGTTGTCCCCGTGCCTCAGGGGGTTTTTCTCCGGGTTCTCCGGTTTCCCCCCGGTCCAAAAACATGCATGGTAAGTTGATTGGCACCTTGGAAAATTGTCCCTAGTGTATGAATGTGTGTGTGAATGTGTGTGTGTGTGTGCCCTGCGATGGGTTGGCATTCCATTCAGGGTGTATCCTGCCTTAATGCCCATAGACGCCTGAGATAGGCACAGGCTCCCCGTGACCCGAGGGAAGATCGGATATAGTGGTAGAAGATGAATGAATGAATGAAAAAGTCTATAGGTGTGTGTTTATGTGAAATTATTCTCAGGAGCAGATTGTTTGTTATGAAGCTGGGATGAAGAAGCGTAGTTAAACAGTAGTAGGTGCAGAAGTTGAGAAGAGTCACAGCACGAGTATGGTGTCAGGTTCTACCAGCAGGAATAACCATGAGTGATAAGATGGGTGTGTGTAATTCATCCCAGTTTATTAAAATGCTTTATGCCTATGAACTCCACATCTGCAATCTTAAAATAAGAGCTTTGTTCTGTATTTCATTCTCTCTTTGTTCCCATGCATTTAAGAATATGGATTCAATACCTGGTCTTAGTTTTGTTCCCAGCATGATGGTGTTCTTCATTATGTTTTATTCATTAGTGAAGACACCAGCTTGTGATTATGATTCTGGTTTGTTGGAATCAAAGTGAAATTTGAAGGGAATTGAATAAAGTGGAAAATAAATTGTAAATAAACCTGAACTACAGTTGTCATTTGCAACAATTATATATATATATATATATATATATATATATATATATATATATATATATATATATATATATATATCTATATATAATATATATATATATATATAGATCTATATATCTATAATAAACATACTTAACCAAAGAGAGTTTCGTAAAACTAAATGCCACACTTGGGTGATATAGTCACCTGCAGAACATAGCAAAATGATGCTGGTACTCTGGACAAACAATATAAATACACTGTGTACAGTATTCTGGTTGGGAAACTCCATTAGTACTGTGTCACGTAACAGGGTGTATGTGTATATACTCTAAATACTCTAAATTTTGTCTGCTAAACCACACTGCAAAAGCAGTTATCTTTACAATATGAAAATATCTTAAATATAGACACATGTATTGATATTAAAAGAGTAGCATAAACCAGATCATTCAACTTATTTCTAGACCTCGTTTTCTAGAATTTAGTGCTTAATGTGATGAGGCAGTACAACAAGAGAGCTACTTCAAAAGTTGACTTATAAAAAATCACAAATAGCTTGATCATTTTTTTCAAAAGTGGCTTATTATAAAATTCAGTTGCAAGCTTATCATAGTAAAAACTAGATATATCTGACTGAGATATTTTGACTTGCTGACCAGGATCTTTGCATATGATATGGTGTCAACTTGACGTATTTAATAGTCCCACAACAATTGTTGTATGATATAAAAAAAGAGACTGGTTCTGTGTCAGTTTCTTTTTTTACAAATGAGCCTTTTTTACATACGCATGGTTGAATATAGAATGAGATTTTATGATTTATATTAATAACAACAACCCCTTTTTGTGCTTAAAAATAAATAAATAAATAATCGTAATAAATATGCTTTAACTAACCATGTGCTCCTGACACACAGCAGAGTGGGTATGAGCTGACGTGGTACATTTTTACTTTCCATCACTTCTCATTAAAACAAAGTGATTTGTGCTCCTCAGAAATGAAACTCCCCTCTGCCAACATAATACAGGTTACTATGGTATTAACAGCAGCTTTATGCCTACGTACACGTATTACTTCTATCGTTAGCTATTTATTAGTTCTATTATTACAAATATTAGCATTAGATGAGGAGTTTTTCCTTTCTTTGGATTCTTTTGGATTCTTTGGATCACATATGTGACATGTAGGATGGTTGTTTTTTTTAATCACGCTTTGGCTGATAAAAGCTGTACTGCTTAGCCGAATTTAAGGCAAAATACCACCGAGTGTTATTGCATGAAAGGAAGATTATTTCTGCCTCATAAGCTCCCTAAAGGGCTCTCCAAGGTCTATGGTGGATGCAATAGTCGATAAAACGTCTCGCCTCACAGGGTACAAACAGAGAAACAGAAAAGACACAGAGGACAAGGAGAGAGTTCGAGAGGAGCACTTGTCAGTTAAAAGCTGTTTGAGGCTGCCAGTGAAAACGATACCAACAGATTCATTTCCAACACAGCTAAAGTGACCTCTTCTGCTCTTTATGAGTGCCAATGCAAAGAGCCCCAGCAGTGTTGAATGCAAATGTAAACATGGCTAATAAAGAAGAATGGCAAGTCGAATGCTCTTACTGTATCACTAAGTTAGTGTTGACCAGATGTGAATATTCTTCTCACCTCAATTTAATCAAACACACCAAGGTACATTTAATACTGAGATTAAACCAATGGCTTAGTCTCATCCTTGTTCCTTTTTTTATTTAAGACAGAAATTAGTGGTAATCAGGTCTTAAATCTAAAGGCTGTAATTAATGTGGAGCTATTATTCTGTCATTATCTAATAAGTTATATTATGCCACCGCTATTTATTTTTTTTTGGGAAAGAATTGAAAACAATAACAAATAATAACAAATAATTGTTATAATGTTCATTCAGGAATAATTGCCATGATCTTCATTGTTATGAAGGAATTATATGAGTGTTGCAGCACTAATGGATATAATGTTTCCCAAACAAACAGGATTATTATAGACATGCAAGCTGAAGGACCTTTTCTACATGCACCAGCAAGTCAACATGCCTATGTGACATGGTGTATCCAAAAGATATTCTTCATTTTTTAGTCACACACACATTCCTTTTATTTAACAACACAAATATTTCACAAGTTCTAATGGATATTTGTGTTTTTTTGTGTGGTATACGTTTCTAAAATCCAGTTAATTGGATTCAGAATGATGTGGAAATTAACAAGAGTGCTTAATTTTTATGTAAATTTCTTCGCTTTTCCTAGCTTGGTTTGCTTGACTTGCTGCTTTTAAAACATTTCATATATTCATGAAAAGCACAATACAGTATATCTAATGCAAGTCCATGACAATGCTCAGAAAATTTCTATTATAGTGAAAAAATATATTTGTGTTTTAAATGCTTTATTTGTTTTCTATTTTATTATTCTATTTACTATTCTACTTGCTTCGATTAGATTCCACTTTATTGTGTGGGTACGAGGTAAAGAAATACATTTAGCGTTTTCTCTCTCTCTCTCTCTCTCTCTCTCTCTCTCTCTCTCTCTCTATATCTATAGATATATCTATATATATATATATATATATATATATATATATATATATATATATATATATATATATATATATATATATATATAAAGAAAAAACAGCCAGTGACCAGAAGTTAAGGACAGGAATAACTCGTTGAGTGTGAGAATGGACATGCTGTAGACATGTGGGCCACAACAGAAAAATACTACTTTGGTTTCACTTCTGTTAACCAAGAACACAAGCCTGAATCTAAAAGAACACCTGTGGGATGTGGATTCACAGCATGAAAGTGCCCCAAAAAGCATGCAGGAATTGTGAAAAACAATCATGTCTACACGGCCCAGAATAGGAAAAGAACATCTTGCGCAATCTATGGCATGAAAAAAATGAAGGCTGTTTTAAGAGTTAAAGGAAGCCTTAGCTTATGTTCATTTGTTCCTGGTGAAGTGATAGTTCTATGTGTTTATACACAGAAAATGAGAGGAAACAGTGTTAACAAGATCTGAAATTAGTGACAGTCACACACATTTTAACATGAGGTTTCCATAGCACACCTGGTAACTCTTGTGGAAATGCAGCAACAAAGACAGACTGATGATTGCCTCCCATTGTTTCATCGTCGCCAATATGGTTTTGTCGGATATAAACGCGGACCAGACCATTCGCCGAGCCCGCAACAGTTCTAACTGGCTGTCATCAAATCAGTCAATTTGCATTGTTCTGCTGGAGCAGGTGTCTCAGAGATGCTTAACAGATGTACCAATGTGGCAATCAGTGAACATGATACAGGAAACGGGGGAATTGATTAATCAAGACTCAAGAGTTGAACGTCAAAGGGTTCTGGTCCGTTATTAGAGAAACTGCATTTGCAATCGATTCACTTTTACTCATATAAGTTACTATAATGAAAAGATCAAATAAATGAGAAATTGGAGCTGTGTTAATTGTATAGCTGTATCTGTTCATTAATTACAGTTTGACCATTCTCGGTATACATCTGATGTGGATTTTATGATGATTATAATATATCTTAAATACATACTTAATAGCTAAGCAGCTAGAAATGAAATAGTCCTGTAAGCTAATTCTATAATCCTGTGATTATTGACGTAGTCATATATTGGAAGCAATCTCTTGTATTCCGCATCTCCATATGCATTCCTCTACATATCATTTTATTTATTATTTTTTTTTATGAAAATAATTCATAGGAAAAAATGTCAGCATTTAATTAGTATTATTTATCATTCCCTGACACTGAAACGAAGGTTTCTTTTTTGCTGTGATTCGAAAAAAACTGTTATTATTCTGTCAGAAGCCTGCATGCTGGAGATCCTACTGTAGAAATTATAGACTGTGTACCCTAGAGGACAAAATACTAGAGCAGAGAAACAAAGACAGTCAGGAATAAAAAGTCCTGGGAGGTGGTAGCTCAGTAGTTAAGGCATTGACCTCTGAACCAGAAGATCGTAGGTTCAAATCCCACCCCCATCAAACTGCCACTAGTGGGCCCTTGGCAAGGCCCTTAGCTCTCAGTTGTAAGCTGATCTGGGTTCATGCATATGCTATGTCATTCTTTTATATAATACAGAATTATTGCCATTGTTACGTTTTGTGAATCTATTTCTATCAATAATACAAAATCTAAACTTTTTCCCACATCGCTTTGGCAAATGGTTAATGTATGGTTATTCAAATGGTTTTAATGGTCTTAACAACAAATTATTGGTTGGAGAATTTGCAAGAATGAACCAAATGCACTCCTGAGAGCTCCTGTGCAAGTTACTCATTTATTTGCAGTTTGTGTTTGTGGAAAAGCTCAAATTCACTCATATTCACTCATATAAACTTTCTGAATGCATAGAGCATGATGAATATTAAGATGTTTGATATAAAATTCAAACAAACTCATGTCTTTCCTGTAAGATTTCATTATTGGCTATCTGAATAACAAGCCATTAGAGGCCTGAAAACAAAAGCGCATATATTTAACCCCCATTTTAGAAAATAACATAAAATCAGATTAAGAAAAAATATTCTATATTTCTTATTTTTTTTATTATTAATAATGTCTAATAGTATCCAACACATTTTTTTAAATGATGAAATTCTTTGTCTTTTGCTATTTGGAAACAAGAGGATAATTGTAAAGTAAACACAATTAATAATTCAGCACTACAGTGACTGTGTGTAGGTGTGTAAGAGAGAGAGAGAGAGAGAGAGAGAGAGGGAGAGGAGAGAGGAGAGAGGAGAAGACGAGAGAGAGAGAGAGAGAGAGAGAGAGGAGATAGAGACGAGAGAGAGAGAGAGAGAGAGAGAGAGAGGAGAGAGAGATGGAGAGAGAGAGAGGAGAGAGGAGAGCGAGAGGGAGAGAGAGAGAGAGGATAGAGCTGAGGGTAGGAGATAGAGAGAGAGAGAGAGAGAGAGAGAGAGAGTGAGAAGAGAGATCGAGTTAGAGAGGGGGGGAGAAAAGAGGAGAGAGAGATGGCGAGAGAGGAGAGAGAGAGAGAGAGAGGCAAATTACTGTGGGAATAATTGTGCCATTTTATATAGAGATGTCTATCAGTTTTCATTCTAGATGTAAAATTATTATGCCCAGCTACAATAATAGGTGCATAATGTTTCAATAATTGCAAAGAATATATTACTGTGAATGAAGCTATTAAATGTAATCGTCAATCATTTTTCATCCATTCATTATAAACATTAAACCTATTAAATCTATTTTTAGCTGAATAACGCAGACAATGGCCTAATATTAGTAAAACCTTTAGGATCGCCTGTTTAGGTTGAATAAATATTCCAGACTTGCACCTGATGGCCGTTTGGCTATCAGGACACAATCAGTGCACCTGGATCTCATATAGGTTGACCTTTACATTTCACCAGGTCAGAGCAAATGGAGGGTTGCTTTTGTGCATTATCAGCACATTGTGTGTATCCTGACTCATCGGAAATCAAGACTCGATGACCTGGCTCCGGAGCACAACCCTGCCCATGATGAGAGAGGATGAATGACAAAACAGTTTAGGTTGTAATGTCAGGGTGATCTCAGTCAGGGTGATCTCTGGCCCAACGAGAGAGATAACAGGAGAAGTGGAGGGGGAAAAAAAAAAGGTGAGTTTAATACCTCCTCTAACAGTCAGCAGAACTTTCAGCATTCTCAGCATAAAACATTTCCAAGAACATGCCATGTAAGATGTTTAAATTAACATTGGATGTTTGCAGCCTCAACACATTTCTCCATAATACCACAGCACAGTTGAACTCACAATACTGATTGGTCAAAGGGTGCGAGCTGTTTTTGCAGACTCAGACAGTAGTTGAGTGATATATGAACATACTTGTTCTAATACAGATTAAAAAAAAAAAAAAAAAAAAAACAGAAACTGTGAATAGGAAATGCTCCAAATAGCTAAACACTAATGATAAACAGATAAGAGAAAATAATGTTGGTCAACAAAGACAACAATACAATTCTTCTTGTGGTGATATTTTCCCCTATGGTGAAAGAACAATAGCTTATTTATGCCTGACATTTGACACCTTGAAATCCAACCATTAACCAGTGACCATTACAAATCGAATTATGCCGTTCATTAATAAATTCAACAGTTGAGGACACAAGCCAGTGTATTCCTAGTGCAGGTCCCAAGCCCTGGAGCAGCCGAAACAGGTGATGATTAATACATGATACAATATAATCATTTGTAGATTTCAGTGCATAAACACCCTCCTTATCTTTTTGTATTGTGATTAAAATCAGAAACATGAACCTAAATATACAGAATGTATACACAATGTGACAAAGCTGTAAGGGATAGCTTTTAATTTTTGACAAATGTTATGGTCAATAATGAAAGCTATCAAAGTAGGTCAAAGCTGTTTTGGATTTGGCAGTGAAACAAATGAATGTGTTTACCAAAGACTAGAGTTGAATGAAAGAAGGTACAGTATTTTTATTTTTATTATTATTATTATAGATGCCCTTTACAATCCTATACAAGTGAAGGGTCTACTCTTTCCTTTTAAATATAAATGCGCAACACCAACATTTCAAATGTATCTTACCACAAGATTTAATTCATTGAGTTACATCTTGTGATAAGCTACATTTACCACAAGATGAGTCGTGTTTTGATTTCCCAGTTGAGGTTCACTTTGCTGTCTTTTTCAAAAGTGGCAAATGTTTTTGTTCCCCAATATTTATAGGTTTACAAACCACACATGGCCTAATGTCAAAAAAAGATTCACTCATTTACACACAACACTGAAGTCAATAAACAGGAAGAGAACATGCTGATGACTGATTTGGCAGCACGACATTTGCTAACCAGTCTAATGGATAATAGTGTTTGAGTCAGAATGAATGAAAATAGCAAACGTTATTGATAAAGACATATATTGCATTATGCATTTAAAAAAAAATAAGTCTTTAAAGATTTGATCTTGCATGGTTGGGGTTTTCTTTTACATCTGAGTGTTACTGCATACTTTAAATAGAGTATTTATGCTTTAATAACTCAGTAGGATTGGATAGAAGTGTTAATAGTGTGCTGTAACTAATCCTGTGGTAGGAATATGCTCTATTGAAAGACAATATAAGCCTGTTCTTTGTACACAGTGATCAATCATTCTCTCTCTAATCATACTTTAAAAGCTTAAGTATAAATCTAATATCTAATCTATTGCTAACTAAGGCCTTTTGTCTGCTTGACAATCAGTCAATAGTCATGACATTTATTAAAATGTCAATTCAAGCCACTTAAGAGTATAATTTTTTTACTGCTTTAATTATGCTTTATGACACAGCGCAAATTGAAGCATGGCTCAGTACAACTGGGCCTCTTAAGTGATCAGTTAAATAATATTTTGAATTTGCCCTAAACTTGTGTTCCTACCAATTTTCTGACAAGCACACAACTGTATGAGGGATCATATCTTTCTGACCATGAGGCAGCTTAAAATGGAAAAATATGGAAATTTATGAGGTCATTATGCTAAGACTACATTAAGAGAGACAGCAGTTGCTGGAGGCTGTGAAAGATTGCTCCTTGACCTCTCCAAGAGAGATGTCAGCCTGTCAGTTGTATTTAGTTGCCCATTTCACCCTGTGTGTCCTTAGCCCACTCACCCATGACTCTTAACGGTTTTTATTATGCCTCCTTGAGTTCACATGGCTAACACCACAGGTCAAAAAAGCGTACATAAATCTTTAGCGTAATGTAACGGTGAGCATGCCGATTCTCTGTGTATTGTGTAGGTTTGTATCTTCAGGCAATTTGGGCGAAAATAAGTAGGGAAAGAACTTTTGTTGTTTCTGAGAAAATTCTTTTACTGGGGTTAATGTAAATCTTTTGAGCAAATTGCTAAAAAAAATATATGAGCTTTGGAAATTTGGCCAGAGTTTCAGCAAAGAATTGGCAATTTCAAGTGCCTGGTCATGAATAGTTCAGCATTAGCAAGCTGGAGCGGCTAGCCTCAGTTTTTCTCATTAAATTGTGGTAATTAGCATATTGCTGCCAGGCATGTGGCAATGACAAGAGTTAGATTGGCTTTCACAAAATAACAGCATTAAAAAATAGAACCTACTTTCTCCAATGTAGAAAATCAATGAACAGATTCATATATTGAAATATTCATTCGTTTCAAAGAATCTAGATGCTAAGCAACTTTCCAACAAATATATACAGCATGTGTACATAATGTATATATATATATGTATATATAATGTATTTATTTATTTATTTCCCAGTGGTAAGTAACATAGCTCTAATATTTACACATATTTGCCAAAAGAAAACAAAGAAGTAAACCATTTCTATCTCTCAATATATTACCGAAAAAGTTTTATTTTAACTTCTGTTGCACACTGTCTTTCTGCTCCGACTCACATAATGTGTTTCCCTTTAGGTTAGTAATCTTTAGTGATTAATCTAAAAGGAACCTCAGGGAATGCTCAAAGTTTCTGGAGAAATACAACTCCCATTTAGAGTTTTAATGAGAAACACATTAGAGTAGTCGGAAATTAAATTTTCCAATAGAACCTTCACACCACTGTTTTTAAAAGACTGTACTTGGTTATAGTAACATACGGAGTAAATACAGAGTACTTTAACCAAAGCATTTTCTATACAAATATTATAAGCATCAAATCCATTTAGTAACTTAAACGCTAAGAAGAAAATAACGAGGAAGTGATTTAGAAATTGACTCTGAAAATGAGGTCTTTCTAACATTTGTAGTCATATTTATTATTTTTTTTTACCAATTTATCAAATATTTCAAACACCTTTACACCATAAGGAGACAAGTGTTCATTTCTGTCCAAAAATGTTATTGCTAATGTCTTTGGCATTTTGTTATTTTTAAATGCTATATTTTGTGCTCAGTAGAGAAATTGCACATGATACAGCATGTGAAAAATAGACATTTTATACTAATGTAAAAAATAAAAGTTAGATGAGTCATTCTGGCTCAAACATGACATAGCCATTAAGTGAGTCCTAGCCGAATGTGTTTTCCTAACAAACTTTTCCTAACTGTTCTCCTTGTTTGTATTTTATAAGGACAAATGTATGTTCATTCCAAATAAATGGAAAAACATATTCTTATCAAACAGTATTCCAAAGACGGAAATATCTTAATTCATATAATCTGCATGAGTGTGCAAGTCAGTAAGCTAGAAAGATGTATCCTCACAGTATATTGATTCTGTGGATTAGTACACTGCTTATCAGAAAGGCACCCTGCAAAGGGTCACTGCGATTTGTCATTGTGATCTTCCTCCTTCCAATCCACAATCTCTCACAAAACAACCCCCCGGATCAATCAGCCAATTAATCTTTACAAAGCGCCCCACCAACGTCACACAAACCTGAATCGATCAATTCAATCAACAAAGTAATCACCACCCCTCCACACATCTACTTTTGCCAAACTTTCCAATTATCTTTCAAATGATAATGATGACAAGTGGTCAACACAAGAGGCCTGATTGACTGGCACTTTTAACCGACAGTCTTGTGACATTTGAATCAAATGATATATTCTTTTCACAGTTCTTTTCATATTTGTTTTTTGGAAAATGTGAAATGTCATTTTTAAATGTAAATCTTTCTCTCTATCTACCTTTTCAAATCTGTCACACCTTACAAACACCTTCTAGACTCTGCCGCCACCTGCTTCATGTTGCAATATTTTCATATTTTCCACGTCTACTTTTAGTTTTTCATGTTTACATGTTGGATGGTCGTAAAAAACCATTTCACTGCATGTCATACGCTGTATGTATTTCCAGAGGCAGGCCACAATAGGCAGGGCGGTCTTTAAATAAATTCTTCGTATCCGATGCAAGTTCATTAGAAATAAGCCGAGTTGTTGTTGCATCATACAGAAAACATTGTGATTCATACATTAAAAAACGATCCTACTTATTCACTCACACACATAACTCCCAAATAATTCAGAAAGGGGAGATCACTTCAAACATGTGGCCATAAAATAAAATATGCTAAAATCTGAAAATTCTTCTCTTGCCATCATTGATTTCACTTGAAACTGCAGGTGACAGTTTTAGCAATTTCAGTCTAGTTCCTTTTAGAACATCACTTCTCACTTTATATGTCTTTTGCTGCAATTTAATCTTCAAGAACTCGTGCTGAATACTAGCTCTATTTATTCTTCCCATCAGTGACTTCGTCTAAAAGTGCTTCTCGTACTTTACAAAATTGTATGCATAAGAATGGTTTTGCCCATTTTCAACCACTATCATCTTATCTTGTGCAAGACTATAGGCTTCCCCCCTCCCCCAGCCTTTCCACTGTAGATTAGATCTGGGGATACAGACAAGCATTGCATGTCTGCAGAATAATATCTTAGACTTTGCTTTTTACTGGATTAAAAAGATACATAATATATGGATATGACCTTGGCTCTTTCTATTCCTTTTATATACTGCAATGTCCTAGTCACTGTCTTCAGTAGATCTGGAGTCTTTGACAGGAACATTGGGCTTGGATTTCATATACCCAAGGGTAAATTCACATAACTAATCCACCTACTGAAATTTTTTGATGGGTGAGATGATCTTCCACAGTAGCCTAGGGGAGGCCATGTAAAACTCGATGCAATAAGTAACTTATGTTCAGGATTGAAGGCTGTGAGCCAGAAAAATATATTCGAATCATTACTGTTAATTACAGGGCACATAAAATGATTACTTAAATAGAATTAGCATGAGACGCTAACCGTTTAAATGTTGTAATTTTCATTGTGGCCTATTAGCATTTTGGCTAATGAACCACTGAAACATAGTTTCATCTTTTTGCCATTGTGTGTCTTTTAACTCCAAAAGTAAGAAGATTATAGGTCCACAAGATTCATATACAATGTTTGTGCACTTCATGACAACAGCATGCTGTATGCTTGTTTGACAATATGTTTATTATATTGGAATATATTATAATTTTGTAAAGCACAAGACAAATGCGAAAGCCTTATAAATTATATATCATCATCGGATATACTACAGGGTAGAATACGGTTCTGAATGATCTCAATGCACAGGTGACAAGGACATAAATGTTTATTTAGTTGAGCAGATACAGATTCAAGGTCAAGTCATAGTTGTGTATACACGATCACTGTGGAGCTGGCCTTCACTTCAACAAGATGATAAATCAGCCTGAACGCATTAGTATATGGTAGAGTCAATGCGAAACTAAATACATTTCAGATAGGTGACATTTATGGAATTTGGCAGACACCCATATAAAAGAGCAACTTTCATTCCTCTCATTAACGCACATTTAACGAGCTGAGGGTTAAGAGCATTGCTCGAGGGCCCAGCAGGGGCTGTACTCTGGCACTGGGATATGATTCACCACCATCCGTGCAGTAGTCCAACATCTTTTCTTCTGTTCTGTCTTTAGTCTTTTCTTGCTTGTTATAAATGAGAGAGCCTGCTGCAATTACTTTTATTGTAGCCTCAGGAGATTGGAATATTCCATTAAAGATTCTCTTCCTCTTATTCCCGTTTTGATCATTAACACACTCCTTTATTACATTACCTAGAACGACTTTACAGCTATCCTTCCTGCTGTCTGCCCTTCACTTTTTCCTCCGAAAAAAGCAGGACACATTTAGTCACGGGTAGAAGAGGCGCGGCTCAGCAACAAAGGCTCTATTGTGACATAATCCCTGAATAGCATTTATGAGTAATTTCTGAAATATTTTAAGACTGAAGATAAAACATTGTGATTTAAAAGAATTATTCCTAAATGTTTATTTGAGGTCATGGTTAGGGTTCTAAATTGTCTCTAAAAAAAAAAACGGATACTTTTTTCTGAAAATATTTCCTGAAATGAAAACAAGACCTTTTAAGCCTATATGATTTTTATCAACACATTTCTTGTCTAATCTACCTTGATGATTTCATTTCACGGTCAGTATCACATTACTCCAGTAATACCGCAGAGCCATAAACTGTTATGCTGTGCAATTAACTGTGGGAATTTACAGCCTAAATCTAATTAAGGACAGCAGTGCTGCATCACAATCACATTTGACTGATGAATAAGTCTGCACTGCATGAGAATGGGAGTCACTGAGAGAATGTTTGGCACATCATTAAAGCAGCACCATTTATCTTCAGTACTTGAGTCTCAATACATACAAGTCAAAATCGTATTTCATTTGCCAATTGATTTTATTTCATTTATCAGATGTGAATCTCGTCGCAAAATGACATTGTATGGCCCGGATATATGAAGCATTTACTTTTAAGTTTCCGTGTCCTATATCCTAATCAGTGAATCTAATTATATCAAACTATGCATATAATGAATGCTAGTTCAAGTCTCCTATTATACAAACATGAAGAGTCCATTCACCTGCTCAATGCTGTACGATCATCACAGCTGAATTTGTCAGAGCCTGCTGCTTATGCAAACATAAGCAATAAATCAGCCATTTTTAGCAAGCTATTTAATGTACTATTATACTAATAGTACTATATGTCTCTCTGACACAGTGCTGATGGCTCTGAAATATTAGCTGTAAATTGTTTAGTAAGAAATGAAGAGACACAGTAAAACTGTAGCAATGATTTGCTTTTCAGGAGCTTAAACTGGTTAAACCTAATGTAAATCTTATAATAAACTCTTGCAAGTCATGAATGTTTTTTATATAGCCGAACAGGATTATTGTTCAGTTATAAGACAGTTTATGGAATTGTGATTGTACAGACTATAAACCTGCACAGCATTAACAGTTTATTAAAGTTGAGTTGAGCTGATGTAATACCTTAGCAGATATCAGAAATATGATATGTAGGAACGGGAGCATCCACAGTATAAAAGAAAATTATAGCATCTTCTACCATGGTATTTATACAAAGATCAATATAAATATTCAAATATGATTGGCTGGAAGGAATGTTTTCTAACCTTCTATCCTGGTCAGGTATTAAATGACTGCACTGCCTTATAAGCAAATTATTTGTTAATATAGATGTAAACATTTTCTAATTACCCTATTTAGACAAATTGGCCATTTTTGCATGACATTTAAATTAGGTGTTGGATATGCAAAGGTATTAAAGGCACAAGATATATAATGATAATAAAGTAAAAAACAATGTAAAACAGTACAAGGAATAAACACACATCTCTCTCTCTTTCTCTATCTCTCTCTCTCGCCACTCTATCTTTCTCTTTTCTCTCTTAAATGATGTATTCAGGTTCGTATAAAGAATGCAATAGTATTGCACATTTTATCATTTATAGCAGATCTAATCTAATAATTGAAGATTTCCTATTAACAATTAATTGACTTATTTGTAACCCTTCAGTCTATTTTGCACTGACAACATCCACAACAGCTTTAACTCACCAGTGCAGGCAAATGACCATGACTTATTTGGGATGATTCATGATTAGTGTATTTTATTGTATCTAGTGAAGGCAATCATGCAACACTTTGCTTCAGGCAGTTATTTATGTGCCATTCAGTAAAAATGTGTACACCCAGTCCTGGATTATCCCTTATGTGTAATGTCAGTTTTATATTAAAATGTGATGTGTATTGTTTAACAGTCATATTACTGCGATAAAAATATGGGCACAAAAAGTTACCAGTTACCTACAAATAGATGCTATAAATTGAATTAAACTTGTCAGCAGTAAGGAAGTTAACACTTCAGGACCAGGAGGTCTGGAAAATAGGAGCCCTAAAAAAAACAAACCTTGCAGTCTCAGTTTACTCTTTTGATTTCCATGCTATACTCCGGGAAAGCATAAGAAAAAAAGAAAAAAGACAGAATACACACAAAATAGACAGTCTTTTATGGTCCACATAGAGCACCAGACACGTTGTTCTTACTCCAGGTTTATGTCATCTAAATATACACTTTATTAGTATTGACATGACATGCCTGTTACATAGTGGACTGGAACCAAGTTTATTATTCATGTTCAGAGACACAATTATGAGTTAATCAGAGAGCTGCCGACTCAAATACAGTGGTATTCTCAAAGCCGAGCGTAAGCTAATGCTAAAACTTGCCCATAGCAGCAAGTGAAATTAACTAGGCATTAAGGAGCTGTAGCAGCTTTATTTGTGACCAATGTGGGCTTTATTGACAATTAAGAATACTTTTCCGGGAAAGTCTGGCATTTTTGGGTAGGATGGTGCCCATCTTACTCAGGAAGGTGTTACTTTCACTTCTTGTAGCACAGTTCATAGACTTTTTTTTTTTTAACAAAAAGCCTAATTAATCAGTGAGCATTCACAGCCAAGGCCAGGCAGCGGATCAGAAGGCTTAACTGACCATCTGTTAGCTGCCTTCAGTCATTACTCAGGATTTTTAAAGTACTGAGGCTGTGTCTATTATAGAATTAGATAAATACAACTAAATATAATCAGCTCACACCAAATGCACTACTACAGGGGTGGGCAATTATATTTTCCAAAGGGCCACATGAGAAACTTGAGGTGTGTTCGTGGGCCGAACCAACAATAACGTTGAACGTAACTTATGTTCAATATGAATTTTTTCCTCTTGTAAAGAGTGTTAAATATCATCATGTTCATTAGGCTACCCACTATCCTTAAGAATAAGGATATTCTATTTAAGGAAAAGAAACAACAAAAAATGGCTGTATTTTTCCTTCATTTTTAACACTGAGCATACTCCAACAATGTCAGCGTTGCTGTGTGGTTATACTTTCTTCTCGTGCGGCAAAGAAGCCGAAGCAGTTCAGCGGGCCGGATTAAAAGGACCAAGGGGCCGGATGTGGCCCCCGGGCCGTAGTTTGCCCACCCCTGCACTACTAGTATCACTGGTCTGCTGTCATGACTGCTAAATGTTAGACCTCTTACGAGGTTCTTAAATGAATTGATTACTGATCAGGGACTACATCCCTGTACCCTGTATATCGCATCGTTATGTTATCGCAAGACCCCCCGCAATCATGGCAAAACCTGACAATTGGATGCACCCTTTACAGTACCGTAGTGAATATTCACTACGCACATCACTTTATATTCTTAGTAGAGAACAGTATTTGACTGAATTCACACAAAATTCTGATTTCATTTGCAATAATAAACAAATGTAAAAGTACTATACTATACTTAAGCGGATTTTTATTACTTAACATGAATAATACAATATGTGTTTTAAAAATGTTGCTGCATTCTATCATCTTGTGGAGTCCGTGATATGGGGAAATGGTAGCTCAGTAGTTAAGGCATTGGCCTCTGACACGGAAGATCTCAGGTTCAAATCTAACCAGCACCAAGCTGCCACTTATGGGCCCTTGAGCAAGGCCCTTAACACTCAGTTGTAAGTCGCTCTGGATAAATGCCAAATGCTGTAAATGTAATGCAATGGTGATAAATCCGGGATAGTGTGTTAAACATAACTGAATTTGTTCACACAAGGGGTTGGAGATCCATCTCTATTCTCATAAATAATATGACCTAAAACACAGAGACCTTCATGCATTATAGACAGCAAGATTCAGTATACAATTAGTCCACCTCTTTTTATACCAGTCTTGCATGAATTTTAAATGTACAAAACCTAGATCAGTGTCACGTTCTGTGATAGTTCTATGTCTGTGTACCACCGGGAAGATCTAGCTCAGCTAATTCATATCAGTGTCAATGATGACACTTTTTCTTCATGTCTGACAAGTGTGGAACATACTAGGACAAATCGGCGTGCATCTCTGAGTTTATAAGATGTTTATTTTTTTATTGTCTTTAATTATCTCTCTAGATAATCTAATAAGACACAGTGAGTAAAAAGATTTCACCAAGGCCCTTCACTATTGGTATCAAAACATCAAGTAATCCTAAAGTCTCCTAAGAACCTTGTGTGAATAGCAAAGACAATGGCAAGCATGATTTAACATATAGTAAACTTGTATGTTTTGTGTAATACAAGGCATTAAATAGATGTTTCTAACTGGTCCCACATTTTTTTGCCTGAACTAAGGACAGAAAAGGACTCAAACAGGATCAGCTGGTGAAAGAGTTAGCTGTACACATCTCATCTCCTCGAACAGCGGTTAAAACATAAACTTCACTGACAAACACCAATGAATTAAGGCTGAAAATCTCCGTTACACCTCTGTTTTCCAAACAGCTAAACAAAAAAAATCGATAGCACTTGTGAATGACATAGATTGACATATAGCACTTCTATAGCATTTCTGAATGACAGACATAGAATCTGTTAAGCTTTCAATATTAAATTAATAATTCAGTATTTTATTGAATGGGATGTATTATAGTGCCCAGAGTAACAAAATAGTAGCTAAACCTCAGCATGTTGCCTTCCATGCTATATTCTGAGCTTGTTCAGAGTGGTGAATATAGGATGTCATTTCTTCTTCTTTAATTATTTATAACATTATTCATTAACAAATGTTTAATTAGAATTAATTGAAAAGATTACAGAAGTGGGTCTAAAAGTGGGTCTAAAAACTAGACAGAACAAGAAAATGACTAAATAGTAAAGCACCACTCTTCTTCCCTTCATGTTTCAGACAGGTTTCTGTGAAGCTGGTGATAAGCCTTATTATAATGGCTTTAGTTATAGGAGGTTGTATTCAGTAGAAAGCGAAATTAGCTAGACATTATGGGACTCAAGCTGCTTTAGTTTTGATTTGGGTGTGCTCAAACGAAAGCTGGTCTAGACTAGTTATGTAGGCTGGTCTGACTTTTTCAGTCTGGTATAGTATCTACCTTAGGAAGGTGCTGCTCTCATTTCTTATTTAAGTTATAGTCTTAGAATTGTGAATTCAGCCTGTGTGTGTGTGTGTGTGTGTGTGTGTGTGTGTGTGTGTGTGAAAGAGCACATACAATACTTTTGACCAGTGAGATTGTGATATATCCACACAGGACATGTGGGCTGTGGATGTTTTTATGTGGATAGCCGAAGTGCTGATCTTGCTATACTCTTGTGTTGTCACGATACTTAAATTTCTAAGTTCTAAACGATACCTTGAAAAATATCGATATATACCATGGAGAAAATAACTGCCATAATATTAAGGGGTTATTGTGTGACATTTTAAAGACAACTAGAACAATAGAACAACACTCATATCGGCAACAATACTAGGCCATCTTAGACAAAGATTCACTAATAAAAAAACCCTCTCAACAGAGTTTAAGGACATAGCATCTTAAGGTTGTAACCTCGCAAATCAGTGTTAATTTATTCATACAGGCTTAAAGCACTTCTTGTACGTCGCTCTGGATAAGGGCTTCTGCTACATGCTGTAAATGAAAATCTTTACATACATCCGGGTGTCTGCCTTTCAGGTGCTTTGCTAAGTTAGTGGTGTTAGCGCCTTTTGTTTGCACTGTGTCTTACGTATTGTCTTGCTAATGTTCTTCACCTTTCCATGTTTGCTTCATAGGCAAAATATTTCCAGTCAGTGCTCCTGCAGTGTCGTTTATTAACCACAGCTGGCCTCGGGGGCGCCACACTCACCCTCTCTGTATTCACTTCAATTACTCTATTTAACCAGAGTGAATGAGACTAGACCGGCACTGCAGTCATGTTTGGTGTTTATCAGTGCCACTTTGGAGAGAAGTGAAAGTGACAGCTCGGCTAAAAAAATACAAATAAATTAAAAGAAACTAAAAAAAGGAAAATAAAATAATAAATAATAAATATATAAAATAAATAATAAAAATAATAAAAGACAGCCCAGCTTTAAAAAAATGGCGACATCTCAGCTAGTATAGGTATTTTTGACAGCACTACTATAAACAGAATCAACCGTTTATAGTGCTGTCAAAAATACCGATACTAGACGTGACGTCAAAAAATGATGTCATCAATGTTTTACGTCATTTTATTCACAAAAATGCCCGAAAGGGTTGGGAAGGAAAACAAGAGGGTCCTGCACACTGCATTGATTGGGATGAGTTAAATGTCAGATCCTTTTTTAAAATATGGCTTAGACAAAATATATGTCCTGTGCCCCATGGCAATGAGAACAAATGAGAACATCTACTGTATATGTTTTACTCACAGAGTTGTCTGCATCACACTATGTCACAGTATCTATGACTAGGCCACATTTAACTAATTTTTAGGGCCCAATCACTGCAGTGTGCAGGACCCTCTTGTTTTCCTTCCTAACCTTTTAGGGTACTTTTCTTAACAACCAACTCCAGTCCCAAATAATTTAATGGTGAATAAACATACATGGATACCTAAACATTTAACTTTTTGAAATACAAATTAATATCATACTCAAAACATTTAACATGCCTAGCATTGTATGCCTCTGGTTATTCTCAGGATTTCTTCCTTATGTAATCTGGTTAGTCTGTCCCTTGCCAACATTGCCTCTGGCTAGCTCAATAGGGACAGATTTCTGTTTTGTGACAATGTCCTTTGTTAAAAGCTCAATATAAAAAAAAAGTAATTGAATTGAACTTGCAGGTCGTTTCTATTTGGCTTGGTTTGTTTTCTCAATGCACATAATTAAACAACCAATGAACAAAAAGAAAAAACATTTACTGAGGGACATGTAGGGCTGAAAAACACATGCACACTCATTCAGTCATTGATCAAAGAAAAGAAAGCAAACAGAGCTTTGTGGAGACAATGTAGAAATCTTAGAAATCAAACGAGCATGGGGGACATATAGCCATATTATTTGGATTTAACGATTACAGAAAGAACTAGTTTAAAATGCTTTGTGCATTAAACACACCATTTATGTTCTCGTTATGTTTTAATCCAAATTGTGCTGTGTTCAATTTACATAACATGTGGGCAGTCAGAATGTGGAGTGTAAAATGAGAATAGGAATAAAGACTGCTAATATTCGGTCAAATACATTCTGAGTTCTGAGGGGTCAGATTCCAAACTAGTCAAGGTTGACAACTCTGTGAGTAACACGTGTGCAGTAGATGTTCTTGTTTATTTTTTGGCATGCGGGCATAGTGCCTATGTTTTGACTAAGCCACATTGTAAATAAGGATCTGACATTTGACAAATTTTTAGGGCCCAATCACTGCGGTGTGCAGGAACCTCTTGTTTTCCTTCCCAACTCTTTCGGTCACTTTTCTTAACATACTCATACAAAACTCAATTTTCTGAACACAAACACAAACTGTATGGCCTCACACCGCCAGGGTCCGGGTTCGATTCCCGTCTCGGTCATGTGTGTGGAGTTTGCATGTTCTCCCCGTGCCTCAGGGGTTTTTTCTCCGGGTTCTCCGGTTTTCCCCGGTCCAAAAACATGCACGGTAGGTTGATTGGAAAATTGTCCCTAGTGTATGAATGTGTGTATGAATGTGTGTGTGTGTCCTACGATGGGTTGGCATTCCATTCAGGGTGTATCTTGCCTTAATGCCCATAGACACCTGAGATATGCACAGGCTCCCCGTGACCCGAGAGAAGTTCGGATATAGCGGTAGAAGATGAATGAATGAATGAAAAAGGGAACAACTAATTAGTTTCCAATGTTATGACCTGTTGTTTCTAGACTACAATATATAAGAAGATGCTGAGGCAAATATTGGCAAAGGGAGAGATTTAAAGTGAAAAAAGTGGATGTGGGTACACTTTATTGTCATACATCTGTTCTTGATGTCAATATATCATAATTTTTTCATGAACTGAGGTTAATTAACTTTTATTTCTTTAATCCCATACCTTAACTATAAGTGAAAACAAATCCTTGTAATTTAACATTTTCTGAATTTTCGGAAAAATAAGGACGTTTATCAATCAAACTGGCCATTACAAGATATTAGTATTTGTGAACAAAATGGGTTTTTGTCTGAATAACATTTTTTTTTGCATATCTATGAGTTGAATCATTTTTGCAGTCTCAGTTACAAATATAGACAAGGTGTTAGAACATCTGGTAGGAACTTTTTCACTGCGGTTGGAACAAATCTTTAAAAGCTAAATATAATATAATTATTTATTTGCGTAATTCTTACTTTTGAAATGTCTTTACGTTTATAATTCACTTTTAATAATATTGTTAAACCGATGCTAAAATAGTGATGTGATGTATATTCCAAGGACTATTTATGGATTAAAACTAGGGACTGTAATAATTCGCCATTGTTTATGGAAATACGAACAACTTGGATCATTTAATGCTCACCATTGAAAGGGATTTTATTATTCTCAATAAAAATCCTATTGATTCAGCCTGGCTACCCAATCATGCACAAAGAGATCACTATGTTGTTAACTACACAGTTCAACCCTGACCTTGGGAAGGAAAACAGGTCAATAAGAATGTACTGTGACTCACTACACATTTTGTTCCTCATCTACAAAACACTGTGAGATAATGACAGAATTTGTCCTCTCTATCAATAACAATAGCCCTCAGGAAAAAATAAATCTATGTAAACAAAGGGAGCATTGTATGTGTGAGTGTAAATTATCATTAGAGAGCAGAGTTCAGAGAGATTCAGACAACGTAGGGAGAGTGCAGTATATATGATCACAGTACACATTCTAAGTTAAAGTAATTACTTTATATGTAATGTGCATGTATTATTACATGCATGTATAATATATATATATATATATATATATATATATATATATATATATATATATATATTATATATATATATATATATATATATGTGTGTGTGTGTGTGTGTGTGTGTGTGTGTGTGTGTGTGTATGTGTGTGTGTGTTGATGAATCAGTTTATTTAAATGAAAAGTCAAACTTGCAAATTATAATGCATAAGAAATGCTTGTGTTACTATTAGCTACATTACATTGCAAGCGCTGTTTTAGAGAAGTGATTTCTTTTACAACATACATTTTTCAAAAACATCCTGCCCATTAAGAACCCTCTTTAAAGCCTCTTGCTCCCAAAAATTCAGTTGATGCAACACATCAAAAGAAAGTACATTTAATTCTCACTTATTTGCAAATTGAAACCATTTGCCCCCATATACCTCTCATTGTGTCTTTGCCGGCATCCAAAAATGTACTTCTTTTACACTTTTTTATTTTAAAAAAATTTGCTGGACATGCTGGTTCATTTTTGCTAAATCATATACTTAAAAAGATCTCTCTTTTCCATCTGTTTATTTCTTTTTTTTTTGTCGTCCACCTGCAAGAGACTGCGCTCACAATACACCCTTAGGCTCACAGTCTCTCTGTCTCTCTCTCTCTCTCTCTCTCTCTCTCACGTCTCGTCTCTTCTCTCTGGTTTTACGGCTTATCAGGACGCTGCAGCTGTGACTGGACTGTCCTCAGAGACCATTGGGGCACAAGGCAAGTTGGCAACGGATATCAGCTTTTCATTTCTCTAATTTCATTTTGTCATTTATTCCTCCATCCCTCCCTCCAGCAATCCATTCCGATTTCATTTTAAAGCACTCTTCCTGTAGGAGCAAATATATTATCTTTGTGAAAACTCTGAAGAATCAATTAAAAAAAATATATATATATATAAAAGTTTGAAACAAATTAGGCAAAAATGCAACCCAATTCAATACACCTTTCTTTTGTTTGCAATTATTACACTAAGCCAAAAAAAATGGACTGGTAAGCATGATCTGCATTACAAATGAAATGGTGTACTGAAATACCAAACAAATGATGATATGAAGGCAAAAAAGTTTTACAATCTCTTAGAAATGTACCATCACTAGTACATTTTTTAACAATAGGAATAGGAACACTATACTATGACTGGTTATAACCTTCCTTTGCTCTCAATAAAAAAAAAAAAAGCTGCTGGTTGCTTTTTGTAAGTTAATTCAACTTTCTCTAAATGCCTCACACAGAAACATGTAAACACATCACAAGCAGAACACAATACTTAACATTCATAGAATATTTCTTGATGCTTGCAAAGTGGCATATTGTCAACATGACGTTTTATAAAATCAAGATGAATTACAAAAAATAAAATAAAAAAAACTTATGAGACAAAATCTTGTAATTTTTTTTAAGTGCTGGCACAATAAAACTTGTATGTGCTGGAAGTGTTAACTATCATAATATCATAAAATGCTGCAGCCAAAAAAAAAAGAGATCTTAAAGTGTTAAAACAGTTGCAACAGATATTGTATTGTATTGTAACAAGCATGATAACAAACTGAAGAATAACATTAACTCTCGACCTTACATTAAATAACTACTTTACAACCTTTTGCATATGTTGTACAAATAAGTTATTGCCTTGCTTACTGCCTGCAGCTATTTGGACATTAAACTACTGGACTCTGAGCACTTGGGGGGTCAAGGCCCACAAATACTTTTTAAATGGTGTCAAAATTGCATTTAAGTTCTTGGGATAGTTCAGGAAAAAGCCAAAAAGGAAGCTGTAACGGAAGCACACACAGGGAAGAAAGGGGGAGAACTAAAGAGACACCGCTCAAAGGAGCAGCCAGATAGTTAGCATAGCTCTGCACGGGTAGGTACCGAAGGGAGAGAGTCACTCTGGAGATCACCAGCGTGGGAGAGCTGCCGGACTAGTGGCGGACGGGTTCGCTTCCAGAGTTCGGGGAAGCTCGGAAAACGCGAACTGATGGAAACGGAGCTTGGGACAAGAACTGCAAACACAAAACAAGGATTAGTCACAGGAATAATAATCGGTAGCTTGTCCACTTCGTAAGACACGAGACCGGACAGGGAAGAGAGAGAGAGCCTTAAATAGGGTGGAGCGGCGCTGTCAGTAACAGGCTCCAGGTGAAGCTCAGGAGACTGTGAGCACAGGGAAGATGTGTTGGGGTCAGACAGCGCCGTGACAGAAGCACAACTAGCTCCTCTAGAGCACCAGAAAGCTTTACATATTAGTTGGTAACTGGTATGGATGGTGGTAACATTAGTTTTGGCGATACTTAAGATCCCAATCTTCATCCCCTTTATTGACCTGCTCCTGGAGTTACAATTAGAAAAACAATCCAAAAGTCAATTTTGATTTAATTGATTGAATTCTACTGGACCACAGTGATTTCCTACATGTTCCTACACATCACAGCATTTGGAAAGTAAAGGTAATTTAGCCACCAATAAAACGTGAAATAAATATATGTCCTGATTAACTAATACTGTAGCAAATGTTTTGCTCACTTTTAGTTCATGATATTTAATACACTAACTAATGTTATCTAATACAAACAAATAATAAAAAAAAGTTAACAACTTAATAAAGTTGGCTTAACAATCTAAATATAAAGGGCCAGAATTACTAACAGCTTGTGCCAACTCACACTCTCTTGGCGCTACAGGATTTACTAAAGACATGCAGTGAAAAACTAGAGCTTAAGAGATGTGGACAGGGTTATTTTGCAGCTTCTTGCATTTAGAGCAAGTTTTCCTTTTTCATGATGTGAAATTAATTTGAGGAGAGAATTAAAATGAATCATGCAAGCTGACGTGCTAAGAGTTGCGCTCCTCAATTTACTGGTGTTTATTTATTTACTGTGGTTTTATTTACCACCCAAAAAAAGCATGCCTTAAATATAAATGGTATTGTGGGGTATAGAGGGGTGTGGCTCAGTGGAGAGGGGTGTGTCTCAGTGGTCTAACGTGCTGGGTTACTGATCAGAAGATCTGATCAGTCATCGCCAAGATGCCGCCCTTGGGTCCTTGAGCAAGGCCCGTAACCCTCTGTGCTCCAGGGACGTCGTATCATGGCTGACCCTACACTCTGACCCCAGCTACCATCAACAAGCAGGGATATGCGAAGAAAGAATTTCACTGTGCTGTAATGTATATGTGACAAATAAAGGCTATTATAACGCGTGCGAGATAACAGAAGGTTAAATGTCGCATTTACAGCATTTGCAACCGAGCAATTGAGGGTTAAAGGGCCTTGCTCAAGGGCCTACTAGTGGCAGCTTGTAGGATTTGAACCTGCGATTTTCCAGTCCAGAGGCCAATGCCTTAAGCACTGAGCTACCACCAGCCATGTTCCAACTTATAAATCCAAATATTAAGCTTCCTGAATGGAATTGTTTATATTCAGTGTACAAAATAGTAAAATAAAATGCAAATCAATAGTTTTATAAGTAAACTCAACATTGTGTTCGAAATGTTCTCAACTCAACTTTTAAGCTGAGTTGGAATTTGCAAGTTGGAATTTTTTTTTACAGAGTGGCAAGCAAACATTTCCTACACTAATTCATCACCTCAACCAGCCTGGACAGGTTGGGTTCATCGATTCATCCTTCTCTTGGCACATTCCATCTGACCCTACCATCTGTGTGGCTCAGCAGAAATGGATGCTACATTCATCAGTTAATATCCAGTTTTGGTGAGCCTGAGTCCACTGCCTTAACCATTCATGAACCTTTCTGTTCGATCCCACCTGACCAGTAAGTTTCGTCTGATGTGCACAACTAGACAGCAATGTCAATAACCATCTCTAGCATTCTTACCATCTAGTAATCAAACAGTTGGAATATGGGCTGTTTAAGTAGTTGTCTATAAATGTCACCAATCCCCAGAGTATGTTATATTTATAAATGAGCAGCTGCTTCAAAAATACATAATCAAATACAACCACAAAATTCTTGACTAGCGTTAAAGAGACGTGTGTTACTTTTAGGTATTTATTAACTATAATGATCGTATGTGTTATGTCAGTGTTGGAATTTTTACATGGTACCACGTGCCATAACACCATGTGATCTAACACAAATTTCATACAGCTCAGCTGAATACTGACCATAGATACCTGGACTCAGTGATACCATCCAGTATAATATTATTAATAATATAATGAGAAGAAGATGAAGAAAAAGAAGGAGAAAAAGAATATGTTTTTTTCGCTGACCTTCAGTATCTACAAGTTGCAACTGTATCAGCCTGACAGCATGTAGCATAGGGAAAATATGTGCATGAGCAGAATTTATGTGAGTCTTCATATATATTTTATGCAAAAGCATTACACAATTAGGATAAAAGATATATAGAAATTACTATTGCATTTTCAAATTGGGAAGTAATCACACAAACACAAATGTCCTAGCATTCGTAATGTTAAGATAAATAAACACCAAGCACTGAGCCTATGACGTCTATATGTATTTTTGTAATGTTGGCCAAAAACGTCTTTAATTTGTGCAAAAAAAGTTATTACAATTCACTGCTTAGAACATAATGTACATTTTTGTGTAATAAAAATCTTTTGCTAGGGTAATGTTCTATCTGTATCACAAATAGATTGCTGGCAAAGATAATAATGTACTTCATGAAAGGAGAAATGAGGTGATTCACTATTCATATATATGTATGTATATATACATGTATTTCGACAGAGAGAGAGAGAGAGAGCTATAAGGTCCTTGATTTTTTTTCCCCAAAGAATTATTTTTGCTAATGCCGTTGGAAAATTAAGCGTTATTAGCGTGTAATGTGACGTTCTCTGTGTGCAGGCACTGGTAAATGAGTATCGCTGACTATGTAGTTGATTTCATTAGCCTGTCGTTTTTAGCCTGCTTCCACTCTTATTTGTGACTGCTCTGATATATTCCCTGTTTAACCATTCCTGTCTACTTATCACATTCTAACACTGATACCCCTCAGAGACCCATGGCTGCACTAATGCAAATCCCTCATTCTCACTTGGACACTCACTTGTTATTTTTGTCTAATAGTGAACCTGATTACGATTCAAAGAGTGTTTCAGCAGAGAGAAAGACAGAAATATATGTAATTGCTGAGATTACAGGCCAGAATAGAATGGAAATGAAATGGGAACTCACATCTGCTGCTTCTAGTGTGCCTGCAGTGTTCTTGAGTATTTAATGGATTATGCTGCATTTGTTATTTTACTGGATCTGTAATTTTGCACTCCTCATTTGCATTTGCCACATCTGTAATTGTTTACTGGTAGAGAAAATGGCTAAGAACACACTAATGAACGCATTTAAAATATAGTGGTTAATCCTGACATATAAAATGACCTTACTAGCCAGGTGCACTAACATTCTCAGGGTTACCTCTGGTGCTTCCAGGTCGGCGACATTTTGCAGGCGGTAGCGCGGGAACGGTAGCCATCTTCCCGCTGTATAAATAGACGCCAAAAACACACATACCCTCATTTGTCTCAGTGTTCTTTGAGACCTTCCAGTCTTTTTTTGTTGTTTTTTTCGGTTTCTCGAACCTCTCGCTTTGTTTCTTGGTCTTCCATTTTGCATTACTTCACTTGCTCTGCACACTGGCTCTCGAACCCAGACATCTCAGACTACTCTTTCTTTCTCCCTGCCTCCGGGCTCGCACCCCATGTGCCGTGGACTAGCACTGCTAGCACTGTGAGTACCAGTTTTTTTCTCTTTTCTAGTATCTCTCTGCTGCCTGTCCTTTTGGCTTGATGCTTCTCCCCGATTTGGCGTCCTGCACATGGATCCTGTGTATGTTCCTGATCCCCCAATCAGCCCTGGCTGAGTACTCCTCCATTCACGATCAGGAGATAACTATTACTCTCCAGTAGCTCATACAAAACCCCCTGGTGACAAAACCCCCTGGTGACAAGGACAGCCAAACCTCCCACTCCCCAGTCCCCCCGGTTCACCACCCAACATTTGCAGAGGTTCTTTGGGTTCACCAAACCGTTTGGTTTGCCTTTTCTCCCCTATTTGGCATCTCCACTTTGCTCCTTCCCTCAGCCTAGTCCAACATTTACAGTTCCCCTTTGGGAATTCGAGCCTCATCAACAACACTACAGCAATGCCTTTGTGTGGCCACGCTCTAAACCATGTGTGTGATCTATGCACTGAGAAGGAGTGAGTAGTGTAGACGGTGATACCTTCTGTTTGCTAAGGAAAATCTCAGTGGCTTGTTATATTTATTATTTAAAGAAATAAATAGCAAGCACTCCTTCCGACCCTTGCGTTCCTCCATGTTCCCACTTTATTAGGTAGTATATGCACAGCCTGTGTGCCGCTTGCATCTGAGCTGAGCATAGTCAGTTGGCTGTCGAGAAAGCCGATTGCTCAGACATTTCTTTCTTGGAGACCACTTGTTGAGGAGGACACTCTCCCTCCTCACAGCTCAGTCCCACTTCTGCTAAGGCAAAGTGGCATTTGTGCTCATGGGGTTTGCAAATGGATCTGGCAGAGGCAATGGAGAAATTTTTGTCCATTTCTCCTACCTCACCTACATAATCCAGCACCTTTTACAGAGTTCAGAAGCCTGTCCTTTGGCAGATTCTTCCCTCAGTGCAACTGCCTGAATACCATGGAGGTGTTGCAGGCTTTCCAGGCTGGTCTTAACCAGCATGGTAGGCATGGTCAGTGATGCTTTGTCATGCCACCAATCTGTCTTGCAGGGTCACTAAAGAGACAGCAAGGGCAGTCGGTCAGTCCATGGAGATCCATGGCTGATCTCTTTGACAAGGACAGTGCATTCCTGCTGTACACCCCTGTGGAGCAAAGTGACAAAAAGACAATAGGCGGTACTCCAGCGTTAACGCCCTCTTCACTCCAAGAGCACATTTGACTTTGGCATCCTCTAGGGCAGGGGTGGGCAAACTACGGCCCGGGGGCCACATCCGGCCCCTTGGTCCTTCAATCCGGCCCGCTGAACTGCTTCGGCTTCTTTGCCGCATGAGAAGAATGTATAACCACACAGCAACGCTGACGTTGTTGGAGTATGCTCAGTGTTAAAAATGAAGGAAAAATACAGCCATTTTTTGTTGTTTCTTTTCCTTAAATAGAATATCCTTATTCTTAAGGATAGTGGGTAGCTTAATGAACATGATGATATTTAACACTCTTTACAAGAGGAAAAAATTCATATTGAACATAAGTTACGCTCAACGTTATTGTTGGTTCGGCCCACGAACACACCTCAGGTTTCTCATGTGGCCCTTTGGAAAATATAATTGCCCACCCCTGCTCTAGGGCAAGGTGGGTGGGATTTCATATGCATTCAGAGCATATAACACTGAAGCATTCTCAAAGCATTACCGACGCATCATCTTGGAATCTCAGGTAACCAGGGTACATATATAACTTGGAGACAGTCTATACTGCAGCTTTCTATTCCACCCTAGTCTGTAAAGTATATGCTTTCTGGAAAAAAAATGACATGGTCTATACTTGTTCTTTTCACGTTATTAGTGTGCCATAATAGCTTTTAGAATTTAAAGGTCTAAAATGCATTACCTACAAGCAATGACTAATATCATACAATTCCATGCTCCAATTGCTTCTTACAGCAGTGAACAGTGAAACAGTGTGTGTGTGTGTGTGTGTGTGTGTGTGTGTGTGTGTGTTTGTGTGTGTGTGTGTGTATATGTGTTTCAATACTCTGAATATGTTTCACAGTTTCATATGGCATCACACCACTTGTCATACACAGGATACAGTGCAAAGCAGCAGCATTACAGCACATCTATTATTTATCAGCTAAAAGGCTAATAGCTCAGTTGGAATTGCTGACACTGAAGAGTTTATTTCCAGCCTTTTGATTTCTCAATCCAACTTTAAGGCCTTAAAGAAGGTGCAGAGTTTCTCAATATTTGGTCAAACTCAATACGTAAAGCATAGCACCAGTTCACCAGCTTGGGAACAAGTTTGTTTCTTGATTGCTGGCCTTCCTCAGTCCTGTTGATGCTTACAACCCTGTATGATCCTAAACAAAGTGACTCAAGATGGCGCTGGCGCACACATTGCTCCCTCACTTAGCATCCTGTTAGCCAATGACCAGTCTCTGGAAAACAAACTCAATGACCTCACACCAAGGGTCATTTTCCAGAGGAACATTTGGGACTGCAACCTTCTCTGCTTCACCGAGACATCGCTGAACCCAGCCGTAACGGACATCTAACTGGCTAGGTTTTTCTCAGTTCACCACATGGACAGAACAGTGGATTCAAGTGGAGGTGGAGTGTGTCTAATGGTGAACAACTACTGGTGTGACAGCGTGTGCATTGTTCCTCTCTCACACTCCTGCACACTGAATCAGGAACTTCTGACATCAAATGTCGCTATTTTTATCTCCCTCTGGAATTCAGCTCACACATAGTGCATTTATATTCCACCTGAAATGAACATGGACACTGTTATATGGGACTTACATGAGGCTCTCACACCACCAGACATGGCACCGGGACTTTGGGCTCGTTGTATTGGGGGATTTTAACAGTGCCAACCTCAAACGTGCACTGCCGAAATTCCACAAACATCACCTAACCCCAATAGGAGCAAAAGGACACTGGACCACTGCTACACACCATTTAAGAAACGTTACAAGGCACAAACATGTCCACCATTTGGTAAATCAGACCATGCTGCCATATTCATTATGCGTGCATACAGACAAAGGAAGCCCTGGTGCAGATGGAGGGAGCACACTGGATGGATTTGGATAACAATGCAGGATGATTTGGAGACGGTTCAGGTGCAGGTCTGATTACATCAGCATGCTTGCGTAAGGCCTTACGCATTAGAGCAAGACAACTGCATGTTGCATTTATTACAATAGCATGACTTGTGTGGTTGTTAAAGTGACCTTTCACCATTTGAAGGCATTTCGCACATCAGGAAAAAACACAACAAAAGACACCTGTTTTGACACCTGCTGATAGAGTCCTTTATTAGACACATATGGGAAAACATTCCCATTGTAATTGGGGTTATACATCACTTCCCTCTTATTTTAATATTTAATTTCCATAGACAATGTCAATTTCCACAGCTAAAAAGAGACCAGGTAGGACTGTGACACGTGGATGCTTTGTGGGTGTTTTCCTGTTGGGTCTATATGAGCTGTTTTCTTTTTCACATTGTGTTCTCTTTAAGTACAGAGCCAGTATAGGTAATCCTGTTACACTCTTGTTCCATGAAGGTAATTCTGCTGTCTTGCTGCAACTGAGGCATCACTTCCACATCACTTTCATTTAAAATCCACTCTGTGGCCTCAAGTAATCGAGCACCTTTAAGGCCAGTCCATACAGTGAATTATCTCTCAGTGCTCACATGCCAATATACTGTACTTCTAGCTAAATCAATAGCTCTAAGTACATTTTCAATGAAGAAATGTTCTGTTTCATTTTAATAATGTTCAAACAGAAGTTACATCTTATACTGCATACAGGACCTTTATGATAATAATAATTTAAATATGGCGACTACTAATTAACTTTCTTTGCAGTGTATTTTAGCCGCATTTGTAAAGGAAATTCCAACTGATATAAACTATAATATAGTCCAAAAGCAAAGTGTATCATACATTCCAAATGAATAATAAGTAAAAGACAGGAAAAAGGGACATTTTAAAAATAAATCTGTAATCAGAATAATGTAAATTAATATATCCTTCACGTTTAGTGAGGTCATACACATACCGGGCTTGAAGTTTAAAATCCAGTAGCATCATGAAGGTGGTGGAAGCTCAGTGTTTAAGGCATTCGGCTATGGTCTGGAAGGTCGCTGGTTCAAATCCCAGCACCAACAAGCTGCCACTTCTTGGACCATGAGTAAGGCCCTCACTTAACCCACAACTGCTCGGTTGTAATTTGCTCTGGATAATGGTGCCTGAAAAACGCTGTAAAAGTAAATCTATAGTAAATACACAGGATTTAATTTCCTGTTCAATCAGCACATGGACCCAGACCCTATTCATGTGCTGTAAAAAAGAGTGTATTGCTGGAAAGTGGAGCAAATTTTATAAGTAATGCATAATAGAGGATTCATTTGCCTAAGGAAATGAAAGACACCAGTTAAATGTGTCCTTTTTTAATGTAGCCTGAGCCAAAGGTCCCTTTTGGATAGTCAGACCATCTGGGCTGGGTGTAGTTGTGAATATTGTCTACAGTTGGCCTGTGATTTCAATCTGTGGATATCCCTCGGTAGAAGGATGTTCACTGACTCCCAGGTGTACTTGCATTGGCACATCTAATTATCTACTCCTGGCACATACTAGCTTCTCAACAAGGATGTGCCTGGACAGCATGTAACAGAAAGGGAATCTGTGCTGTGGATGGGTATATTAGAGTATTTTGAGCCTGCCGTAGCCTGATCAGGACAGGAACTACTGTAACTGTTGTGAGTTTGTACAATAGGAGTTAAGTCTTGTAGGGGTATGAATGATGAACAGATAACAGAAGAAAGATTTAATTTGCATCTGTTTATCAAGAAATGGTCATGCCACCCTTACTGATACTCTGTCCTCCAGAGAACCATACAGACAGAACACCATGTTAAACAAGATGTTTGCTTTTCCTCTTGTGATTGCATTTCATCATACTTTAATGTGCCTATGATTAATATATGTTTGGCCTGAACTCGTAAATTAGTTATGAAATCTACTGTTATGTGGAGTTTTGTTTGGTATAGTAGATGGATGGGCACTAACTCCCAGGTAAGCTTTGTATGGCAGAATGAGAGCAGCTGGGACATGACTTGGAGGTGTAGACAGGGCACAGATGGGAAAGGACAACACAATTTGTCACATCTTCCTTGAGGGTTCAACCTATCGTGGTAAAGACCTACTGCATGACGTGGTTTTAAATGTTAATTCTGGTACTCCGTTTGTGCTACCACTCCCCAAGAAAATGTTCCTATGGGCCCCAGCTGGTGAAAGTAAAGACCACTGGAAGCTGCACCTAAAGAACTTGCATCCATGGTAAAAGTTCAGGAGCGTCTATAAATCTTTGAGTGTGTGAAATTTTGGACTCCTGGTGACTGTCGAAACTTTTCAACCCAGAAAAATTGTAAGTTTGCAATTTTCTCGACACCTGGGTACCTGAGATACGGACAGCATGTTGTTTGCCTGATGAGAAATAAATCAAAATATCCTTCATATTGCCCCCTGTGTACAATGTTCCTAAGGACATCATTAACAAAAGCTAGAGGGGGTTTTGCCAAGGAAGATAAGACATTACCTGATATTTGTGATGCATGTCTGTTTTGATAAATGTGGGGTTTTTCTGTCTGCTTTTTAAAAAAATGCAAATGAAAACAATTTCCAAGAAAATAAAGTAACCAAACCAACATTATGTCTGTGCTTGCTTTATGTTTGTGCATTTATTCATTAAAAATACAGCAGAGATTGATGTACCCGGAATAATTTGGGGTATTGGTCAGTCATTCTCCTTTCTTATTGTATGATTCACCATGGTGCCCAGGATCTCTTGTCTGCTACTGTAGGGCCCTAGGGTAGAGCCCATAACCCATAATCTGTTCCAGCATTGGCATAACATTACTGACCTGTGACATCATCTTTAAGAATAAATAAATAATTAAAGCTCACTCTGCTGTGAAAGGTCAAATCTTGGTCACTTTCCTTGTGGGTAAAGCAACGCACACGGATATCAATGCATGCTGTTAATTCCTCTTTATTCCACAAAATGGCATGGTAATGTTCTGACATCCACAAGAGGCCAAACAGCATGGGTGTTTCAGGAGATTAACCAAGAATAGGTCTATTTTGTAGGACACCAGTGAAAAGGATAAAAGTGAAAGCAGTCTTTTGTACTGTTCTCTGCCTTTTTCATGCCTTTTCTCTCTCCAAATGATCAATGTCAGCTACCACAAATTCTTGACATCAGGTCACATTGGTACAGGAGACACGAAATCTCATTATTTCTCATTCTTTTACATGTTCTTTATGACTGGAGATTTCCATCAATATATTTTGCGAGCATATCATGAACTGGGTCACATAAGCCTTCATGTTCTCATGTAAAAGAAAGAATCAATATATATATATATAGAATAATAAAAAAAAAAAATATATATATATATATATATATATATATATATATATATACACGTGTGTGTGTGTGTGTGTGTGTGTTTGATATGATACAATCTGTTACTGTTCATTCTTAACATGAAGTATGACTTTTAAGTTGCTTACTAAATCAATAAAATTGCTGTTTTGCTATTTTTATTATCAGTTCGATATTTTTCTGGAACCTGTTCCAATATATGTCTGAAATACCATGTAACAACAAATCCATTAATTGTATGTACAGTATAATAGACCTTAGATTCACAAATGTATATCTTCATTTATCTCCCACTGGTATGTACAAGGACAAAAGATAGAGCTGTTATTTTTGGTGTCTGACAGCTTGGGCATGTTTCCTTCCTATTGCTGTGGGTTGAGGCTGGAGGTCATAGCTATAGAGGATGGGGAGGGGAGGCATCTGCCTTTCACTGTCAGAGATAAGACAGAGACTGATATGGCCAAATGGCAGGGAGAAAGAATATGGGGAATTATCTGGTATTCCCAGGACTTTAGATTTACTCTGAATGCCAACCAAGAGCAAACAATGCATCAAGACATCAATCTAGTCATGGCAGCTGAAACGATTCATAGCCTTTCAACCTTTTAGCATTTTAGGTTTTGCCAGAAGGGTACAGCTGGGATTTTCCTGTGACGTTTTAAGCAAGACACCCAATTCAGGTTCTTGAAAGAATTCAACGTAAAATGATGTAATATGATGTTTCTCACAGATCTGTACTTTGAATGTGTTTATAGGAAGCAGGGAGGGGTGTTTTTTTTAATCCATACTTTGATGAGCCAAATACAGATTACCAATAGCAAATAGACCGAGACCTGATTACTGGAGATATTACTTCATTTTTAACTATCAACTATTTACAGCCAGGGGCACGGTGGCTTAGTGGTTAGCACGTTCGCCTCACACCACCAGGGTCCAGCTTCGATTCCTGTCTCAGGCATGTGTGTGTGTGGAGTGTGCATGTTCTCCCCGTGCCTCAGGGGTTTTTCTCCGGGTTCTCCAGTTTCCCCCGGTCCAAAAAAATGCACGGTAGGTTGATTGGCACCTTGGAAAAATTGTCCCTAGTGTATGAATGTGTGTGTGTGCGTGTGTGTGTGTGTGTGTGTGTGTGTGTGTGTGTGTATCCTGCGATGGGTTGCCATTCCATCCAGGGTGTATCCTGCCTTAATGCCCATAGACGCCTGAGATAGGCACAGACTCCCCGTGACCCGAGGAATCGGATAAAGCGGTAGAAGATGAATGAATGAATGAAGATGAATGAATGAATGAATGAACTATTTCCTGCATCTGTCATAACCCCTATCTCAGTGATTGACTTCTGGAACTGGCATAACAAAAGTTTATTTGCATTTCTTCACAGTGTTAACTGTAATTATAATTTCAACTTACATTTACGCAAACATAAACAGGGTTAATATTTCCATCTTCAGTAGCTTTTATTAAGTTAGCTATTTTTTTTTCTTGCACAGATATTTGTGTTATATCACACAGTTCTTGCTTCATTACTAATGAGTTGCCAGAACGCTACAGTTACTACAAACATCTACGCCTTTCTTTCTCTGTAGAAAAACTTCACACAGATATCAGAATCTCCAACGTTCTCAATCTATGGATTACTGATACACATGGACTTAAACTGCATGATGACTGTAATTATGAATATCCTCAGCCCTTTAAATGCCCAGTTAATACCAAACGTAATCTGTTGATATATTACTATACTGGATTTGGTCCCTGGTCTGGGTTTCAGATTTCATATTTTTGTTATATATGCACCACTTTGCCTGTTTCTTGTTTCTGAACATATTGTCTACCTGCAAAAAAAAGCAGGTGCTCCAACCTGATGCAAATATTATGAATGCTAATTGTGATGATCAGAATGTCACTTGGCATTGACTTTCACTTGGTTAAGTAACATGTGAACATGAACTTTCTGATGATATGCACTGGTAAGTCATGTTTGTTTACAATTTTCCAATGTATTTGACCTAATTTGCACACCCCTTTGCACTATGACATGCAAATGCATGTAAAGGATAGCATGCAAATAGCATGCAAATGAATGTAAAACAAATTGTGGCATATTGACTGTACCAAATTTCCACAGCAATGCAGATATCTTCCCCTCTCTCTCTCTCTCTCTCTCTCTCTCTCTCTCTCTCTCTTGCTGTGTGTGTCTCTCTCGCTCTCTCTTTCCCCCCCTGTTGATTCTGAGCTTCATTCATCGCCACCATGTTATTTTCACAGATGGGAACAAGGGGTAAAATGTTATATTTTTACTTCATACTAAAATAAATAAATAACTTGGAAGGTCATTTTGTTCACTTTGACAGGTTCCCAAGCATCACCGAAATGTAGGAGAAACTTTGCAACATGTCTGCTTTTAGAAGGCATACATCATGGTCAGATTTAAATGCCAGAAGAATAGACATTCTCTGACATTTTCTTACCCAACAGAAGAAGAGTGCAGACCTAAGAAGCCTATGACATTTACTTTTGACTGCAAATCCTAAACATGCAACCTCGGCAACTTACAAAACACACGTTCATTGTTACCAAAGGTTAAATTCACTTTTAATTGGAATTGAAAGTTCTGTTTTTGTGTCACACAAATGTATGACATATTTATTCCCTTATTGTATTGATCTATACTCTTCTTCACTAGGGTTTGTATATTTGTATATCATTGTTTCTTACGTGTCATTGTGTTCTTGGAGTTTGCCAAGCAAGACATTTGAATGTGTCTATCATTCGACCTCTGCAAATCTCACTTATCTTTCTCTCTCTATTTCTTTGTCAAAATCAGCCTTCAGTTTCCTTTTGTTATATCAAGGAGTAATCTATTTTTTAAGCAACATTTACAAAACAAGTAAAAAAATGGTAAATTTGAAGCCAGGTATTATTAATAAAATGCAGCCACTGCATTTTCATGTTCCAGGTCATATTCTACATTTATCGCCCACATCTGTTTCCTAAGCCATTATTTAAATTAGCATCACTATTTACTTCTGGTTTCCTCATTGTTTTGTTTTTCTCCTTTCATGGTTTCATTGCTTTGTCTTCAATGTCAGGTTATGCTTTTCATGTCTGTATTCCATATAAATGAGTGTTCTGTATCTTGGTCTTTATTTTATTTAAAATACTTTATTTACTTTTTTATACTTTATTCCCTTCATTATTAATTAAACATTATACTACTCTAATAGGTGTTGATTACAAATGCAAAGCCATAAAATTCAGTTCAAATTAAAGCCTTTAATGCTTAGAGAGAAATAGAAAAACCAAGAGTTACATTATATGCCTATAGGCGCATAAGCACACTGAACTGTTATGTTCACGATTGCACAAATAAAAAAATTAAGTCTATAAATTCCATTTTAAAAAATGGGTAGAAAAGCGTCTTCTCACCCAAAAAAAGACTATTTTATTGTTTCAGTCATAGAGTCATGTTTGACAAAAAAGAAAACATTATATCACCACAAGCAAGCATGGTGATAGAGGGATTATCATTTTGGCTTGTTATTGTAGCCAATGGACCTTTAAAAGGCGGAGTCATTTTTAGCAAAATTTTGATTTTGTTTAAGACAACAATGAATTTCACTTTATGCCAGAAAGTTTGTGGGACACATTTTCCTGAAGTCACCTGAAGTTATCTACTGGCTTGCAGAAGTTGTTTGAACCATTCAATTATATTAAGCATAAAATAAATAAAGGACAGTGGACTTTCCTTTTTTCTGTTTCCATTCGATGTGTATATGGCTGATTTGGCATCTCATGTCAACTCACATAAATGAAAATTAATTCACCCTGGACAGCTTATCTAGCCAACATGACAATCAAACAATTGTTTCCTGTTCTGCCGATAATTCCAGAAAATAAACCAGCATAATAGGCTCCATTAATTGATTCGATTAAAAAAAAAAAAACATGGAATATATACAATATCTTTTGCCATTAAATATACTGTTGATTCGAAACACACAGACAAAAAAAAACTTAACATCACAGACCTCCTACTCTCAGTCATTTATTAGGAACCCTTGTGTAAATGATCATTTGGGTGAGCTCCTTTGTCTTCATGATGCAGTTTGCTCACAATTGTTCTCTAGCAAACCTCTGAGGCCTTCACTGGTAATTACTTATCAAGTGACTTCTGAAGGCAGCGGATTGCACTGGATTTTATTTAGGGGCATCAAATTAAAGTTGGCTGAATGTATGCATGCCAAACTTCAGATGTTTATTTGTAAAAAAAATAAATAAATAAAAACCTTTAACACCATGTTGTTACGGCTCGGTACGGACGGACGAGCAGACTGAGGTTGTAAAAACAGAGTCTTTAATTAAATAGCCAAGGATAAGAAACAGGAACTGAAAAATGCACACAGAGGCTGATTGGGAGCGGATGAAATCGGCGGAGAGAAGGAGATCACAGGATCGGACGGGACCGGGACCAGACGGAAACGGAACAGACTGGAATGAGGAAAAACAGACAGGTTAGGAGCAAACACAAAAGTTCATTAAAACGGGAAGGTCCTTGTCTTGGCGTGGAGCGGGACGCTATGAAAAGCAGTCATGCTAACGCAAACGACAACGGTGGAGGGAGAACAGGGAATAAGTAGTGAGTGAGAGAGGGAGTGGAATGAGGTGCAGCTGACTAATCAGGGCTTGAAATTAATCAGGGAGCAATACGGGAGTGAGAGAGAGGGTAACAGGACAGGGAGGAACGAGGGGCCGTGACACATGTATGATTTTAAGTTTGCGGTTATAAAGTGACAAAATGTGAATATATTCAAAGGATGTGAATACGTTTGCAATGCACTGCATGCTGCACTATGTATGTTCACATAGTTTAATTAAATGGTCATAGCATTGCAAGACTAACTTGACTCAACTGGAGTCAAGATCAAGTTTTTAAACAGACCTGGACCTCTGGGATTTTCCAAATTTCTCATCATGGCAAATGCAGATCATTCTTACAAGTATGTGTTGTACTGTGAAGCTTATTCGTGCTTTGGTATGATATTATAAGTCCCTGTGAAACACCTGATGATTGAAAATTGGCTCATGACTAAAAAGTGCTCTTTTATCGCAAAGTTCAAATTGAAAAGATATCAGTTATTGTGGGAACCACTGTGGCCAATGATATTTCAGGCATGGTGGGTGTGATTCTCAAGTGAATCATACTTTCTCAGTGTGCTGAACACAGGCTATTTCAGAGTTTACTTTTTTGTTTGTTGTTTTTCTTTTTCAAAACAAAGAAATGAAAAGATATGGATGCTGCTGAAGAAAAAAAGCATTATGCAAATGTCTATTTCACAAGCATGGGAAAAATTTACCAACTCAGGAGATTTTAAGGGTCAGATCCTATGTGTGTTTTTCTATGCATAAAATCTCTATTCCATTATTATTTTTGCTTTGCTGTTTAATAGAGTATGTAGATCCTGTCTTAATGTACTATGTATTGTCCTGCTATAATAAAACTCATTGTAAGATGAAATGAGTTACATTATTTTGAGATTATTAATTGGATGATGACTTAAAAACACTAAAATATTATTATACGTATATATTTGTAACATTTAAGGTAATAAATGTGCAATTTGACAAATGAACTGATGTATATTTGGGTGACTAGCACAAAGTTTAACTGTAGTTTATGATTGGTATAGCTTGGATTTAAAATGTGTTGTGTGCGCGCTGATACCAGCCGATAACCATCAACAAGACCCCAGTGGAGCGAGTGGACCATTTACACGTGCAGCATTAAGAGCGTCCTGAGAGTAAACATCACTTCCTGGTTTGGGAACAGCACTATGCAGGACAGGCGAGCCCTTCAGTGGGCGGCGTGGTCAGCTGACATTCGCACCGAGCTCCCTGTCCTGCAGGACATCTGTAGCAAGGGGTGCTGGACCAGGGCCAGGAAGATTGTGAAAGACCTCAGCCATCCCCAAAATGCTCTCTTTTCTCATTTGCTTTCAGCTAAGCGATTTTGTTCCTTGAAAGCAAACACAGAGAGAATGAGAAGGAATTTTGTGCACTTCCGGGTCAGCTCCCATCTTGCTGCGCTTCCCGGCACACTGCCACCCTGCCTGATCTGTTCCCTGTTTCCTGTTCTGGATCTCTGTCCTGCCCTGGATTTATGGTTTGGACTTTGTTTTGGGTTTCTCTTTGTATTTCTACTTGCCATTTATTGCCCTGTTTGCCTTGCCTTGATTCTGGACTGTTCATTTGGATTTGTTTTTGTTTTTTTGTCTCTACCTGCATATCCCTGTTCGCCTGTGATCTGATACTGGACTGTTTTTGGAATTTTGCCTGTGCCCTTTTGCTTAGTTTGCCTTGTTTTTGACACTTGTTTATTATGTTTGCATCCTGCATATGGGTCCACTATTCATCCCGCTCCGTGACAGGCATATGTTATAATAAACACTGTTTATTATTCTATAGATAAATTCCATTTATAAATTGTATGGGTCTATGGGTCATTAACTTGTCTGCAAGCGTAGAACTATTTTCTGTGGTTGATCTTTTGTATTCATGTGGCATGAGTCTGGAGTAGAAACAACTGAATACAGACAGATGAGGCAAAAATTTTGAGAATTGCACAACGAAATTGCCAGCATGAAGTATGAACGAGCTATCCATCAAAGCAACAGGACAGCTATTATATAGCCATCTGAAAATGAAAAATCTGATAAACCTGGCAAAATTCTTTGTGACTGCCTGACATTGTATTTAAAGTGACTTTTTCAAAAGCCTGGTTGTGAAGCTCGGTTTGGTTGTAGTATTGTGTCTCAGATTTACTTATTAGGTAGAACATTTTAAGGTTTTGTCCAGAAACTGAAAGTCTTAATCTTGAAAACAGCAATAACAGATTTGTAGACAGGAATCGGGAAGAGTGGAATTGGCCATGCTCTCTGAATTGGATGGACGGTCTGTTTTCATCTTTGTTGATTATCACAGCCATAAATGACATCTGAACAAGGCAAATCACTCCAAACTCAACAGTAACATATACAATAAGATTGACATCTATTTTTAGGCATTACTTTAAAAACGTAGCATTTATTATTGACATTTATGTAATTTTACTACTAATTAATGACAGTAATGTGCTTCATTAATTATGAAGAATTGATGATAGTAACTTTACACTAGTATGTTTCTGTATTAATTTTAAACATACATAATACTGTGGATCATTGCTTATTCATTAATTGGGATATCATTTTAGTTGACAGATTTCTTTATTTCCTCAGGAATGTTTCAATCCTTTAGATAACAAAGATTAATTCCATAAAAAGTGTAACTTAATGATTAGCCATTATTAAATTATTAAATAACTGTGACTTTGTAAATACTATGAACCTTTATTCTTCTGAATCTCCTAGTTAATGCATTAATTCATTCATTCATTTATCTTCTACACTAGACACAATTTTCCAAGGTGCCAATCAACCTACTGTGCATGTTTTTGGACCGGGAGGAAACCGGAGAACCCGGAGAAAAAAACCCCATGAGGCACGGGGAGAACATGCAAACTCCACACACACATGGCCGAGAAGGGGAATCGAACCCGGATCCTGGAGGTGTGAGGTGAACGTGCTAACCACTAAGCCACCGTTCCCCTTCTTAATACATGAATAATAAACATAATTATTGTTACACTGTAAAGGTTTCACTATTGTCAAAGACATTCATGTCTTATACACGATTTCTGTTTAACATGACGTTATTTGAATTCTATTATTTCTTTCATTTTTATACAGTTATTTTCCTTCATGCTCCCATTGGACACTTAAGGATATTGACAGCTTCCTGAAAGCCTTCCGATTCATTTCCTCAGAGTATTTAACTTTCCGTTAGATGAACTCCTCCTACCACCTCCGTGTGCTTTTTTTGACCTGGACTTCAAGAACTCTTATCCACCACACAAGGGAAGAAATGATATTCCTGCTGATCTTCCTTACCTTTAGACAGCCATGTAGACTTGCACATTGCAACTTTTGTACACTTTTTTTCCCTTTGCTTTCTTTTCAACTTATTCCGTCAACTCTGCTTAATACGGAAATCAGACTCATACAATGAACAATGTTAACATGACTTTTTTCATCCGTTTCCTTTCTTTGATTTTACAAATAGAAGAAGTCTTCCAACTCATTACCTTTTTAAAAATCCGATGGAATAATAGCTTTATGAGGAATCTATAGGTTTGTGATGTAATGACCTTTGTACAGGAATAGGTTTCATCATTGCCTACAGTGAAATTATTACTTAAATGATTTGGAATTGACTAAGACATTATGTCAATTAATAAAACATATTATTATTAATAGTGTTAAAATCAATTTATTAAAAACAAATCACTTTGACTTGGATAGGGTAGCACAGCTAAAAACACACACATATAACCTCTTAACCCCTTTATTCCACATTATTTATTTTCTGTTTCAAACTAAGAAGTCTTCTAACTCATGTGTTGTTAGACAACTCCATGTAACACTGAGAGAATTTGAAACAGCCAATTAGAGAAAATTGCAACGCAATCTGTAATCTGCTCTAATATTGTCTTTTGTAGATTTTACAGTCTGTCCACACAATTTCCATTCCTACTACAGTGCTCCACATACTCTAATTACCCAAAGATGAAAAGCATATGAGAGTGTATATGCATGTTTACTAGATTGACCATTTTTGGGGGCTGGTCACAAGTGATGGAAAGAAAAACAGTAATCACCTAAAATTTCACCTCAAAATGTAATTTCAATGAAATGTTACAATGAAGTTGCCTAGCACAAGAACCCGCAGTGTTGAAACTCTGGACTAAGCACCTTACCAACACACAAATACATGCTTTTATTTTCAACTAGGATGATGTATAAGGTTATAAATATATGGTGGGTGGGTCTGTGGAGGGCCTGGTGGGGGGTGGACTTGAGGGCAAAAACATCCACTTCCCAGCTGGATTTTCTTTGCTTCATCAGTAGATTGCAACAAGCTAAAAGCCTCAACGTCTACAGAGGCTCTCCAATCAAGAAAAGCACAGATGAAGTGACGAGAATGGAGACTGCTCCCTCTCTGTATTTCAGACAGAAAGTCAACCTATAGGCATATATTCTATGAAAGTGTTTGTGAAACCTATTTGTGGTTAGGTCTGTAGGTCTGTTTATATATAGGTATATATCGGTATAGGTCTGTTTGTCCTGTGCTCGGCATTACCAGGCTTGCATTAAGGCGGTCTTGGGTAAGCTGGAGCCTCAACTTGACACCAATGATTAAATGCCGAATACATTCCAAGTGATTGAATGCTTTTCACAATTTAGGAATTCCATTGCAGTGGTCTTATGCGCTTTCAAATTAATAATGAAACTTTTCTCTGATAATGTCTGATGCATACTGGCTTCAAAGACAGATTCATAGACCAGTGTCCTCATAGCTTCATATTAAACTATTGCAATGCTGAAGTGTGTGTGAAGTGAATGTGAGGTGCATCTTGATGCAGTGGACACAGTGATTATTAGGCATTACTCCAAGCTATGAGAGCTATACAATAGGTATAGTATGTGAAGACAGATTGTCACTATTGGGGAACCCAATGCTGTATTCCTGCCTGAGCATGACTAAACATTTAGTACAAGATTCTACATTAATCATACTAGATGTTGTGCAAGTGAAGAAAAAACATGACTTATAATGATAATTTTATTTGTTTCCTGTAACGGTATAATGGTGTTTATATATTATATTTATTTTTTTTCTTTTTCTAGAAAATGTGCATAAACTATTTTTTTTCTTTTTGCTCATAGAACATCTTTTATATAGTTTATATATATATATATATATATTTTTTTCTGGGGGGTATATATATATATATATATATATAATATATATATATATATATATTGATATATATCTATGAAAATATATCTACAAATCTACATCACACAGAAGATCTGTGCTTACTTCTCCAATATGTATCTAGAAGAAATGCTGCTGTTTTGAAGGAAAAGAATGGTCACACAATGTATTGATTTGATTTACATTTCTCTTTTGTTTATTCACTGCATTTTGTTCATTGATTAAAGTAAACGATTAACATTCTCCTTTTTTTGAAAGCACTCTTTGTTTACAGCATTTTTTCACACCTGCCTAAAACTTTTGCACAGTACTTAGAAATCATCTCCTTTAATAGCTCGATTAAGAGTTACAGGTCTTCAGTTAATGCCTTACTGTAGGTTTCTGTGAATGACTGGCTGGATTAAAGTGTATGGACAGAAGGATGTCTCTATAAATTTTTGTAACTACTGTCCATTGTATTAGGCCCGTAGATTATAATAAATCTGTGAGATATATATATATATATATATATATATATATATAATATATATCTATATATATATATATATATATATATAGATATATATATATATATATATATATATATATACTATATATATATATCTATATCTATAGAATCATGAATATAATGAATCAATCATCATAACAACATTCAAGATTATAAGAAAGAAAAATAGGTCAGTTATTGGTACACGTTTACCTTTGAGCTTGCAGTTTTGTCTTTCAATTCCAACTGTTTGGCAAGAGTAATACATGATGTGATACTTTCAATGATTTTAGTTAATATTTTTTGAAAAAACTTCATGACCCTGTTTTTCTTCCTGGTTTACACAATAATGAATAAAACCCAAAAAATAATACATCACTTGGCATTAGTTTAATCTCTGAGAGCTATATAAATGTGCATCAAAGATTGTAATTTTGGTAAATATAATCAGTACATTGGCAACAAGTTGTTATGTATTTTCATGCAGGGTGTGTCAGTGAACAAACAATCATGTTTTGGCAAAAGCTATTCTCTTATTATGATGTGATGGCAGGTCAGATAGCTGGGAGATGATGAAGACAAGATTTCTAGCTTAATTCCTCAACCATGTTCATTCACACTAGGATCTCATTCTCCCACCGCTTCTTGCATTGAAACACTTTCAAATACTTCTATGCTAACCTGCGGATTTGAAACCACCATCCAATTTCACAAACTGCATATTCCTTATGTAATTTACATTTCTCTCCCCCCCCCCCCCCCCCCCCCCCCCCCCCCCCCCCCCCCCCCCCCCCCCCTACCCCCCCCCACCCCCCCCCCCACCCCCACACCCCACCCCCCCCCCCCCCCCCCCCCCTTCAAGCTTCACTGACCTGATCTCTACAGTGCTCAACAGGACTGATGTGAGCTGCTGATAAATGCCAAATTCTCAGCAGCTTCAGTCCTGATAAGCCTGAGAGTCAAGAGGACTTCAGTGTGATAGGGCCTCTCAGCAAGCTGAAAGAGATGGCTTATCTGATACACTGAGTGCTGATTGTGAGCTGCGTTAGAGTGGGACACATCCAGACTGATTCAGTTCTCTGTAGATATGACCCTTCTCCCGTAGCATAGCTACCTGCCTTATCACCAGCACACCCTATCATACGAAAAATATTTAGACAGTCTATTTGTAACACAGATTTAATTAAATTGTAATGCATCGTCTTGTCCAGAGTTTTTCAACCTTGAGGTTAAATTTCTGCATGTGGTTGTCTTAAATGCAAATGGGGTGGCAGGGAGAGTTCTATCTGTTTTTATTAGGACGTTCTTGCAAACAAATATATCTACATGTCCTTATTGAGCAACCTCGATAACCTGCCGTATGTATTCAGCTTGGTGCTTCACATTAGGCTATTTTACACCAGACTATAGTGGCGAAAAATCTTCGCGCCTTTCTACTGGATGCATGCCGTGCGCAGAACAGTGATGTTGATGCATGCACAAATTAATTATTGTGCTTGAATTCCGCCATGTTCTGCCATTTGCTGTATAGGCATTGTGTCTGCAAAGAAATGCTGCAAAGAAATGCATTATTCATGCTATATGTTGCAATTCATGCCCATAGCTCAAACTATGAAACTACTCATGTAATAAAAGTAGTGACTTACAGGTTTACAGGAGTGAAAGAAATAAAGTCTGCACACATTATTTATATATATATATATATATATATATATATATATATATATTATATATAATATATAACCACCATGCTCAATGCATAATAAAAGCAAACAGACAATTGAAAGCATGATAAATAAAATGATAAATGATAAAATCTCCAGAATAACTTGTTTTATATGGTTAAGTGGAACCAGGCCAGTGTATTTACTACAGGCTGCTCATTATGACTATTAACAACAGTGACTATACAGATTCAGTTTCTACTTCATGAAGACTTTTATGTGAAGTAAATGGGTCACAGACTTCTATTAATACAATTTTATGAACTAATTTGAGGAAAATGTTACTATTTGGAGCTTTAAACATTATTAAATATTCAAGGCTCAAGTCTGAAGCACTGATCCTGTTTTTTGTTTTTTTTTTATAGCCGTTTAGTATTTTACAATTCTGGAGTATTAAAAGATTGTTTTTAGTATCTATTATACTATTGATTTTAACAGGTATGTTAAATTTGTTGGATTACATAATAAATAAAAAGTTACTGATGGACACCTTTTATGTAATCTCAAGGAAGAAGAAAAAAAACGCCTGGGATTTCATGAACGAGATGAACAACATCTCTTATTCTGATGTATTTTCAGAGTGCTCAAGGCATGATGGGCTTTCTAAGACTCCATTCTATTTCCTTTGATACAAGCTTTTATCATTATATGACAAACTATTTTACAGCTTAGCTTTGATCCATGATTCATGGGCTTGGATGTTGCTATTTTGAGCACTCCTGCCATGTTCCTTGCTGATCAGTGCCCTCCTCTATATCAGTGGATTTACCATTGACTTGTTATCACTTTAATTTCAATGTATTTAGTATTCTTATCTGCCTTTCATTGAAAACTTGCTTGTGTTCACCTGACAATCATTATTCCTTGTTTCCTTGTTTTGCTTTGTGCTCTACATTTCACTAAACTAAACACACTAAAGCATGTTAATTCATGCAAAAACAAACATATTTTCTTCCCGAGTCATTATTTTTTCAAGTCTACACTGAACAGCTGCACAATCAAATTAAAATGATATTTGAATAAAGTGGAATCGGAATCTCTTCTCCAATTACAATTTCTGCCATTTACAAAAATGCTGCATTCTAATCTGAACGTAATATACTGGATGATCATTTGGTCACAGAACATCTCTAAGAAATAAGATAATTCCATTGAACAGGCAAAACTGAGTATTGGCTATAATAAAATGCTTTTAATGACCATATTACTCAATATATGATACATTATCATAATATAAATCACTGTAGTGTGGTTTTCTTCAAGCATACTTACTGAATGCTGGCATATTAAAAGTAAATGTCAGGAATATTGTAACAGATGAAGTCAATAAATACATTTTGAATCCGCCACAGCACCAAGTCACATGTTTTGCACATATGAGTCACACTCACAATAATTAAGTTTAATTATGTTTATTTGAGTATCAATTTTAACAACAGGCATTGCCTCAAAACAGCATTTCAGAAATAATTCACTTGTATAACAAGCCCACAGTTCACATGTTTTTCTTGTTTATGTTCAGGTTTTGCTTTACTTGTTTGTACAGCTTATTTCGTCTTGCGTAATTTCTCATTTGTATTTTAGTTTTAAATTGAGTGCTCAAATTTACATTTTTTTATAAGGTATACTTTTGTAATTTTGAGATGTATAAAAACTTCTCACATGCTGATATATTTGAATATCATTGATAGATTACAACCTTGGCAGGTGTAAGAAGAGACTGTTTACATGTGTACTAGAATACAAGAGATAATATGAAATTACTGGGGTGTTTATTCTCATGAGGAGAACCAAATTGTTTTCATTTCATCTCATTGCTGTAGGAGAAACTATAATAAGCATCTAAAAAAAGAACTAATAAAGCGATCTATTTTTTTCCCGCAACATATAATATATTATACATAATAAGAATAATGACATTAAATATTATTCTCTCTCTCACTCACACCCGCACACCCACACAATATATAGCATATTTAAAAAAAAATTTGTGATTCACACTCACATATATTTATTTATTTCATTATTTATTTCTTTTTTTCCATGTATTTATTCATATTATACATAAACCTCTTTCTGCTTGTTTTTAACCCTATAAGATAACCTCTTTTTTTCTATTGAAAAATCAGAACGTGCAAAAGAACTCATGTAAATATGCTATCACATTCCATAGATAAGTGACTTATTCCACATAATTATTCCTTATTTAACAACTGCAGCATGCCAGATGTTTGTGTACACAACTGACTGCATTACAAACACAATTTAGTGCACATTACTTTTGATTGTACTACATCAGGGATTTAGACTTTCCCATTCTGCCTTTATTATCCAGCACCTGGATTGTGAGTGTGGAGTTAAATGAGAATGGAGTTAAATATATATATATATATATATATATATATATATATATATATATATATATTATATCTATAGATATATATATATATATATATATATATATATATATATATATTTAGTACATAACTAAAGTATCATATAACAATACTCTTTTTCTTTTTATCCTTTAATCACAACAAACATATACACATGGCATGCACAAGCACGGCCCAGGACTGTGCAGCTAGCAACATGCCACAAGTTACAAATAGTCTTATTAAAGCTAGTCCAGGTGTCAAATGACTAAAAAACTAATGAACAAATGACACTGCTGCATCCTAGTGTCTAAAAAGTATTCTAATTAAAAAGCTCCCTGCTAAAAATGTATGTTTAGCTGTTAACCGTTAAAGATGTGACTTTCATGAGATTGTATGTTTGCCTGCAGTATGAAGCAATTGGAATTAAACCAAAGAAACGAATGCAAATAATATTGTCCTACCAGATCGGAGTAGTGTGCAACAGATACCAATATGCAATCATGTCATTATTGGTGTCTCTAGGTCACTAATCATATCCACTAGATACATCATTCCAACACTAACATGCAATCAATAAATACCCACAAGTACTGTTATGGGTTCTACTAAAAATGTAACATTTAAACCATAATACTAAGGAGAGTGTCCTCACATTTTTATTTTTCAAAAACTCCTTTTAGCACATCTGCGCCAACTTGGAGAAGGTGGCAGCTTTAATAAATGAATGGTGGAACATATCCCCAAGACAGTAGCAGAGAAGACAGCGGCCAAAGGGAGGGAAAAGACACAGCAAGACGCAGCTGTGGCTGCAAAAAGGGACGAAATCCAATTGCCGTGTCTGATGTTTGAGGCCCCTACGGCTGCCGGCTTTTAATGCGACTTGTTGCCGTGTCTGATGTGGATGTTGCAGGAAAACAATCCCACTAATAGATGTTTCAATGCCTTTTCTTTCCAGAAGACAAACCGAATGATGGAGGGATGTAAGACACCATGCACATTTAATCAGGCAGACGGAGTGCTTGGATCTTCTCCTTTGCCCTCAGCGCTCCACCATCTGGGCTTGCTCGTCAGAGTCTTGCCCCTGTGCCGAGAGAATGATAATTGGCATCATATGCTTGTGACATGATGAAACATTATCATAACTGCTGAGCCATTACCCATGGTGTCATAATAATCAGCTTTATCTCAGAGATGACAAATTACCATCAGCAAAACTATGACAGCAAAAATAATAACTTTTAATCGATGAATTTGTTATAGCAGAGCAAGTCTGAAACTTCATCTCCTAATACAATCCCAATATCTTTTGTTTCATCTGTTTTTGCACACTTAAATGCTTTATTCACATATTCCTCTTCCCGGATTGGATCTACTTAATAGACAAGCACATGTTCTCAGAATTTCCTAAACTCATTACTTGTACCATTTACGTTATCCAGTTCTAACACCAGTCCACAGACACCAGCCTCAGTGTTACATTTCCAATTCACTTCATGATTCCCCAATATATTAACACAATCAGGCCCTTCATTCATTTATATTGAATACACAGAACACTATCCTACAAATGCAATCACAAATCTTCTACAACAAAAACATGTAACCTTTCATTCATTCATTCATTCATTCATCTTCTACCGCTATATCCAATCTTCCCTCAGGTCACGGGGAGTCTGTGCCTATCTCAGGCGTCTATGGGCATTAAGGCAGGATACAACCTGGATGGAATGCCAACCCATCACAGGGCACACACACACTCACAATCATACACACATTCACACACTAGGGATAATTTTCCAAGGTGCCAATCAACCTACTGTGCATGTTTTTGGACTGGGGAGAACATGCAAACTCCACACACACACATGGCTGAGACGGGAATCGAACCCCGACCCTGAAGGTATGAGGCGAACGTGCTAACCACTAAGCTATCATGCCCCTAACAGGTAACCTATCTTACACAATTTATGCTTGGTATTTATATTGATTACATGTCACGGTAAATAACAGTGTGCAGAATCCCAGCACTCAAAATACTCTCTCTCTCTCTCTCTCTCTGCTGATATTGTTTTAATGTTAACATTGTTGTTTGAAAATAATAAGTCTAGCCAATACATTTTCTTTAATATGTATGATAAAAGCTGTGTGTTTGTGTGTGTATGTATGCTTTGGTGTGTTTGTGTTTTCAGCGGCATTGTTGGTAAGATGGATGGAACAGTACAAGTAAGTTACAAAGATGTACTCACACCATTATCTCAGCTATTACAGAATGCTATTTATATTTCTCCAGACAAAATCAAATGTGTGTTGTTTTTGTTGTACTTTATTTACAAAATTCATTTACAGAGCTGTCAGTTCTCCGACCACACACTTTGTCAGAAGTATAGCTGTTATGTTACACTTATAAATATAACCATGTCTGTAGCTGAACAGTAAGAAGATTATATTTTCTTCAAATATTTCACAATGGCTAAGAAAGGGGGGAAAAATGAGACCACAGCCGTGCTGTAATGGGGCTTATCTCACTACAGGATTAGTGTTCAGCAAAGCAAAAACTGTTTCTGTGCTATAGTCACATTTTTGTTAATGGATTTGCAAAATACTGTATAATAAAACTTTATTCAGTTGCTTGTTGAAAATGGGTGGGATAAAACTAAGATTTCATATATTGTGTAGAACTATACATAAGGTATTAAGCATATATATAGTCATATGTATATACAAGCATATACATACTATATACATTATTGTACTAAGCAGTGGTTTATATATATATATATATATATATATATATATATGATATATATATATAGGGGCATTGTGGCTTAGTGGATAGCACATTCGCCTCACACCTTCAGGGTCGGGGTTTGATTCTCGTCTCGGCCATATGTGTGTGGAGTTTGCAAGTTCTCCCCTTGCCTCAGGGGGTTTTCTCCGGGTTCTCCGGTTTCCTCAGGTCCAAAAACATGCACGGTAGGTTGATTGGCACCTTGGAAAATTGTCCCTAGTGTATGAATGTGTGTGTCTGTGTGTGTGTGTGTGTGTGTGTGTGTGTGGGTGATGGGTTGGCATTCCATCCAGGGTGTATCCTGCCTTAATGCCCATAGACGACTGAGATAGGCACAGGCTCCCCGTGACCCGAGGGAAGATCGAATATAGCGGTAGAAGATGAATGAATGAATGGATGGATGGATGGATGGATAAATGGATGGATGGGTGGGTAGGTAGGTAGGTAGGTAGATATGTTAGTATTACAACTGTAAATTTAATTGACTGACAATAGATTTAACAAAAACATTTAAAGAAAAATCCCAAAAAGCTTTTGTAACTGAAGAGAGCTGATGTCTTTACAAACTTTATATTTTATCTGGCTTAATCGGGTGTAAACAAATGGAACAGAAATGCAAAGTGTTTTTTTTTTTTTATATCTGGATCAGATTTGAGCATGAGAGATCATTTTCTTCCATTCCGCAGTCAGTGCACTTAGCTCAAGGCCACAGAGTATATGAAGCCCTGTGGATTATTCACCCTCTCATTCAGTTCAACCAAGAAGGCTGAAATCTGTGACCTAAAGCCAGGAACCTGTGAGGTGAAAAGACTGCTAATGACTCATGTACAGACACAGCAAAGAATAGAAAAATAGATAGATAGATAGATAGATAGATAGAAAGATAGATAGATAGATAGATAGATAGATAGATAGATAGATAGATAGAAAGATAGATAGATAGATAGATAGATAGATAGATAGATAGATAGATAGATAGATAGATAGATAGATAGATAGATAGATAGATAGATAGATAGAAATCTTTCTATCTACATTTAAATGAATTTGTCCTTATTTGTCAAATTGAGGTCTAAAGAACATTTCCCATCAGCTTCTGCCTCTATGCCTCTAAAATAATAAGACAAAGAACACAAACATAAAATATGACACGTCAACAAAGGTTCTAAATTATCATCTCATTTATTGAAGGAAAAAAGTTATGCAAAAACCACAACTGTTTTAACAACCTTTGTTCCATCTATTGTACAGCAGCACCTGAATCCGAACACTTCCATTTTTTCTTAATAGTAAAACCATGAATGCTGACATTTTCTAAAGTCTTTGAGGTCTGTAAGTCTTACATTTGTCTTTAGATCATTTGATTCTTAAATTATGAGTTTTTGATTCCCTCTTGGAGGAATTTTGGTCGACTGGCCACGTCTGGGAAATTCACGAGTTTTTCAAGTTTTCTCCATTTGGAGATAATGGCTCTCACTGGAATAGGATTGACAGTAATCAAGCCTGACTGTGTCTAGTCTAAATGAACTCAATTATCAGTTACATTTGGTTAATTGGTTGATTTAGCATCCAAGGGGGAAATTACTTTTTTTTTTTTTTACACAGGGCCACCTGGTGTTTTTTCTTTCAATAAATGAAACAATCATTTAAACTGTTTTTTCCCCTGTGTTTGTATTTGTCTTGCGTTTTTGAGTCTTTGGTTGTTTTGGGGGGATCTGAAACAAGCAAGTATGCCAAATTAGCAAAAAAAAAAGAGAGAGAATCAAAAAGCAAAAACCTTTTTTTCAAGCAACTGTAGAACTAGATCAGTTTTAATATTCAATATGGAATATTAATAAGAATGAAGAAGTTTTAAATTCCATTCCATTTTAAATGATGCATTTTTATGGAGGTTGCAACGGATCAGACAGGAAATTTTTGAAATGGAAAAAAAATAAAAAAAAAATTCTACTTTTTGCGTATTTCTGAATATGACAGTGGCAATCAAACACCACCATATTATTACTCCATCTCGCCTAGGTGTTTGCATAATATGAAAAACTATTAACCAGTTTCATACAGGGAGCATATCAACAAATCAAGGAGAAAAAAAAAATATGTACATATATTCTGTTTAATCTAAACAACATACATGTTCTATTCCAATTATAAATGATCAAAAGCTTTTTCAGATCCACTGAAGAGCCCCTGTTGCTTTTATCTGAGAAACGAATAAACCAAGCTATAATGGAAAGTCAGGTTTTCATTAATAAAATATATAGTACTCGTTTTAAAGTCATTTTTTATTTTTTATCTCTGAAGAACTATCAACTACAGATGAATGTGCAACCTTAAATGTTCTCATCAGTGGTTGTTCAAATGCATCATAATCCATCCATGTGGATCGGAAAAACAAAGGAATTCATTTTCTTTCATGAACATTTCATCCTGCCACATAAACAGTCTTAAAAGATTTCCCTTTTAAATAACAATATTTCTAATGATTCAAGAAGGTAAAATAGTCATTTCAAGCAAGCATAAAATAGATGCAGTCTCTGCTTCTTTTTATCATCAAAGCTTGTTCATATTTTTCTCCACCAAACTGTGGTGAAATTTCCCAAAGGCCCCCGGATTCTCTCAGGTTTTGTTTTTCCATTGGCCGTATCTGTATATGGCAATCAGCATTTTATTCTCAGCTATAAAGAAGTCACTTCTTTTCTATATTAGTAATTAAATTAATTCACACGCACAAACAAAAGTAGTATTTTGTACACACATACTAAAAGCCGTTTATTACTTTCTATTACATTCAGCGGTTTTGATATTTAGAATTTTATATCTCACTGATGCTTTCAGCTTGAAATCTGCTCAGCAAGATCTCATCCTTAGAGTTTTATCTTAAGTAACATCGTGGAGCTTTAATGGTTATGAACTTCTTTTTAGAATGTGTGCAATTAACAGAATGAAAGAAATCTTTACATTGATTTTTTTTTGCACCGCAGTTGTCTTCCAATAAAATGGGTAAAATCGTACTATTTGTTTAAAATCGTTTGTGGCATTAAAGAAAGCCATTAGACTATTAAACACATACATCACACAGTTATTTTATTCAAATTGATTTTCAATTCTACTATCAGTAGCAGTAATAACTTTCCCAAAGTTTAGGCTTTAAATGTCGCCAGAGCACGTTCTATTGTAGGAGAATACACAATGATTTATGTCCTATGTGGTAGTTTTTCATGTGGCAGAAGCAGTAAACAGAGGCAGTAAACTGAATATCATACCACAGGTTTCCAACAACTGCCTGTATAGTATCACATTACATTCACATCCTGTAAATGGATTAGTGTTAATAGGTGTAGTTTTAATGGGATTTCTCAAAACACTGTTGCCTATCCCAGCTCTATTTGATGGTTATTTTCTTACATCACGTCAAAGTCTGGAATTGTGTTTGGAAGACTATTAAGAACACCAGTACATTAGGAGTTCAGGCAAATAAATCCAGGAAAAAGGCATGCATTAATCATTAATTAGTACATTTGGCATGAAAAATAGATGGTGTTTGGAAAATCAATCATTTTCATTCATTCATTCATTTTCTACCGCTTTATCCGATCTTCCCTCGGGTCACGGGGAACCTGTGCCTATCTCAGGCATCTATAGGCATTAAGGCAGGATACACCCTGGATGGAATGCCAACCCACTGCAGGGCACACACACACACATTCACACAAACATTCATACACGCATTCATACACTAGGGACAATTTTCCAAGGTGCCAATCAACCGGAGAACGCAGAGAAAATCCCAGAGAGGCACGGGGAGAACATGCAAACTCCACACACGGCGGTGTGAGGTGAACGTGCTAACCACTAAGCCACTGTGCCCCTAAAATGTTTTATTTTATTATTATTATTAGTTTTGTTTTGTTGTTTTTTAAACATGATTTAACACCTACTGTGTTCTCTCAAAAGATATCTGTAATGCAATAATAACACCCAAAATAACAGGTGAGAAATTACAGTGATTTTTCGATGGACAGCACTGAGACACACCTGTTGGGTGGTCTTAAAGCCAATACCAGCATAACATTCTCACGCCGTCAAGTTCGTTTCAACTACTATTCAAGTAGTTTGGTACAGTATGTTTAATCTGGAGCACTTTTGGCTCACTAATCTTGTGCTTATTTCCTCTGGCTTTAGTGTGTATGCAGGGAGACTATGATAGAACACAGCAGATGGGTTGTTTTTCCTCTCTGTCACACTCTGCTTCTCTCTGAGAGCCACATTCTAACTCCAGTTAGGCAGCATATGTAAGCTCTGTTGGGAAAACTAAACAAGGCAATCAATCAATACAGCCCATAAGACATGCGGCGTTCTCTGAAATAGTCGATCTGAAATAGTTCCAAAACTCTTCGGATGTTAAGAAATTAAGATTTGCTGTACATGCAACACAATACACGACTCGTAACAAACAGAGGAAATGTCAAATCAATACACGCTGAAGGTCTATTCATGATTTTGTGGCTTTTGAATAATAGGAGCTGCCCACATAAGGTCACTAGCACAGGCCCTTGGCTAGTTTGTTACGTGTGAGCTACTGTACAAAGTCCCGTTCTACCAGGCTTTGTGAGATTATTTGGCTGCAGAGCTATGTCATCTTCACAAATGCCTTTCTGCTCTTTAGAGCAGGGTAAACTTAACCTTATTTTTCGGATCTGTGGAGGAGGATTTCGGAACACAGTCACGCAGAATTGCAGATGCCAGAGATCAACAAGAGAAGGTTCACTACACATCTGAAACCAGGACATGCAAAAACAGAAATGCCCGTAATCGGTCGAAATCAAATGTTTTCAATATCTAAAAAAGGATTTTCCAGATCAACTCTTAGATCCTTTTATTTTTTTTCAGTACATGGACTGCAAAACCTTTGCTGAATTTGTTGAAGATTTAATAATTCTCTGTTTAAACAATACATCATCCCACAGGCTCCTCTAAAAATACACTCTATTAATTGTTGACCATCAAGTAAGTAGGATGAAACTATTAATATCTTTCTTTAAAGTTGGCAAACACTAATGAACACTCTGAATGTAATCTAAAGAGGACAAGAATAACAACTTCATTATTTAATTGCACCGCTGTGAACTTTTCAGGAGCAATATTTTCCTGTATATTTATAGTCGAAGGACAAGTTGGACTAATTTGCTTCTGGTAGCCATTTATATTTGTATTACGCTCGGTATAATTACGACGAATATTTAGTTTGACAGAAGTGAAATGCTCAGCTTCAGGTGGCTGAATTGCTGATTGTAGATAAGCAGGAGAACGACAACGGCGTGTAGGGATGGCACAAGTGTATTATTATGCAAATGTATACTACCATATTGGGCCTTACTGTGTGGGTATAGTTGTAGACTTGAGCAAAATGTGGAAATTATTCTCTAATCTTTTTAACAATGTCAAGTTTCTGACCACAAGACTGATCTTGGTTTAAAAGAAATATTATGCATTAACGATATAAAAAAGCCCATGTCATACACTCTGACACTGCAGTGTCATTGTCATTTTGTTCTTCATACTGATACATATATACGTCCTCATGCATGGATAAGAACTTCAGCTTGACTGAACTTGACCTGTGGATTAATTGTCAGACTGCAGTGTCCTCTAATCATAAGAAATAGGCAACTGCAGTCTGCAGAACTTCAAATTTAATCCGAGACAGTTTTGCCAATAGGGCAGTTCATTAATGTCATTAACTTAAGCCTACATCACCAGAGGCTGAAAAATTATGCTACATTGATCGGAAGTAATTATTATTGATTTGAATTAATCTAGTGGAACAAGTCCAGCCAACAACAACATCATAGATGCTGATGAAGATTGAATGTTTCAGCATGCTATTAGAGAACAAGTGGAAAAAATGACTTTATGTACAGTAGTTGGTTTTTAGCAAGAAGAAATTGTTTACTGAAAGGGCACAAATAATAATAATAATAATAAAATGAAATACACTATTCCTTTTACAGTGGGAACAATGATGGCTTTTATAACTTGTTATTGCCATTTGAAGATTGCAGGTGCATTTGCAGATTTTATGTTCACAGGGGTAAACAAATAACAAGAAAACAACGAAAAAGGTGCAAGAAACATTAAACAAAGTAGAAAACACTACAAGCAAGTACAAAATCTCAACATAAAAAATGTCATAGTTTCATAAAATGTTGAAAGGATGTGTCACGTGATGTGCTTGTGGGTAATATAGTCATTGTGCTGATTTCAGCGTAATCAGGATACCATAATCACAAATATTGAGCAATATTGCATATTTCATGTTTGAATTTTGTTTAATGAACAAATTTCTTTAAAAACTGCACAAAAGCTCAGTCTTTATTCTGCGTGTTGGTGTTACATGTTCTCACAATTAAAATAATGAATTACATGAAAAAATGAAGATCTGATTTATAAGCTTGTTCATTTCATTTAATCGAGGATGCAAAACTAGGCTTCTAGATGGTAAAATTACTTTTATCGTTTTAAATGAAGAGCAGGGAGGTACTGATATAAGTACTGACAGAGAGTGAGAACCAGCAACAGCTTCTAATAAAAAGACTGGCTTGAGTAAAGCACTGTAAGAACCGGTTTAAAATAAATAAATCGAGGCAGAGAAATATTGTAATACAGTAATTTATTCTACCAGTAGAACAATCACAAAAGCTTTTACACCTGTTCTGTTGCAAATCCTGTCCACATTATTTCGGAGGAATTCAACGTGCTAAATTACCCTAATCATATAGTAATTATATAACAATACTGGAGTTTAATTTTAAATAAGAACAGCAGTACATATATTTCTCTCATTTCGTTTAACTGGGTTATGTTTAATGTATCCTATCACTTTAATTTCATTTCCAATCAAATTTTCAAAACTCGTAAAACTGCCTCGGCAATTATGACTTCCTGCTGCAGTATTAACTCTTCCAAGCCATTCTACAGACTGACAAGCTGAAAATAAGTTCATAATTGAATGCCACAGTGGAATTTTTCAAGTGAGAGGAGATAACGGTAAAGTCTCGGCTCGGCTTTCAATTATTCACAAGTAAAAAATGTGAGCGGGATCAATTATTAATGAGCACAAATAGCATTTTAGAATTTTAGTAGGTATAAAATGTATTACAATGAAACAATAATGGGGTGTGATTAGTGCTTTGCAGGAGCAATTTATACTTACAAACGCATTACTTTCAAGCATGTCTTTTTCACTTTTGATGTACTTGATATTGTGGATTGGGCATTGCATATATAAACAAATCTTATTGAATTTAAAGCCCAGTATATAAATTATAAGAGCATTGGAATAATTGAAATGTGCTAAACTACCCTCTATAGTTATAATCACAAAAATAATTCTGTGGGCATTAATGTGGAATTTGTTTCCCTTTTGCTTCTATATGGCCTGAAAAGGCTTTATACTACACTGAAAGGTTGCAGTGGGAATGTGCTATTGGAACAACTCTTGTGTTTCAGGCTCTGAACCATGTGTGAAATCTCAACCAATCAGACGACTGCATTACCCATAAGCACTTAGTGTTTTATGGTTTTGTTCCCTAGGTACCTGGGTTACATGTGCAACACTTTGATATTCTCTTTTGGGATCTCAACGCTGTACCATTGATGCTATTGGAACAAGAGTCCAATCCCGCCATACTGACCAATCCTTGCCCAGTGAGATTCACGCTAGGGCTGAAAGACAGAGATGCAATGAGTGGCATAAAGGTCAAAATAATAGGAACTGATGAAAGTCAGCAGGGTGGACCGTCCAGCAGCATCACAAATGTCATGGAGTGGGACCCCAGAGGACAAAGCTTTAGAGCAGGGGTCTCAAACTCAATTTACCTGGGGGCCGCTGGAGGCAGAGGCTGGGTGAGGCTGGGCCGCATCAGGATTTCCAATGTTCATGATCATTCATTCATTCATTCATTCATTCATTCATTCATCTTCTACCGCTTTATCCGATCTTCCCTCGGGTCACGGGGAGCCTGTGCCGATCTCAGGCGTCTATGGGCATTAAGGCAGGATACACCCTGGATGGGATGCCAACCCATCGCAGGGCACACACACACACATTCACACACACATTCATATGCTAGGGACAATTTTTCAAGGTGCCAATCAACCTACCGTTCATGTTTTTGTACCGGGGGGAAACCGGAGAACCCGGAGAAAAAAACCCTGAGGCACGGGGAGAACATGCAAACTCCACACACACATGACCGAGACGGGAATCGAACCCAGGCGAATGTGCTAACCACTACTCACCGTGCCCCTCATGATCATTCCAATGTTCTCAAATATCTTTATTTTTAACACAAAATAATGAATTAAATAAATACATTTAAAAATGAATGTCTGATTTAACAGTTCCTTAACCTTTAACTTTATGAACATGAATGGAACATTAAACATGAACTGTTCTGAACATAGGGGGCCACGGTGGCTTAGTTTTGCCTCACACCGCCAGGGTCCAGGGTCCGGGTTCGATTTCCCGTCTCGGCCATGTGTGTGTGTGGAGTTTGTCCATGTTCTCCACGTGCCTCAGGGGTTTTTTTCTCCGGGTTCTCCGGTCCCCCCCGTTCCTCCCCCCGGTCCAAAAACATGCACGGTAGGTTGATTGGCACCTTGGAAAATTGTCCCTAGTGTGTGTGTGTGTGTGCCCTGTGTGTGACTTATTGAAGTTTCAAGGAGGAGAAGAGCTTCTCACACAAGTATGTGCTCCCAAAAAGGCACATGGTCCGCTTGAACATTCTGGAAAGTTCAGGGAAGTTGGGGGTCAACTCTCTCAAAAATTGCAGAAGCTTGTCTGCGTCTCCACTCACCTCCCTGAACTTGGCTTTGAGTGCAGAATTGCACTGCAGGCTGTGTAATATGTGATTACACTAGGAGTCAGTCTCGGGTATAACTTTGACTTTCAGTTGCACGGAGCTGTGGCGCATGCGCACTTTCGCTTTCCGATCGTTATCAGAGAAAGGCGTATACATGGCAGAGAGATCTGGGCAGCTAAATCGGAGTTCTCCTTCTCCAATCGTATCGGATAGCGGCAGTTATCCGAATTTCTCAAGTGTCCATATAAACGCATTTACTGTTAAGTTTCAGTTTCACCCGCGACGCGCCTACAATAAGTAGGACGGAGTTTGTGAGAAGAACAAACACACAGCACTTCAATGAGCGGGATCGGTTATGATGGAGATGGTTACAGACACAGACACAGGCTGGATCACAGATCACAGCACCTCCTTCAGTTCTGAGCTGAGAGGAGCGGATGACTGTGGGCTTCTCCTCCGCCCACCTTACTGGAGGAATGAATGAATGAGCGAGTGAGCGAGGCACTGGACAGCCCAGCCGATGTCCCGCCCTCCAGAGCCATATACCTCACCGTGATTGGTTCGTTCAGCTCCGCACACAACAAGACATGTTTGAGTGTGTGAGGGAAGGAACCATGAGCCAGGCTGGCGTGCGCAGCCATGGTTCTGGTTCGGGGTATGAGTTCGTTGTATTGTCTTTAAGATGACGTGCTTCTAGGTTACACCTGGGCTGTTAAAATAAAAGCTCTTTGTTCTTCTAAAGTCAATTCTGCTACCTCTGCTTCTTCACCGCTTGCCGTAGCAACAATCTTGCGGGCCGCACTGACGTCAATCTTTCTTATTAAAACAGGGGCCGCAAATTATCGTCCCGGGGGCCGCAGTTGGCCCACGGGCCGCGAGTTTGAGACCCCTGCTTTAGAGGCTGTCTCAGTATTTGTTGAGTAGGCTCTGACACTCTGAGACCAGATGACTCATAAGAGTAATAGCATCCATGATCCATCTGCTTAAGATATGCTTGTTAGTGGGAACACCCTTTCAAAAAGTTGCAAGTTCCAAGTTCCACCATGGGGCTGTCCTGTGTAGATAGGTGCCCAGGACTCAAGTTGGACACACCTGGTTAAGGAGTTCATGGGCAGCGGACCATGAATGGTATAGAATATATCAGTGAGTATAGAATGTCTTTATCTTTATGGGATGTGGGGTGACATGGGGCACCTTGGGAAAGTAGTCCAATTTCAGGTGCAAGAAGGCACTGACCATGCAAAGAAGCAACTGATATTCAGTTAAGTCCCTGATGCTTTTGAGGGATGATGGCCAGAAAAAAAAGAGTTTTATCAGCCTAAAATCATTGGCTCAAAGTGAGGCTTCTTCAGGGCATCAGGCACTATGGTCAAGTCCATAGTGATCTTTGAGAAGATCGGGTTGATATCTGCTAACCTGACCTGCTTCCGAATAGGCCTCGGCCACTAAATCCGACATTATATAGTTTGGTTTAGTAGGTAAGGCCGGTGCCTTCAGGGATGAATCCAATCATATTCCTAACTCCCTTTACATTAGAGTAAAATCTTGAGCTTGGGAAATGGAGGCAGGTCAAATATGGAAGCTCCCAAGATCTGGACACCTTAATGTGCTGATTCTGGAAGAATGTCAGGCTCCTATGTAGAGGTGGATACCTAACAGAAGGAACTGCTCCTGAAGCTTACTCTTGATCTTCAGAGACTGCACATCTGGAGGCCAGGAGATATCGAGCCTAGCCACCACTCTAGTCACCACCTCCAAAAGCCTCCTCAAAATGGAGAATCTGCGTTGATTCAAACACAGGCTCAACAGACTCAGAGAAAGATAGGAGAAGCTCCTAGTATAAGAATCGCCAAACTGTGTGCTTCCGAGCCCAATGAGCTAGAATGGGAACTAGTGGGTGAAGATAGAGAAAGGGTGAGGCCTATCTACATTCTCTCCACTAGCTCCACCTGCGAACTCCCTGACAAGAGCTGTCACCTTGCCTCAGCAGAAGTGGGCATGAGTCACGAGGCATGCTGGTGAGAGCACTTTCCGCAAAAAGTGTCCTCTGGGAGACATGCGCTCGCAATGCTTACAGCCATTTCTCAAGAGAGCTGACTTAGCATACTCCCAAACAGATAGTACAGAGTGCATGTGTATGCCCACCCGTGATAAATATCAGGTAAGGAAAGACACAAGGCCTTAATATCTGCTTATTTGAGGAGCTCTTGGACATATTTCACTTTCTGGTATGAAAGACAGACTACTCAACATGAAATCACCCAGAGCACTTATTTAAACACAGAAGCTAATGTTGTCTCCATCACATGTGCTTTTATACTTGCTTCTCCTTGGTAGTTGCATCATCTGAGGATGACATCACTCCCGTCCAATTGGACAAGACTTTACACGTGATTCATGGGCGGAAACACAGAGACACATTCCCTTAGCAACGTTGACACAGCCGGAATGGGAACTGAGTGTAACAATTCCTGGGCAAATCAAGGTGTTAGTGAGCCTAGTGTACACTGTACAGTAAAGTTCAGAACATTAAGGAATATCACTTTTTCCCCGCTCAAGTGGAATAAAAGAGCAGCATGGCATGGCTTTTTAATGACATATCTCTGAACATATGTATGCTATAATATATATATATATATATATATATATATATATATATATATATATATATATATATATATATGACACAAATATGCAATTATCCAATCAGCCAATCATAGGGCAGAAGCAGAGAGCATACAATGCATGCAGGTTCAGTTCAAGAACTTTAGTTCAAGCTCATGTCCGTGGTGCACAAAGTTTGTCTGACATTGTGACATGGTTTCTGATGCCAGATGGTCTGCAATGCTGCTGATCTGATGATCTCCAGGGACTCACAACAGTCTCTAGAGTTTCTATATTCAAGGAAAAGGCTTCATATTAAATGCTGAGGCAGATTGGCCTCATCAGCAGAAGACTATAGTGATATGCTTCTTCTGGAAATCAAGGAAATATAATTTGGGTTCGGATATCTAAACTGGAAAGTTAAAGATGTGAGTAAAAACCTCGGCTTATGCATATGTATGGGAGGGTCAGAATTTTGTTTCAACGGCATGAATCAGTTCAGTTGTTGAATCAGTTGTTGGTAGTGGCAATGTAATGGGCTCCTTAATTAAGAATTGTTTATATCCCAATTGTATAATGCAGCCGATATGACAAATCTGTGCAATCATGTACGTCGTGAATGCAGACAGTTCCTTTGGGATGTAGTGAAACAGGAGATTTGCATCATTAATGTGCAGCTGACAAATCTGAAACAATTAAAGCGCAAAATTACTTCAACGTGATCAGAAGCCCATTGTTTCTAATAAATGGTGGAATCCGTGTCAAGAAGAATAGAGGCAGTTTTATGAACAAAGTCAGTATTAGCAAGGTGTTTTGGTGGTCAGTGAGAACAGGTTTTCGATAATTATGCAAGGGGAAATGCTGTATTTAATAGTGTAGTAATGTAATGTCAATGTATTGCTTCTGATACGTTTTTAAGTTCACTACATGTTTTGTGTAGTTGTGTGAATGTGCTCTCAGTGTTCCTGTTTCAATACTCACTTTCATATACAGCCGACCGTCTAACTTTTAGAATTTACCTATTTCTGACACTAGCCAATTGCTTACCCAGCTGTTTCTTTTTTTAATGCATTCACTGCTGCACTGCTCAGCCATTTCTTTAAAAGATAACATAGCATTGTATCTTGTTGTGTACAAGTGAGTTTGTTGGAAAAGGAAACCATTCTCCATGCAGACCTGCAACATATTCTTTTGGTGGCTATGCCTTTGTTTTGCAACAATGAGGCTATTAAAGTGGTGCAAATAGAGGCCCTAAAACACATTGTTAGATGCTTGAGTGTAATCAGTCTATGGCACGAAAAACACTTCAGTAAAAGTCAAGGTTACAGGAATAAAGACAATGGAAATAATGTTCTGGTGTGTTTTTGTTGATGCATTGGCATGAAGTGTTCCATTTCAGACAATCCTGTCATAATACATATGGACATCAATCAAACTGCCACTGCAATGTCTATAATAACAATAACAATAATAATAATAATAATAATAATAATAATAATAATAATAATAATAATAATAATAATAATAATAATAATAATAATAACAGTAATGGTTGTTGTTGTTGTTGGTGGTGCTGTTTGAAGTGATTCTTCATATAAACCAAAAACCTATTAAAATATCCACAAGCATATTATTTAGCACTTTATCCAGCACCGGTTCTGTATTATAAGCTGTTTCTAGAAGCAAGAAATATATCAATCTTGTAACTGAATTTTATCGTCTGATGCATTGCTCTAGATACAGTTTTTATAGAGCATAACTTTTTTTTTTTTTTTTTTTTTTAAGTAGACAGAAACAAATAAAGGAGCAAACCTAAAATAAACAAATTCTAGAACCTGACCTACTCTGAGTATTTTTTTTTCCTTTTAGCAATTCAGATCATTTTGATGGTCTTTAATCTTTAAATATTAGATTGAAAACCATCATTTCAATTTATTTGTCAATTATTACATTTGATGATTGATAGTGAGTCTGCAATTGCCATTTATTGGCTCAGGCGTGACAAGCCCAGGCAAGACGATCATTAGACTAACACTATTCCTATGAAGCAGAGCAGCACTTCCATGTATCTGATTCTTTATACACAATAGACTTAAGTTAGACTTAATTAAGCCATTAGACTTAAGATTTCATACAAACAAATATTTACATTTACATTTGCGGTATTTAGCAGACGCCCTTATCCAGGGCGACGTACAGAAAGTGCTTTAAGTCTCGATCCAAGGATAAGATTTATTCAAGAAAGGTTAATAAAAACAAACTCAAGTACACAAGAATAGACAGTTTGCTTTTTTTTTTTAGACAGTTGCTTTTTTTTTTTTTTTTTATGGGTTTCTGGACAGTGAGGAAAAAAGGAATAAAAGGAATGTTAGGATAGGTGTTGTTGGAAAAGGTAGTAGGTCTTCAGTCGGCGTAAAAGGAATGTTAGGATAGGTGTTTTTGGAAGAGGTAGGTCTTCAGTCTTAGACAGTGTCTGTCCGTTGTTCGAATCTCCAGTGGAAGTTCGTTCCACCACATCGGTGCCAGAACAGAGAAGAGCCAGAAGAAAGAGCCTTGAGCTGGTGTTACCTTACCTTTTACCCTGAGAGACGGTGGTGGAACCAGGCGAGCAGTGCTGGACGCTCTCAGGCAGCGAGGTGCAGTACGGGAGGTGATGAGGTGGGAGGTTGGGTTTGCGGAGGTAAGATGGTGCAGATCCATTTTTGGCTTTGTAGGCGAGCGTCGGTGTTTTGTAGTGTTTTGTATCTGCTGATGCGTGCAGTGGTATTTGATGCTACAGGAAGCCAGTGGAGCGAGCGCAGCAGTGGAGCGAGCGCAGCAGTGGGGTGGTGCGAGAGAATTTAGGCAGGTTGAACACGAGTCGCGCAGCTGCATTTTGAATCATTTGCAGTGGACGAATAGTGTTCTGAGTGGCAGTATAAATACATTGTTACACAGTCAGAAAAAAAGCTACTGCTGAGATACGATTTTGTCTATAGGAGAACAAAAAAATGATACCTTTAATGATACCTTTATTGGTATACAATAGATCCTTGGAACAATTATTGTCCCAAAACAAGTTATAATGGTACTGCGTAGAGGTGCAATATTATCACCTTCATGGTAGCGCACTCCAGTAATGGCCACTTGTACCTTAGAATGTCTTGTACCTTACTTTCTGAGATTGTACTATAATGCAGATTTTTATGGCTTCTCCACTATTTATTTTTCAGTCAACTTTTTTTCACTGTTAACCATTACATTTTTACACACACTTTTGTATTTCTACATCTTACATTTTCATACCAGGCTTGTTTCTTTTGGTCTATTCTATTTTTCGAAATGTCAACATGTTCTCTTCTCATTGCGGGCTCATTGCACACTTTGCCGGTAAACCTGCCACAGCTGAATCATGTACTGGTTATGACACACCACAGACTGTTCATATGTATCTTTTCTCTCATTAGGTAACAAAATTCGTGTTGTATTCATTTATTAATTATGAATGTCAAAATTAACTATTTATTCTTTTAAACTCTATTTTTATTCGATTAATGCAATAAAAAAAATTTTTTTTATTAAATTACAAATAAATAAATATTACACACATCCGGAAATGAACCCTTTGGTCTTGCTGTCTATTTAATTTCTCTTCAGAGACACATAAATAAAACAACCTACAGTGAATCACAGTGAATACTTGTTTCATATACATAATAATATATATGAACAGAAATATATTTCTAATTTTAAATGAACCAATCCACAAAAACAAATATTGTCTGATTGTTATCTGAAAAAAATGACATACGACTCATTAGAACTCATTAACTGCGTGGAAACAAACGTTTCGTTTGGTGTCCTGATGATATGCGTAATTTAATTCCCAATAATTAGTTCTAAATATTTACTAGAATATTGTTGAGTTTGGTTTCACTAATAATAAACATATATTTACATAAAAAGATTGTTGATTAGATTATTGAAAACTTGAAAAGTATTCATTTTAAGTTACCTATAGGACAGACACTTTTTACTTTCAGTATGTACATGGCAGAGCCCATACTTCATTACTTTAACCTGAGTAAAAAAAAAGTGTTAGTTCTTTTTTTCATATACTCATATACTGCATATGAACATTTTATAAATGTCACATCATCCCCAGATTTATTAAATATACCCTGATTGTTCTAAATCTAATGTGGAACTTACACTCACCCACTTACATTCAGAAGGTACCATTTGCTGACTAGTCCACTTCCTAAATCTTCAAATTTAATAAAATTCAATTCACTTAGGTGCATTTTATTAAATTAGATCATAGAATATTCTTGCAACATACAGTATATACAGTATCTACTACAATCAGTTTAATTCTTTGTTGATTGATCGTTCCTCTGCATGCCTCTGGACTCGTGTACACTTTGAAACGGGATTATAAAAGAAGATGGAGGACGGGGGCTTGACATTTTTATCGTGTCTATACTGTTGAACAGGATCCAAGTAATTAACAAAATAAATCTTGCAGTCAGTTTACACTGCTGGCAATCTGAACAGCTCCACACCTATTGATCTCTTCCCCCTGCCTGGCTCAGCATCGTTGTCTAGGGGTGAGTGAAATTGAGATATCATGTGTTTACACCTCCCAAAAATAAAGACATATAATAGAATATCATATAATAAACTTTTGTGCTCATTGTCGCAGGACTGCAAACACGAGGGAGGAAAAAAACACAAGGAAACAAATAGCTTGATGTCCTTTCATTTGCACAATGCCACATCGTAATCATAACCTGCAAAGAAGCAGTGGATTTAACCTGCATATTAACCCTTGCTAAAGAATCAATTCCAGCTCAGCAGACATATCAATAACTACACACTACACACACTGTATGTTTATTCCTTTTAGTTTATTACATTGTGTGTCATCAATTTGCCCTTGCCAGCATTTTGGTTTGCACTACATCTACTAGTATCAGATTCACACTCCTAAAATGTATTCTGTATGTTTCAGTCAATTTGATCAATATATACATGGCAGGCAGGTCAATAGTGCACAAAGGAATAATTGAGAAAGCACCTGGAGAGTCAAAGGTATGCGCTGGAGAGAAGGGGAATGAAAGTCAGTAGGAGTAAGACAGAGTACATGTGTGTGAATGAGAGGGAAGGCAGTGGAACGGGGTTGCAGGAAGACGGGGTAGTGAAGGTGGATGAGTTTAAGTACCAGGGGTCAGCAGTGCAATGTAAAAGAGAGTGTGTTAGAGAAGTGAAGAAAAGTGTGCAGGCAAGGAGAGTTGCAAGAGTTAAAGGGACACTTTATAGGGCTGTGGTGAGACCTGCGATGTTGTGTGGTTTAGAGACAGTTGTTTAAAAGACAGGAGGCGGAGCTGGAGGTGGCAGAGTTGACGATGACGATGAGGATGACGATGAGGAATGACAGTATTGGAGATGTGTTTAGAAATGAGCGCATGTAGGATGTTTTGGAGACAAGCTGAGGGAGGCTAGATTGAGATGGTTTGGAGATGTGCAGAGGAGCAACATGGGGTACATAGGGAGAAGGCAGGAGGAAAAGAGGGAGGCCAGGGAGGAGGGTTATGGATGTGCTGAGGGAAGATATGCAGGTTTGAAAGAGGCAGATGTTAGAGGATGGAGGATGGATGATTTGCTGTGGTGACTCTTAAAAGGAGCAGAAAGATGAAGAAGATGTAATAATATGATGTAATATATTCTGGTAATGTTGATATCGTTCCACATTATTTGAAAGAGTCCATTAGTGTGGAAGATGAGAAATTTTAAAGTTAAGCCAAGTTAAAAGGTTAAATATTTCATACCTTTTCATATGCATCAATGCTTTTTTTGTTTTGCTATGGGGCATTCTGAAGCAATATTTTGTAACAGTTTAACAGATAGTACAGAAGTACAGATCCTGCAAAACTTTCCAGTAGAAATAAATAAAACTCAGCCTCCAACCTTTGACTATGTGTTTCTGTAATTAAGGGCCAGTTAATGGAGAATGGAAGAATAAGTGCTTATAAAACATGACTCAGTTGGTGAATATTCAGCTACACCATCATGCCCTCGCTTCTTTCTTTCATCATTCAAGATCTTTTTTTGAACTGAAAGTTCAACTCTATAAAATTCAGAGAAAATTTTCTCTCTCTCTCTCTCTCTCTCTCTCTCTCTTTCTCTCTGAGTTATCATTTTTTCTATTGCTAGTTTCATCACAAACACTGTTTAGGTGTTAAAGGAATATGCAGATTTCACAAATGTGTAATTTGTCTAATAATTATTGATTTTTACTCTTACATAATCACTGCCATTTAATGGGTGGATTTATCTGATATCAGTCAAATAACTAAAGCGCTAAACACAACCATATTTCACACAAGGTAAATTAGTAATAAACACCCTGATATAAATGAATGTTTTTTTTTAACATGCAACGTATGATCATATTCTTTTTGCCTGCTCTATCATCTCTCTGTGCCATTACATTCCATAAGAATTCATTCGATTACTATTCTATAAGTGTCAGGCTCAGGAGATGAGGTGCTGGGTGTTTCTATTAACCTGTTAATCTGCTGTATCCCTATTGCTCTGCTATCTGCCCTAAGTCTTTCACAAGAAGTTCAGGCATGCACCATGTGTTGGGCAATTTACAGTTTCCTGCCTGAGCCCAAACCACTTTTTATCTACTCTTAGAAAATTGTCATATAACAAGAGCCTTCAAGGAAGGTTCAGTAGTGAATAAATCATTCTGACTGGGAAGTTTGCGAAAAAGGAGTATTTTTATTTTCATCATCACTTCACACTGGACTTAAATAAAAACCCGTTATAAATCTTTGAATAACAGCAACATACCTGCACCTATATCATGTCCTGACCTGAACCGTAGTGAGAACTTGTGGTCCCTTCTTAAACGAGTACACCAATACAAAAACAATACACCTCTGTGAACAGTGTCTAGGAGGGTGTGGTTGTTGATGGTCAACAGATCAAGAAACTTATAAAATATAATAAAATATCTCTATTGGTCACTGATTTTTTTTTTTATGTCAGAAATGTTTATTTGTAAATTTTAATTATTCTATAATTATTATTAATTATAATAATTATAATTAATTATTAATTATATGTAAATTTATTATTTTTAATAGTTGCCCAATAATAGCACACACAGATATTCTACATTAAGAACTTATTGGGATTAGTTGTTCAATAATGGAATGAATCCTCAAAAATGCATTAATAACATGCCTGTATATATGTATAAGTATGTAAGTATGTAAGTATGTACACACACACACACACACACACACACACACACACACACACATAGCAATTTTATGTTAAGATAAAATATTTTATGACATCATACAATTAACTGGATCAATCAATTAAAACTTTGCAAAGTACAAAGTTTAAGAGAATAAAACAAAAAGTATGTAAATTTTTGCAAGTACACACTTATAACATAAATGTAACACATATAACATTCATTCATTCATTCATCTTCTACCGCTAAATCCGATCTTCCCTCGGGCCACGGGGAGCCTGTGCCTATCTCAGGCGTCTATGGGCATTAAGGCAGGATACACCCTGGATGGAATGCCAACCCATCGCAGGACACACACACACTCACATTCACACACACATTCATACACTAGGGACAATTTTCCAAGGTGCCAATCAACCTACCGTGCATGTTTTTGGACCGGGGAAAACCCGGAGAAAAACCCCCTGAGGCACGGGGAGAACATGCAAACTCCACACACACATGGCCGAGACGGGATTCGAACCCGGATCCTGGCAGTGTGAGGCGAACGTGCTAACCACTAAACCACCGTGCCCACACACATATAACATAAGTAGGAAAAGTATATAATATACAGGATGAAAAGCATAAACTGATACATTGAATAAATGTGGATATTAGCTCATCTGGTTAATCAAAGTGACATCACATGTTTGCATTGTAAATACAAGTGGTTGTTGGTATAAAAACCATTTAAAATGCTCAGTGCTGCAGTTTGGTCTACGGTCACTGCTACTGGTTCTACCCAGATTTGTAATAGAATGCAATATGTCTTGGATGGTATAATTTCCAATTTCTGAATATGGCAAGTGATCTAATACCTCTGAGTCGTCTCCTGTCCACTGCACAACATGAAATCCATTCATTACAGTGTTAGGTGTCTGGTATGTCTAAATGTAGTCATGTTTCTGTAAGATCCATTAAAATGTTTCCTCTTCTTTCTACTGACTCTTTACTGGCTAAATGACAATTGCCAGAAGGTTTTTAAAAAATGCAAAAAAAAAAGGTTTTAAAAAAAATCATATCATCTTAGTATCAGTAGAATGATTAGTATTAGTATTATATACAGTATACCATAATACACATACATGTATATAGTATTTACAGTACAAAAATACTTTTATAAATATTTGATCTCTGGACCAGAAGATTGCAGGTTCAAATCTAAACATTTGAGTAAATAAGCCGAAGCAAACTAGTCATTAAGTGTAGGCTTGTTTAATTTCTTTTAATTTAGTTTATGTGGTTTTACTTCTTATAAGGTGTCTTTGAGTGTTATGGAAGGCGCCTAAAAAATCAAATGCATTATTATTATTATTATTATTATTATTATTATTATTATTATTATTATTATTATTATTATTATCAGCCTTAATGTAAAGCCCAAAACTAAATACATTCCAAGTCACTATTAGTAGCTGCTTATTCTTATCAGGAAGGAAAACACTCTAGATGGGATTCCAGTCACACACACGCACAAATTCACATCTAGGAGCATTTTATATTTCACATTCCACATACAGGCATGTATTCTGTGATATACATGTATATCACAGAAATCTATAAAACCATGTATGTTTATATATATATATATATATATATATATATATATATATATATATATATATATATATATATATATATATATATATATATATATATATAGTGTTGTTGGAATTGATGTGAATAATTATATAATAATAATAATAATTAAATAATACCAGGAATACTGTAAATAATCTTTAAATGTTGGGTAGTGATACATCCCTACTTGCCTTGTGGAGGATACTGGTGCTGACAAAGGCTGTTGTTTTCAACAGACATGTGTTCCGCATGTTTTCGTTTGATTGCAGTACAGTGTGACATCTGCATAGTGCATTGTTGTGAATTTTAGGCTATTCTGTAGTCTGTTTTTATTCTAAACTCACTGAAATATTAACATGAAATCCGGTCTGAGAAAAAACAGAATACGCTGAATATTTTCTGGATGTCCTGTCAGTCAGCTATTGCTCTGACTGAAAATTGATAGAAATCTTTAAGCACTATAGCGCTACAGTATGCACTCGGTCAGAATGGATTGAGAAAATCTGATTTGATTCAGATTTTGCAGCTTAGCCACTATTTACTATTAATAACGTATTGACTCAGCACCAGGGTACCAGCAAAGTCAATATTCCCAAAGGCAGAAAAAAAAACGCCATACAATCATATATCTTGTTTATGTGTGCTTTCTGATCCGAAAGCTGTCAGTTTACCACTCCTGTACTCTTCCTGTAGCCAGTCATGAAGAAATCCGTTATGCTACTAGTACTCATTATCTGAGATGTTTCTTTCTCCTCGTCTGAATATGCAAATGACTCATTATTCTGACTCCACAAATACTGATTAGTGAGGCTGTTTTCCTCTCCGACACATTATTAGATGTTAACACAATTCACACTTGCCTTGTAACTTTTCTCATTTCACATTTTAAAGGTGAGGTGAACGTATGTGTTGTGTATTTCACACAGCCTAATTAATTCCCAGAATTCTAATGATGAAGGAAACAAAAAAAGCAGTCATGGTCAGGCCCCGATGACTCGATGCAAAACGACCACACCACACGATGGTTTTGTTTAGGTGCTATCGCAAATTGAACCTGTCAATCATGATATTGATAAATGAACAATCTGCTTGTGAAATCTAACTTTTGTTCCATTCAGTGAGTAATTATACAGATTTCATCATTGGATTGTTTTTTTTTTTATTATTCTTTACAAGTGAAAAATATTTTCAATTATTTTACTATTAATCATCCAATATATAAAATACGTATACAATTGCATTATAGATCAAAACATCAGTTTTCATAAATCAGATTCCTTGTTTGGATTATGGCATGCATCAATATAAACCTTAATATTCCATATCATATTTAATAATTACATTACATTTCAGTTTCTTTTTAGCTTTTCCCTAATAATCTGGAAGATGTTGCTTTATAAATAGATGAAAGTAAAGAAATTGTCATGAAAAGGACTGTTTTTCATTTTAACACACTGTTATATATATTTTTTACTTAATGTAACATTAAGTTCAATTATATTAAAACTGGTTAAAAATATATCTGACTTCTCTTCTCATTTATATGAATTAGTCAGCTGTTAAATGCAAAAACAAGCAATAGCCATGGTGTGAACTGCAGTATCTTGGTATGCTTTTCAAAAATGTGCAATTTCTTTCTCTCTCTTTCTCTCTCTCGCTCTCTCTCTCTCTCTCTCTCTCTCTCCTTTTCCTAATATTAGCAAGGTTTGTATGAATCCTATTTATAATATAAATTCATGTACTTCACTAGTTATTGCATTTTTCCCTCCCCTGTTTGTTTCCTGGAATGTATAACAATGGAATCATATAACAAAAAATGGTCAGAACCTTTTTATGACACCTCAGACAAATAGTACTTTCTGTGTGTGTGCATGTGTGTGTGTGTGTGTGTGTGTGTGTGTGTGTGTGTGTGTGTGTGTGTGTGTGTGTGTGTGTAAGATGTGTGTAAGATGTGTGGCACTAATTTCATTGGACATTGGCATGTTGTCACAACACAGCCGTAATTACATGCTGTTTTGTTATTTTGGGACATCTGAAGTTTGCAGTAGCAGATGAATATAACAACTCAGTGAACCAATGTGAAAAGCTGTTGTCAACCCTGTCAAAGTGCAGCAATAATCAGCTGTCTAATTTCTGCCCGATTGCTGAAAATAGATATTTTCCTGAATTTTGCTGTAGAAAGTCAAGCAACATTTTCCAAACAAAGTTCCTGCATTCCTAGCAGCAGGTTTTAAAGCTTCTGCAATCAATTGTTTGTATAATGAATAAATGAACAAGATCATAAAAATAAAAGCATCCTATCAAACTCCTCATTTTATATTTCAGAACATGAGCATTGTTGCAATAATGTTTCTCAAAGCTGGTTTTGCAAATGACAGGTCAGTGTCCAGTGTATTCAATTCCATACTGTCAACTAAACAGTAAACAGGTATGCAATTACTGGTATATATGCAGAATGTGGTATGGGATGTGAATCTACAGTATGAAATGTGCAACAGCTGGCTCAGTTAACTAAAGATTAATTAAAATAGAATTTACAAAAACAATGTTTTTTCATTCACCTGTCTCTAGTATCTAATTTCATCTTAGTTGCCTTTAGGGCCTACCCCGAGAGCACTGAGTACTACAGTATGTCCTCTAGAATACACCATAGATTCGAAACCTATCCATCACAGGTCACCAGGCATGTTAACACCTTCACTACAGTATTTTAATGAAGCACAGACATTGAGTGAACAAGTGAAACTCTTCTCACACAGCAAACTGAGGGAACCGCAAGGTAATAATGATAATATCCTTTATTGGTCACATATACATTACAGCACAGTGAAATTCTTTTCTTCGCATATCCCAGCTTGATGTTGGTAGTTGGGGTCAGAGCGCAGGGTCAGCCATGATACGGCGCCCCTGTAGCACAGAGGGATAAGGGTCTTGCTGAAGGACCCAAGGGCGGCAGCTTGGCCATACCGGGGCTCGAACCCGGATCTTCCGATCAGCCGCCCAGCGCCTTAGACCACTGAGTTACCCCCTCCCAAGTATGCTATACTATTATTTAAAAGAAAACATAACTTAAAGCATAACATCAGGAGACTACAAGTGCAACTTCCAGCCTCACCTTAGCATTAGGCAGGAAAACACTCCTATGGGAAATTTAGAGGTGTCAATTTACCTTCTGGCCTTTATGTGGAAGATTCTACAGAAAACCCACAGTGATACAGAATAAGGAAAACCCTGAAGAACAACAAAGACAAGACAAATGAAAAAGCGTTCCGGTCTTCAGTTAGTGGACTGCATCCTCCCTCTCAGATAGCACCCACTCATATTTAGTGAAACAGTGACAGCATCCTGCGAGCATTCTGCACCCTATCTCTGAAGTGCTCCTTTCAGCCCACTTACTCAAATGTGCTCCCTTGTCTGCCTGAGTTTGTTAAACTCGTCAAAATGTCAAGCTTGTAGTGCACTGAAATTTACAATTCAGAATCAACTCAGAATTTAAATGAACATCATCCACATGCACGGCAAAAGCGAATTGAGCATACACAACTCTGGGGATAAGGTAGAGGGCTAAGAATCGAGCTGTTTTAATGTGCAGCAATGTAAAAGCCTTGAAATAAATGAGCACAGGATGGAATACAAACAAATGAGTGGCTACTTATTTATTGATAGAATGAATGTTTGCCATATTATTAAAGACGTTGCCTGACATTGCGGCTGTGTAGATAGTACAAGAAAATAACTGTTGTGTTTGGGGATTTTGATGAACGTTTCACATGTGAGGTAAAGATGAGAAGAAACGAACGACAGAAATCCATCTCTAAAACAGAAGCCGGAATTCATTATCTCCCCTAAAAACATGAGGAAAGGAAATGATAGATAGAATATCCGTGTTGCTTTGTACCTAACTGCGTTCAGACTGTGAGGTGTAGTTAAAGGTCTTGCTTTCCCTCTAATGCCAGAGCCAATTTTAAAAGAATCCCCTCATGACCACCTTATTATTTCAACACAGACATGGAAGAAATTTATCTCCTGTTTAACCTTGTGGGGTTAGCAGTACTATATTCAGGAAGATGAATGCACATTGAAAGTGAGGTATTATATCATTAGATATCGCTCAAGTCCATACATCATTTCAGGATGTTTTCAGAATTAAAATCGCAGAAATAGTTTTATATGCAAATTATTTGACAGTGACTTGTGGCAGGCGAAACAGGGTGGTATTGAGTTTAATATAATTTAACAACTTCTGACTTGATTTTATAGTGGACAATGTCCACTATTAAATGTTGGAATCTAGACCGCTAATCTTTCTGTTGACTTTATTCTGATTAATATGGATTTAATGCATTGTCTAAATGCTAATTTGAGCAGGAGTGAACTACAACATAATAGTTAGTGTCCAAACATTCCTGTATTGACAGAGGGAATCATCATTTCTTGTAAGTGAAGTGGAAGAGAATGTCTCAGGGTGTATGTCTTTTTAAAACAGAGCCAGTCTCCAAGGCATTCTTGCACCGTGCCACAAGAACACAGTAATTATCTGATGAACCAGAGATTGCTTTCATTTATTTATTTATTTTGCAGCAATTTCCCTAACTGAAATCGTGACAGCTTAATAATGGGATACATCCAGCTGATCAGCCCTACAGAGCACAGCATGTCATATGCCGAGGATGCAAGAACCTTTAATGTGAATCAGTCATTTTAATTGAGTCACTCTGCAAGTTAGAGGTATGTGGAACAGCGTGTACTTAATACATTAGACATTTTTTTTGTTTGAATCCCTTTATAATTATATGACAATTATGACAAAATCACATAAATGGAAGGATTCACAGGTCTGTAAAGGCATTTTAAGATAGAAAGCCATGGACAATTTAGGTTTTGGTGTACATCTGAAGTTGAGGGCTGGTATATATATATATATCCAGCCCTCAACTAACCTCAACTATATCTATCTATCTATCTATCTATCTATCTATCTTTCTATCTTTCTATCTATCTATCTATCTATCTATCTATCTATCCTATCTATATATATATATATATATATATATATATATATATATATATATATATATATATATATATATATATATATATATATATATATATATATATGTATATAAAATCCAATCCACAATTTGGAAAGTTAACCAGAGATATAAAATCCAATCCACAATTTGGAAAGTTAACCAGAGAGTAGACTCATGTAAAATGATAGGTTAAATGGTGAATGTGAAGTAGTGAGGGAATTATACTACCCACTTCACCACTCTGCCATTAATAAATACAAGGATGAATTATTTGCTTAACCAGTAATTCGTTATCAGATGAAATACATTTATGGACTGAAAAGTCAAGGAAACTAATATTGCATCAGGTACAGCCATAAATACACAAGTACAGCACCTATAAATATGAACCTAATGTGGGAGAGAGTAGCCAGCTAAAAAATACACAATAGATTCCCACCCCAAATAGCATTATATTATTTAGAATTAATAACTTATTACAATGTCTTACAACTTTAAATTATGTGATTTCTTAAAGAAATACAGGCTTAGGCTTGTCTCATTCCGAAACTCATTCAAAACATATGTTCTGAATGCTTAATGCTATTCATTATTCTTTTTTTTAGTTAGTTTACTAGTGGGAGCGCTGGAACGACATTTTTGACAAGCACGGTTCTTTTTTTTTTTTTTTTGGAATGTTTAAGATGTTCTCAGGTGGCTTGGCTTACAGCGATATCATTAAGCATTATTATTAAGTTTTCATGCATACACATTTAGGCATTAAAAAAAAGCTTAAAAAGCACCGAACTCACTGCATGTGCATGATACTACCAGTAATCTTTAAATGTACACTATAATACAAATTGTACCAATGGAAAAACAATTCTTACATTATGCAAATTGCCGTTTAGTGTTTTGCTGTAAGCCTTAAAGCACAGCACATAAGATATAAAGTGCTTTGAGCTGTCACGTTCCTTCTGAGCTCTCTCTCAACGCTAGTCACATTTCTGAGATGAAGCCAGAGTGGTTTCTGGCTGGTGAGGATATCAGCTATCAGTCTACATGTCTCTGCAGAAGGGGAGATTTGTCACCCTACGGGGTGGGTGGTTCGGTGTGATGGGTTTACAGAGGCAAAACCTCACAAGAGACTAGGTGTCAACAAACTGTCATCCTATTGGCTGGCAGGTATGTGGGAAGGCAAGGATTACTCTTAGCCAGAGTATGATTGATGTATCATCTCCCGCTTCATTGGCCACTAGCATTTGAAAATGGAAATGCAAAGCTGGGGTTTTGGAGGGTGGTAAGGATGTTTGTATGGGTGTATGGAATTGTGCCGGAAGAAACCTAGACTGGAACAAAGTGGATTTTTTTTTTTCACAAATGCAACATATATCATTTTGCCATTAATTCAGAGTTTTTTATTTATAATAAATTCACACATACAGGCCAGTCTAATAGGCTGTTATTATGTCTGATTACCTGAGGGAAAAGATCTAATTGTGTCTTAGCTCATAATACCAGGTAATAAAGGATTGAATATTACATATTACAATATTTTCTTTCAATATTATATATTTCTACAATATTCAGGTGAACTATAAGTTCAGAAACCATACTAGACGGTATATTTGTATTGGCAGGTTGGGGTATGGACAGTATGCATTTCTCACTTTCTGACAGTGAGTAAGACACTGCAGTGAAACATGAGAATAGCTTGGAAAAAAAATCTGGTCTGTCTACTCTTCATCACTGCCTTATACAAGAACCACTGCGTCAGCATTGTAGAAGACAAATCATAAAGCCCACCCCTCTAGTGGACTCTTCACCCGCCTTCTTCATTTATTTATCTGTCAGAAGACCATCATCACCACCACCACCACAACCAGACTCTGCAGCACTTTCTTTCTTGGTGCAGTCAAATTGCTCATCATGCTGTCTCCCAATGCAACCATGGATTAATCAAACACCCATCCCGATTTGACTCTGCATAAAAGCACTTAAATAATCAACATCAGACATTGAAAAACACTTATGAGACATATCACACTTATATTCTTGTTCTAAATATAATTGCCCTATGTGTTCATTGTTTTGTGTATTTATTGGCATTGGATAGTGTTACAAGACAGCTCTCATCCCAAAACCTGATATCTTTGTCTGGCATAGCATTTCTGACTAGCTAGGATTTATAAAATGTATAAAACCATCTTTGTTTTTGTTCCATTACTCAGATTGGAACTGCGCTTGCTACATTATTCACACATTTTTGTTCATTCCATGTACTGCTATAACAAAGCAGAAAACAATAATATCTGAAAACAACTGAAACAAATATGGAATGGGTGACTGCCAATCAGTGTGATTTAAGATAAAGAATAAAAACACCACACTAAGCTTTATGATGCTTTCTGTTTCAAGGCAAGCAAAGACAACAACATAATTCTAATGCATGAATAAATGAAAAATATAATAAATTTTTTTCACATTCAGTTATTTTGTTGAAATTTTACTTTTTTGTGCAATACATTCTTTATATATATATATATATAATGAGTCCTTACCAGAAAACAATTGTGTGTTCTGATTATGATGCATGACTGCTATCTGCAGAAGCATGCATTGTAAAGCTGGACTCCATGATATAAATGTGCTGATTACATGCAGGAAGCATCATTTTGACATATATTTATAGACTGAATTATGCCAGGCAAGATTTGTTTCATAACATTTGCCATGATGAGGCAACACGAAGAGCAATGAAGCATGTGAATCTAACCTGTTTACTTAAGGGAACACAAGTTTGCTTGATAATAATAATAAAAATATGTCATTTGTTGCGGCTGGCTGCTAATTACTCTTTTAAGAATTGTTGAGGTATGAAGGATATATTTATTTTGCCCAAAATTGTTTATGAATATTTTTTTACTTGTTGTTGTTGTTGTTGTTAATAGAGGTTGCATAAGTTTATAGACGTGAGAACTACAGAAGACTTAAAATATTTGATTTTAAGGAAGGTGTCCATTTATTGACTATGCTTTTAATTTGAACAGTCATAGAAGAGCCTTTATTTGTCACATATGCATTAAAGTAGAGTGAAATTCTTTCTTTGCAAATCCCAGCTTGTTCGGAAGCTTGGGACAGCCATGATACGGCACCACTGAAGCACAGAGACTTAAGGGCCTTGCTCAAGAACCCAAGAGAGGAATACCGGCGTTCAAACCCCTGACCTTCCCTGATCAGTATCCCAGCACCTAAACCACTGAGTTATCCCTTCCCTCATCTGGTAATAGCTTTTGTCGCAAATAAACCTAAATGACTTTTTTTCTGTTATAAATACTGTATGTTCATGAAATTAGTTGGTTAAACATAACGAGACTTGACTTTATGGACGCATACATACATACATAACACATAACACATGGCAAATTTTCTGTTTTTATAACAAATTTTGCATTTAAAGGTGACCATTAATTTGCTGAGGTTGTTTATTTTGGAAATATTTTGAAATTGGATATTGTAATAATAAACTAATAATTCTAAACGAACAAATAAATCTGTTTCATACTAGAGGTGCTTGCCTCTGTATTAATATGGCAAAAGTTGGCAAAAGGACATAGGGACATTTTTTAATTCTTCAAGTAGGAATAGAGATGCAAAGCCATTCTTCTGTGCTCATAATAAAAAAAATAGCAAAGAGCCTCAATGGAAAAATCAATAAAAGGTATGAGTGCTGGAAGGTGCAAAAATCAATGATATGACTTTGCATTAATGTGGTTTTAGGAGGAAGGCGATCATAGCAGCTTGGTGTGAAAATGAAAAGCTGGCGCCTTCATCAGGATAGACTTTATCTGTTTTTTAAGCTGAAATGAACTGAATGGTTAAAGGTACAATAGTCATTCGTATTTTTTCTTACTAGTAATAATACGTCGACATTTATCTTGTGCAGAATGTGCTACAAATAAATAAATAAATAAATAAGTTTTTAAGCAATTGCGACAACAAAATTGTATTATATGGCTGAGAAAACCTATTTCCGAGCCTGCAGTCTAGTTTGGCATGCTTCTCTGTGTTTATGCCTCTTGTCAGTTTTTTTATTCAGTCTTTTAGTCATTTTTTTTTGTCAGTCCTCGACCTATATTTGTTATATATTGCCATCTCAGTCTGCTCAGAAAAGAATGGATAAGGCCACAGATTCATCTAATTGTCCTAATGGCAATTAGTATGTAAATGACTGTAAAACGAAAATAAATATTTGTAGCACTATAACACAAATAATGATTTTGGGAATGGGTGAGACTGGGCTCCACTTACACATGTATGTTAGCACACTTTGTATAAAACATTTCTCAAACATAAGCCCTCTGAAGAAAGAACTGACATAATGAATTACGTTTTTACAGGATCTTTTTTTTTCAGATATGTATTTTAGAAGCATTGCCACCTAACGTAATGCATTGGATGAATGACATTATTACATATGTATAAAAGTTCTTGATATCTTAAACTCCTACTGGTACTGACTGTCAGTACTGAGTTCATGGAGCTCATTACAAAGAAAACAGAGCCCCACGGGGAGTCTTGGCCATTCATACAGTATTATGAACATGAGCAGTATACAGAACATTTCACTTTCTTATGTTTTAATAGTTGCTATTCAAGAAGTTGAATGGAATAGTGAGTAAAACTACAGGTCAGCTGTCAAATTCTAACACAAGCGTTTGATAACCATGTTGATTAAAATGTTCTTTTTCAAAGATCTTTGAGTAACATGTTAAGGTGTTCATTTTCTGTGAATATAGTAAGTGACTAATACAATGAAATTTAGCTATGTGCTGTTACTCTGCTCAGGTCTGTCTTTTAACCGTAGCTACTGATTAAGTCCTAGCTACTGATTTTTCCCCCTTTTTAATGCGCAAATACATAATGTTAGGTACAAGCACAACTATGCATCAATTCTCTATCACTGCATATCTATTTAATAATACAAAAGATCAAAACAGTGATAGTGGCAGAGAGCCGAGAAGTGCACTCCTGAACACTTTATTAAGTACATGTAATATGAAAGGCTTCACATGCAGCAAACAAACGAGCTATGTATATTCAAAGAGAAGTACACTCATAGTGAGGGTCCATAAAGAAGAGATCATGGTGTCAGAAGTGTTCTAAGGGTTAGTATGAAAAGTTTATTAAATGCTCAGACAATTGTATTCATTAGCAATGTCAAAAAAACAAACATTATTTTATATTATAGATCACTAGATTCTCGATTCATTGTTATTATTAGTATTAATAGTATTATAATATCATAATACATAGTATTATTAGTAGTAGTATAGGTGGTATATAATGTTTTTATTCTCTAGGGTCTAGGATAGACACTAGATCTAATTACATGAGGTAGAGTGATGGCAGGAAGTGGCAAGACGACAATATTAGTTGGTTAAAGAGAAAAGGACATGCACATTAGAAGCAAAAGAAACATAAAGCATTTATTGGAGAAAGTGAATCACGGATTGCTGCTTTTTGTCCCTCATTATTCAGTCATGCATAATCTACAGTCTTTCTTTGGAAGGGTGATATCTTCAGGACTTGACTGAGAAAGCCCAACACTGCCCTCAGGGCTGTAATTGCTGGTTCCAGTTGACTAAACTGCTTTAGCTCTCTCACTGTTGTCCGCAGCACAATTATATAGTGGCAGAGACACAGAGTTTAACCCTTTGGGAAAATATTAGGCAGTGGAGGAGAGACATTGATGCAAGAGCTTAAGAAGAGTCTTCTGTTTAATAACTAATAATGTTAAAGTACCTAAGTGTTAATTGATGAATATTTATGGATTTTTAAACGATATGCAGAACTACAGGTCAAAATTATAATGTGCATTTGACAGTGGTTGGAACATCCATATGGGCTTTTAATGAAACCACAAAATCCTACTGCCAATAAACGAGATATGAATAGAATTTTGATCTATATACAGATTTCAAGATGTTAGCTCACCAATTCGGAAGTTGCATTGTTTGAGTAAACAGTCAGATAAATATGACTCATTATCTGCTGTTAAAAAATAGAAAATATATTCATAAGAATGCCACTAGCTGGTTCATCAATAAAATACACTGGGTATATGTATATTTATCAGTAGACATTTATCACTTCTTATCTGTTAGCTAAGTAGGTCTTAGAAATGAAAAATGCCCCATCTTTAGTGTTTGCATTTTTTGCAAGTTGCATTTATCCAAACCTAAATTTTATCCCATTTGCCTTACACAGGAAGAAATAAACAGCCAAAGTTTGCTCCTAGGGACCCAAGAAATGATGCCATTATAAATCACCCAGTGTGCACCTGTCTAACATGTCAGACAAAGAGTCATGTGTCACTGAGTTTAAGATTGTACTGTGGTTCCTCTCCAATGCTGAATCAGTGCACCAGTTCTGCCTGTGACTGAGGAGGCAGCCCTAGATTAGTTATCCTTTGCTTCAGTCATGTTTTTTTTTTTTTTTTGTTTGTTGTTTGTACATTTTGCCCAGGACCTTCTTATCCGTATTTTATATCTGTTAAAAATACTAGAAAACTTTATAGAAAATCGATCTGTCACACATTCCACATTATTTAAGATTCAATTACTGAGAATTAATTACTTCTAAACAAAATGTGCATCCTGCTTTTAAAGTACTTTTTCTGCATGGAGGTTGGGTGTGGTAATAGGGCCATTTAACTAATTTGGATAAAATGAAAGCAGAATGTCCAACCTGCAGTCCCTAGACACACGTCCTATTCACAATGACTTCATAATTAGTACTGTGTGACCTGGCTGTGCGGTTGTTCCTAATGGCTATCTGATGTCTGCCATATTTCCAACTGACAAGTGAAAGGACACCCAGAGGGAGAAATGGAGCTGGAAATATCAGCGGCTCTGACAACCCGCACATCCTTCTGAGAGACAAATCAGAGTGTCTACGAATACAAAAGGGTTCACGCATCGGTTGTTTCTTCATTGGATCGGGACTTGGTTTGAAGTGCCGCTTGCTAAATGAGATCATTATGAGGAAATGGGAGAGAGACCGTGAGAGACTTGAAACTGATGGCTTTCTATTGCGAAAAACTTTCTTTTTTTTTTTTTACATACCATAAAAGCTTGGCTGATTCTGACATTAAAATCTATCCCCAGTGGAATGAAATGCCAGGAGTGAAACTTTTATGTCTTTTGACAGGTGTAAAATCATTGCCTAATGAAATAATTGAAGCAATCTTGCTCAGTTTACTCAATCCCGTGCATATCTGCTAAAAGTCTTTGTCAACAATATCGTGTAAGAGTTTTTTAATACACTCGCATACAATCAACTGCTGCTTGTCTTTTCAGAGTCACTTTCACTCTATTCCTTTGCTTAATGTGTCCCAGACTAAGTTCCCAAATCCATTTTCTTTTGTTTTCACTTAAATTAGCGATTGTCCATTACTCTAAGGCATAGCAAATTATTTAGCCATCTACCACTAATCATGATGGCTGAAATTAATATGATTTTGTCACTAAACAGTGATATTATTTTGAGCACTCAAACTATACTATAGTTTCTACTGAAAGTTTTGAGGATACAGTATACTCAAATATGTCCTATAAGCCAAAGTGTCAGGGTGGTTTGTGGTAACAGTTATGATGAAATATAAGTTTAAAAATGGCATCGTATTTTTAAAATGGGTATTGCAGTAAAATATTTATATATAAGAACCATCAAATTAGAATTCACTAAATCTAAAGAAACGCAGGGCACGGTGGAGCAGTGGTTAGCACGTTCGCCTCACACCGCCAGGGTCCGGGTTCGATTCCCGTCTCGGCCATGTGTGTGTGGAGTTTGCATGTTCATGTGTGTGTGGATTTGGCATGTGTGTGTGGAGTTGCTCCCCCCGTGCCTCAGGGGTTTTTTTCTCCGGGTTTCCCCGTCCGGTTTCCCCCCGGTTTCCCCCCCGGTCCAAAAACATGCACGGTAGGTTGATTGGCACCTTGGAAAAATTGTCCCTAGTGTGTGAATGTGAGTGTGTGAGTGTTGTGTGTGTGTGTCCTGCGATGTGTGTGTGTGCATGTGATTCCGTGTGTGTGTGTGTCCTGCGATGGGTTGGCATTCCATCCAGGTGTATCCTGCCCCCCCCCCTGTGTCGTTGAGCCTGTAATGCCCATAGACGCCTGAGATAGGCACAGGGTCCCCGTGACCCGAGAAGATCGGATATAGCGGTAGAAGATGAATGAATGAATAAATCTAAAGAAACCACTTTAATTTTCATAAAGGTTTACTATATTCATATAAGATCAAACACAGTGCAATACAATGATTTATGAAGCAAAGAAGACTGATAAATGCTCAATGGCCCAGCTCATGAAAGCAGCAAATCCCATGCCCGTGGGATGCTCATAGGCGCCTGAGATAGGCACAGGCTCCCCGTGACCCGAGGGAAGATCGGATATAGCGGTAGAAGATGAATGAATGAATAAATGAACACTTTAATTTTCAAAAGAATATATTCATATAAGATCAAACACAGTGCAATACAATGATTTATGAAGCAAAGAAGACTATAAATGCTCAATGCAGCTCAGAAAGCAGCAAATAGCCCGTGGGAATGCAGGTAGAAATAGGGAAGATGGATATAGCGGTGCAAAAAGAGCTATTGCAAGTAGAATGCAGGTAGAATTGTAACCTGGCTTGATCCTGAGTTCAAGTTTCAGTTTCTCTCTTTGCCTCAGCATAGACAGCAGATCCACCACGGCCCTAATCTAATAAGTGATTATTCAAAACGAATGACTGATTATAGGCATAAAACACATTTTTTATGTAATATTAAGCATCACAACATTATGTTTTATCTGGTTGTCCTACATAGGAGATTAGGTACATGTGAAAAATGCTGTAAACTAAGAATGCTTTCAACAACAAGGATGGTATCTGAATGGCCCAAAATGTATACTGCAGGGAGACAATAACCCCAGACATACAATCAAGAACTGCCTTTAACTTAGAAAAGAATGAGGAGGCAAAGAAGTTATAGTTTTCATCCTCACTGAGCCCTGATCTAAACATCATCCAGTTTGTAGGATAGAATAACCTTTCTTCGGCACATGTACATTACAGTTTGGAATGTTTGGAAGTTGGGGTCAGAGCGCAGGTTCCGGCATGATACAACACCCCTGGAGCACAGAGGGGTAATGGCCTTGCTCAAGGACCCAAGGGTGACAGCTTGCTGTTACCAGGGCTCGAACCCCCAACTTTCTGATCAGCGCCTAAAACCAATGAGGTACACCCCTCCTTGTCTGGGATTGCATGAAGAAACAGAAGCATTTGAGGATCTGTGGACAGTTCTCTGGCACGCAAATTGTGGTCACACCAAATACTGATTTGATTTTGGATGCTCTTCTTTTTTTTACTAATTTGTAACTATTTTGTTTAAAAAAAAACAGATGAAAAAACAGTTTCATTTTGAAAACATTCTTATTGTACAGCATTTTTGTCCACTAATACCTAAAACTTTTGCACAGTGCGTGTGTGTGGTGTGTGGTGTGTGGTGTGTGTGTGTTGTATTATAAAGGAATGAAAATGAGAAATGAAATAGGACAATATCTATTCTGCTGTCACACCAACTTCTTTGTTGAATGGCTTAAAGTATGACAGGAGCAGATGAAAGTGCTTTGACGAAATGATGTGAAATTCTTTTTAAGAATCAGAAATGATCTTGATTCGAAATTTTTGAAAAGTGCAGCATCGACTTCATAGACCTTCTTAGATTTAGCATGGCTTGGCTTGAATTAACCGAAAAATTGGTGCAAGTTAAAAAAGGAAAACAGCAAATGGAATTACAGGGGGATTTTTTATGTCAGCACAAGGCCAAATATGTCAGGAATCCAAAATTAGGACAAGGGCTTACAAAAAACATGCCAAACATACGGACTGCTCCTCACAAAGACACTACGTAAACAGCACTTGAGCTGTTCATAGCAAAAGTTTAACAAAGAATACCATTATGATTATTTTCTCCATTTGATTTTGAGACAAATTTGGCTTTTTGAAATTTTGACTGCATTCACCTACAGTGTTAGGATCTGAGCTAAGGAAGGAGCAGTCTGGAGATTGCTCATTTGAGAGCATAGACTGAGAAAACTGAAATCAATATACATCAAAGAAAAAAAATGAAAGTTCCTCTGTTAAGGCATGTCTTAGTTATGTCATTCTACATCGTCTCCACTGTGATACTATGCTGTCATGAACTGGCCCAATGTCCAATTTCATTCATCTTCTACCGCTTTATCTGATCTTCCCTCTGGTCACGGGGAGCCTGTGCCTATCTCAGGCATCTATGGGCATTAAGGCAGGATTCACCCTGGATGGAATGCCAACCCATCACAGGGCACACACACACATTCAGGGGGTAGCTCAGTGGTCTTAGGCTCTGGGCTGCTGATTGGAAGATCCGGGTTCGAGCCCCGGTATGGTCAAGCTGCCGCCCTTGGGTCCTTGAGCAAGACTCTTAACCCTCTGTGCTCCAGGGGCGCCGTATCATGGCTGACCCTGCGCTCTGACCCCAGCTACCAACATCAAGCTGGGATATGCGAAGTAAAGAATTTCACTGTGCTGTAATGTATATGTGACCAAAACAGGATATTATTATTATTATATTATTATTATTATAAAAGTAAATCCTTTATGAAAATGTGGTTGCTTTAGATTTCTTTGCATCCAATTTGTTGGTTCTTATATATATTACAATATGCAAATATGCTTATATACAGTATAATAATTAACATATAAACAAGTTCATGTAATAACATGTCTCCCCTAAAATGTAACATTATCCCCACTACATTGCATTGTAATGATAATAATTCACTATGATGTCACTCATATGATATAACAGTATCTCCAGTCGGATTAAATCATGTCTTTTTCAAATTGTCTTTTACTTTTACCAATTTAAACATAAACATTCAATTGTGCACAGGAATAAAATTGCAATCATGGATGCTTTTATTTCCCCCCTCTTCAAAATGTTAAGAAAACATATTGCACCATTATCGCTCTTGTTGTTCTGCTAGGACTATAATAGCATTTCACCTTTTCATGGAATTAATTATCAGTAGCTAAGTGAAGAGCTTGTGGTTGTCTTCTCTTATCATGCTCACTCAGGTCGTCCCATGGGATAATTAATGTGCAGTCATGTTCTGTTCTCATCTGTCTTTCTTTGTAATTGTCCCTCTGCAGCATCTCTCCCTCACCAATAGTTAATAACTCGCACAACATTTACTCTAAGACTGGAGCAGCTGTTAAATAATTCACTTTTAATAAATCCTCTTCTACAGTAGGTCTTCATGTTACTGGGGCTGTGTGTATTGTGAGTGGTGTGTTAGCAGCACACTGTCATTTTTCCCACATATACTCATAGTATTTAGTTGATAACTAGTTAGACATTCAATAGATCATATGTTTGATGTCATTTGCATACTTCAGTAAATATGAATGTTGGTGACATTTATGGTTATTAAGTCTCTTTGCCACTGTATCCGAGAATGATAACCCCCGAATCTGATCCCATCAGTGTGAAGTGAATGAATTTTTGATTGAAGAGATTGCCAGTAGAGTTATTGAACAGAACTGTGCTGTCTTCATCTAGGAGGTTATAAAACTGTGCTAACACCCTGACACATCCTCTATTCTCTATGCGCTCTGTGTAGCACCCTATTACACAATCTCAGTCAAAAAAAAAAAAAAAAAAAAGAATATGGCAGGGTATTAAAGGTATAAATAAACAGCCACAGTAAAGTAAGAAGTCATCAAGAAAGATCCGGAGGAGACGATCGAAGGACATTGAGTGTCAGGTACAGCATCCAGAGGTTACTATGAATGTCTTTGCATCCGTTCAGGAGGCTGTCGAATGTCAATTTGCTGCCCTGGCACTAGCATGCTCAGTCAGGCATGATTGATGTAAGTGTTGCCCATTTGTCCTTAATCCATGAATTTTTAAACAGCCATGCGGATGCTGACTGTGAACTCATTTAAAAAGTCTCTTGCTATATTGTAATGAGAAAGAGAATGCTGCTGTTGTACATTCTACACACACGCACACACCACTAACTTATTGTTAGTCTTCTAACAATAGACTATATACAGTGTATATATAGTATGAAATAGAATAGAATCATATATGTTACATTTAGCATACTGTATATAGGTGGAAAGGTACTGTGAATGGGATGAAATCATGCACACACACATTCACTTGCACCTATTGGTTATTTAGGAAAGGGAGTTTTAAGGTGTGTGTGTGTGTGTGTATATATATATATATATATATATATATATATATATATATATATATATATATATATATGCCCCCCTAAATGTTTCCACAGTTTGTAGCGTTATAACTACAAATTTAAATGTATTTTATTGGGATTTTATAGTATTGGTTAATATTGAAGAAAATGTATACATGATGTTAAATATTTTTTTATTAATAAAAATCTGAAAAGTGTCACTTGCATCTGTACTGAACCCCCTTGAGTCAAAACTGTCAAACCACCTTTCACTGCAAATACAGCTCTCTCTATAAGCTGTGCACATGTATGGAATGTAATTTTTACAGTTGTTCTAGACTGCAATTCTTCTTTGCAAAACAAAACAGCTCCAGTTGAATCAGATTGGATGGAAGAACATCTGTGAAGAGCAATTTTTCCAAGATTCTCAATAGGATTTATGTCTTAACTTTTACTGGGCCTGGGCCATTCTAACACATGAACATGCTTTGATCTAAACCATTCTATTGTAGCTCTGGCTATATGTTTAGGATCATTGTCCTGCTGGAAGGTAAACCTCCACCCCAGTCTCAAGTCCTTTGCAGCCTCTATAGGTTTTCTTCCGATTGCCCTGTATTTAGCACCATCCATCTTTCCATCGACTCTGACCTGCTTCCCTGTCCCTGCTGAAGAAAAGCATCCCCACAGCATGATGCTACCACCAGAATGTTTCATGTGGGGCTGGTGTTAGTTTTCCGCCACACAGAGTTTTGCACCTTCTTCCACATGTTTGCTGTGTGCCTTTGGGGTATGTATTTGTATGTCTTTGAATACTTTATTCTTGACCTGTCTGTTGTGTTCTTTAGTCCTTTAAAATAAAATTATCTATTACCCTAATGGGTTAGCACGTTCGCCTCACACCGCCAGGGTCCGGGTTCGATTCCCGTCTCGGCCATGTGTGTGTGGAGTTTGCATGTTCTCCCCGTGCCTCAAGGAGGTTTTTCTCCGGGTTCTCTGGTTTCCTCCTGATCCAAAAACATGCACCGTAGGTTGATTGGCACCTTGAAAAATTGTCCCTAATGTATGAATGTGTGTGTGTGTGTGTGTGTCCTGTGTCCTGCGATGGGTTGGCATTCCATCCAGGGTGTATCCTGCCTTAATGTCCCATAGACGCCTGATATAGGCACAGGCTCCCCCCGTGACCCGAGAGAAGAGATCGGATTGCATAAAGCGGTAGAAGATGAATGAATGAATGAATGAATTACCCTAATGAAATCACAATGTAGTGAAGCACAATACAGCGAGGGGACAGTATGTATGCAGTAATGTGCTTCATGTGCTTCACTACATTGTGAATATATATATATATATATATATCTATATATAATTATATAGATATATATATATATATATATATATATATATATATATATATATATATATATATATATATATATATAGGTTATATTTGGTTATAATTTTGGTTAAATTGAGTTATTTTTCTTGAATTAGATTTCATCCACAGCTCTACATACTATAGCTTTACTGTGTCCTGCTAAATAATTTTATTACTGACAATCCTCATTCAATCTTGTTTTGTACATGTGTAATATATTTCATGGCCCAATAAGACAAGAAGAAGGAAATAACTTAAAAGAAGTGTATTAAATATTTCAGTAGGCCTGCTTATTCCTCTCGAGCATAATGTTACAGTTCTTTTCTCTCTCCATCGAATCTGCTTTTCTACTTGCTCTGGCATTATATCACATTTTCCATTTTGTAAATTATTAAACAGCTGTAGCTGAAAAGGGGACAACCTTCACGAAGTCACACAGTTGTGATGGTAGAAGCAAAAACTGATAACAAGGAAGCACCTCAGGGAATCGACTAAATTCTGTCCAAGTCCAAGAGAAAAAGAATAAAGAGCATTCTTGCACTTCCCAGAGACTATATCCAATTCATTATCATAGTACATTAAATGAACAGACTCATTTGTTGCAAACAACATTGTTCCCCTTCGGGAACTCAAGCTGTGTCCACAATACTTTAGACAAAACACTGGCTGGACTTGCGTACTTGCCTTCTGAGCCAGTCCAGTTTGAGAAACTATTGAAGGTAGTGACTAAGCAGTTTCTAAACCAAGCGTCGCTTGGCATTTTGAGAAACAGGAATTTTACCCCAGAGAAAACTCACACCAGAGCATTCTCTCTGAACTCGGTTACTGCCTTGACAATGGGGCCTGGCTCCTTTCTTATTTGCTTATTGAAAGAGTGGAGTGGATTATCTTGCAGAAGGGTAAATATATTATAACAGGTTATAATTAATTATAAATATTTAGATTAGACCAGAGAACTAACTGTAGTAGAATCAACATTAGAATGATTTAATTTGTTCGTCCCCTGAGCAGACAGTGTAATCATTTATCAGTTCTAGGAAAGGTTATGTTCCTGGCCAAGAAAGAATAACTTCCTCCTGCATATCATACTTGCAGCAGACAGCACACATAGACAATCACATGTGAATATATCTCGTTTAAAAAATGAGACTTCACATAACGCAGAACTAAACTAAGACAAAACATAAATAGAGCGATAGAGAAAGTAAGAAAATCAAGAAAGACAAAATAAGAAAAAAAAGAGAGAGGAAGACAAGGACGTTTTAACATCAACTCACCATCCTAATGAGAATCATTGAAGAACCAAAATTATCCTTAATAGAGGGTCACAAACTTAAATGTGCATCTAGATTTTTGGTGTGAGTTTGGGTCCTTTAGAGGTCCCCTAGTCTTATTTACATGTTCATGACTAGTCTGGAGAACTGATAAGGGTGAACCCAAAGTGTAATAAAAACAATTCATAAACAGATAGCATACAGTATTGTTTAGGAAATACATACCAGATCATTTTGATACCAAGAACAGACAGATGGACATTTTTAAAGCAGCTATACCTTGATATACCTGCACAGAAAGATGTTCAATAGGGTGTGTCCCACTCTGGTGGGGACCATGCTGGTTCTGGTCACTTAACAAGAAGTATACACTAATTTCTAGAGCAAGGCTAGTAATGGTGCTGCTATACTCGACAAAGGGTCTACAGCTCGTGCTTCATAGGTCTCAAGAAGGATGGTGAGCTACATCCCCATCTGCATCTGTATCAGCTAAACCACTCAATAATGAGGTTCAGGTTCAAGATGCTCATACTGAAACCTATGCGTCTCAGGCAGGTCCATGGACTGGTTTGTCACGATAGTATCTATGCTTGCAGTTACCAATCTTTCTTCTACACAGGATGTTCCCGAGACTTGCTTTTGATGGCATAGCTTACCATTATCAAGTTCTTCCATTTGGCCTTGAACTTTTACCCTGCACGTTCACAAAGTGTCTGCATGCAGCAATGACACCCCTGAGACTAGAGCACTGCTGCATAGTGAACTATATTGATGATTAATTGATATTAGCTCATTTGGAGCGCTTGGCAAAGACTTCTGGGTCTGATGTAGCCACCTCCAACATTGTCCCACGTGGCCTCCTGCTAATGAGCCCTCTTCAGTGGTGGCTCAGTACCAGAGGGATTTTTTTTCCTGATGGGCAACCCTCTCTACATGATCAAGGTCACACGGCAAGCCTTGTCATCACATAATGTTAATAAAGAATGCCTCCCGCATGGGTTAGGGACAGTCATGAGTGGCCACTATACCAAAGGTCTCTGGAAAGGGCCTCATCTCTTGTGGGGCATAAACTGCCTGGAGATGCTGGCCATGCTTCTAGCATTGAAGTATTTCCTCTCAGACCTAAGGAGCAATCAGTACATACAACACCTCTGTGGTCTCTTAGATCAACCACAACAGATCCCAAGGGAAGCTGCTTTTGCTGAGGGAATCTCCAAATGAGTGCTCAGTCCATAAGGAGCTCATAGGGTCTCCTGCAAACAAGCATACCCTCAGAGTCCTCTGATGTCCCCACATCTTTTGGGGTCAGAGCACACTCTACCCAAAGTGTGGTGTCCTCAAAGGTCTTTTCCTCTGTAGTGTCCCTCAATGACATTTGCATTTGTCAGATTCAATAGCCTTGACTTCCTTGACACCACTCCTGACTCATCTGTCCTTCGGGATAGCTGATTCAAACAAGACATATACTTGACTGTATGACAGTATTGGAAACTAGGTCATGTATGTAACCCAGGTTCCCTGAGGGAATGAAACACGCATCTTTATGATACACTGCCTTCATCCCTTCAGTGCTTCCTTCCACTGGCAGAAGCTGGTGACGGCTCCGTTACATGTGCTTTCATGCTTCCTGGTTGTGATGTCACCGGCTGGCGATGTCATTCTCATTCATTAGACAAGATTAAACATGTGGTTTATACTGTTATAATCAACCAAATCTTTTGGTCAAGACGAACATAATTCATAAGATGCTGCACATTCAAAGGCTCAGAGCGATGCTTGCTGTGTATTTTGTTAGAAAAAAAATTATTATTTTATATTTAATAAGAATGTTCAATATAATTGACACCTAGAATTATTTTATAATTCACCTAATAACCATGTCAAACCTTTCCCTGGTGGCTGGTATCATTGACACCTATTTTCCAGCAAGATATTGCAATATACCATACATTTGAATTTTCTGTCTCTTCTCATATCCATGTAATTTTCCACATTATTTGCTTTGCTCCTACTTTTGTGTGTATGCACATGTGTGTTCATGTGTGTGTGTGTGTGTGTGTGTGTGTGTGTGTGTGTGTGTGTGTGTGTGTGTGTGTGTGTGTGTGTGTGGTGCTCTTCTCTTTGATAGACTGATGCCCATTCTTTTTTGCACTCAATGTTCCCAGAATAGCATTGAGATTCATTGCAACCATGACAAGGATTAGATGATTACTAAAATATTCAATAGATGAAGGAATGCATTAATACACACTGCTGTGTTATAAGTAGTAACTCTGGTGCTATATAGCCTTTCTCTGGCTTATTCTATTAAATGTAGAAAAGACTCATAAGTGTTTCGAAATGCATTGTCTTTAATAATGTTATAATGATCAAACTACTAGTAGTGACTTGGTGGCTTTAAACTTAAATTGTATGGCCTTGAGGAAAGCCTATAAAGAGTAAAATATTACTGTATTTGCAAAGAGAATATTTGGCTACAGCAGGGATGTAATGCTTTTGTCAAGAGAAGATTTTAAGAAGTAATCTGGCAGTTTATATACAAACTATAACTAGGTGTGCACTCAGATCTGCAACGTCCAATTCTATTTTCCGGTGATTGATCTTACAGCCAAAGACACATAAAACAAATTGTCTAGCAACCAAGGAGTGTTTTAGAAACTGGAAAAATAGTAAAAGAATTGTTCAGATAAACTTAGTAAATATAGTAATCATTATGGTTTAATGATATTTTATATTGACATACCGAATGTCTATATTATAAGAGGAGTATTTTGACTTGACCATTGTTTAATGTGTCATTTTGTTTGATATTGTCACGGTGCTCTCTCTCTCCTCGCTCCTCCCTGCTCTTTCCCCACACACACACACACACACACACACACACACAAATTGGGCCCAGCTATTCCTAATTCTCCCTCTCCCTATATAAGCTCGGTTTCCCCAACATTCCCGATTCCAGTCTGTTCCCGATTCCCGGACTTCCAAGTCCGCACCCGCTCCTGCTCTCCGGTGCTCTCCGGTACTCCCACGGCGCGCAGTACGCGCAAGGCTCCCTAGGCCACGCGCGCAGCGCGCAAGGCTCCCTAGCCTGTCTGGCCGCTCCTTTTGAGCGGCGTCTCTTCTGCGTCCTATTTAAATAAACTCCTCTGTTGTTCTTTATAATAAATCCTATTTTGTTGAATTCCGGATCCCCGTGTCTCTGTGCAGCGCCCACTGTTACAGATATATAATGGGTATGAATAAATCACTACCTATGACCGCAGCAATAATCTCTATTGGCCTTTTCACCATGGTATTGTGCATTTAAAACAGTAATTATTCACAGTGGCAATATTTTACAACTTGAAATCATATGGATAATGTTTGAAATTGATCTTTACAAATCTCAGTCCTGTGTTTGGTCTGTGATGAACTTTCCGAAAGGATAATGATTGACATGGTTAGTCACTCAATGTTTGTCCTTATTTTGCTTTCACCATTGAAAGCATTCTGTTCTAACTGCAGGAGTGCCACTCCACAACATTATATCCCCAATATCTATGACTGGATTATGTTATAGGTTTATCTGATTATTCAGTTCGTTAGTTCCATTTCAGGACATCGAGCTGAGTCAGTAACGCCATTGAAATATGTCCACATGACCAGCTCTGAACCACCTGTGAAATCTCATCCAATGGATGGGAGTGAAGTCATCAGCCAATGTCCTTGTCCCCTAATCCTATTTTGGACTAGTAGTACTAGGGCAGAGGCATCCAAGTTCAAATGGTGATTTTGATATTAAAATGTACAGTGAATAGGTTTCTTTGTCTTTACTGAGCAATTTTAATATTATGCAATTCAATTTTATTTGTAGCACACTTTTTACAATGGTCTGTCACAAAGCAGTTTTATACAATTACTTTGTCAATTAGTAGTGACTAAATGTAGGAAAATAGAAGTACAGTTACTTGTCTCAATCCAAGCGCACAAACAACACTCAATCCAATATACAAACAGAAATTAAATCACAATGTGTATGCCTTCAAAACCAAGTTTGAACAGTTTGAGCATTCTCCACCATTATGTAGCGATTTATCTCAGTTAAGAATAAATATCTATGAGTAATTATAGCAGGTTATAATTAATTATAAATATTTAGATTAGAACTAAAAACTAACTGCAGTGGAATCAATGTTACAATTATTTAATTTGTTCGTCCACCGATCACACAGTATAATTATTTATCAATTCTCAGAAAGGTTATGTCCGTGTCAAAGATTCAGTGACTTCGAATTATGAGCAGCACACAGAGACAATTACTTGTGAATATATGGCATTTAATAAATGTGACTACTCAAAACACAGACCTAAACAAAGATAAAACATACATAGAGAGTGGGAAAGTTAGAAAATAAAAAATAGAAAAAATAAGAAAATAGAAGAGAGAGTTAGGCTTGAACACCTCCCTCTGAACATCTCAGATAGTCCGGATCGTGAACAACACGCCCAACACCATCACACAGAACACTGGAGCCCCTCAGGGCTGTGTGCTCAGTCCCCTGCTGTTCATCCTGCTGACTCATGACTGTGTAGCAATACAAGTTTGCTGATGACACGACCGGGTTGGGTCTAATCAGCAGGAATGATGAGTCAGCTTACAGAGAGGAGGTGGAGAAATTAATAAACTGGTGTAAAGCTAACAACCTGTCTCTGAATGAAGACAAAACAAAAGAGATGGTTGTTGACTTCAGGAGGAGAAAACACAATCATTCCCCGCTGAACATCGACGGCTCCATTGTGGAGATCGTACGGCGATTGTACAGCGATCATACATCGGTGTTCACATGGCGGAAAACCTCACCTGGTCCCTCAACACCAGGTCCATTTCAATGAAGGTTCAACAGCATCTTTACTTCCTGAGAAATCTGAGGAAGGCACATCTTCCACCACACATCTGCACTACCTCCTACAGAGGGACCATCGAGAGCATCCTGAGCAGCTGCATCACTGCCTGGTTTGGGGAATTGCACTGTCTCGGACTGCAAGACCCTACAGTGAATAGTGAGGATGGCTGAAAAGATCATTGGGGTCTCTCTTCGCTCTGTCTTGGACATTTACACCACACATTGCATCCGTAAAAGCCACCAGCATTGTGTCTGATCTCACACACCCCTCACACACACACTCTTCACTCTCCTGCTGTATGGTAAGTGGTACAGAAGCATTCAGGCCTTCACAACCTGGATATGTAACAGCTTCTTTCCACAAGCTATCAGACTCTACAACACAAAGGAACTGGACTGTTACACATTATTAAACACACACTCTTTATGGACAAAAAACCTGCTAAATATTATATTATTTCTTTTCATTGCATAAGAACAAATCTATTTGTGCACACCATTTACTGGTCGTCTCTACTGTGAATTGTTTGTCTTGTCTTCACTGCCTTTTTTTTGCACACGTGTGCACTTTTTTCGATTTCTTTGTCTTGTTCATTCAGGTTGTCTGATAGAGCACCTTGTTCCTGGGGAAACGTTGTTTTGTTTCACTGTATACTGCACTGTGCACTGTTGAAATGACAATAAAGCCTACTTGACTTGACATATGTTTTCGGGGTTGCATGGGGTTTATTCACGAGCACCCAGACATTTGGTGGTGTAAGTTGTGGGTATCTTCTCCTTGAAATGTCTTTGAAGTTAGAGAGATTACCAGGGCATTGTTCTGTTTAGTTCCCTATGGATTAGGTTGGGAAGACCCTTCTAGCCATCTAGCCCACTGTAGACTGCGAGGCGCAGTCTGTGATTTGTATGCAAATGTTAAAAGGTGGGGATGGAGGGCTGCCTGGGACATGAAACACAATTTATCCTCATATAATCCTATGCAGACTCTATATTAGGAAGGATGTTCCTCTGTCTTGTTGGTATACGCCATTAACGCTTGATGTTTAAGTAATTTAAACAACTGTTTCTTAATGTACACCATCAATAGCACATTAGATTAATTAAGGCTCTATATAAGTGAGTTAAATAATCTACTGCTGAAACTGCTACAATAAGCCTATCAACCTTATATTCTATGGCATCTTGGTGTGCCAGGCACACTGCAAAGCACTAACACAAACCTGCACAGCAGCTCACCTTGAGGCATCCAATCAATCATGTAACTGCCTGTACACCTGTCAGCGAACAGCTTTCAATATGGATTATGTACATTATAATTAACTAAATATACATAAGAGAGCGGATAAATGATCATTCCATATGTGGTATTTCCATCTGGAGCATTGTGTACTTGACAGATGGAAATAACACATATGGAATGAGCATTTATCAGCTCTCTTCTGTGTATTTAGTTCAGATTATAGAATGGCAAATAGGAAGATTGGAAAATGCCCAGAACAAAGACTGTCCTGAGTGTGTCAAATCGGATTATAGTATATCCGCTGTCTACAAAGAATGTCAAAGGCAACTTTATGTTATTAAAAAACAAGAATACTCTGGCAACCTTATCAAATAGTGAATAGTGAATAGTGAACAATGACTATGAACAATGACTATGAAATAACCCGCTGAACAGATGAAGGACTGAAATTCGAGAGAAGAGTACAGGGTCATGATTTCAGAAACCTCTGGCATGTAAATGAGAAAATGTGTTAAATCAGAAATGTGCTGCAATAATACACTTATAGAATAGAAAACTTAAGGAACATCATTTCTTTAATGGCTGTGGGTTCCATGGTAGGCAATTGATTTTTATACAGGGGATAATAGTAATTAATAGAAACATGTATCCAAATCAAATATTGTTTACTTGTTTAATTATATGTTTAGATGGTTTAGTTCAGATAGTATATATTGCACAAAATAAGAGGCTAAATTCAATAAAACTAAATTCAACTGCATTAAAAAATGTAAAACAAAAGCTTCATTACTTGGTGATGTGGTACATCTTTAGTCAACATTTGAATCCAGTGAAGACAGAATGTCTCCATACTGAGTCCTGTGGGACACCAGTGGAAAGTCTGTATGTAGCAGATGTCACCTGATATAATTGTTCCTGCAAGTGCTGTAGTTCCATGAATTCAAAAACTCATGAGGATGAGCAGAGCTGATATAATGTAAGTCGTAAAAACTGTCATGAACGCATTCAAGTGGCTTGACCTTGAGCAGGCCTATACATTTGACATCAGTCCAAGCGCACTGATGCCCGTGTGCTTGAATGAGCAGAAATGTCCAAACAACATTCCAAAATCTATGATTACACCTTCCTACTGTAGATTCTGTCAAAGTACAGAATGCTTTATAATACCATAGTACTTCTGATGTGATGTGAACAGACATATTTTGGTCACTGTACTCCTTCTATGTTCAGTTTATACTGTCCTTAATTTCTTAGATAATATTATGGTGTGAATGTAATGCTACTGGATGTAGTAAGTTCTTTGTTACTATAATATCCTGTAGCGCCAGTCAGCTATGAACTTATTCTGATTAGGAGTGTGTGTCACAGATTAATTTGCATATATTTGCAATAAACACACTTTGTTCCCTGTTGGTCTAGTAGCCAAGGGTTTTACACTATCACTGCTGAGTACCAACCCAGGCAGAGTGAACACTCCATTGCACTCTCTGTGCCGGCTTTAAGCCCAGATAGGAAGGTTGCATCAGGAAGGGCATCCAGCATAAACCATGTGCCAAATCAAATATTCAGACCAATTATCCATTGTGGTGATCCCTAACATGAGCAGGCAAAGAAAAACAACAACATTTGCATTTAACACATTTTAATATGTAACGAAAAATACAGTTGAGGAAAGTTATTAGGGTGCACCCATTATTACACATTTCACATCTGTAAATGTCATATGAATTGCCTTACATGCAATGTTATATGTTTCTTTCTTTTCTCCTCTTCAGTCTTTTAAATTTTTTTAACTACACTGAGGCTTATTCCTTAAGACACTCTTTCTTAAAAGCTCATCATTCTGCTTCTCTGCCTTTCACAGCACACCGATCAATTAAAAAGAGTATGCCAGATTCAGGTGGTACAGAATTCACTCTATGTATTTGAATGAGATAGGTTAAAGCATTTCTGAACAACTCCTGATTTAGGCTTTATATTTTATCTTCATTGTAAAGTGACTAACCTTCAGAGAGCATTTAAACACACACCAAACATAATAGACACATACACGATTAACTCTTCCCATCAATCATTTAATCTCCTTTTCTCTTTTTTCATATTTGAAGTAGACATCAGATGCCCTGTCTCTTTCTTTCTCTCTATCACACAGACACACACACACACACACACACACACACACACACACACACACACACACACACACACACACACACACACACACAGATGTCTAACTGTCTCTGATTTTATAAGGTGCATTAGCTCTTTCATGTAAACTCAACATTCCCCTTGACATTTGTTACAATCTTATAAGCCCATGTTGAAAAATCTAAAGGGAAGCTTTTATTTAATCCTTAATGTAATTCTACTATTTATCCACTATTTATCTTTGGTTGTCTTAGATTTTTCATCCCAAATTTAATGCCAAACTCCACCAGTTCTACAAAACAATTAATAGTCAGTTGAATGCATGTCAGTTGTACGCACCTTGGAAAATTGTCCCGTGTATGTGTGTGTCCTGCAATGGGTTGGCATTCCATCCAGGGTGTGTCGTGCCTTAATGCCCACAGACGTCAGAGACAGGCACAGGCTCAACGTGACCAGAGGGAAGATCGGATTAAGCGATAGAAGATGAATGAATGAATGCATGAATGAATGAATAGTATGCATGCTCCATTTTTGCCTTTAAGTTTTTTTTTTGTTTTTTTTTTAAACAAAACATAAGTTTCATGGCATCAGTCTTACCCTGATTAAAGACTGGTGGATAGATTCTCAAATACTGAGCATGCAATAAATGTACATGTTATTTTAGTATATCATATTTTTCTATTCCCATTCACATGGAAACATTCCAAACCACATTGTCGTAATTCCAGAACCCTGATGCAACAGAATAGAGAAGAAAGCAGTGCATGAACAGCACAGGGCTCAATCGTGTGTTTTAAGCTTTGCGCAGAGCAATGTGAAAAATCAAATGAAAGATAAGTGAAGATGAAAATAATATATGCATTGCATGATGTGCATGATAACTACATATTACACATTCAGTGCATGAGAGTGACCCAAACAGCATTTGTGTGCGATGATGATTCTGTCTGGGTGCTGACTTTGAAGCAATGCTATTCATACCATCATACGAGTTTTACATGCATTAAAAAATAAGATGTCAGATTGTGTTATTAAATGTACTTTGACCATTTTCATGTTCTTTTCGTATTTACATTCACATTTTATTATTCTCTGCATCGTTGTAGAGCAAATTTTCACCGTGTAATCAACAACATGTCTTGTGTTGTGTAAAGACAGCCACAGTGAACACTCACGGTGTCATGGTGGGAAAGTTTCTCTTTTGTGAAGGCTATTGATAAAATCAATTTGTCATCTCACTTAGTCTGGTGTTAAATCTTAAGCCAAATGTCCTAGTGTGATGTCATTTAGCTAATACTTGCAGCATGTTCTTCTAGATGTGGTAGAATTGTCTTGTGGCAGCAACAGCATGGCAACTTTCAGTATTTTGTTGACTTAACCTTATTACAAATTTTGTTCGTGTCCATATGACGTTGACCAAAGCTTTTAAAGGTACATCAGCACTTTTGTCTGACAGAAAATAAAGATATTTTTCTAAGCCCACAGGGGAACAAATTATTTTCCTCTTGAATAACTAAGATCTGTCTTATGCCCATAGTGGACAATGGACTCCAGCAATTTCTGGCTCACTTGCTCCCCCTGCTGAACACCAGATGCATTCTTCTTGCATGACAATCTAGAAGATCTTCAGCAAAACTGTTTTGCATGATGATTCAAAACCACTGAGAATTTACAGTTGAATAGACCACTATTATAAATTCCACCATATTCATTAATGTATGAGAGCGCAGATGGTTTGACATGGATGAATCATTCAATCGTTATTAATCATTCACGTGTGCATGTCATAAATAACGGTATGAACGCAACAAAGTAAGAATATGTCACGTGAGTATGTTCGCCAAAACATTGCTTGATGCAGTGATGTCTCAAAGGTAATGGCATAGTATAAGATTGGCCAGGAATTGGTAGATTATTTGTAAGTAGGGAAACTATTTTCTGGCATTATATAGATAATCACCTGTAATAGAAAATTATGGAATGGAAAATTATGAAAGCCTTCCCTTGGGGACTTTTTTTCTAATTGCATAATAATAGATAAATTAATCATTGAGATAAAGTAAATCTAATTTTTGTAATATCTTATATACACATAATGCATAATTCTTTCCTCGTGATACAGTGTTTTTTTTTGTCCTTGCTCATGTTTTTATGTGTTTTTTTTCTCTTTTAGCCTTGGCCATTATACATGGTCTTGAGTGCCTCTTGCACATACACTGTAAAAGCTGGCTGTTTTCAGTTTGTTTGGACTGTAGGTTCTCTTTACACATGTATGTAATAAACCTTCTCTTCTTATACCTTGACCCACTAGTCTCCTGATTTTTTAGTCATCTTAATTTAATGAAACATCAGAATTTTTAGCATTTTCAAATTATCTAGAAAGGCTTAAAATATTTATTATTTGCATAAATGGCATATTTGTTGAGTTATATAGTATGCATACTGCTCGCACTGATAGACACGTAGAAATCAGGGCTGCTAGATAAAAGTGACTCTTCACACAAATTACACTTTAAAACCTGTCCAGTCGACTGCAAACTGTCTGATTATATGACTAAATCTAGCAGCGTGTTATCTATTCACAAATTAACAACATGAAGAATAGCCTACATGTGCCAGTGTCACTAGAAGGTAATACATCACATTATCTAAGTTATTATGGTTAGCTGCACTGTTAATAAATCTGTAAATAGGCAAATGGAGAGAAAATGTTACATATATATATACATATATATATATATATATATATATATATATATATATATATATATATATAGATATATATATGAAACTATATATAATGAAACTCATCCAATAAACCTGTAATTCTATTCCTTTATTTATTTATTTATTTTCAAATCAACAGACAGTCTAATCAGATTAATTACATGATATGTTTGAGACTATCATAGTTGATTTCTAAATGTAATTATCTGATTGTAGATCTTAATCATTGACCACTGGGAATTATTTTTCTAATTAATGATATAAGAAGGGGGCACAGTGGCCGAGTGGTTAGCACGTTCGCCTCACACCGCCAGGGTCCGGGTTCGATTCCCATCTCGGCCATGTGTGTGTGGAGTTTGCATGTTCTCCCCGTGCCTCAGGGGGTTTTTCTCTCCGGGTTCTCCGGTTTCCTCCCGGTCCAAAAACATGCACTGTAGGTTGATTGGCACCTTGGAAAATTGTCCCTAGTGTATGAATGTGTGTGTGAGTGTGTGTGTGTGTGTGCCCTGCAATGGGTTGGCATTCCATCCAGGGTGTATCCTGGTTCTTAGAGAGAAAAGAAACAATCTTATTGTAATTTATCATCAACTGTGTAAATTGCCTTCAGGTCTTTCTGCAGAATTGTCACTCTAAAATGCTCGTTGTAAACATAAATATATGTCATTTATATACATATATAAATATACATATATTCCTAAAAATCATAAAGCAAATAAATGATTAATTCTTTTAAGCAGTAGTGGACCGTGCATTTCACACCTAGGCCTTCAGTAGTGCTCCGTCTGAATTGATGGCTATATAAAAAAAATATATAAAAAACCATCTTAATATGCAGAAATTCAGTATAAAGGGGCATTGCCATTGCTGTACACACAATAAATGCCTGTACTAAATAAACAAACCAGGGGTGAACTACTGCAGCTCCAGACATGTATTCTACTGCAGCTCCAGCCGTGACCCACATAAAAAACATCAATAATAAACATGCAATATTATTAAGGAAAACAGCAGCATTTTACTCACCAAAAAATCAGATTGTTTGTAAACAAAATCAATCCTCCTCTCTTTCCTCAAAACCAGTTGCTAACGTGAAAGAGGCAGAACAAATCCTCTTCCTGGTCGTGACAGGCGAGCTTCGGAGTTGTCCAAACTTTCTTAACAATGTCCGGCTTTTCTTGAAAAGTCCGACTTGAAAAAGGCCTTGTAAGTAAATCTGCCACTTAATCTGTTTTTTTCTTCTCTTTCAGCCATTAGGGGGACTATCGAATCCAGACTATCCAATCAACAGCTCTGAATACGGTGACGTCATATGCCTGCTAGAGGGCGCTGGTGACACCAACTCAAAATATGATTGGTTGAAGCAGCAGATTCATCAACGTTTATTCTGTGTTAGAGGTGCTGCAGAATGGATTGTGAAGGCCTCGAGACAGACTTCTCTGACTTTGACTCTACCTGGCAACAAATGATGGCTGAAATGTGTTTGGTTAAATACTTTAATATGAAAACACATGTCTGGAAGCTACACAGGCATCGGAAAAGCAACGACATTTGCTTATGACATTTGCTTAATTGTCTTAAAGGAAGCGAATAGACCATTTGGAATTATTGAATAAGTACTGATGGACAAAATATAAGGAATATCAGTTTGCTTTTAAGTTAGAAAACAAGCCATAAGTGTCACTTTCACAACTGTCAAGGCTAGATGACTAGCTCAGACCATCTCCAAAACAGGTCTTACAGGCTGTTCCTGGAAAGAGTTTTTTTTTGTTCCTACAGAAAAAGTGGTCCAAGGAAGGACAACCAGTGAACCAGAGACAAGTCATGAGTGCCCTAGGCTCCATTATGAGCATGGGGAGCAAAGGCTAGCCCGTCTGCTTTGATCGCCTTCAGCGTCACCTTCAGAGGTCTTATAGAGTCCACATCTCAACGGATCTGATTTGGTAGTACAAGGAGGACATATACAACATTAGGCAGGTGGTTTTTAAGTTATGGCTGATCATGATCAATTTAATAGAAGTACTTACATTGATCAGAATGTTCTCCTCATAAATCTACAGTATCACAGTGCTTAAAGTAATTACATTCTGCAAGCACTTGAACTCATTTGTAGTCCCACCATCTCATTTGTCAAACAATCCATAGTATTTTGTGGTTATTGTTTTGTTTATAATGATTAAGAAATGATTAAAAAGTTTACTTATTTGAAGTTCAGGCATGTATGCTGTGCTAAATGTTTAATTATGCAATAGTTCATGTGCAACAATAAATAACATAGACAATGAACAAATTCATTAAAATGGTAAATAACTGCAAACTTTTCTTCTTCCCTTGAAAGTTAATTACCAAAATATTTTACAGTGAAACTATTTTAATTTCCCTCCCAATTAATTATAGGTAACATTATTTAAAGCTGTTTATTGCTCCTGCTGCTTTCTTGAACAATTTAACAGGATTTATACTAATTAACAGTGCAGCTAATAGCATCATTGGGATTTTACCTGTATTCTTTAATTTTCTTTACTTTTACAGACAGTCTAATCAGATTAATGACATGCCAAAGTGAAGCAGGCCCATGATATATTTGACACTATCATAGTTGATTTATAATTGGAATTGTCTGATTGTAATATTAACTGCTGATTGGCTGTTTTAAATGAATTAAATGGTTTTAAATTGAACAAAGGAAAAGTCAGAAACATAATATAAGATCATATAAGATAATAGGATGTAAACTACAGTATATAAGTACAGCGTGTCAAACCATTTAACAATAAATGACTGATTTCAAACTCTTCAACAAAATCTTTATGATGTCAGACTCTATTCATTCATTCATTCATTCATTCATTTATCCGAACTTCTCTCGGGTCACGGGGAGCCTGTGCCTATCAAAGGCGTCTATGGGCATTAAGGCAGGGTACACGCTGGATGGAATGCCAACCCATCGCAGGACACACACACACACACACACATTCATACACTAGGGATAATTTTCCAAGGTGCCAATCAACCTACCGTGCATGTTTTTGGAAACCGGAGAACCCGGAGAAAAACCCCCTGAGGCACGGGAGAATCAGGACAGTACCTAGCCTTCTTTTGATTGGTGTATGTAAGCCACAGCAAACAAACAACTCTATTTAGTGCATGCCAGTTGGAGTGCACTCATTGCCTTCCAAAGCCAGGGCATCAATGTACTCAAAAATTTTCATTGGTAGTGAACTCAACATTTTGAAAGAAACAGAGAAATATATGGGACAACAAGTATAGCAGTTCACGTCCTTGAGTAGGGTATTTATAAAATGTTTAATGCACACTGCTTATATAAAATAGACTGACATTGCCCCAGATAAATAGCTTAAAAAGTTGTATTTATTTATTTATTAATTTATTTTTCTTTGTATTTTATTCAGGCATTTAGCCAGACAGTACAGTTTCCAAGCCATTCTTAAAATGTCGAAGCCTTCTAGAAATAATCAAAGCCAGTTGAGAAGCTCAGTCTGATCTGCTGGTTGATATATAATTGCATCATTCTCTGCTCAGCCGGTTCTCTTCACCCTCTAACTAAAATACATGTAAATCATTTACACAAACTTCTTAGACACCAACAGCTGTTACACCACACTCTGTGTCTCCGTGTGCACTGTACACATATGTGAAATTATTCTCATTATTGTTTTTTTTTTTTTAAATAGGTCATCGCAGTGTATTTCAGCTTCCTGTTGGTTAATAACAAATTAAATAGAGGATTTTTTTTCGAATCATATTAAAAAGTATCATGAAATTGCATTTAAATGTTTGTCTTAACAGTATTATTCCCCCAACAAATCTTGTTTTATTTTTGCCTGATTTGAAATTACTACTCATTGCCATGAGCCATTCTATCTATGACAGAAAATATTTATTTATAAAAATACAGATTTATTTAAGAAAATACAGATTTGAATACTGATTTTAAGGGGCACGGTGGCTTACTGGTTAGCACGTTCGCCTCACACCTCCAGGGTCCGGGTTTGAATCCCATCTCGGCCATGTGTGTGTGGAGTTTGCATGTTCTCCCCGTGCCTCAGGGGGTTTTTCTCCGTGTTCTCCGGTTTCCTCCCTGGTCCAAAAACATGCACGGTAGGTTGATTGGCACCTTGGAAAATTGTCCCTAGTGTATGAATGTGTGTGTGAATGTGAGTGTGTGTGTGTCCTGCGATAGGTTGGCATTCCATCCAGGGTGTATCCTGCCTTAATGCCCATAGACGCCTGAGATAGGCACAGGCTCCCCGTGATCCGAGGGAAGATCGGATATAGCGATAGAAGATGAATGAATGAATGAATACTGATTTTAGCCAGTTCTGGACAAAAAGCATTGTTAGTAACGTTTATTTGGTTAAAATGAGAAAAAAGCTAGGACTATCAACCTGGGATTTCACTTCCTTGTATTCTAATGGGCAGTGAGGAAATTCATAGAACATGAAGGAAACTAATGCAGGCACAGGTTGGAACAATGCAGACGCAATAATCCAAGATCAGAAAAATGAAGCTGGTAGGAAGCAGCCCTGGTCATTTTACCATCAGGCTGCCTCCATTATAGCCACTCCGATAAAAACAGAAAAACAATTGGAATGTGGCAGTCTTTGTGTCACCTTACCTCAGTGTTGTATTGAGATCCGTACAATACAATCTTTCATTCTACAGATGATGCAATGATATATATATATATATATAGATATATATATATATATATATATATATATATATATATATATATAATATTATATATATATAATATATTAGAAATTAGAATTATAATCATTTATCATTAAAGAAATTACCAACATCTACATTTGCATGTCCTTTCTGTCTCGGAAAAGAAGCACAGTATTGCTTTCCCGGCAGTCTGAAAGTGATACAGGACAATAAGTAGGCTTGAGGCAGGGGCTATTTCCATTTTCCTCTCAAATGATCCATGTTACAACAACAAACAGCTTTTTTTTTTTTTTCTTCTTGCTTGATTGTGGACCTGTAGCTTGACATCCATTAAATTGGGAGCCACATAAAAACATGGCTTTTTATGTTATTCACTATGCCAGCAGGAAAGAGCAGCAGCCCCAGAGTAAAAGAAAATCACATTTTATTTTGCCTGTTATGTATATTATCTGTCAGCTACTTCACTGTGCATACACATATGTTGCCATAAATACCATTTATATCTTTGTGATGCTCAGCCCTCTATTGTTTGCTTCCGCTGAACACTTGACATTGTTCTTTGTATGAGTGGTGATCTTGCCAGCACTCATACATCTCAGGCTCATTGTGTTGTCGTCGGTGTTAATGCTACAACCAGGTTATGCTGAGCTGCTGAGAGAGATAACGGGATGAAACAAGAGAAAGCAGATATAACCGAGCAAAGCAATAAATAAAGAAATGGGAATGAAACCTACAGGCTGCATTTACAGAAGCAAGCTTATGAAGCACAATTGGTAGGAGAGACATTGTGGATATGAGGTATGCACACATCTTTCATGTTTTAAAATGAAAGAATTAAACAATAAAAGACAGTTGCTGGGGCACCTAAATGCTAACTCACTTGCGATTAATCAAAATAGCATTGCCCAAAAGTGTTGTGTAGTAAGGCACCTGTCAGGTGTCGCAGCTTTAGGTGTAGAAAGAAGAACTACAATTGCCAAATCCAGCACTACCACAAACTCATATTTCAGTGCCTAGAGGTTTCAAATATATAGACAGATCAAAATACCACTCTCTGTTTATTGAACATCCAAATGTAAAGCATTCTATACAGAGAACAGTGAAGGATTTAAATGTCCAAACACTGCTTATTAATCACAAAATTTGACTGGATCACATTCATCTATTTTGTCATAGAGATCGGATCGATTTCTTACCATAACATACAGCCTCCTTGTGCTGGGTTATAGCTAATAAAGCCCAGTTTTTATTTCCCAGTGCTCCTGCTTGGGCCAGATCTGTCCGCACAAAAGAAATGCAGCCGGTCCCAGTCAGCACAATTTCCCTTTCATTATTCCACAGTAGTATTAGACCAGGCTCATCAAATGCTTCAGGTAGTAAACTCAGCTCATAAAATATAGAAGGCAGGGATAGATAGGGTCCCTTAGGCTTGGCAATGGCCTCTACAGGGAGATCAGAACAACTCAACATCCTTTTCTTGACCCTCTCTGAGAAGAATAAGCAATCTCTAATCAATCAGTCATGCAGTTGCATGTATATCCACCTGATTTACAAGATGACTGTTGTATGACTATTATTTACAATTTTAGCATGTTAGCTGACTATTCGAGAAATATAGTGGAAGTAGTTTGCTGATGTAATTTAAAAGTAAGATTTTGTATGTATAAAATGGTCCTTTTTCAGCAAAGTAGTTAATCGGCTCAGATATGCATTACGTTTTAACCTTCCACCATTCACACAAAAGAATATAATTACAGTATACAGATAGGTCAGCCTGGAAAAACCCTCATGTTAAATCATTTGCTATTACGGATATATAGATATATAGGATATATATATATATATATATATATATATATATATATATATATATATATATATAGAGAGAGAGAGAGAGATAGATAGAGAGAGAGAGAGAGAGAGAGAGAGAGAGAGAGAGAGAGAGAGAGCCTCGTCATCGTTTCTCAATGTTAACAACAATGGGGAAATAAACACTGATTAATTTCTTCAGTTCTGTTCTCTTGACTAAAATTATCTTTAGTCATTCAAACATTTCAAATTCTGCCTGCTGTCATTTGAACAGAATATGTAATGTCATATTATGATGATGGTGTGATGGTGATAAAGAATAATTTAACACTCAGTATCTGATCAACGGCTAATCTAAATTACATTTGAATAAATCCTTTTCACAACAGCACATTCCGTACTGTACTGTACAGGGGCATCTCAGTAAATTTGAATATCATGGAAAAGTTCGTTTATTTGAGTAATACAACTCAAAATGTGAAACCCATGTATTAAATAAATACAATGCACACAGACTGAAGTAATTTAAGTCTTTGCTTCTTTTAATTGTGATGATTTTGGTTCACAATTAACGATTAACGATTTTGGTCCACCCATTCACGATCTCAAAAAATTAGACTATCGTGACATCAATCCGCTCAACTCAACTTAACTCAAAACACCTGCGAAGGCTTCCTGAGCCTTCAAAATGGTCTCGCAGTTTGGTTCACTAGTCTACACAATCATGGGGAAGACTACTGATCTAAGAGTTGTCCAGAAGACAATCATTGACACCCTTCACATTCATTGCCAAAGAAGCCGGCTACTTACACAGTGCTGTATCCAAGCATGTTAACAGAAAGTTGAGCGGAAGGAAAAAGTGTGGAAGAAAAAGATAGATAACCAACCGTGAGAAGCGCAATCTTGAGAGACTCAAGCGGAATTGATTCAACAATCTGGGTAAACTTCAGAAGGATTGGACTGAGGCTGGGGTCAAGGCATCAAGAGCCACGACATACAGACATGTGAAGGAATTTGGCTACAGTTTAATTCTGAACCACAGACAACATCAGCGGTGTCTTACCTGGGCTAAGGAGAAGAAGATCTCTTTTCCGATAAGAGCAAGTTTTGTATTTCATTTGGAAACCAAGGTCCTAGAGTCTGGAGAAGGCTTGGAGAAGCTTATAGCCCAAGGTACTTGAAGTGTTAAGTTTCCACTTCATGCTTCCTTCTGCTTTTTAAACATGCTGATTTCATTTTCCAGCAGGATTTGGCACCTGCCCACACGGCCAAAAGCACCAAAAGTTGGTTAAATGATCATGCTGTTGGTGTACTTAACTGGCCAGCAAACTCACCAGGCCTGAACCCCATAGAGAATCTATGGAGTATTGAAAAGAGTAAAATGAGAAACAAGAGACCAGAAAATAGAGATGACCTCAAGGCCACTGTCAAAGAGACCTGGGCTTCCATACCACCTCAGCAGCGCCACACACTGATCACCTCCATTCATTCATTCATCTTCTACTGCTATATCCAATCTTCCCTCGGGTCATGGGGAATCTCAGGCGTCTATGGGCATCAAGGCAGGATACACCCTGGATGGAATGCCAACCCATCGCAGGGCACACACACTTACATTCACACACACATTCATACACATTCACACACACATCCAGCCCGTGCCCCTGATCACCTCCATGCCATGCTGAATTGAAGTAATAATCAAAGCAAAAGGAGCCCCTTCCAAGTATTGAGTACATATGCAGTAAAGGAACATAAAGTTCCTTTACTGAAGTATTTGTTATGAAGTATTTGTTTTTGTGAAGTGGTGGGTTGAATTTATTGAATTTATTTAAATCACACACTTCACAATTTTAATTGAACAACTGAAATAAATGAACTTATCCATGACATTCTAATTAATTGAGAGATGCACCTGTAGATATGGAAATGTATTATTATGAGGCTAATGAGGTTTCAGTCATCTTTTAGGGTTGGCTGCATGCTCATTAAGGATCTAAACCTACAGCTGGATTTCTTTAAAACGCCTTTGTGCCCAGTGTTATAAGCACTCTAAAAATAACAGTGAATTGAATTTCACTGTTAAAAGTAAGAGGCTTTAATTGCCCCATTAGTACTGGTGGTGCAGTCAGTATTCCAATTTATCCCATAGGTATATAATAGTGCTGATTTCAGATCTCAGTAACAGTCCACTCTCTCCAGCGACCTCGCTTTGTGCATAGGGATATTTTCATGCTTAGTGACTGGTTTGCGGTATGGAAAATGTCATGCTACTAGAGGCATCCAATATTGCCTGCCTCCAACTTTTTTTGCTAATAGTTTGGGGAAGGAACTTGGCTAGAAAAGTCAGGTGTCCCAATATTTTTATTTACATAGTATAGTATTGTATAGTTACAGTAGATAGATAGATAGATAGATAGATAGATAGATAGATAGATAGATAGATAGATAGATAGATAGATAGATAGATAGATAGATAGATAGATAGATAGATAGATAGATAGATAGATAGATAGATAGATAGATAGATAGATAGATAGATAGATAGATAAAAAAAAGACTGAATAAAAAGACTGACAGTTTGAACTGTAGAATCAAAATAGCCAGCCAGCTGCTGCTAAGAAGTGGTCCTGTGGTGGATTTCTTGCATTGACGGAGAACATGAATGCTGAAAAATTGCTTAGCAACTGCCTACAGTCTGCAATTTTATATCTACAAAGTGTTATCAGTTGTACTTTCAAAAATGAATATAGATACTTTTCCTATGACGTGATGTCATGTAAAAAAAAACAAAAAAACTACTGGACAACATTACTAAAGTGAAGAGAACATAGATAAAAAGCATGGTTCTTTATTGTATTTGGCTCCATCAGTCTTCTTTTGTGCAGTGTTCAAGACAAAAGTGGAGACAATCACAACAACACATGTTTTTTCCACATCCCAATAGCTCTCATGGCTGCTTGCCGAGAAGCGACAAATCCAGGAAAATAATTGAAAGAGGACGGAAATGTGATGTTTCAAGTTTACTACAGCATTCTCCTCCCCACCATCTGAGTCAGCATCTGTCAGTATGTGCATTTACTTCAACTCCTTTGTCTGTAGTATATCAAGAAGAATGGATTATGAGAGTTTAAATGATTTTAACATTTAATTCTATACAATCTACAAATGATTGCAATATAAAAATGTTACTGCAATAATATTATATTTCATGACACTTATCATATTTTATTGCATTTGCCTCTTCTTGCAAACTATGTGTTGTGCTGTGCAAGTGCACTTCAGGTGGCACCTTCTCTGTATCACGACTCTTCTTGTTAGCAAATACATGCTTGCAAAAGGCTGATGCCATTACAGTTAACTGACAGTCATTTCTATAGTCTCTTTTTCCAGTCCACGTCCACACCACACCGGGACTGTAGCCAAAATCTGAATAACGAGAGTTACCATCTGCATCACATAGGATTTGCCAGCTCTCCTCTCCATACGTGCTGTAGCCTGGCATCACTGATTCAAGCGGAAAACACAAGCATACATTACCTGCTTGACTCATGTTACACTGGTCTATAGAGAGTCCTAGATCACGATTAAGTCACATTTGCATTTTAATTTGCTATTTTGCATCAAGGCATTTGTGTTCTTATGCTTGTTTAATGGTCCTCAGTGAAATGAATGGCCAAGTTTGTAATAAACAGAGGACTTCATTATGCGAATGGAAAATTCAAAGTACACCACATTGTTGTAAAAAAGGGTCTCTTGGGGTGGCCCTTGCCCTATGAAATTCTACCTGAAACAGGGCACAGTATAAGTGGGTGTGCCTTTCTTTTTTTATTACATAGATGTTTTTGGGGTATTTTTTGTTTGTTTGTTTTGTTTGATTTGTTTTTTTTTTTTTATAGCAGTCCTGTTCCTGTTGGAGTTTTAGACATAAACCAATGGTATAGATTTCTTTGAGGGCAAAAAAGATGTATGGGGGGTGTTTATTGTTTGTGAAAGATTGAATCAGTGGCTGTGTATCTTACAGTCTGGCCATAAAAGCATTTCGATAAAGTATTTATTGATAGTGTAATTGAGACATAAATGCCAGGAGCAATCCTGAGCCTGCTAATATCTTTAAGTGTCCCTATAAAAACCTAACTAGTATAATTTACTAATAGAATGCAGCTATTGTTTCTTCATTCGTTCATTCATCTTCTACCGCTATATCCGATCTTCCCTCGGGTCACGGGCAGCCTGTGCCTATCTCAGGCGTCTATGGGCATTAATGCAGGATACACCCTGGATGGAATGCCAACCCATCGCACGGCACACACACATTCATACACATATTCGACAATTGCTTCCGCTGAATATTGGGACAATTTTCCAATCAACCTACCGTGCATGTTTTTGGACCGGGGGGAAACCGGAGAATCCGGAGAAAAAACCCCTGAGGCACGGGGAGAACATGTAAACTCCACACACACATGGCCGAGACGGGAATCGAACCCGGATTCTGGTGGTGTGAGGCGAACGTTCTGCCACTAAACCACCGTGCCCCTATTGTTTCTTCTTTTCTTGTTTCTTCTTGAAATGTAATGTAAAGCCATGTACACTGAATCTTTCTTTTTCATTTATTGCATTTAGCAGACCCCCTTATCCAGAGCAACATGTTTTCTTTTTGTAAATCAAAAGTGATTCTTTATTGTGTAACAGAAGCAGACGAACAAGAGGATTCCGAGGTTATTGATCTACGGGAGTGTCCTGTGAGGCGAGGAAGGTGGAGAGAGTGTTCACTAAGAGCAGAGAGTACGTTGCACGTTAATGGGTGTTTTTGTTAATAACGCATATATCGCCTCTTTTATATTCCATCCTAACATTACAAACGGTAAGTGAGGAAAGGTCAATGCTGAAATGCTGAAGCTAGTTCAAGTGTTTCAGAAAGAAGTAGATCTTCTGTCTTCTTCCACTTCTTGCTCTTTTTATTTAAGCCTGCACAAGGCCAAGCCTGCCACAAAAAGCTCATATGTGCATATGTGCTGACATATACCGTCATCTATAATGTCTCTGAGTTATACTGCAAAGTCTTTTCCAAACCATAAAATAAACCAGCTCTTTCTCTAAAGATTGATAGCACAGATGGATATGATAATGAGAATTAAACAGGCCATAATTGCCATTGATTTACAGATGCATTACTCAGTTTCCTGTTCAACAGACCAGGCATGGGCATGGCAGAGATAAATTGAAGTTGCTCATCATTTTGACCTTGTCCTTTCCGAGGCTCCTGTTCCTCGCTTGAAAATTTTCACTATCCATAAAAAAATGATACCCACAGTTCCTTAAGGAGATGACAGAATCACAACTGATTTGAGCCAACAAACTCCCACCAAATCACTATCCTCCACCAGTCTATCTACAGTCCTCTGAGAATTGCCCCCCCTACATCATATCATCTTAGACCATAATCCTCATCTTAACCATATCTCTTGCTCTGTGACTGTCTGAAAGAGGCTTAGAGTCCTGCCTGAAACCATTTTGCAAATCTGTTATTTATTTTTAAAGCTCTCATTGTCAGAAGGGGAAAAACATGCACATCATCTAATCCCATGTGTATATTTCCATCAAGGGAGGTCCACTATGCAATATAGTATGTCATTCTGAAAAGTCACATACATCATGTAAATACAAGTTTAGACTGACTATCTACATAATATGTGGGAGGTAAGATTAATCTGGCATACCTAGGGAAACTCCACAGGCACAGCGGGACAGCACAGAAAGTCCCTCACATGCAGTAGAGTAAGCCAAACCAGGGACCCTAAAAACAAAGACTTACTGGTCATTATATCATAATATACCACATATTCAGCACCCGGGAACATATATGAGATTAAGCACCTTTTCATTTCTGTGGTTCTTTTATTCGTACTAGCTCGTAAAGCATTTTAGTTCAAGATGATTCAAGTCATTCTGTGTGGATTGATAGCAATTATTAAACATTTATGCAAGGAGCTGCTGGTCTTGTCAGTCTGCAGCATCTGCTATAATATTCCATATACTTGTGTTGTTTATCATAGTTTTAGGCTTTATTATTGTAATGGAGGAATAATATGAAAAGGAGCATGATGTACTTGCCTTTATTATTATGAAATCATATTCAATGCTGTTAACATTCTGCCACTGAAGTGGCCTATGGGAAATCTGAATGGCATGGTCTTTCGCATCTAAAACCATTTGGGGTCTGTTTGCCTTTTGTGATACAAATTGACATTTAGTGCGATTATTATGGAGAAATCCTTACAATGACCATCTTGATCTTCCATCTGGCTTCATTTACGTTTTGGGAAAATAGCATTTTTAAGTCCTGTTTAAAAGGATATTTTTTTGTTTAGCCATTTCTGATGCAGAGTAGAGACTGGCTTTAAAATTTTAGATACAACTTGCATTCTCTCTCTCTCTCTCTCTCTCTCTCTCTCTCCTATCTCTATATATATATATATATATATATATATATATATATATATATATATATAAATATTTAATTGTGATTAATGGCATATTTTTCTGTTCTCATGTACCATAAATGAATACTTTTCATGCTTTTAATACTGTAACTAATTGTTACAGAAGTAACATACATTTCTTTCAAAATATCTCCCTTTAATAAAAGAAATTTAATTATTTTATATTTATTTCACTCTGTAAATTATTCTAATTAATGAATGAATTAATAATTTTTCTATGTATATTTTTTAAAGGTTGTTTTAATTGTTAAAATATGGTATATGGCTCCTTTAAGAATTCTGTTCCGGTTTTGGTTGCTTACCATATAAATTGGTGATATGTTTAGGTTATATGCAGTAATGTATGGTAATATACTGAGTAGCTCATACCTGTTATGAATGTGCGTCTAGCAACACCGGGATATTTAGGAAGCATGAGTGGATGCACGTTGCTGGGTGTTTTTTTTTTTGTTAATAAAGCACATTTGTTCCCTCTTTTATATTCCATCATAACAGTTGGTAAGCACGGCTGAGGAAAGGTCTATGCTTAATTGAGTGTTAATATATATATATATATATATATATATATATATATATATATATATATATATATATATATATATATATATATATATATATATATATGACCCATATCTGACTGAATCTGCCTGCTGTTTCAGAGAAGTTCTACACCAGTTACTTGTTTCTAAGTTCCTCCCTCAATAATCTCACTAGATATTCAAAACTTAAACTATGCATTTGTCCACCCCAACTTTTATCTACATTTAACCCCCTTCTCCACCAGCCCACTCAAGAACCAGGATTGCAATGGAGATCTGTAGTGAGAATTTACAAAGCACCATCACTTCACTGATCCTTTTCATTTGGATGTTGGTGCCAAACACGAGTTACATCCAATTCACTCCCTGAAATGCCAAATACTTCTTAGGTTACCTTGGTTACCGTTGCATACTCTAACTATAGACTAGGAGAGCAAAGACTACATACTTAGAGATTCATCTCAAAATCTTCTCTCAAAAAGTCTTGATTGCTCTCTGTTCTTCAGAGCTGAGAGATGTATTCAGTAAGAGGAGATCCACTAAACTTTCACCAACCTGTGATTCTGCAATCAAACTCCTAAATAGTGCCATGCCAATCCTCCATACAACCACATTGATCCATTCTCCTGCAAATGGTACAGGAACATTTCCGATGAGCAGTTAATCCATACATTCCATTCACAAGTAATTGAATTGAAAAGTGACTGAATAATCACATAGATACTATTCCAAACATTAGATTTTGCTATATCTTATTAAATGGTGTCCCGTTTGGGTTATATATCAACCTAGCACCCAGTGTTCCCAGGATACTGGAACCACCACAACACAGCCTAGGATATACTAGGTATTGAAAATGAATGAATGAATATGGTTTATGATGGCAAGCTCTTTCAAGCAAACAAGAGGCACCATTCCATCACAGCTCTGCATTCTGGTGCCCATCATCTTGAAGAAAACGAAATGAGATACATAATTCACATGAACCTGGCCTTCCACTGAATGTATGTCCAGAACTACAATCATTGGAAGTAGTATATTGGCGGTTGTGTATTTGTTTTGCACACAACATTTGCCACAGGGTATTGCAAACCCCAAACAAATGCTAAAGGAGGCCCACGTTTGCTCTTGCAGCATGTATGCCACAACAAAATTGCAAATTTATAATATCACATTATTACTTTGCCATTGGCCAACTAGGAAGAAATCAGATATAACTGCTGTTTTTTTTTGTAGAGAACACAACTGAGATAGCTTGTAACCGACACAGTCATATGCCTAGCAGTAGAGTGTAGGAGGTGAGAAGTCAGTGCCGACAGCATACATTTTGTGCTTTATTTCAGACAAGCTTGGCCTTTATACATTGCAAAGTTTTAGTATAGAACTTTCTAATAGATTCTCTGTCGTTGTAAATTGCTGGCCAAACTGCACGGTGTATTCTACTGATGAGCACATTATACCTAATTGATTGGTTGTTGTCTGTGAGACATCTCCTCAATTGCAGGGAGCATGTTGCCAAGCTCACTGGCAATAGAAATGTTCTGCTCTGCATGCTTGATAGATAGATAGAGGCACAGTGCATATAGATGCATATTACTGCATGTGGTATGATGCCTGGCCATTTTGTTTTTTTTTTTTTGCACATAGAGTCCTAATGGTTTTGATTGTGTTTCAATTCATAGCCAATTTATAAAAGGTTATTAATACTTGACTCAACAAGTATGTTCATTATCCAGACTTTGCTTGCACGTGTTTTTATTACATTCTTAAATATGTCTAATTGCATTTCTCCAAACAAACTTCAACAACCGCAATATAGTAATAGTAATAATAATAATAATATAATAATAATAATAATTGTTATTATATTTATTATTATGGGGGGCACTGTGCTTAGTGGTTAGCATGTACGCCTCACACCGCCAGGGTCCGGGTTCGATTTCTGTCTCCGCCATGTGTGTGTGAAGTTTGCTCTCCTCAAGGGTGCCTCAGGGGGTTTTTCTCTGGGTTCTCTGGTTTCCTCCCAGAGGAAAAACATGCACAGTAGGTTGATTGGCACCTTGGAAAATTGTCCCTAATGTATGAATGTGTGTGTGTGTGTGTGTGTGTGTGTGTGTGTGTGTGTGTGTGTGTGTGTGTGTGTGTGTGTGTGTGTGTTGCCCTGTGATGGGTTGGCATTCCATCCAGGGTCTATCCTGCTTTAATGCCCATAGATGCCTGAGATAGGTACACAGGCTCTCCTGTGACCCAAGGGAAGATCGGTAGAAGATGAATGAATGAATGAATGAATGAATGAATTATTATTATTATTATTATTATTATTATTATTATTATTATTTTGAACCTATTGACTAAATGTTGTTCATGATCTCAGCAAATATAATTCTCTAGAATATTTTTCTTTTACTTTTTCTTTTATCAATTTCTCTTCTCAGTTGGAATGATTCTTTCGCTTACTGGCAGTGTATGTCGGGTGCCTGAAGGGGCACTACTATTTAGTTCATCGCTTTCTACTTCTTGGCACCTCCTCACTCTCCCCATATGCCCAATGCTCAAACAGCCACATGACCAAGTCAGAAGAAAGATAGAAGAAAGCTGTTCTTTGGTTCTGTCCTCTGTAATTAAGGTAGGCATTCCGAATAAAGCTAGTCAAATGGCCCTACATGAAATTCTTCCAATTAGCTCTTTGTGTGAGCTGCCTTCAGTGGCTAAGTGGATGAATTAGAACCAGGTGCAAGGAAACTGATGAGATTGTGCTACCAAATAACTCATTATATCATGCTTTTTTTCTCATTCTAATGTTTGACAGATCTTAGTTTTCAGGTTTGCTAGTAAGTTAACAAGTAGCAAGAAGAATAGCATTAGATAATAACAATAACAATAATAATAATAATTATAATAATCAGGTTTGCAAATGACATAATGTAGTTAGATGCAAGATACTTCTAAGAAAAGTGCTTATTTATTTCTCTGTTGGATGGGCTGATGCCGCACCTGATATTCAGGATTCAAGTCTATTTTTTCTCACACAAATACAAACCTGTTTATTGGCCGCTAAATAAAATTCATGTATCTAGACAACATCTAAACTAACTCATAGCTGAGTCTCATCATTCACTGATTCACTGATAATTTAGACTTCACTTACAGCATATCTGTATGCATGTCAAAACATCGGGGGTGGATGTATGCACAGGGTGAGGTCTTCACACTTGCGAAAGAACGAAAGTGTTTCACACTTTGTCTGTAAGTTATACAATGAATAATTTAATGTACAGTACTGTGCAAAAGTTTTAGGCAGGTGTGAAAAAATGCTGTAAACAAAGAACGCTTTCAGAAATAGAAATAATGATTTTTGTCAATTTACAAAATGCAAAGTGAGAGAATCAAAAGAAAAAATCTAAATCAAATCAATATAAATGTTATAAATGTTATAAAGTGTTATACATGTTTGAAGAACTAGAAGCAGTGGAAGTGATGGCACGACCCCCCACAGAGCGCTGAACTCAACATCATGGAGTGTGTGTGGTTACATGACGAGACAGAAGGATGTAAGAACGTCTACATCCACAGATGTGTTTACTGTGTTTACTTCTCCAAGATGGAACAACCTACCAGCCGAGTTCCTTCATAAAAGAATCGCTGCTGTTTTGAAGGCAAAGTGTGTTCAGACCAAATATTGATGTGATTTAGATTTCTCTTTTGTTCATTCACTGCATTTCGTAAAGTAAACGATTAACACTTCCATTTTTGAAAGTATTCTTTGTTTACAGCATTTTTTCAGCACTGTACTTTTATTTGTTATTCATTGTTGCCAGTGGAATTTGTGGAAATCTACTAAACACGTATTAGTTATGTGACAACTAAGCATGCGAGTAGACTATATAGAAGCTTCATCAGGCATAGTGCCGACTGGAGATTTCTATATATCTCTATGTCTTAACAGAGACCTTACTGTGTCTATTCTTTGAAGAGGAACATTTTCATCTATGTGTATGCTTGTGTTAAGAAATGATATCCACCTTAGAAAAAAATGAACCGTATTAGATGTAACTGCAAATTATAGTAATGGTTTCATTATTAACATGCCCCTACAGAGCTGAAAAGGGGCAATCATGCCTCTATTAAACCACCTTAACCTTTACTGATACCATGGAACAAGGCCCACTTGGATGCAAAAAGCATTTAATTAAACATTCCTTCTCAAATTCCCAGGTGTTATCATCAGAAGACCCCAACTCCTTATCACCTTCTCCCAGTCCCTCTATAAATATTTACAGCCAAACTAGCCAGGGCAGACAAACACAAATGCAAAGCCAAGGACCTTTAAATATCAAGAAAGGACTGAATAGCACACCACTGAGATTTTCACCAAGAAGGCACAGATTAATACTGCAAATATTACTCTAATCAATCAGGGGGCTCTTTTTAACACGTTTATTTCGAGGACATATCCACAGCGAAGCCGAATGCTACATGAGGAGAATTTGAAATCACCTCTGAGTGCACCTATGTAATATTTTAGGGGGAATAAATATTTCTCCATATATGAATAGGCCGGTTTTCATAAAAATTCTGTCTAGATTTAAACCGCACTGAGAAGAGAAATAACTGACTGATGAATGATTGCAGCTCAGGGAATGAAAGTGAATGGAATAAAATAAGATTATATTTTCCTCTATATGTTTGCCGGAATTATATTGTATTTCCCCTTATTTAAATAGGAAATTAAACCCTGATCTTAGAGAATTGTGACACCAATATGCAGTTTAACAAGAAATGATGGGTACTGATAAGGCTTTAAAGCAAGCACTTAATTTATGGTAAATATTCACTTAAATCGTGAAGATATACATGTGAAGGCATGAAGAGTGTTGAAGAGTAATTTGTATTGTATCAGTAGTTATCTGCCAAGTTCAGAATTCTTATCAACTTTACTCTCTGCTCTTGCTCTTTATGATTTAAGGCCAGGCACCAAAGTGTCACCACTGACTCCACCTGTATGAATGTGTTGATCCTACGACAAGCCATTTCAAGCTTTCAGCACCTGCTTCCTGAGCTCTCTCAGACACTTTCATTTAGATTTTGTCAAGATATTTGCAGCATGCTGTTGTGTTTTTCTTTTTGTTTTTTGTTTTTTTGAGACTGGGGCAATGTTCCTTTTCTGCACTTTTATTCTGCAAAAAAGAAAAGAGAGATTCTTGAGTGCACCAGCATGCATTATCACTGCTGATGAGGATTTCTTTGTTACAAAATTCCATAAAATTTCAGTTCGATTTAGTAAAAGACAAAAAAAAACAAAACAATGCAAACTCTTCAACTCTTTGAGTATGGTAATTGCCCTATTTGCAAGGAAACATCACGGTAATTGAATTGGTGAACCCGAATCCAAGCCACAATGAAAAAGCATCTGAAAATTACAAGCACTTTATTCAGATGCAGAAGCAAACAAAAGAATGTTCTGTATTCTGGTGTGTACTTTATTTAAAAACAAGAACATTTCTGAGTCAATAAGCTTTGATCAGTTGACAAGAAACTCATGGAAAAAGAAGCCATGTTTACATCGATGTTACGTAACGAACCGACCAATCAGGTTCCACTACAGAATACACCTATTGTATGCAAACATAGGTAAAGAGTTTCAGTTGTTGTTCCATCAAACTTAACGGTGAGGGGGTGAGTGGGTGAGGATGGGGGGGGTCATGGCAGGTTCTTTCATACCAGATGGACTGTTGGTCTGGGATTTTCACAGACAGCAGTCTATAAAGTTTAGAAAGTAAAAATAAATAAACAAATAACCAACGAAGCTACATTTCGCCGGCGGATACAAGGTTATGAGACAGATCTGAGGAGAATGGACGTAGAGAAAAGACAGCTGTAACTTAAATAACCACTGTTTGCTGAGGAGAAAATGACCTCATAAAACATTGCAGAACATGTAGTACATACATGTTAACACTATTCAGAACTCTTTGTGAGCCCATAAGGAGTCAGTTGCCCTCTCAAGTGATCCTTTACCTTGGCCATTTCTGTCCTTCTGTTCTCCCTTTAGAATTAATGGAATTGATTTAACATGCATGCTGTGTCTAAACACTTTGCTGACATTTTCCACCTAGCTGAGGGCCTTACCAGTAGATATTAGCTTCCTGCCAACTGACACCTCTACAGTGATTTCTCCAAATTAACCTTCATTCGGCCACCCTAGAGGAGGGCAATTACTCACAGAAAAGAAAATTACCTAATGTCAAAGTGAACACAGCTTGACCTCGTGCTTTTTTTAAAGCTATGCTAATTGGCTTCATATAGCTCTCCTGCAGATCAGTTTCCATTTCTGTTTGTCTGTGTTTGTTCATAACAAAATGAATTCTTCACATATCGCATGCCAACTTTGCCAACCTCGCTTTCACATTTTTTACTAAGTTACCAACATTATTATTTTTTATTCGCTGACATTAATTAATCTTTTGCTCTGCTGCCATTCAAATTTACTTTTTGGGCTTGTTTAATTGTCGCATGCTTTTATTCACAGCGACTTCAGTGCAATCACTGTATCTATGGTTAGAGAGAAACAGTGATCATGAACCATGCGTTTGATTACTATTACCAAGCTAATCTTATATAACATATGCCTCAAGCAAGCTTTGTTATATTATTAAACAGCCTATAATTCAGTCAATAATTCAATTCGGTCATGACACTAACATTACTAAACTTTTTAAGAGAATAGGCTTTATTTATTTACATATACATTACAACACAGTGAAATTATTTCTTACAGCTTGTTTTAGAAACTGGGGTCAGAGCACAGTGTCAGCCATGATACAGCGCCCCTGGAGCACAGAAGACTAAGGACCTAAGAGTAGGAGCTTGGTAATATTGGGGCTTGAACCCCCGACCTTCCAAACAGCAGTTTAGTGCCTTAACCACTGAGCTACACCCTCCCTCTACCAAAAGTTCATTAGCTAAGGACTGATGTTAAAATAACGCTAAAATAACGTTAAAATAAAGTTGTTTTGATATATTAATGACTTATATCTGAGTGCTGAATGCTGTTAATTGGACCATGTAGTATCCAGGAATGTGTCCTTGTGATGCAATTGGTACAAATAGATTTTTGTGAGAAGTTTTTAGAGTTAATGTTCCTGTATCCAAGCATCCCAGATTAACGATATTAGCTGCTCTGAGCTTGTATGCTTGTCTAATATGGGTGATCCAAGGTGAACAAGGCTCTCAATGTGTGCTGCTGCAGAAACAGAGGATGATTTTTGCTTGTCGAATCTCAACTGCATATTATGAGGTTAGTCTAAAAATTCACTAGATAGTTGCCTTATGGCATGACAGTCTCTCAGTTCAAATTTGTATGAGGCTATGTCATTATTAATGTTGCCCTGCTCTGCCAAATTCTATGGCCACAAACCTCTGCTGTTCATTTATCATCGGTAAACGTGTTATCCAGGTCAGGGTTGCAATGGATCCAGAGCTGTAACACTGGAGGTCACACACACACACACTTGCTCTGTATGAAATTTCACACCATGTTTATTTTACCTTATATATATATATATATATATATATATATATATATATATATATATATATATATATATATAATGGCATCATAAAAAAACAGATTGGAAAGGAACAGTTCTTAGTACATATGCTCTGCTACAAAGCCATTACTTCTTCTTAATGAGGCTATTCACATCAGTTAAGTCAGGGAAGACAGAGCACCTCTCAGAGCCAAGCTAAAATACAACGTCTTGTACAATCATTAGCCATCGTAATTCCCGTAATGTTTATGTTGATCTATTGAACTGTGTTGTCACGAACAGCACTTTATCCTTTCTATATTGATCCTGCTGTGGATCTCAAATCTCTTAAAGTCATTTAAAAGAATGAACTCATATCCTGTTATTATGCTTCATTCAAGATGAAAACAATGTTTGATATGTTGGATTAAAGGTGTTCAATGTTGAGCTTCTACAGCTGCTTAATTATTCAAAGCCTTGATACTATGATAGATTCCCTGTTCAGGGTGGGGTTTATTTTGGTGGGGTTTATTTCAGAAAATAAGAAGAAATGTCAAAGGAAGGCAAATGAAATAAATAATAGACTTGAACAATATTGTAATGTAATATGTTTTAGGGGGGGCACGGTTTCCCCCCGGTTCAAAAACAAGCACGGTAGGTTGATTGGCACCTTGGAAAATTGTCCCTAGTGTATGAATGTGTGTGTGATTGTGAGTGTGTGTGCCCTGCAATGGGTTAGCATTCCATCCAGGGTGTGTCCTGCCTTAACGCCCATAGACGCCTGAGATAAGCACAGGCACCCCATGTCCTGGGGGAAGATCGGATATAGAAGATGAATGAATGAATGTAATATGTTTTAATAATTACAAGTAAATGTGTTGAATAATTTAGTTATTTTGTCAAGTGAAGTGTCATTTATGCCATTTTATTGTTTTGTTTTAGGATATGTGAGTATTAAGTACATATCGTCTATCGAAAGCATTAGCTTGACACAGCAGAAAATCAACAGTATCAGTGTTGACAGAGAAGTCTTCACTGCCAACATGTCTTTGTACTCATTAGTATGCCAGAAATGCCCTGAAAATATATTTCAACCTACGATACTGAGGACATTTGACATTGCTGTAACCTTAGCACTGCTTGGATCAATTCCAAAATCTAATCAGTTCATCTGCTAGTTACAATGCTAATTCCATACAAATCCTGCAAATATTTAACCATTGGGCTAAACAACACCAAATAAGTAGCTTGGATTATAATCAGGATGTACGATATTGAAGAAAAAATATTATATATATATTTCAGGTTAATGTTGTGACCTTGGCCTCGTTGCATAAAAAACAACAACAATATATAATCAGTTTATCTAACATTCATACAATAAAAATATGCTGAATAATTATGATACTGACTATAACTGCCCATCCAAAAAAGCAACCACCTGGCAACACCCCCCAGTTTCTGGCAACAGTGTACTAAATACACAATTTAGGTATCTGTAAAAAGAATACACTTTATTCTCAATCATCCTGAGTTAATATTACTAAAACAAAAATAAGGTATAGGTATGCGCGAGTGGCATAAATAAAAAATGTCTTCATCAAACAGTTTTTGTCCATATATATATATATATATATATATATATATATATATATATATATATATATATATATATATATATATATATATTACATGGAATTAATCTTGAGCAGTCCAGAAAAGTAAAACAGTTTGAAAGCCATGGGTTCTATGAATGCAAATTTTCACATTTTAAACAGTAGAAAGTCATGTTGGCGAATGAATTCAACCCGGACAACACAGAACAAAGCAGAACAAATGAATAATGAAACTTCAGTGCATCCACTCACGCTTCTTAAATTTCCCCAAACTAGTTGTGCATTCACAACAGTTACGAGCTCCTGATAAATAAAACTATATAAAACTACATACTGTACGTATATAATGTTGATGTGTACATATAGGATTAGCCACAAGACACAAAACATTTTTCAAGGAAAAGAGAATAATAGATAACTGATAGAGACGGTATGTCACTTATACAGGCGCCAGCAAGATTGAAGAGGAGCGAAAGAGAGAAGAGTTTGTGGTCACGGTGAAAGGATAGGGCAATTTAATAACTCTGAACAAAGCTGAGCCTTCCAGTAAGTCCACATTTTAATTACCCTGCATGATCGGCGACGCGGACCGCCAGATATTACTTCACCAACCTTGATACAAATCATGTTCGAGCAGGGCAAATGAAACATTTAGAAACAGCCATGCAAATGTGGAAAGAGGCTATGCTGTGGAATCATGGCGGGATGAAATACGGACTGCTATAGCATCGTTTCAAGTCAGATTGAAAAATTGATGGAGACAAGAGAGGGAATTGATAGTTGGAGGACAGGAAGCGACCAGCAAGGTGATTATTGCTGCCTTGACTGTGTGATTTAGAGGCCTCTAACCCCATAATGCAAGCACAAGGAATTCATCTGAGTAGAAGTACCAATTTGCACTTTTCTTATGTATCAGAGAAAATATCTGCAGAAGTAAACACACTTCCGTGAGGTGTGGATTGTGGAGTGTGGCGAATTTGAGCGCTTAATATATTATGTGCTGACACATACATCAGTGTGAGTGATAGTCTATATACATACACATACATGCAATCTCTTTCACCCATCCACCTATACACCCAAACACACACACACACACTTGCACACAGCATGTATTCTGCTGACATTGCTCTCCGTACAGGAAAAGGCTGGATGTGTGCACCACTTGTCTTGTTCCTCTTCATGAGCAGAATTAACAAAGGTATAATTATCCTTAAGCTGCACTTAATTATCACCTGCCCACAGAGCCTTCCACCAGTCAGTCATCTTTTTTTTTCCTTTCTTTTTTTTTTCTTTTTGCGAAACTAAAATGTATGAACACAAGAGCTGTGTATAAATGTGAATGTTAGAAAATGTTTACATGCTCTCAGGAACAAGATAACCATGTGCAGCAGCGTTGGAATCCTGAAACCCACTGTACTCTTACACCTTCTTATAGGTGTAATAAATATTTCTTGAAATGCTCCTAACATGCAAGACTGCGCTAGGAATGAATTTTCCCCTCAGCTTCATGATTTTGGCATGCGATCATCCTTTTAAGTGAAAAATGAATTTCAGAGATTCCCCTTTTCATGGCTTTATTCCATAAGCATGAATCCATCTGTTCTAAAATTAGGCCCATTATTTAAATGTGTGCGATATTATTTGCCTAATTAGTGGAGACTGATCAACAATTTTTCTGTTTCTCACATTAATACTTTTTAGTACTGAATCACATTATGAAAACATCGTTAAATTCTCCCAAAACCTGATAGGTGAACAGATGGATATTTTATTAAAAATTCAATTCTCCTGGTGGTTGAGCTTCAAACATAAATAATAAGCGTAATAACTAATAATGAGATGTTTTTTTTTTCATGCAATAAAAAAAGTAAAAAGAAACAAACTCTTTAGGGAAAAAATAAAAAGCTGCATCTGTACCAGCTATGCTTCACAAACCCCACATTAAATAATGTGTTCTTGTGTATTGCTCCTTATAGATCTGCATGTTGTAAAAGTGGGAGACAAATGAACGAGACAAAGGAATGAATAACATTTGCCTAAAATAAACAACTTTCACTTGTTATTTATTCCCATTCCTTCTGTTCGACTCTATTTTCTTATGTAAATGTGATGCAATCCTCATTTGGAGCTGCACTACATATCTCTGCTCACTGCCAGCGGTGGGATGCAGAACACTATGATGGGGTGTGCAGCGTGGTTTCCTCAGCAAGAAGTGGCTTTTCAGCCGTGTTCCCGATGAGGCAATCCGTAGCTCAGGCTCTCATGAGTCAGGCTGCATGTGGTCCTTCACACTCTCACCATCACTCTCTGCTTAGCTTAAGATTTATAGGACATTCACCATCTATTACTCACCCAGACAAAAAAAATTCCATGAGACCCCGAGGGTGAAAAGTGCACAAGGATTCTGGAGACCTTTATAAAATAAATGGACTTGTGCTGTTTTAAATCGAAAATGTGAATCAGTTTTGGAACAACATTCAGCACTGAATGTTTTTCTTTTTTGCCATGAGGCTGAACAAACCTGCTGTGGGACTTTTCATAGACATTTGTTATATTCTGCACAGCAAATAACCAGATGTGTTTAGGATGGAATGGGCAAAGATGAACAAAATCAGGGTCCAAGTCAATCAGATTTCAAACGAAATGAGGTGATCTTTATAGATTAGACAAGATGCTAAGATGCAGCAACAAAAAGTATCCGTCTGTTTTTTCTTCTTCTTTTTTTTTTTCCACAACAGCTCAGGAGCTTGAATGGACAGGAAATGGAAGGCTAAGATAGGCAGTGAAGCACACAGAGCTCTTATCTGAAGTCTTCCTGCCTTTTCTCAGAGGAGGAGAGGGGGGGAAAGTAACATCTCATGCATTTCTTCTGCACCAGAATAAAGAATTTTCGGGGATACATGTTTATACATCTTTGCAGTATGTTAAAATTAAGATCTAATTAGCAAATCTATGCAAGGACTTGAGTTTCTAATCGTTGACAATATTGTGTGATAATAAAAGTGCCTCTCTATTGTAATGTTCTTTCAGCAAGAAGGAAAATAGCTGGGTGGGGGGGGTTTGTTAGTTTTTTTCAGGCTTTGGCAAGACTGCCACCTTGTGGCCATCTCTGTTAAAACGGGAACTTTGGCGGCAGATCTTACCCCTACCTTGTTGCAAACATAACATGTAGATGTTCATAATTAATTGACTCTCTTTTATAATTCATTCATTCATCGCTATATCCGATCTTCCCTCGGGTCACGGGGAGTCTATGCCTATCTCAGGCGTCTATGGGCATTAAGGCAGGATACACCCTGGATGGAATGCCAACCCATCGCAGGACACACACACACATTCACACACTCATTCTTACGCTAGGGACAATTTTTTTTTAGTTTTTGTTTAGTTGCCAATCAACCTACCGTGCATGTTTTTGGACCGGGGGGAAACCGGAGAAACTGCGGGAAAAAACCCTGAGGCATTCTATTTATAGAAGCTACTCGTTCCATTGCTTTCGACATTGTTGTTAGATTCTTTGTTTGGGTTTTAATTTAATACGCATTAATTTGCATTAAGGTTTCGCGTTTTTTTTTTGGCCATTACGTGTTAAGAGTAAGTACAAAAATGTAGTAAAACCCTCTGTTTATTTTTTCCATCTCATATGTATTCATTTTACTGGATATTAGGAATTCGCTAACATACAAATGTATCCGTGTGTGAATAGTACTTTAACTGTAGAAAAGAAATTAAGAATGAAATGCAACCACTTGCATCAATTTTATTTTGAATTTTCCATTCTTGATGCCATCTCCGCTTGTCTTTATTATGTGTTGTCCCACTTTTAATAAGACATTGCAGCGAAATCTCACATTCCACCAAATTTAGGTAAATAAATGGATTATAAAGCATAGCCAATGCAGTCTAATGCAAACTCTGGCAGACTTACTGAAAATAGAGACCATTATTCATCATAATACTGTTAATATTTCATTTGCATAGGTGAAAAACTAAATGTGAATTTAATCAGCCATAACAGTATTATTTTGTTGTATGTTTCCCTTATAGCACCAAAACAACTCTGGCCCATTAAGGCATAGACTCCACAAGACATTGGAAGTTATGATGGTAAGTGTTACCACAGTAAGTCCTACCGGATGCTGGAAATAGATCAATAGAGCAAACCTTTTGTTCCAGAAACTTCCACACACATACTAAGATGGTAATTTTTTGTCAGTTTCCCTTGGGGATGAATAAAGTAAATATTTATGTAATGTAAGTAAGTAAGCAAAGGTGCACGGTGGCGTAGTGGTTAGCACGTTCGCCTCACACCGCCAGGATCCGGGTTCGATTCCCGTCTCGGCCATGTGTGTGTGGAGTTTGCATGTTCTCCGCGTGCCTCAGGGGGTTTTTCTCCGGGTTCTCCGGTTTCCTCCCGGTCCAAAAACATGCACGGTAGGTTGATTGGCACCTTGGAAAATTGTCCCTAGTGTATGAATGTGTGTGTGAATGTGTGTGTGTGCCCTGCGATGGGTTGGCATTCCATCCAGGGTGTATCCTGCCTTAATGCCCATAGACGCCTGAGATAGGCACAGGCTCCCCGTGACCTGAGAAAATCGGATATAGAGGTAGAAGATGAATGAATGAAAAAGTAAGTAAGTAAGTATCTATCTATGTATGCATCTATCTATCTATCTAATTGGACTGATTTGGATATCTGGCGAATTTCAAAGCCACGTCAATAGCTAACCCTAGTATGGGATATCACCGGTAGGCAAGTCATCAAAAATCTAAAAGAAGCCATCAATCCATCATAATTTATCCTTTGTATACGTCACTCAGATGTTTGTCTAACCATTTATTCTTCTTTCAACACATCACCTTTGAGAGCTGAATATTCACTTACTACCTAATATATATATATATATATATATATATATATATATATATATATATATATATATATATATATATATATATATATATATATATATATAATATATATATATCATATCAATCACCTAATAACAGTGCTATTTATACTAAGATAATCAATCATATTCACTTCATCAGTGGGTTTAATATTCTGTGGTTCTCAAACTGGGGCCCACCAGATGGCACTCGAGGGGCCGCAGTAAAAATCTACAATCATTTATTCATTCATTCATCTTCTACCGCTTTATCCGATCTTCCGTCGGGTCACGGGGAGCCTGTGCCTATCTCAGGCGTCTATGGGCATTAAGGCAGGATACACCCTGGATGGAATGCCAACTCATCGCAGGGAACACACTCACAATCGCACACACACATTCATACACTAGGGACAATATTCCAAGGTGCCAATCAACCTACCTTGCATGTTTTTGGACCAGGGGAAAAAAACCCTGAGGCACGGGGAGAACATGCAAACTCCACACACACATGGCGGAGGGGTGGGACTCGAACCCCGACCCTGGAGGTGTGAGGCGAACGTGCTAACCACTAAGCCACCATGATTTTAAATATATATTTGATCTGTATGTCAAGCTTGTCAAACTAAACAAAAAAAATATATAAATATTTAAAAATAATAAAATTTTCACAATGAACCCACTTGTAAATGCTGATTTTAAAGAGGGATTCAATTTTAGATAGAGGATAGTATCTCTGAGAAGATAAATACACATCTAATGTAAGTAAAATTGGAAGATTTGCTTCATGAGCTTTCTTTTGGTGGGCCTAAGAATTCACCTTTCACAAGGGGGCCTCCTGCGGAAAACTCCCTTCAATTAAACAGTGTTTATAAACAAGAGAATATATTCAGCTGAAGTACTACGAGCATTTTCTCACAGCTACTGTTGGTTTTATTTTATTATTTTTTTCATAAACCTTTGTCCTAGTTACAGTCACAATAGATCTGGATCCTGTCCTGATAATAATACTGGGTGTGAGACTACATGTAATACCAGTTCACCACCTTGGGCCATGTTCTTGAAAGGCGAGAGAAAACTTTGAGGGAACCCATAAAACACAGCAAAATCATGTGAGACTAAATACAGGAAGTAAGAGTTACAGAACATCTGCCAAAAAAAGACAAAATAATTTTTTGGATTACTTTCAAGGAAGTGGGAGATGGGGGGAGTAAATAGTTTCTACTTTCTGTGTGAATTTTAACACAATTATAATTTTAATATTGACTCTTAATGACATGCATTTTGTATTTACCTGCCTTCATCCATAGATATTAACATTCATTCATTCATCTTCTACCGCTATCCGATCTGTACCTATCTCAGGCGTCTATGGGCATTGAGCCAGGATAAACCCTAGATGGAATGCCAACCCATCGCAGGGTACACACACACACACACACACACACACACACACACACACACACATACACTAGGGACAATTTTCCAAGGTGTCAATCAACCTATTGTGCATGTTTTTGGACTGAAGGAAACCGGAGAACCCTGAGAAAAAAAAACCCTGAGGCACGGGGAGAACATGCAAACTCCACACACACACTTGGCCGAGACAGGAATCGAACCCGGACCCTGGCGGTGTGAGGCGAACGTGCTAACCACTAAGCCACCGTGCCTTAACAAAGACTATATAATACCATTAAAAGATAATGGATCACAATTCACAGGGACACAATGACAGGTCAACTCTTGTTTATTTATTTTAATTCCACAATGCAACACGAGTTATTTTTATACATTGTCGGTTTTGTTGTTGCTGCTGCTCTGTTCCAAATAGACCCCAGACATTTTTACTTCCCGCATCGTCTCCCCGCAGTGTGACATGCGAGTGTTAGTCAGAAAGAGAGCAGAGAGGTTTTTTTTTTTCACTCAGCTCTAATCAAACAAGACAGCACTCGACAAGCCTGACCTCAGTGAGACGTAACACTTTCATGGCAAACATTTCCCCCATGAGATATGACTGGTCTCGATTAGAACACAACGTGTATTGAAATTATTCATTTATTTTATTAAAATAAAATATTATACATGTCTGCTAAGATTAGTTTCCAAGCCAGATTGAATGTCTAATCAGGTTTAGTTGTGTCAGTAATATGTAGTATTTTATATCCATTCTATTTTTTTTATTGTTACACTAGATTGTAACAGACTGTTGGAGCCTGCTCGTGCCTGGCTATGACCTCATCGTGGATTTACGCTGAGAATGTGCCGGAAAATAAAGGAAATCTGTTATAACAACACACTTTTGATATTTCTACATACAAATTAGTCCCAGTTGTCAATAAACCTGGAAAACTTCAATTAATAAGAAAAAAAAGGCTGCAGTCATCTTATGACACATTCCCTTGCCACAGAAATCATTGATGGTCCAACAGTCAGTCACTTCATTAGACGTCATGAGACAGTCAATGACCTCATCAGTCTGCGAGTCCATCTATCAGTGACATCATACTTTTTTGTACTCTGCTGGTGCAGAAAACGCTACATAGCACACAATTTATACACCGAAAAACATTCTTGTTTCCCAAAAGCAGTCTTGAGTTGCAAAGTGTTCTTACACTTGTGCTACAAATCTCTTGGGAAAATAAGCCAACGTCAGGTAACGTTCCATCGCATCCTTCATTTTGATGGCATGTGCAGAATGTCGCTCAATATAAAATGATGTGCGCTAAAACTAAAAGCAAAACTAAATCTAATTAAGGGGAAAAAATGCCTTCTAACACTTATTTGCCGGTTTATTAAGCACGACTACCTTGGAACTACACTACGCTGATCGTTTTATTGGCTACATGCACTTTCAAGTGTAGATGAGTTGTAGTGATGATTACTGGCTCAAGGTCTTTCTGAACACACCATGAAACGCCAACAGTGCCACCAACACGTCCCTGCTGTGCTGAGAATTATTCCAGCACTCAAATAAAATGAGCTCTTGTCGGGGAAAAAAAAAAGTCTAGTGGCTCTGTGTTCGCTTTCCAGTGATCTTAGAGGCAGGTTGTAAAAAGTACCAGCTTCATTCAGTGGTTTATCCACAAAGCGCAGGCCATTGTGATTTGAGAGAGATAAAGGCATAAAGTGTAGAATTAAGGTAGGGCTCTAATAAACTGGTGTTCGTAATACGCTCTCATACTGCGTTATCACGATCAGCTAATTGGTGTGTTAACTAAGAAACGGCACACGTTCACCAACACCTGCACGTTCACTGGCCCACATCGATGCATGCACATTCAGGCACATTAAATACACACTGCAACACAAAAAAACACTTTCCCGATAAGCACAATGGTATTGACATCATGAAGTGTTAAAAGGCAAAATTTCAACACTTAAGCCCTTTGGGTTAGAAACCCACAACATCTCGATGACAAAAGCAGGCAACACTTTGTTACATAGTCAAAGGGCATGCAATCCTTTTCTCTGAAGCGCCTGTGTTCGAACGTCAATCATCAACATCCGTATAGAAACAACTCAATCAACGTGGGATTGGACTTTCAAGCTTATCTATTTAAGTCGTTCTCTTCTTTCTACCAAAAAAAACAAGGATAAAATATGAAAACTATCCTGGATTACTGCAGTGCGAAGTAGAAATCTATCAACCATTAGAGTGACTATAAAGCATTTTGGCACATTTGCCTTCTGAGCAGGCATATTGATTTCAATCCGTCAGGGCAATGGCAAGTGGCAGTGTTTAGAGGCACACATGACACGCAGTGATTGCATTCACACAATTATGGAACATTTTCAGGTTTGAACCAACAGTTTGATGAATGAGAGAACGTCAGCAGTCAGTGTCTGGTCGGTAGTTATATATATATATATATATATATATATATATATATATATATATATATATATATATATATATATATATATATATATATATATATATATGTATATATATATATGATGCACTACTAACTGGCAGAACTGGTTTCATTATTTTATGCCGATCTAAAGATGTAAAAGATCACATAAAACGTCCCTTCTATCAGTCATACCCTAAATGCCCTTTAAAGCACCAATAAAAATGAGCTCATTTGAGTCAAACTCATTTCAGATCCCATTTTTCATGCTGCTACCTGATGTTGTATGAATGTGATCGGGAGCGTCACACTGAGAATGATTTAACAGAGAATATGGATGCAAAAGTTGATTGGCTTTTTGTGAGACTGAAACGGCGTCTCGAATGGCGTACTATGCATTATGTTCCATATACTATACAGTGAGGGTGTGAATCAGGACTGGGATCCCGAGAGTCCTGAAAAAAGCCATTGGTTTTTCCTTTCACACATACGGGAGTGGGTGGACAGATGTGAAACACATGATAAAGGCCAAATTCATTGACATGGGAGCATATTGAGTGCTCATGTGGCTCATGAATGCTGAATCATTCATTTTCTATAATTGCCTTTATATAGACAGGGGTATAGTGGTATTTGTTTGCTGAATTCTTTTATCATTTAAATTTGGGGAATGTGATCTATGTTCAATATAGCCAACAGATGTACACGTTACTGCAGGAGTTATGGGACTTGGCAAGTGTTCGACAAGTTTGTCCATTTAATATCAAACATAAAATTAGAGAGCTAGTCGTGGTTCAGTTGTAAGGGATTTGGCAAACTGATTAGAAGCAACTGCTTTCAAATCCCAGCACTGGCGAGCTCCCACTGCTGGCCCCTGTGCAGCCCTTTAACACTGCCTGTGTCAATCAATGACTGCTCTGGTTAAGTCTTCTTAGAAAACAGAAAGGAATTCTAATGTACCCCACTTGTATATATGACAATAAGTGTTGCCTTGACTACGAAGTGCCTCATATCACTGGAACTACATCAAACATCAAAAGAAAACTTTTTCCAACAAAATGTGCCCAGGGTTCTCAATCATCGCAAATGTAGACCACAGCTCCCCCTGCTGGCGCTATAATGCTAGTGATTGTAGTAAATGTAGACGACAGCTCCCCCTGCTGGCGCTATAATGCAAGTGGTTCTAGTCCATAAACAGGGTATTAATACTACACTAGATCTCAGTTTTAACAATGTGAACACATTACTCAAGATGAAATATGCATAGTACGCCATCTGAGGTACTATGAAGTTTAGAATGAGGTCAGAATTTTAGTCCGGTAACATTTCTTCTATGCGGTCCACTGTCCCTTTGCATCCACATTCATGAATCTGGACTTTCAGAATCCTTTAGAGTATATCTCGCTACATGTTCCCTTTTCTGTCTTCCTGTATGTTTTAAACTATAAATGTTGTGAACAGTACATCACTGATTAAAAACAGTCCAACAGGCAAATACACATTGGCACCAAAAATGTCATTAAATGACAACAGGTCCATAACTTTCAATGTACTTAGTATATCAGTGCAATCAGAGTCTCCTGACCAGTTCTTGCCATCCCGATTCACTTCACACCGTCTCGTGAATTATTCACGCTTTTCCTCAAGATAGACTTTCACACGCTTCCGCACGTAGAAGGCGGTGAGGGCACTGCAGCACGTCGTGAAGACGAAGAGAGCCGCAGCGTCGTGAGCCAAATCACCGTGCAGCTGCTCGTACAAGGACCTTCGCTCAGTGAAGTCCATGCGCACGGCCTCGATCTGCATCAGCGTGCACAACACGAGAAAGACGTGAAAGATCTGGTGGCCCTGGCCGATAAAGTCGCAACGCCCAGGGAACCAACACTCTGGATGTGGGTACGAGAAGAACAAGGCACTGACCAGAAAGAAAAGGATCTGATAAATGTGGAAAGTTACGGCTGGGTCGGAGCAACTCTTCGGAGAACTGTAACACGTGTAAATGCGATGCACCACCGGGCTGATATCTAAACAGTAGGCCAGGGTTGAGGGCATCATCTGACAGAATTTGTGGCCAAACCTGGGCAGGCGTCGACTGGCATACTTGCCATAGCAGCAACCAGCGCATGAGAGCCACGCCATAAAAGCAGCAGTAGGCAAGAAGAAATTTCGAATGTGAGCATGCCAGGCTTCTTCCACCGCGTAGTAGAAATGCACCAGGGCACTGCCGTACTGGTACACAGCTACACCTACGTAGTCCAGGAAGTAGAACGTGTAACAGGAGAGCTCGGACTTGGCAGAGAGTAGGTGGGCGATAGTGCTGCAAGCAAGGTAGATGAACGCAGTCAGGAGACCAATGAAGAGCGGCTGTGCGTGCGGGTCACGCAGGAAGTCCGCCGTCTCGGACACTTCTCGAAACTTGGCCAGGATGATGAGTGAGGCTAGCAAGTGTGTCCACACATTTATCGTCTCGTTATGCCGCTGAAAGAGCGAGAGGAAGTAATAGCGCCAGCTGTGGTCAGTCGGGCGGTAGCCCGTCAGGATGTGCGACTCCCTGAAGACGTGGGGCACATCGCAGATGCTCACAGTGCATGGCAGTGTGGGGAAGGCCGACTCGAGCAGCTGAGGGATCTGACGCAGTTGCTGCACATTTATAAACAAGCGGCCAATCTGCTCCATCACTACCGTCGCCATGGTAAAGTTGGACTATAGCTGAACACTCTTGTATCTGTAGTGTAGAAAGCACACATTGTAATCATGTTCTATATGTACACTTTGCAATTACAAGAATTTTCTTTGAATAGCCATTTTTAACACTTCTTGTGAATGCAAATGAGGGGGTTTAGGTCGGCATTTCTATTTGGTTTGGATCATGATATGATTTTAATCACATACACTTTCTGTTGGGATCCATCATAGATTCTGATTACATCTATTTACTTGATCCTATAATAGGTAAATAAGCCCTTAACAACTGGTCACCAACAGCCTGTGGTATTCATCATTTTCCTTTTGTTGTATGCAAATGATTGCGGTCTATTGACAAACTGCAATTTTGCATGTGATTTTTCTCAATAAAGCATCACCCGAAGGCAGTCATGATCCTCATTCATTATGTTTTGATTTCTTATTTTTTATTACAAATCTAATTCTTTCATTTGTTCCCCCTTTCAGATTAATGCTCAATAAACTGTACAAAACAATTCTATAACAAAAACTCTATAACAGACTGTGAGACAGCCTACAGTATGTTCTTCCTGTCATATTATGTTCCAGTTGCTTCATGTTCTGCTCACCACATGAGCGAATTTGAGATGACTGTTGTCCTTTCATGTTTGCATTGTTCATTATAAGCGACATGTATGCTTCTCTTTGACTCATGATTTGTGGATTGGAGTTTTGCAATGGCCATCACACCTTCATATTTGATTTGGAAACTTGTAACCCTGAACTACAAAGTAAGCTTGTGTTTTTGCTTGTTTGTTTTTAGCACTAAATTACTGACCAAGTTCAACTCACAACCAAACATTTTTAAGTCAAACAAAAAAAAAACATCCGGAAAACTTACATTGTAATCCTTAATTAAGATGAACTAACCTGGATCATTTAATACTGATATAAATAGTTGAAACTGCTAAGTGAGGATTAGTTAAAGAAGAGGACGATGATGATGAAAAAGATCATTTGAAAGGAGGGAGGTTTTTTTTTTGACCATTCTTGTTTAAGGAATGAATTAATTAGAATTGTGTAATCTCTAGCCTGCGTTATGTCCCGAACTGACACTGAAATGTATCGAGGTGGTAAATTTGGCCTGTTAAAGGAACAAAAGGCAATAATACAGCAGCGCCTGGGAAATAGCTGTAAGGTTCGAAATCACCCAACACAATGAGTAAAGCCCTCCGACTTCATGAATGGCATCTGACAGCAGGCCACTGTTCTCCACACCCTCGGGGAGGCAAGCTGTAGCTGAGAGCTGCATTACTGGAGAATGTTCTCGATAATGTACTTTACTGGATAAACACACGAAGGAGGGGAAATTACAGCTTTTTAGACTGACACTTCCTCTGCTAATCATTTATTTAGTGCTATGCTTTTTCACTGAACATTTACTCTGTCATTGTTCTCAGACTACACAGGGGGAACAATTATCATCGTCATTATCATCTTTAAAAAAAACGCGCTCCGTGTTTATTAATAGAAAATATGAATAAATCATCATTGTGTAATTTCCCCTTACCGCCGCCTAAACCCCTCTTCCATTACGAGTAATTACTTACCTTTTTATTCAAGAGCCAATCGGCGAACCCGGATTAATGCACGACCTTTTATATGCCCATGTGCTACCCGCAATAGTAAACATGATAAAAGCTAAATATTTGTGAAAATTTTCCTACGGGTGAGGCTCCTGTCAGCGCCCTGCACAACCAGACAGCCGAGTCTCACCGAGCGAATGATAGACAAGTGGTTTAGCCAATCCGGTCCGCGCGGTACCTTCAACGCGGCGTGTGCCTGTGTGAACTTACCAATAGGAGAGAGGCTTAATAGACCGCAGCCCATAGGCCTTACAATGAAGAGGTTGAAATCGACCCTCCCACTTCCTAATGCCGTCGTCTACCCCAGCAAGCAGCAAAGACGGTGATACAGTGCGGAAGATTATCAACCTTTACAAACGCGTCGTGGGTCAGCCATAATATAAACGTGGTGTTACTTATCCTTGAATTAGCCACGTGTGACCATGTTATTTGTTACAGTGAAGAACAAAAGCATATTAGTGCAGTATTAGATACAGCATACGACAGGCAGAACAAGCCATCTAGTGATCAGGGGTGTCTACATACCCTCGGTTAGGTACATATATGTGTTTATTTACTCAAAGAAAAGAGTTTTTTTTTTAATTCTATTTGTAATCAACATTTGCCATTATATGGGTTTAGAATATTAGCAGGTGTTTCTAATGTTTGGGAGTAGTGTTTAAATGTCCTCTCTGTTTACCCTCACAGAGGCGGAGCTGTTAACAATGTTGCTTTGTAGGCCTCTGTGTGTGTGAATAGAGCGCCTTCATTATACTGAGATGAAGCACGTCCATAAAGCATTTTTCTACTTTGTGTCCAACTGTTGCTATGTTAATCATGTTGGGATCTTAAGCAGTATTGACTTGAGGATTGTTTGGACACAAATTGACAGATTTAGTTGGTTATGGTTAAAAGCTAAGGTTATATATCTCATACAATTTGAACGATGTCAAATGTCTTGTGCCATTTTGGTTCTTTTACTGAGGCCAGGGCTTGATATCGCAAGAGGAAATGAGTGAAATCGACAGAAAGCCGAAGCATGTGTTTACTAATGAAAGTTTGACTACATTTAAATAACCACACTTACACTTCAAGCACAGACAAAATCATGTTTAATTCTTCATGCTGAAAATGGACAGTGCTAAAAAGGAGTACATGGAATTGCAAAAAAGAGTAAGTCATTTTACGTTACTAAATTGAAAAAGTTGTCCTTCTTAGACGAAAAAAGGCCTAAGTGGTCGTCTAAAACATTTTTAAATGCAATATTATATAATCATTTTAAAGTCACAACATGAGATTCAAGGCGATGATTATAGCTGTTTTAAATTTTGTATTTTGGAGTAGTTTGTTTAAAAAAAACAATTGTGGAAAAATTCTCATTGCCTGGTATTTAAAAATTAAAGTGTATTTACACTGTGGAAACATATTTTAATCAAGACAGTCACGTGAGCTCACATTTGCTTGGCCTGGGTATAAGCAGATCAAAAACCCTCATACAGTCGATATTTCGATTGCGGATCAAGTCTTTTTCTAGCAACTTCTAGGAACAATTTGGAAGAAGGAAAAGGTGCCATGCCTTCAAGTAAACACTAGGTGTCAGCACATACAAAACAGACTACAGACCTTACTGCCCAAATATTGCTGTAACGTTAACGTTTGTAAATATCAAATGCAGGTTATATTGTGGGTCTTGTCCGACAGCAGTCTTCTGTTTACCACCAGGGGATTAAGAAAGCTTTAGCTATGGAATGCAAAGTGTTCTAGTTATTGTACTTTACCAGATAAACAGTTTGAAAAAACTGTAACATGCAAAAAAAAGGATTATTATTATTAATAAAAATAATAATAATATAGATGACAGCCTTTTAAATGTCTAGTTCCTCTGATGAGTCAATTGTTGTTGTTTTTTTTTTTTGCTTTTTCAGCACAACATACAAAACATACTAAATTTCACTGCCTGACACTGCTGGAACTGTTTACCTAGGTACATCCTAATGTAACCTAATAAAATACCTAATGTACATCCTATATATATATATATATATATATATATATATATATATATATATATATATATATATATATATATATATATATATATATATATATATATAAGGGTGTGTTTATGAATATCAAATACAGGTCATATTGCCGATGCGCATATTTGTTTGCAGTGCGATGTTAGTATGAATCTGTGCTTCTCCAACAATATTAACAAGTTTGCCAATGGCAAGATAAATGCAAGAATGTGCTTGTTAAGCAGATGGAAAGAGAGTTACACAGACAGTCAGACAGATATTATTTGTTCATCAATGAACATCTACAAAAAAGGCAGATCTAAAACTGTTTTAACTCTAAAACATAACAAGCAACTGTGCAACTTTATTAAGCTCAAAGGACTGCAGGTTCGACATACACAGGTACAGGTCAACTTGCACAATGCAATAAACATAGCCAGAGACCTATGTGTAACACATGCATGCTTCCCAACAGAATAAAAGACTGCTTATTTAACAGGCCAAAAGCTGCAAGTAGACATCTCTACTGATGATGGGATATAAATGAGATATAAAGTAGGTCTGAGCACAGGAAAATAAAAAGATAATTATGCGCCCCCTTCTCCCCTAACTTTTAGCTAAAAAGTGTCAAAACAAACAAATAATACTGGCCATTTAATGGAGCAAAAATAAATCTTTGGATAAGTAAAAAAAACAAATAACATCCCTAAAAACAGGTAGCACAAAAAAGAAGAAAACAAAAAACTTTCAATTCTCATCGCCCTCGCCTCCTTCCTTTGTTTCTTTGTTCTTTCGGACTTCTTCAATTTTCTTGTCCTAAAATGGGAAAACACGTACGTCATTAATAGAAACAATTCCAATATTTGTAAGTTATAAATGAAAGATTTCAGCCAGTAAGGATTACCTTCTCCTTAAATTTCTCGTTCAATGCTGCCATCTGCTTTGTACGGTTCTCTTTGTTTGCTTCCATTTTCAGGTTGAGTTTTTCCTCAGCCATCTTGCTGAAGTTGTTGTTTTCCTCCATTGCTTTCTGAAGAACCTCCTTCTCATGCTCTCGCTTTTCAGCCAAGTGCTTCAGGACCTCTGCCTCATGATTCTGAAGACAGTTTTGTCAAAATAATCGTAATCAACAGTGCAAACGAGTTAGTCACGCACAGACATGCAGTAAGTGATGGGTAACCCTAAGGCCCTTAATATTTATAGAGAATGTACAGTTTGGGAAGATGTTATATTAATCAAATCGTATTTTCCTGCAGCATGATATTTGTGCATAAATAATTGTGTATTTACAATCAGGTTATTACTTTACGTCTCTCCTCTGCTGCATCCAGTTTCTTTTGGATCTCATCCAATGACACCTCCTTCTTTTTTGGGGTGGACAGAGGGAAATCTCCCTTGGCATCTGGTCCCGTGGGGCTCAGAATGACCTCAAACGCTTGTCCAGAAGCACGCTTGTCCAGCTCCTTAACATGAATATCTGTGAATGATTCAAATATCGATCATTGTAACTATGCACTGGGGACATTGGAGCCATGTGAGAAGTGACTTCATTAAGATGAAAAATTCTGTGTGGAAGCGCATGTCTGTGTTCCGTATTACCTCCAGAGGACGCCATTGCACTGCACTTTTAGACTTGAGGGTTTCAGATACCTAAAGAATACATGCAAATAAAATATATATTCAGCGTCATCCGAATCCTTTTGGTTGACAGAAAGCCCAATTCTTTCTCTCTGTATAACACAAAAACCAGCAGGCTTTCAATGGCAGATGAACAACATATTCTCTGACAGCCTTGTTCTCCTGTAAACAAGCGGGCTGACAGCATCGCCTACTCAAGCAGCATGTTCTCCTCGGTAGTCTGTTATTATCGCAATGCTTTCGATGTTAAATCAGGCGGCATCGCAAAAATGCACTATTAGCGCCTCAGATCTGAAGTATACTGTGGTCTTTCTATTGTCTATCTCTGTCCATTCCCTGTCGACTTTTGTCTATTTTTTTTCTTAGTACGTCGCAACAACAAAAAAGCATTCACATAATTGTGTGTGTGTGTGTGTGTGTGTGTGTGTGTGTGTGTGTGTGTGTGTGTGTGTGTGTGTGTGTAAGACTAACATGTGAAAGCGCCTCTTATTGTCTCCTGTCTACAGAGTCACTAGGATTTAGGATTGGGGAGTGGTGTCTGACTAGCATCCTTTTCCAGTTTCAGTCTTCAAACCCCATCTTTTTTTTTATTTGTTAGCAGACATTATGCAGTAATCATTTTGTGTGTTTTGTGCCTTAAAAATTAAATTCTAATACTGCTCATGCTAGAGCAATGAAGTACAGCTAGACACCCCCACCCCTTTTACCTGAGGCGCTTAGAAATACAAACAGTGCTGAGGGGAGCCATCAAATTTATTGAACGTTTGCTCAAAATGATTACATAAAAATATATGATTAAATTCGGTGACATTTCGATGCTAGGTATACTCTTTCGAGACTGGGTAGTTGTTTTTACTTGAACTGGGCGGCAGCTCAAGGACGGAAACAAAGGAGATTTTTGTGTCTGTGAAGCGAACAAAGGCGACGGCGGCGTTTTCCTCCAGTCCATTTCACACACATGTCCAAGTTCACACACCATGACCGAGTTAAGATCATTACTGGTCCTTTACACAATGCAAAAATCCGAAATAAGCACTAGGAATCCGCGTGGCACATATCTCAATACGATAATGTATGCAGATTTATTTATTTATTTATTTTTAAGAAAGAGACAACGAAAGACCCCAATATATCAGTCTGGGTAAACAAACTGCCTCATATGTAATTCATTTGTACGTCATTTCTACAAATGCGACAACAAATGTTATAAACGCATCATATGCGAAACGTATTGACTAATGAGCTTCATAATCAGTACGCGGATAAATAAGGTGTCACGTGGTCTAGCCAGAGCTGTCACACCCAATCTCAATCGGTGTTGTTGCGCGCAAAAAAACATTTCATTGCGAATTAAAGCACAGAGTCCATAATAAACTATATAGCGTAAATGTCTGAGTTAAAACGACCATGTTTCTTGCTATCAATTGCTCCGTGATGCAGTTTTAATTCAGAACAATCGGTGTCTTCAGTGAAAGGCTGCAGAGACAAAGACAGCCTTGACTTCCATGTGGTAGCCTACCGATCATGCTTTATTCCAGTAATAGTTTGAAGATTACAGAAAAAAAAGCTCGGAAATTAGCAAGAATTTCCCCCATTAAATCATTGTGCGTTCTTGTTTTGTTTTCATAATGGACGCACCTCGTGTGCCACATTTGTTCCCCTTTGCCAGAGCAGCCCAGCCTTTGTTTTACTTCGTTATTCGACAGCTATGAAAGACTCACTGGCCTCACACCAACCACTAATGCAAATCGATTATCCATTAAGCTCGTTAAAAAAATGTAAAAAAACACATTAATCAACAAATGTGCAATTTTACACTGGCATTTCATACCTGTGGAATAAGCTATATGACCAACTGGTGACATGAAAGAAACAACAATCTTGCCACAAACTGAATTAATATAAAATCCTAATTACAAGCCAAGTCATCACTCAATCAGCGCTTATTACTGGACCGATATAAATGATGATGCATTCATGCCTATTGTCTGTTACTAACGCATATGTCTAATACATTGTAGGGATTTGCCATATTTCACGCACGCTACGCAGTTCAGTTAACGTTTTCTTCAACGATAGCAAAACAAAAAACAAAAACAATACACACAACCTCAGCAAACACGATATTTGGATAACACACCCACCTCAGATGCTGTACGAAAAGCACTCCCAGATACTCTCCTCACGCGCTCAAGCTCTATTCTGCATCAGCACCGCGCGCTCGCACAAAAAAAAGAAGCAAAGTGTGTGACGTCACACCTTCATCGAAACGGGATTAGCTGAACTGGACACTTGAACGTCGCGCGTGTGGGAATTGTGGGATATGTAGGCTTGGTGTGCATGTCTGTGGCGAAGGACACATGTATAGTTTGTTAGTTTGTGAGAAATCTATACAGCAATGTGATATGAGCAGTGATGTGATATAATGCATAACATCAGGCTGTTTCATCACAAGCGCTTCTTTAAAATCCAACATCAAAATGGGTGGCTGGGTGGAATTTGACACACAGTGGTCACAAGAGTTTACCCAGAATGGTGTGGAAAAAGGAAACCATGGCTTGAGAGGCTCTTCTGCAAAAGGAAGGTCAGAGGGGAAAGTGGGCTAAGATGATAAAAAAAAAAAAGTTGCTATAAATTAAATAACCAATCTTTCCAACCACGGGGAGCAGAAAATCATCTTGTAGCTCATACCATTTTTAAAATAAAAGTAATGGTGCCTAGGCTAGAAGAGCAGAAAAACCTCTATATGTTGAAATTAGTCTGTATACACGTTATGTAAGGTGATACTTTTTAGGTGCAGTGCAAGCAGTTACATAGGGGTTTTTTTTCCCCTCGAAATTCAGTGACAATGAACCAAATCCTTAGATCATTCAATATTCATTATAGAATTCAATATAGAATATTCAATATATATCCATTCAATATAGAATATTGGTTGAGTTAGAACTGCACATTCACGTCATTATATAATTGTAATCTCTAAGTTTGTTCAATGCTTTCTTTGCTTCATGTTCATGCAAGCAGGGGACATTCTTTACCCACTGATCAGCTGTTGCCTATCATACTGTCAACCAGAAAGGGTGTGGCAACACATGTTTACATTGACACATGTGAAGCCAGTCAATGCAATGCATCTTGGACTGCTGCGAACACAATCGCAAATGCTTTTTATGCTTCTTTTAGCATATGTGAGCTTACATATACCCATCCTTGAGAGAGAAAGCGAGAGAGAGAGAGAGAGAGAGAGAGAATGCCATCTCTCCAAACTTGTGGCTTACAGTCACAAATGGCTGTCATTATATGGCGAAAGGAAGTTTGAATCCTATTTTCTTTCACACTACTTGGATCCTTTGCAAACCAGACCCTTTTAGCAGTAAGAATGTTAAACTTTGATATGGTTTTTCGTTTGCCGATCATTTAACAATGTCTTGTAGATGTTTAAATTGAATATTGTGAATATTTCAGTGCGTAGTAGTAATATTTTGTAGCAATAATTTGTAATATTTACCCTTAAATATTAAAACAATTCCTGGATTTTTGGTCTAAAGCATGTCTAAAACAGGTGGATTTAATTGAGTGTAACATGTAAGCTATATTGCTGTCTACTAAATGTAACTGGTATTGTTTTTTTTTACTAGATTTAGTAGTAGCAGACAATCCCTGGAGAAGGGAGCAGATGGTACGGGCTGATTCACCCCCCTGGGGTCACTGCTGAATGTTCAGAGACACATGAAAAAAAAGTATCCCTTGCTGAGTCCTAGTACTCTCCGCGATCGACATAATGTTTTCCTGCAGTGCCAGATCATTAAGTCATCCGCTTAAAATGAGGAGCGTTAAAAAAAAAACGCTGTGCACTTAGAGGTTCTCTTGTCAAAGTTCATTATTTGCATCTTAAGATCCGGATCTGAAGCAGCATTCTCCTTGGCGTTCATGCGTTCATTCTTGTTTAGCGCCGGTGTCAACACATGGCGTTCACAGGCGTGACTATTTTGTGAAGCTGATATCAAAGCCCGATAAATGCGTATCAGTCTTTGAGGTCTAGCTGCATGCAGGGCTTTGTGTGTAGCACCTAGATTGTGAATGAATTGATGGGGTCTAGCTTTGTATGCTAGCGCACATGTCTGGTCATGTGAGCGTTAACAGAGAGACGTGATGTCACCCTGTCTGCAGGAGAACAGATCAATGTATTATTACAATGTAATGGAAATATTTTTCTGACTGCCGATCAAATACATTCGTCAAAAATGCAAAAAGAAGTGCACAAAAAGCATTGTGGCTTTTGGAAGCACAAATGCCAGCATTTGCAATCTGGATTCTAGATCAAATGCCAACTTGTCCCTAGGAACAAATTGGGTCATTTGCAAATACCCATGGTACATACACGGGAGCATGAGTATTTGCCAGTGACCCACTTGCAGGCGGTAACGCATGATTGATCCATCTGAAAGCTCCTGTAATTGTCAATCATGTACACTAACTAATTTCCTAAACACATACGAGGAAGCAGATTTATCATAGAAGGATTAGCAGCTTCATTTTCCTCCTCGGGTGACATCATACTATGTGACATCACTGTGTTATGTAATACACAGCCTTTCTTCCTCACTTAGAAGAAATGTTCCCTTCCCCCACCCTGTCAGGAATGACTCTCATTCACATGCTCTGTACATGCTGCGTTATATAAGATACATCATTCCCTCTTGTTTTTTTTCTTCTTTGTCCCCAAATTTCACAAGAAGGGCATGTCTCAGTTTTCATCAGACAAGGAACCGTCATCAAAACATGGAAATAGCAACAAAGCAAAGGCACCACCTCAACAAGGCTAAAATAAATAAATAAATACATCAGTGGTATTGTCACATGATGCTGTTTAAAGTTTAATGCGGTATAAGCCATTAGTTTACTATTAAAACAATAGATGACTCATGACTTCCCAACATCCATTAGATTTGCATTGCATATAGACTCAGTAATTGAAAAAGGACACATGTAGCGCATGCGTCTGTGAGATCAAGCTATATAACATGCTTCTGACGAGAAACCATAAACACCACCTAATTCATTAGCCAAATTACTATTGTTCTTTATGTTCACTACCTTGTGTCATCTGATCTAATGCAGTTTGTGCATAGTATTCATCAGTACAGCATTCGTCATAAACACATTTTTAAACATCACACAATAGGATTAATGCAACGAATAATTCGTAGGATCTTGTATGACATATTCTTGACATAACATCAACCATAATAATGGATGCATATCTGAATGGATCGATTCTTTATTAATCAAAAGTATAATTGTGAACTTTTCTATTATGTTTTTATATAACTTTAAGAGAAGGGGTTTTCCACCAGAGGAAGGTCTTCATCAATAACATCATCGATAAAATCAAAATAAAGAAAATAAACATATAAGGAGAAAGCTTACTGTATAAAAGCTTATATAAATCGAAGAATAATTAGTTTGTTTTTTTTTTACTTTAGTTTAAATTAATGAATAACTGAATTGAAGTAGGGGGTTTTGTAGAGCGGGTACTATTGTAAAATAATTGGTATATCATGCATTCATTCATTCATCTTCTACCGCTTTATCCGATCTTCCCTCGGGTCACGGGGAGTCTGTGCCTATCTCAGGCGTCTATGGGCATTAAGGCAGGATACACCCTGGATGGAATGCCAACCCATCGCAGGGCACACTCACTCACATTCACACACACATTCATACACTAGGGACAATGTTCCAAGGTGCCAATCAACCTACGTTGCATGTTTTTGGACCGGGGAGGAAACCGGAGAACCCAGAGAAAAAACCCCCCCTGAGGCATGGGGAGAACATGCAAACTCCACACACACATGGCCAAGACGGGAATCGACCCGGACCGTGGCGGTGTGAGGCGAACGTGCTAACCACTAAGCCACCGTGCACCTTGGTATATCATTTATAAATAATAAATTACTTAACTAATTGGCATTTTAGGCAAAATAACCCACGTTCTTTATTTATTTGTGCACTGTGAATGAAAATAATTCCTGTAGCTTATGAGTGTCTGAGATTTAAAAATATAATTATTTGAAAATTATAAAATATATATATAAAAAAAAAAAAAAATACAAACCTGGCATAATTTCCTTCTTTTTTCCTTGTCATCTGATAAGCATTCAGAAGTTTCAATATTGTTTTCTGTGTCCTCTGATGATGTTAATACCTTTATTTTATGAGCAGTTTGAAACTGTTGTTGGAAATTTATGTCACAAAACTGAAAATTGAAGGGGTTATAAATGATGCACCATCCCAGCGCAATTACACTAAACCTCAGCATTGTTGGAATACCACTCGTCCAATCAAATTAATGGACTGGAACTAAATGTTGTCTAATTACTATGTACTGTTCTGTATAGAGCACTTTATGGGGCAGTAATAAAAGAGAAAAAGAGACACTGGCCTGAATGTAGACAAAACTGTGCGCACTTTACACTGCCACTGCATTGGACTTGAATGGCGTGAATTACCTAGAATCATGAAACCTTGTTATGGGTTTCAGTGCATTTATGATCGCTACATATTTTACCCTGCAATTTATTCATTTACTCTACAAAGCTATACTGCAATAAATACTATTTTAAATCATATCCGTTCTGCAGTAAATAACACTTATATAGTTCATTTCCGAGCTGATCCCCGACTCCTGTCTAGTCTTGTCTAGTGTGCAAAGTGTTTATGGAGGCTATCTAAGATCGGTTATATTTTTATACTTTGATTATATTTTACTGTTATAACGGTTCCTCATTTGCATCTAGCGTGTATAATCAACCCCCGTGCTAGCCTTTCTTTCCTTTCTCTCTCGCTGCAGCGCCTTTTTTGAGTCTCTCAACAGCACTCAAGTGGAAAAATACCAGCGTCTCCATGGAGGGAGGACTGAAAGAGCAACGGTTGCGGCAGTATAAAGTTGTAATCCTGGCAGCCACCTCGTGCAAACAGTACAATGGAGAGGCAGATATCAGCTGCCCAGGCCTCTCCCAGCCACAGGAACCCACCAACATCGAAACAAAAGATTTGATTATAACAGGCTGAATCAGCCTGAATAAGCACCCAGTGGCTCACAAGAGTGGGGGGACATTTCAGTTAAATCTGTCCCCTTGCCTTGCTTTTCATCCAAGTGAGTAATGATACCAAATGTTTTCTGACCACACACTCAAGTAGGGTCACAGGGTTCCACATAACAATATTTCTAGTCACATTACCACATTACCAAACTCATGTGGTTACATGTATTTTTAACACCAAGTAATGAATCGATTGTTACTTTTTGCATTTAGCATTTGCACTAAATGTAATTTTAGATTTTTTTTTTACATGTATTCAAATATAACTAATATTTGAACATATATTTTTTTTATTCACTTTATATTTTTGAATAGAGGGGCAGTTTCAAATGATTATGAGTGTCTATTCTCAAATCAGGCGCACAATAGCTGGAATCAGAGTGTAATGTAAATGCAATCATCATCATCACCTCCAAAATGAGATCATCAATAATACATCATGTCTCGTCCCCATTTCCTATCAAACATCCAATGGTGTCCTGTTAGGGCTCTTTCATTCTTTGGAGACCTGATCATGTGTGCTTTTAGTCTCCGGATATCTAATTACTATTTTTAATTTGGCTGCATAAAACACTTGTTCACACTCATCTCAATATACCCGAGCGTCGCACTCTTTAGTTTTTTTTTCACTATGAATAAAATATAAGCTTTATATAAGCTATACCGTTTTGGAATTATTCTTCCTATACTAGAAGGCCCCCTGATATTTCAGTCTCTTTTATGTGTTCTGTCTCTGAGCATGATCCATGAGCTATATTCTCTTTCAAAGTTTGCTTGTATGGTATTTTTAACGTCTCTCACAGCTCATATTATAAGAAAGCAAAATTCAGCAGTAGTGGATTCTGGGGAGACACAGGGGTCTATGTTTTTTGTTTTGTTTTTTTTTTTACAGTATGGAAATGTGATCTACAATTATCACAGATATTATTAGTACATATCAAATTACTTCTACTCAAAAGCTTTTAACAGACAGAATATGACTATAGTAGAAGCCTGATATTTCATAAACCCAATTGAGTCTGAGAACTGGGTCTGTAAAAATGTACTTTGCATTTAAATGAGTCGACGGCTGGATGCAAAAAAGTTTGAAGACCCTTGTGTTTTGGAATCCCCCCTCTCGCTCACAGTGGAAGGCAGGCTGGCAGAGTGGCATGCTAAATGCTGTGCGGTGTCTGAGTGTGCACTGTTCACGCCCACCCCTCCCTTTCCTGAAGCATACCAGCACCCGTCTAATTACATTTCATTGGCATGGCTCAGTGCATATCATTTGCTGCACCATTGTGGGGCAGCCAGCACTTCTGCCCCAGTGGAGCTAAGCTTTCAGGAACATTAAATATAATGGCGCTCTAAAATAATGTTAGACATGCCAACACTCATTGCATTCTGAAGCCCCCACGTGACACTCACCAAAGGTCAACCAATAGATTTCATTTCCATGTAAGCAATGAGTGATCTGTAATGCACGCCTCGCCTCTTCAGATTCCCGGGTTCGGCTATGATTTGATGAGAGATGCAGATATTGACTGATGAAATGTAGCCAAGTAGTTTCTCTAGTGCATGACCAGACAGTGACTAGTTTCTTACTGCGCGGATGATGTTTTCATATTTTTAGCTCCGACTGTGGCCTTGCTTCATGCATCACCCACTCTCCTGCGTCTACTCCCCTACCCCTCTCCATGCACCCGCTCACATTCTGCAAATATCACTGCTGTGTGGTACTGCTAACCCATTCCAGGATCCTACCTCTCCTTCATCATTATGCTGTGAAAATCGTTTCACCCCTTAACAGATATTTTCGCTAGAGGAATGCGTCGACATCAAATATTCGAAGCTTTCATAACGCTGACATAAAGTATTTTCGGCAATGTGTTTTCATTTCACCGAAGATGGTTTCCTCAGCAACATGTAACTATGGCAATAGCATCAGCTATTCTTCCTTCCTGGAGTGTGAGGTTGGGGGGGGGGCAAACAAGGCTACTATGATTTTTAGTGTGGATGCATTTGGACCAACACTGTATTCGGGATCTATGGCAACATGCTGTGCAAACTTCAGCAAACATTCCTCAGATTTGAAATCAGGAGCTATTGTGGGTTTGAAATTGTTGTGGGTTGTTTTGTTTTTGTTTTTTAGATTTTTTTAGATTGAGCTTCGGTTCTATGGCACAATATGATTTGGGTCAAATAGTAAAAGGGATTTGATTTATTTATATAGTTTATAAAACGGTTCACTTTATTTCAAGGTCAATTTGAGAGCGTTGAGGTTTAGTTTTGTGTTAGTACAGCACTATCGAGTTTTAGCCCTTTGGTGGTGTTTTGTTTTAGAGTAATTTTACTAGGACAATTGAAATAGACAAAGATTTCATTGTAATTTATTGAATTTCATGTCATATTAAAAAAAAAAACATTTAATTTTCAATAATTAAATTCTTTCTTGAATGGAACAGCAGATATCACTTTACAAATGCATCTTATAACCACTGACTTCCCAATAACCGTACTCCTTCTCAGATGTGTGTTGCTACAGGAATGTGGCTTATAAAATCACACAGCAATTATTATCCTAATGTCAGCATCCTCTCAAGACAAATAAACAAAAAAATGTTATTTGTTGGGGTGTCATATGGTATGTTAACACTAGCTAGCTAGCATAATTATCAAAGCAGACATTACACAATATAGCCAAAAGATAAGCCATTTAGGATTAACCTTAGTTTTGCTAGGTAGCTAGATTACTTAAAGTTTATCTAACTAGGCCTTTATTGGGAAAGTTGGGCAATCTATTGGTAATGTATTAGTTGAGTCAATAATTGTGGCTTTTATAGAATAGTGAACATCAGTGGTTTAAGGCGCTGGGCTGCTGATCGGAAGCTCGGGGTTCGAGGCCCGGTATCGCCCTTGTGTCTTTGAGCAAGACCCTAAACCTAGGGGCACCGTATCATGGCTGTCCCTGCACTCTGACCCCAGCTACCAAACAACAAGCTGGGATATGCGAAGAAAAGAATTTCACTGTTCTGTAATGTCTATGTGACAAATAAAGGCTATTCTATTGTCATTCATAGCAGATACACTACAGTAAACAGTGAAAGGAAACAATATTCCCCCAGGATCAAGCGGCTTCACTAAACAGCATAAATTAACATGAGTAACACAAAACTAGGGCACTTCTTAAAGTGTGTGACATTTTGGTTTAAAACAACAAAAGGCAATCAAGAGGTAAACATTGAAATGTGTTCAAAACAAAAGTTTTGTGCTAACAGTTAATGAGTTGGTTCATTAGTTTGCATGTGTGCGTGTGTGTTTGTATGCGTCCTGCTTTTTTGTATTGAGTAGTCAAATGAATTGTATAAAGCAAGTCTGGACATGAGGACTTGAGTACTTCAGTACCGTGCAGGACAGCAGGAGAGTTAAAAGTGTGTGTAAGGGATGTCTGTAATGTGGTGGCCTTGCGGATGAAGAGGGTTGTGTGAATGTCCATGCAGGAGGCTTCAGTGATGTTCTCAGCTGTGCCTGCTATTTGCTGTAGTGTCTTACAATCTGAAATGGTTCAAACCCCAAACCAGCTAGTTGCTCAGGATTCTCTCGATGGTCTTTCTGTAGAATGTTCTGTGGATGAGTAATGGAGACTGGGCCTTCCTCAGCTTTTTCTCAAGAAGGGCTGGGCTTTTTATGTGATGGAGTCGGTGTTAAGGGACCTGGTGTCGTTTTCCACCAGGTGAATTTTCCACCAAGGAATTTGTTGTTCTTGACAATCTCCAGGAGGAGAGGAGCCGTTGATGTTCAGCGGGGAGTCATCACTACGTGTCGTGAAGTCAACACCCATCTCAGTGACAGGCTGTTAGCTTCACACCTGTCTGTGACCATCTGCACTATGCTGACTCCTCATATTGTATGTATGGTGAATGTAAAGTTCCTGTATTTATAGCACTGTAAAGGCTTATAGACAATAAAGCATATCTTGTCTACATTATGTTTCAAGTCAATTTAGGCACTGATTACGGAGGAGGAAAAAAAAAGAGACTTCAGAGACATCATTAGCGTTCCAGAGCAGTCCAATAAATCTTTAGACATGATCCAGTCTAAGCAGTGCTTACATAATAATGCATTAACTAGCAAATAAGAATGAAATCGTTAAGTAATAAAGAATGAGGAGGCATGAAAATATAGTTCTGGAAATTCTTCATTACATGAGTACAGTGCAGTTCGTTATGAATTATTTCACTGGATGTAAAAAGCATTCAGAGTTCCTGACTGACTGCAGTCAAGGTGGAACAGTAGGTTAAGTTTCATTATGTTACTACACACGCAGGCGGAATGGGCAAGCTGCAGAAAGGGCAAGGCCGGAGGGAAACGGAGTTTGCTTGGAACTGAATCCAGATCCATATAACAATAAGACATTGAATAAAGGAAGTATGTGTATGACAAGGCCATGAATTATGTCTCTATTTGTGAATAGGTGAATATTTCAGAGTAGAACAAAGGCAATGCACCACAATTCGCTGTCGATGTGAAAACTAGTGCTTGAGGGGTCGACAAATGATAGAGAAGTGGTCTTAACATGATGAAACGGATATTGAACTTTAATTGGGTTTGTTTTTGGAAATGAGTCAGAACCAGAGACAGATGCAAATGTGAATGTGACAAATATATATCTGAATGAATATTTCATGTTGCAGAATGTTCAAAATTTGTACTTATAGAATGTGATGGTGGACAAATTTAATAGAAATAAAAGAACTGAAGAGAAAGGTTATCCTACTTTTCATCATATTACTGTAAATTAGACTAGTAGCCCTTGTTATGGTAACTGTTTTGAACCTGCTGATTTTCTGACTGTGAGGAGTTAATAATTCCTAAAATATGTTAAAAGGGGAGTGGTTATGGAAAAATGGATTCCAGGTAAGAATGAGTGAGGGGAAAATAAAGTCAAGTCAAAGTATGAAGGCATTTATTAATATAATATTAAACAATGTGTGAGTGTTGAGAGAATTCTCAAAATGAAAACAAACGCATTCCTGATATTTCTTGTGCCTTTCTAATGTAATATGTTGAGGCCAAGCTAGAAACATACAAAATTCATTTATATGCAAAGATGAAATCATGATATGATCTTTTTTTGTTGGTGGTGTCAAACTACACATCAACTGGTTGGTGCAACTGTTTTTTAAAAAAAAAAGTTCAAAAGTCAACCCACAATAAAACACTGAAATAAATTAAAGGGGAAAACTATGATATTTTAATACCCGTTTTGGATCTTTTTTGTTTTATATAGGGTCTTTTCTCAACTCATGCAGAGTGTTAGAATTCACAGCAACCCTGAACAGGAAAAATGGCTTCTTAATTGATTAAGTAAAGACTACTTAAATAAACGGGTGAATGAATGAATGAATGAATTACTAGGCCAAACTACTTTATAATGTATTGTAATGTACCGATAGTGTTATGGGTTAATACAGTGCATCCTTGTTTATGAATTGAAATATTACTTTCTATTTTTTGCAATTTACAACGCTAACGAAACAAGAATCCTGTAAGTTGACCGTAACGCCATCAGACCTTAGCAGGTCCAGACAGATTTACAAACATTTGTTGCTGTTTTTTCTTTTCTTTTTTTTTTATTTATTGATCTCCGTTTTAAATAATGTGTCCTGCAAGAGCAATACTGTTTATACTGATCTGTAATACAACATTTTTGCATAGTATAGCTGATTTAGTTGAGACACGTTTTATTATTGTCCTTTCTTTGTCTTGGGCGGGAATATAAATAGAAACCACCTATACTTCTATCACTCTAAGCGCCATCTGGTGGTAGGATTGAGGAGAACCATAAATACTTAAAAAGTATATACCAGTGCTCAGAGCTTCCTAAAGAAAAGCTCCACCTACATATATTTATGTTGAGACAACTGTGATCTTTTTCTTTTTTTTTTTTTTTTACTACTTTTTCAATTGTGCTAGCCAGTGGCGCTGATGTCAAGTGTATTCCATGCCTATTGTGTAACATATTCAGATATCTTAGTCATAATAGATAACAATTCAAATTTCCATTAACTAGGGCAAACATTACATTTTCTAAGAGAAATACAGTGTAGAAATAGAATAGAAAACAAAATGATGGACTCCAAGCTATAGAGCATTGAATTGAAGATTCAATTCAATGCAATTATAGCAAAAACTCGAATGCTTTGACTTATAAGATGATAAGCACAGTGGTACTGATGGTGGTATTAGTCAAAATTGATAATTCCCTGGAACCTTATCCGTTTGAGCCAAACGACCACTTAAGGGGACAGACAGTAGGACAGCCTAAACTGCTAAATCACTGTAGCAGTGTATCAGTCTCCAAACCTAGAGATAGACTATAAACTCCTGGCTGCCGGATCATCAGGATGTAAAATGTGGTTAATACTAAAGTAAACTACTAAAGTAAACGTTAAAGTATGAGAATACTGATACAAAATACATCACAAGTTAATTATTAGGATATTCAAGGGGGAATTCTCCTTTTACTTCCTACTGCCACAAAATTGTAGTGTTACAGTTTAAGAAAATACACAGTGGTATTTTTTTAAGCACAATGATTGTGAAATTTGAATATCGAAGTCGGAGGTATCAAAGCAAAACAATGAAATTAAAAATTCTATAGTCATGTATTCATTTCAAATCCAGTTTGACAAATACAAGCATTACATTTACAATTTTGGCACTTTGCATCACCCTTATCCAGAGAGACTTAAGGGTTAAAGATCTTGCACAAGGACCCTGACAGACATCTTGGTTGTGCTGGGAGTTGAATTTAAAACCCTAAAATTAATGGATTAAAACCTTAAAACTATGCCGAAGTTTTATATATATATATATATATATATATATATATATATATATATATATATATATATATATATATATATATATATATATATATATATATATATACATTATGTGCATAATACATTTCATAATGATAGACACTAAACAATTATGTGGACATTGTCAGGTTTGACAGTTTGGCATCTTGGTGTTATACGACAGAGTCCAAGAGAATCCACGTCCTCTATGGCTTTATTGATGTGCACTTTCACTTTCACTCACATTTATATAGTAAAGTGGATTATTGCCATTTATAAAAATGCGCATATCAGATTGGCATTGATAATATATATATATATTTTTTTTTACACATACATTTACCAAATGAATGTATACTGTAAGTCAGACAGCACTGCAAAAATTGGATAATATCCATAATATATCATAGGTAACATCAACAGTCTTTATCAGTGACATTTCTTTTCTTCAAAAACAGGAATTATAAGTCCCTGAACATTGTTAAAATGGCACACAACGAATAAAAAAGAATATGACTTTGATAAAGCCAAATAGTGAATTGCTTAAATATGCAAATTTGACAAAAATAAAATATAGGACTATTCACAAAAATATGAACATCATTCTCAAGCAGAGAAAGAGTATAGAGGAAAAAGAAACTGCTCTCAAGTCCCCTCTTTGCCGAACAGTTATTAAGCTGGTTTACAGCATTTCCCTGTGCTCTTAGTAAAAGTCCTTAAACATTTATTAAACATGAGGAGAGGAGGGTAGAGAAATTATAATACTATTAACTAGTTTTATTGGCTAGTGTGTGAAGCACCTTTACTAATTTTCCGTAATCGAAGTCTGGCAAAGCAGTTCGAGCCAATGAAATGTTTTACAGTACATTACCTCTAATATCTAATTAGCTCAATGTCTTGAATTTCTGCATAGAAGTTTATCATTGGCGTGCTGGATTTAGTTTCTTTAGTAACGGATATTTATTTTCAGGGTTTATAAGGTTTTTTTTTGTGAATTTCATGGCTTCGGAATGCTGGACACTGGACGATGCTACATAATGCTCTGATGCGTGAGTTGTATTCTCTCTCTCGTTCTCTCATTGTAAAAATACGAACACTTGTTTTGCCTCTCTCACTCATAAACATTATAACAAAGACATATGAAATCGTTTTTTTCAATTTCGACATTTTATATATATTTATATATATATATGTGTGTGTATATTTTTAAGAACACTACTATCGCACAATACAAATCCACTCTTCACAACAGTTGGAATATACAAAACTCAGAAAAGAACAGCATCAGGTCAAACAACAGGTAAAATTCTTTAAAGCACTCGTTAGTGGTATCCTCCCGTCATTTGGTTTGTCTACTGGCAAAAATTCAGAGTTGCTCGTCGGAGTTTGTTCCCTTTTTCAAAGTCCAGCTCCTGTCTTTGGACATACTCATTGCACTGTCCCCTTTATGACCTATAAGGTTATTCATTATCATTCTCCAGTCCACTTCTTGCTTTCCGTTCCCTAACAGTCTGAAGTCTCTTACACCCAGTGGAAGAAATCTGCATTTGTGCAGGAAGGACAGCAGTGATGCCACAGCTCATTCTCCGAGTTTAATCCTTGACACGCTCGGCTCTCGTCTAGGAGCCGTCCTTCCCCTCTGGACCCTCTGTGGGTGTAGGGGGCTCGTCTGTGCTAGGAGACTGTGCTCCTGCCGGCCCATCTTCAAAAAAAAAGAAGAAAGGAATAGAGTGGGGTAGGTGTACTATTTCAAGCATTTGTTGGTAGAAACAGAACTCGAATCCGGCAACAGAATCACACACAATAGGATGTAAAATGAAGCTTAACTATTCTGCACGGAGGAATAAAACCGATATTATATCGTTGTTATTTTTAAGAAAAACAGCCTCTGTGTAGCGGTTCTCTCCAGGCTGGGCATCATCAAATATTTATTGTTAGGATGCAGAGAATTTTGAAGAAAAAAAAACAACAATTTTTCCTGCTTTATGAAGAAATACTGTTTCACTGAAAAAGCATGTATGTGTGTATTTGAGCATATCAAATCATCTTTTATATACTAATTGCTTAAATTAAGGTGCCAAAAATACAAGTGATAATTGTATTTTTTTTAACAGATATGTAAAAAAACTGCTGGTAGGTTTACTGATTCTTTATCTTTTCAGTTGATTTATGAATATTACCAGTAAGGGATAGTTCAGCCAGTTTGAGTGACAGGTCAGGGGGAACTCCTGCAGGAGAACCCAAGATGTCAGGCAGTGCATTGCGGCGACCAGATCGGCCTGAAGAAGCGAAGTCCAGTACTGGTTCCAGCTCTGTCATCTCTGAGGGAAAAAAAAGAGAGAGAGAGATAAAAAAGAAAACAGGAGGAAAGCAAATCAACGCCGAACTATTACAAGGACATTGTTAGTACATGACACATTTTCCTGTGTGAATCACAACCACTATAATCAGCACAACTAACCTGTCACCAGAGGGAGACAGAGCTCTGAAACATAACACATCCTGTTTCCATACCCTCGCATTCCTTTTTTTTTTTGGAAGGCCTAGAATATAACCTACGACCGGGAATAGGTCCTATTATATAAAAATAACACATAACATAGCTCACTAAACATAGCTTTTATTCTAAAGGTTAATCTATCTTAATCTACCTAATCACCCATGGCTCTCTCACTCTGTCAGAGAAGTAACCATGGCAACAGCATGGAATCACCTATCTGCTACTGCATGGCAACAGGTAATCTCTTTTGACAAATTGCTCCCGGGTTGCAGCTCGGTTCCATTTTCTCCATCGGCTGTGCTTTATTTTTGTCGTGTTTAGCAGAAATTCTCTCCACCGTGGTCTGTGTGCGGGTGCTTCACTGATAGACCAGGAAAGTTATCACTGCTTTCCTCAGTGCAATCATCAAACATAAATCCCGCACACTGTGTAAAATATGTCCATAGTGCTGTTAGTACATTCTCCTTATAAGATGCAGACAGGAACTGCAAATGCTAAATCCTCACTAAGGACACAGGAACAGAGAATAAATGTGAACACGAATAGAATGCTGAAAAAAAAAATTAATGATTAATCAATAATCTGAGCTAATCATGTTATTCCACTGTTTCCCAATACAGGGGTCAGTCAGTCTATATTTATGCCTCATACCATTAATAATGCATAGTAGTGTTGATTAGTAGATATAGGGTTGATGAGTTCTTAGAGGCTAAGCATTGTGTTATTTTGCACAAAAACTGGCAGCAAAAAAGAATCATAAAAGTCATTTAAGAATGCTAATAAAATAATGAGCTATACAAAATATATATATATATATATATATATATATATATATATATATATATATATATATATATATATATATATATATGACCTGTCACTCAAACTGGCTGTATTTACACCAATCTGTATTTATTGTCAAATATTATCTAAACATTTTAATAAGGTGTTATGCTCAGCCTCCAATGAAAATGCCACACGTTTCAAGTATGCATTTTTGGTGCAATTGCTTTACACAATTAAATGCAAAATTAGGTGTGTGTGTGTGTGTGTGTGTGTGTCTCATCAAAAGCCTTCGCACCATCATTCCCTCCCTCTCTGACCTTTTCTAAAGATTAAAACAGGACATTAACTATAGCCTATCAGAGGAGCAATGCATAATATATTGATGAGTACACAAACTCTATATTGTATCTGTTCATCTATATATGCCCTTTATATGCTACTCTTGGGTCCTTGGGCAAATTACTTAATTCTCTGTGATGCAGGAGATGTTGTATCTTGGCTGACCCTTCTGATACAAGCTTTCTAATATCGCGGATATATGCAAAAAACGATTGTGATAATAAGATACAGACAGAACATTAAGATACATGTGATAATTATATGCTTCTATTCTATTCTATTCTTCTTTTTTTTGGTTCTATATATGGTGGTAAGACGTGAAACATGACAGCCACTGTTTACATCGTCCAGTACTCCCCCTTTATTGAATTTCAAGTAGAATTTGTAACTTAAAAGCAAATAAAATCTTTCAATATAGTCAGAGTGCACATACATATTACATAAAGGATATTAGTTTGAATTCACAATACCAAAAATGAACATCTTTTTCAGTAAAATAATGGCAAGTCAGACATTTTTAACAGCCCTTCCTAAACTGTTTGTTTTCAGGTTAAACAAGGCTTCGTGCCATTTTTCCTACATATATCTGAATGTATGCATTTATCGGGTCACTGTAACACATGACAATATATTCCAATAACAGAAGAGTTTATGCTTGCCTTTCTACCTCATCATCATAATCTCCTCATGTTTAAGTTCCCCCTCTGAATATCCTCCTTTTTCCTCTGGCCTTGCTGTGAATCGAGAAGCTTTCTAATCCATTTTGTATGAAGCCGGAGGATTACGGAGAAGACGACGCTACATCCACTGCTGTGCGAAATAGACTGACACATTCCTCCTCATGCCTCCTTCCTTTCCTCTAGTGCATCTAGTACAAGAGATACGATTCGCCACTAATCTGTCGAAAGATATATACCAGGTGCGTCAGTCCTGTGGAAGCCGGCACTACAACAAAACTGTTGCTCCTGACTGAAAATGAAAATAAATAAAGTCAATTAGGAATGATAAATGGACAAGTAATCAGAATAGGAACGGTTTCTATGACTCTTGGATGACACATGTGAGTAAACAAAACAGCAATAAGAATTTATAATAATCATCATCATCATTATTATTATTCAGTAATATCAGTAAGTCAGTAAAAATATCAATAATATTCTGCAAAATTTTCACTCAATCGCACATCAAAAACGAAATCCGGTGAAGAATTGTAATGAATGTAACGCTCATGCTGTGTTCGACCCAATATTAACTACATTAAACTACAATCAGCGAGCAAAGGCTTGAGTTCCACCTCACAACCTTGCATTCGGGAACATACTACCCGCAGGATGAAGTGCACTTGATGTTGTAATGTAGTCATTTAAATAAGAAAATATTGCATTTATGGGTTTTATTGTTCCCAATTAACGAGAAATGAGGGGTCGCACAAAGACACCCTTCTGTACAGATCATCACTGTACAAATGATCTTATTACCAAGCTATTACAACAATATAACCCAAATTACAAATATTACATTTTACATTCTGGCAGACACCCTTATCCAGAGCGACTTACAACTGAGCAACTGAGAGTTAAGGACCTTGATCAAGGGCCCACTAGTAGCAGCTAGGTGGTGGTGGTGGGAATTAAACCAGTAATCTTCCAGTCCACAGGCCAATGCCTTAACCGCCGAGCTACCCCCTCCCTGTATGCTAAGAAGGCTACACTAACAGCAATAAAATATTTAAACATTTCCCATGCTACACATGCTAGTCATTTTGAATACATCTCTAAAAAGGACCCGTCTTAAGCTGTTATTGAACCAACACTGACTCATGTGTGTGAGTGTACCACTTTACCACACAAGCATGGAGAGAATACGATTGTAAAGAAAGTCCTGAATGGTTAATGAAGAGAGAATTTCTCATAAAATCTGAAAAAACTATGTGAAGTGACACAATGACGTGTGATATATGTGTGTGTGTGTGTGTGTGTGTGTGTGTGTGTGTGTGTGTGTGAAGAAACCCTGAATTGTAGGATCTGATCCCCATAACTTCATTATATTGGGTTATTTATTTAAAATATATCAGAGGAAATATCCTTTGTGTTGTGTTTGTCTATTATACATTCATTTGTCTTAATAAATACATTGATACATTTTCAATCCTGGTGCAGGGTACAATGCATGCATACTAATACACATTCCCAGGGCCAAGGGGCATTTTTTTTGGAGTTGAGAGTTATGAGTCTTGCTGGTGCTGGGATCTGAACTCTAAACCATCTGATCAATAGAACAGTGTATTAATAACTGAGTCACCTCTTCTTTATTTTTGTACAGACAGGACTGAACTCATGTCCTTGACCAAAAAGGTGGCAATGCTACATGTTGCATCTACTGTGCAATCCTACAAATCATAAAAAAAAACAAAAGAAAATTATATCATTATACATTACTTGTCTCCTGCATAGCACTAGCGCAGTTGCTATCGATTATTTCAATAACCGAGTATCCGATATAAGAATATAATATAAGAAATATCATATATACTAAGTATCGGATAAGAAGTATTTGTTTATTAAAGAGCTATAATGAAAAAGTGAGACAGGTTTCTTAAAAAATCAAAAAATCCACATTATTGCTGGAATAACAAGTATATTCATAACAAGTATAGAAGTATATTGGTAACGCAAATTTACCAATATTTTGAATTAAATTGATATATTACATCAAAATGCAAATACTGTGCGTTTAAAAAATCTCTTCCATAGTGTCTGCATAGAGCAAGTCATGTGTAGCTATTAGTTTAATGAAATTCAATATTCACCCTCATATTCATTTATTAAATCTTGCACATGATATAGTGATATGGTATTCCCGACTCCAAAAAAGCCGCTTAAAAATTTTGCACAAACTAAATCCTTGTATTTATCTTTATCGTATAAAATGTGCTCCACTCCCTGCTCTACACGCCACTACGGAGGAACTTTTTAAATATTAGGGGTGTAACGGCAAACAGTGATCCATACAGATCATGACTCGCGGTTTGGTATGCACATGATCCGCGGTTTAATAAAAATGAATTACATTTTAATGATCGCATAATTAATTGCTTTTTAAGTAATTTCATAACTACACGGAACAGTCATGTGTTATCAGTCAAAAGCAGTTAGCGGACCGGCTAGCATTATTCATATCTCCGATATGAAAAACGATTCAACATGTGTCTTAAACACGGTAATGTGATCCAAATTGTGAGTTTGCATAATTCATAAATGTAAATATAAAAATCTATTTCAAATTACTTTAAAAACGGTAAATGCACTGTACAGTATTTTCTTTACGTTTAAGTTTGAAATGATCCCAAAACGTAGAACATTTCTGGTGTGTTTACTTTAGCCTCACTTTTATCATTGTTAGTTTACCCAGTTCCGCCATTTTTTCATTTGCAGCCTCCTCTGTTACCCGTCCACAGCAATCCAAGTCTAGCGGGTGATGAATGGGTAATAATGCTCCGTAGGAAAACACATTGCTCCTTGTTTAGTTAAATGGACTAACTGAATCATCGAGGCACATTAATTTACCTCGATACATTTTTTTAAATAGAATTACTTGAGTTACTCAACGAAATTAATTACAGCCCTACATACAATAGCACCGTTGCTAGTCATTGAATAAAAGCCATACATCACATAGACAGAACATTAAGAAGTCTAGGTATTTGGAACCACAAGCTGAAGCACCCTTATATTACAGTCCTGCAGGTTGTACGGGGGTTCCTTCGTGGATAGGACTTGCCCGGCACATCCCACAGATGCTTGATTGTACTGAGATCTGGGGAATAGGAAGGCCAAGGAAACACCTTGAACTTTATCTCAGGTTCCTCAAGGCATTCCCGAAAAATATTGCAGTGGGGCAGAGTTCATTATTCTGCTGAAACATGCCACTCATATTACGGAGTATCATTGCCTTGAACAAATACAGTGTTTATCCCAAAGGAAAGTCCACCTAAATGCCAGGACCCAAGCAGAACGCTACCTCTACGGGCTTCCGTATGTTTTTGCCATATTTTACCATATATATCACGGGGAGCCTGTGCCTATTTCAGGCGTCTATGGGAATTAAAACAGGATACACCCTGGATGGAATGCCAGCCCATCGCAGGACACACACACACACACACACACACACACTCACATTCACACACACGGGACAATTTTCCAAGGTACCAATCAACCTACCGTGCATGTTTTTGGACCGGGAGGAAACCGGAGAACCCGGAGAAAAAAACCCTGAGGCACGGGGAGAACATGCAAACTCCACACACACATGGCCGAGACGGGAATCGAACCCGGACCCTGGCGGTGCGAGGCGAACGTGCTAACCACCAAGCCACCGTGCCCCACTATATATAGTGTATTGAGGTTATTGCTGCCAGGGGGGGGGTCAACCAGTTATTCATTCTAAGGTTTCACTTACTTTTTCCACTGCCATTTTGAATGTTGAATGAATGTGTTCAATAAAGACAAGAAAGATTGGATTTTTTTTGTGTTATTATTTTTAGACACATTGTGTTTGTCAATACCAATGAATTAGATGAAGATCAGATAACATTTTATGACAAATTTATTCAGAAAACCATGAAATTCCAAAAGGTTCGCATACTTTTTCTTGCCACTGTATATATATATATATATATTATATATATATATATATATATATATATATATAGATATATAGATAGATAGATAGATAGATAGATAGATAGATAGATAGATAGATAGATAGATAGATAGATAGATAGATAGATATAGATATATAGATAGATATATAAAGATCATCACGGTGGCAAAACAAGATGTTGGATAGCTTTCTAAGCTAACACACAAACAGGGTAGATACAGAGTAACCTCCATCACTACTCTTACAGACGGCAGCTATGGGTTCCACTCAGACAGCTCATGTCGCATTCAGAACTATCGTTTTCTACATAGCGAACAACAGAACACTTTTCCTGATGCTCGTGATCTGTGTTTGTGTGTTGACACAGGCTCAGGCAGCATGTTGCATAAGATGTAAGGACTCTGACAAACCCTAGATGACATGGCGGAAGTAAACACAAAGCACAAAGGCCTCAGGAGCCAGATCCCTTCAAGTGTCCTCATTTGACCATCACAAATCCATGGTGGCCTTTGTTTCTATATAAATCTTGTAAAGGGCAATACACGATGTTTAGTAATATATGTTTCCTAACGGGTAGCAAAAGTGAAAGCAGTAGTAATGCAATCAGTAGAGTACAGCACTCCACAGGCAAAGCATGTATTCATTTATTCAAGTGTTTCTATTATTAGATATTTCAAATACTGAGCTTGCTGAGTCTTGGGGGGGAAAATGTTAAATGCTGTGCCACGTGTACACTCCATCTTCTATGTATTTTATACTTATTGTACCATTTGTACAATCAAGTACAAACTACAAACTGGGTCTTTGTTGCGTACTCTCGTTTTTTCTATTCATATATACGCGATATACGCGAACAAATACAACTGAGCAAAAGACATTTGTGTTTATATTTTTATTTGCAATTTATACACCTAGAAAGTGTGCAGCGAGAGCATGAAGGAGAAGAAGACCTCAGCACTGCTCAAATTCTCAACTCAAACCATTTTGGACACTCAAACAAAACGTCACCACGCTTCTTATGACCTCATAAAAGGTGCACGTGAATTTTTCAAGAGAAACCTACACGAAACTCAAGCTTTTTTGTCTTCTGTTCACATTCTATTTTTGTACTATTCCACTGTGTGCGTGTGTGTATGTTATTAATATAATTAATATAATATTTAAACCGCAAGAGCACAATTCAAGACCTTTCTCACCTGTTTAAGAACCACAACCAGTGGCAGTAAAACAGCCACTCCATTACATAACCACTGTGTTTTATTTTGGCCTATGTTGCACAATGTTGTGTAATATGTTGCATATATATATATATATATATATATATATATATATATATATATATATCAGGAGTAATTAAAGCATTAAAAAATGAAACAGCATATAGGGAAATAAAAAAGGAAACAGACAGTAGAGCATCTTACCGTTGAGTGAGGGATTCAGGCGCTACGTGTCCCCTACAACAAACACACAGTGATGATAGACATGGTGCTGAAGGACCACCTGCCTCTCTGATGTGTGATATGATTTCACCTCTCTCTCTCTCTCTCTCTCTCTCTCTCTCTCCCCCCCCTCTCTCTTTCTCTCTCTGAAAGGGTGAGGGGGTGTGTATAGATATAGGCACTGCCAAGCAAACAGGACTGTACCATTCCACACGGGAAACTGGGTGAGAGAAAAGAGAAGAGAAGAAAAGGAAAGGGAGGGGACGGAGCGTGTGTTTGGATGGCTCAAACAATACAGGACACAGGGTTGCCAAATATTCTTGCAAGATAAGCGCCACAAAAAAAATCATCCGACACTAAAACCACAAAATCTCAGATTATCACAGATTATAAAAATGGTATTTCCTTTTTTCCTTCAGCTGGCCATATTCCCCATAGGATTTATTTGCAAACAAAGGTTATTATTTGGCTTCTTTTATCTGTATAGCTTCAATACCAGAGAAACTGTTTCCAATGCAAATTCACATTTGATTAAGGGGTATGGGCCAAAAACAAATGTTACATTGTACTTACTATTATATTAGAACTAATTTTGCCATGGTTCCTCTCATTTATGATTTTGTATTATAACAATTTGTTGTCCTTTTTTGCATACATGCTAGAGCTCTGGCTTTGGCATCTCTGTACTATACCGATGCTATTGTGAAGAGGTGTAAAATGATTATCATACATTGTATTTTATCAGCAAAATGGAATACATGTGTACTGCTAGAAAGGGTTCAAGTGATCAAGTGATGTCAAGTCATTTTTCGCTTGCCACTGTGATCTCTGGCATGCTGATGTGGATTTCTATTGATTATTTCTATAAAAATATGGGCAAATCTTTCAAATATAAATTAAAATATAATTAATCTGCTTTATGTGCATAGAAATCATTTTCTTAAAAATTGTACATTTAATAATTTACTGTATACCCATTTATTGTATAAAAAATGACCCAGACACAGGATTCAGACACAGAAACAGGATAGACATATGGAGCTGAGGATAAGTCCAGGCATGAAGCTGTGAAACTGTGTGGGGTCTTCTACTTACAGAGAAAATACAAAGATTTGAAATGAATTGTTATGGTCCGCGGCACAGTTTGACACCCTGTCATAATACAGTGGTAATTACTATTATTTAATTGGGTCCCTGAAGGACTTGTGGTTAGGTATTAATGATGCTCTTTCAATGCAGCAGCCAGAAGACAAACCACAGATCCCAAAAAAATATTAGAGAGTGTTGCCTCAGGAACGGCATTCAACATAATCATATATATATACATATATATATATATATATATATATAGATATATATATATATATATATATATATATATATATCTGAATATCTGTGAATAGCTACTGAATTATTGCACTTTGAATCCAGACAGGCCGATAGATAGATAGATAGATAGATAGATAGATAGATGGATGGATGGATGGATGGATGGATGGATGGATGGATGGATGGATGGATGGATGGATGGATGGATGGATGGATGGATGGATGGATGGATGGATGGATGATAGATAGATAGATAGATAGATAGATAGATAGATAGATAGATAGATAGATAGATAGATAGATAGACACCTCAAGAAAGAACTATAATAAAGTCTGGCTCACCCACAAATATCTCTTTGGGGTCTGGTTTCTCTTAAGGTTTCTTCCTCCAGTGATGACACTGGCTTGCTCATAAAGGCACTAACATGTATAGTAAATTTTAGAACCATTGTTTAAAGTGCTACACAAATCCAACAGGATAGATAGATAGATAGATAGATAGATAGATAGATAGATAGATAGATAGATAGATAGATAGATAGATAGATAGATAGATAGATAGATAGATAGATAGATGGATGGATGGATGGATGGATGGATGGATGGATGGATGGATGGATATATAGATAGATAGATAGATAGATAGATAGATAGATAGATAGATAGATAGATAGATAGATAGATAGATAGATGTATTTTTTGCTTTAAATATATGGCTCGTAAATAAATGTTCATAATGTCCTCACAGTTGTCTGTTCCGATTATATTTAATGACTTTATCTGCAATGTACGTCGATTATAGGTATAGAATAGAACCCTGGTGTGGGAAATAGCGGGGAGAGACTTTTATTATCTAGTTTAGTTTGCGTGCTTCATTTCCCGAGTCTGTGTGAGCGAGTCAGTAGCTGCGTTAGTGAGTCAGTATCGATATTTGAAGACTGAACTAATCCAGTCCGGGTGTGTGTTTGAGGTCCTGCTCCATAATGGGGGCTTGTATGGCGTTATGTTCCCTCGCAAGCTGTGTAAGTGGTTTATTTCCTATTTCTTCCTGTTTCTTTTGTAGACGCAGACGGAACTTGTTTAGGGTGGCTAACAGTTAGCTGTGTTTATCCAGTAGGCTAGCATTGAGTTTAATACTGTATGAGTTCAGGGAACTCTGGAGACATATAAGCATCCTGTCGTTTTTTTTTTCTTGCTCTCCTAACATTCCTCTTACTTTTTCTTTTTTACTCTTAGTGTAAGGATATTTTGTGATGCTACACGGCTAACCCGAAACTGCCCAGTATTTCCCATAGAAAACAAGTATTTCAGGTTGTTCATAATGACTTGTGAAGGGTGTCAAAGAAGTACATTTGGGATACAGCCTTCCTTTTGTTTATTTGGGTGACCGGGTTTTATAGGTTTTATTTTACTCCACACATTAAAACCTCAAATATCTCATTATAAATATCTTTTACAGAGCCCTAAATTATTCCCTGGGTGTTTATTTGTACCGATCTCTTTTATTTCCATTATGTAATTGTCATGAAGCTTTGTCATTGACAGGAACTGGATGACGGTTTGGATGGCGTCACATAACATGAAAGACTGATTTTATGCATAAAACTAGACAAAAAAAAATATATCGACGTTTTTGTACATAATCTTTTATAATTCAACATGAGTCTTGGATCTAGCAATGTTTTGGCACTGTGTATAAAGAGGATTAGAGTGCACATCCATTCTGAGGAAGTGATTAATTGTAGACTAACCTCATTTTCATTATTAGCCTTTATTTTAATGTTTACTTCTTTTTAATTCTCTAGGCATCATGTTTGTGTGGCTCTGCACCGTGTATTCTCTGTGGATGCTGTCCATCATCCAACAACTCGACAGTCACACGGCTGATCTTCTCCTTCTTCCTGTTGCTGGGAACGCTCGTGTCTATAATTATGATCCTGCCTGGCATGGAGACTCAGCTCCGTAAGGTGAGAATGGTGCTCATCGTCCCCTCTGTGGTTTTTTGTCCGACTTTAAAATACTGTTTTTCTGTGATGTTTATTCAGATTCCTGGGTTCTGCCAAGGTGGGAGCACTATACCAGGGAATCGAGAACCAGTTTAACTGTGATGTGATTGTGGGCTACAAATCCGTGTACCGCATGTGCTTTGCTATGGCGTGTTTCTTCTTCTTCTTTGCCGCCATCATGATTCGTGTCCGGAGCAGCAAAGACCCTCGAGCTGCTATACAGAATGGGTAAGATGTAGATTTATTGCTCTTGTGTGATGTCTGAGATTATGATTGTATTTTGAGATGGTACAGTGAAATTCCCATAATCGTGCAGTGCCAGAGTCTAAATTGTCTATTGCTTTTATATTTACAGATTCTGGTTCTTCAAGTTTCTAATCTTGGTGGGGATCACTGTTGGGGCCTTCTTCATTCCTGATGGAACATTTCATGATGGTATGTCTATAATAGTTCAAATATTCAGACATCTAAAAACTATTGCATCACCTGTTCAAGTCTGTTGGTGATTGGAACACATGTCAGTGTTTTGTAGTGTGTGTGTGTGTGTGTGTGTGTGTGTCTCTTTGTGTGTACAATTTGCCTAGTTTTGTTTTCCTGTAAATACAATGCTTTTTCTTTCATGGGCTTTGGCTCTCTTCAGTGCCTCCATAGATTTCATCAGCCTTTAAGTTGCTTCTATGACTAATGTTGAATTTAGTTTGGATTTTGATGTTTTTCTAAATGTCTTCTCTATATATCGAAGCACTAAGCACATTACATTAATCTGTTACAGTGTACACACACCATTGTCTATATTGTCACATATAGATTTCCCTTCATTGTAACTAAGGGAAATAGCCAGTAACACAGTTTGTTATACAAAGTCCTAGCTGAACACCGCACAAGAATCATTTTAACATTGTGCTTCAAGATTTTTTTTTTTATCCAACACTAGTGACAGGGCACGGTGGCTTAGTGGTTAGCACGTTCGCCTCACACCGCCAGGGTCCGGGTTCGATTCCTATCTCGGCCATGTGTGTGTGGAGTTTGCATGTTCTCTCCGTGCCTCAGGGTTTTATTTTCTCCGGTTTCCTCCTGGTCCAAAAACATGCACGGTAGGTTGATTGGCACCTTGGAAAATTGTCCCTAGTTTATGAATGTGTGTCCTGCAATGGGTTGGCATTCCATCCAGGGTGTATCCTGCCTTAATGCCCATAGACGCCTGAGATAGGCACAGGCTCCCCTTGACCCGAGGGAAGATCAGGATAAAGCGGTAGAAGATGAATGAATGAATGAACACTAGTGACCAACATAATAATTTTCTTATGAAGGAAAATAAATTCCAACGACTACTTTCCAAAATCTAGTGAAAAGTCTTAAACAGCACATGTGGGTAAGGTGGTCATTTGTTAGCATACCTTTTGGTCTAGTGTATGAGTCGTTTACTGACCATCATCCCCAAAAAATTACATAGAAACTTTAACTCCATTTGAAATACAAATATGGAAGTATTTGAATAGAATAAGGTCAGCCATGATACGACGTCTCTGGAGCACAGAGGGTTAAGGGCGATACCGGGGCTGGTGGATGTGGTGTAAATTCTTAGTCCATGTACTGGTCATATTTGATTCTGATTTTACATGATATTGTATTTAAAAGTGTATCACTAGATTCTGTGCATAGTTACAAAACAGAAAATAGCAGCATTATTTCCACAGGCAGTAATCACGGAATAGACAAATAATAATATTTATACAGTTCTGGACTGTCATGAGGAAGTGGCGTTGAATTTTGAGCGATTGGAAATGTGCGTTAGGAGGTAATTCTTTTTAATGAGGTTTTTGAGATTTGTGGATTGTGGTGCTGGAAATGGGACAAGATGTTATTGAATGCCTTATTGTATTAGTAGCTGCTATTTCACGCCGAACTCATCCTGAGGGAAATTAAAGAAACTCAGGAGCAATATTGTGAAGTCAGATCTGGCTTTTATTGCTTGCTTGCTGCTTTTCAAATATAAACTGCATTGTAGTGACAACTTTTTGGTGCTTTATTTTGTGAGTCCTTGTTTACATGGGCATCAAACAATTCTTTGGAACTTATTCCCACTTGTTTGTGTGTGTGTGTGTGTGTGTGTGTGTGTGTGTGTGTGTGTGTGTGTGTGTGTGTGTGTGTGTGTGTGTGTGTGTGTGTGTGTGTGTGTGTGTGTGTGTGTGTGTGTGTGTGCATGGTTTCACAAGAATCAATACAGCATTGGTGTGTAGAGAATGTGGTCCAAGATCCACCAATCTAGTTAATCATTGTTTAGAATTAATGCTCCTTAGAGTTATGAAATACATCATCTTCTTTCCATCTGTGTGTGAATACAGTGTGGTTCTACTTTGGCATTGTGGGTTCCTTCATGTTCATCCTGATCCAGTTAATCCTTCTGATCGACTTTGCCCATTCATGGAATGAGGTGTGGGTTAGGAACGCCGAGGAGGGCAACAGCAAAGGCTGGTATTTTGGTAAGTCTAGGAATCTATTTCATCATGATCGCATTTTTCTCAGGGTACACCCGTAGCCGAGGAGTAATCTGAGAACACGGGTGTGTTTGTGTACAGGTCTCCTTTTCTTTACCATCCTGCACTACGTTCTGGCTTTTGCCACTGTGGTGCTTTTCTATCTGTACTACACCAAACCCGACGACTGCACTGAGCACAAGGTCTTCATCAGCCTGAACCTCATCTTCTGTGTCATTATCTCTGTGGTCTCCATTCTGCCCAAAGTACAGGTATGGGCATTACACCTTATACTTTGTTGTTGAAAGCTTGCGATATTGTACTCTTGATAAAAGGCTTTGATGCAGTAAGGAAAGCATTTTTTTGTGTTTCTCACCATTCAATTTGAATGGCGAGAAACACCATTGTTCACCAAATGCTCTATGTGCATGAATTAATGTGCTGAGCTAATCACCATGCAGTGTACTTTAATGAAGATGATTTTGCTAATTACAGATTATTACTGACGTTTCCGAGAAAGTTGTGTTAATAATGTTTGATGGGGCCTTCTGCACCTCTTCTGTCAGTCTCTGCTACACAGCGCCCTGGGGTTCCCTGGGTCTTATTTTTTTAATCACTTAATTGGATATTTCTGGTTGTTTAGCTTTATTTATTTTGTGTGTCCCACAGGATGCCTCTCCACAATCAGGTCTGCTCCAGTCATCCATCATTACTTTGTACACCATGTACGTGACCTGGTCTGCCATGACCAACAACATTAGTAAGTCCTTAACAAGACGACACTCATGTTCTCTCTTTTTTTTTTAATGGCTGAATTAGTACTGTGATATAAATAATATAAATACTGTAATTTTCTTCAGGTTAATGGATTCAGGTGCGTGAGTATCGTGCTGTAGAATAGAATATGTTTGTGTTCCCAGTGTATCTTTTTGTATCTCAGGTATAGCTTTATGGCTGTAAGAAAAGGGCTTTAGCAGTTTTTTTTTCTTTAGTTATCCCCAGTAATTGTGCACATATACAAATAAGCATAGTGGATTTACAATACTGTGCAAATGTTTTATACATTGTAGAAAGCTTGTATTCTTTGTTATGAGTTCTGCATTATTGTTTGATTTCTGAGGGTTTCCTGTCCGTAAAGAAAGTAATTTACTCTTTAAAGAGAAAAAAATGAAGAGACTCTGTAATTAAATGAGGAAAAATAAGTGCCACAGTCTTCATATTAAATGTGACAAGATTTTCATTCAGAAAACCTGACCAGTCATTATTTTTTCCAAAATGAAAACAGGCTATTCTTAGGACTTCTTGCTTTGATGTCCTTAAGAGTACTGCTCTTTGTATTTCCTCCTTTGTTTAATCATCTTTCGTTTACAGCATTTCTTATAATGTGTTTCTTTTTTGCACAGTATTGTAGCATATATATGGGAGAAGAACACTTAATGGACAAAAGTTTGTGGACACTTCATCATATGATTATTATGTGCTGTATCATCATCCCATTCTGCATTTAGTCCCAATTTCTGGAAGAACGTGCCACTGTATTTTGTGGTGTGCTTGTCAAGATTTGTTCTCATTCACACACAAGTTAGTAAAGTAATGTTGGGTGAGGAGACCTGGGTTGCAGAAAAGTAGTTTCAACAGCCCAGTAGAACAACAGGTCACTCAAAAGTCAGGTAAACCATATTATCATGCTGCTGGCATTGTACATAGGGACATACCCATACTGGAACAGTATGTTATTAATGTGAAGGGAATATTTAATGGTACTACATCCAAAGACATGCCTTCAACTTTTGAATTGTTAGTTTGTTGAGGAAGTCAGGTGTCTCTATTCTTTTGTCCATATAGTGGATTTCATGAATTTCTATGTAGCTTTATTGCAGCATTACACCGTTTCTGTTTGGACAACTACCTGTGGGAACTCTCTCTATAGTGCTTTCCAGTAATAGTACTGAATCTGTTTTCATTCATTCATTCGGTCATCTTCTACGGCTATATCCGATCTTCCCTCGGGTTATGGGGAGCCTGTGCCTATCTCGGCCATCTATGGGCATTAAGGCAGGACACACCCTGGACGGGAATCGAACCCCAACCCTGGAGGCGAACGTGCTAACCACTAAGCCACCATGCCCTGAATCTGTTTTATGTATATAATTTATAATGTCTTTCAATTTATATCTTGCATCTAGTCATTTGTTGAAACCTCTGAATGAGTGAGTTTAAAGGTATTTTTGGTTTGGTTTAAATGCATATTTTCACGCTGTTTATGAGTAAGTAAAGTAAAACTAAAAGTACATGAAGTGTTTGCTGTCAGTAAACGTTTGTTTGTGTGAATTTCTCTTAGATCGGGAGTGTAATCCTAGCCTGCTGAGCCTGGTATCCAATGTAAGCATCAGCACTGCCCAGCCAACACCAACCAGTTCCCCTGGTATTGTGCAGTGGTGGGACGCCCAGGGAATAGTGGGGCTTGTCATTTTCCTCTTTTGCACTTTTTATGCCAGGTAAAGAACGAAACGAATTGTTTTCTTTTTTTCGTTATGAGAGATTATCTGGCTCTTGAAACTGGCTCCTAGTCTTTGATTTTCCCAGCTGACTAGTAATTTAAAAAAGGTAATGATATTCTATCTACTAACTGTCTTCTCCACTATCCAAACAACTGATTTGTATTTTTGTGCAATTTTATGAGTAAAGTGAAATGTGAATGAACAGCAGGCAGTGTGTTTAAGCAGGTTTCATTTAACAGCCATACCTAAATTTCCACTTCAAATTTATCCCATTGCATTAATTCATAATGGGGTTGGAGTTGGGCTTTATATCAAAGTTTTACACAGTGTACAAGTGACTAAAAAGTACATTATACTTTTTTTGCTCCCCCTCCCCAATGACTAGTGGACAGCTCCCCAAGTCATCATAGAAAATGTATTAGTCAGCAGATTAGGTAGACTATGCAACCCCTAATTTGGGGTAAAATAAGAAATGCTCAAGTGTGCTGTTGTCAAGAATTTCCTGACCACGCAATCCTCCTGTCTGTTCACAGTATCCGCTCGTCCAGTAACGCTCAGGTGAACAAGCTGATGCAAACGGAGGAGGGTCAAGGCTCGGATGTGGAGGGAACGGTGGGAGAAGACGGCCTGCGGCGAGTGGTGGATAACGAGGAGGACGGGGTCACCTACAGTTACTCGTTCTTTCACTTTCACCTCTTCCTGGCCTCACTGTACATCATGATGACTCTCACCAATTGGTACAAGTAAGTGGGTCTGTTGTACGCATTACATTGGGGTTAAGACTCAAACTCGATTCTCCTTGTGTAATGTCTAGCAGGATAAAGCAAGGGTGTCTCGAGGACAGTTGAACAGTAACAGCTTGAGTTACTGAGAAATTCCCTGATGTTTTGTGTTTATGCAGCTGTGTGTTCTGTAAATGTAAATGTCATTAACCAATCACGTGACTAAGTATAGTCAATTTTCCACTGAAGAAAACAAATTTCCATGAATGGAACCCTTGAAAATCTGGTTTGGAGCTGAAACAGTAAGGCTACAGTTCCTGTCGGGTGTGTCTTCGTTGACTCTTTGACCAAAAACTCAAACCTGTAACCATGAAAATGTTGTTTATACCTAGATTTCAGATGAAAGTCCAAAAATAGGGAGTTTTTCCCCTGGAGCTCATTACTCTGTGAAGGCAAAGAATAGCTTTATATGCCGATTTTAAGAAGTGCTTTCATAAACATCGCCACCTGCTAATTTCCATTGCTTGATTTGGCTGAATATATGGCAAATTTTGTTTAAAATTAACATTTTTCGCGTTTGATGCTAGCTCTTATTTAACCCAGGTTAAACATATCATTATAGCATTAGGTATTGTAGACTTTGGGATAGGAGTTCATTGTGTGTGTGTGTGTGTGGGGGGGGGGGGCGGGGGGGGGTGGGGGGGTGGGGGGGGGGGGGGGGGGGTAGGAGGAGGAGGAATCATGCAGTGGGACATCGAGGCAGACTATGCTCTTTGTTTTTGTTCACTGTGTAGGAGTAATAGATTGTTAGTGTACACTTCTTTGATGTTCTACCAACTCAATTCTGAATAAAGTTTCTTGTGTGTTGAAATTTAAAAGCATTTGTGCACATGTGCTGTAAATGTAAAATGCTTAAATATGTTTCTTTTCTACTTGTTTGAGAAGTAACAAGGTCTTGGTTTGGTGTTGGAAAAGAGACTGACGTGTGAATTGGACTGAAACTGAGCCACTTGTTGAATCAAGATAAAATGCCTACTTTCCTGGAAATGAGTAATCATGAGGGATCTAAGGAATCATATTTCTTTGTTGAGGTGGAAATATCTCTTCAATGCAGTTGGTTGAATGACCCATGACCCAGTACCCCCCCCTTCCCCACTCTTCTCCAGCTACCCGGAGAGCATTAAAACTGCCCCATGTATAAAGAGCTAATTACTACTCAGGTTCATATGGCTCCTGTGTATTATCATTCATCCTGTTCTTGTTTTTGTTTGTTTTTTTTCTCACAGACCTGACACAACCACCCAGGTCATGCAGAGCAGCATGCCTGCAGTGTGGGTGAAGATCTGCTCCAGCTGGTTGGGACTGGCTCTTTACCTTTGGACGCTGTTGGCTCCAGTCCTCCTCCCCAACCGAGATTTCAGCTGAGCCGTCTCTCTTCGATAAATGGGCATGCACGTGGATGTATATAGGCGTTGAGTATGCTACTTCTCTTCTTAATGTTGTGGATTTGTATATCCAAGGTGTAATATAGGATATATAGTTGAAGTAAGTGCTTTTCATCTATCTGCTCCGACTTGTTAATTTCAAACTCTTGGTGCATTTCAAGTGTTTTTACCCCTCGTATCTTTTTATATACTTGCTACATGTATTTTTAAAGGGACAAAGGTTTAAACACCCTACCGAGGCAAAAGGCGCGGTACTATTCAACAGTCCATTTATTTTAGCAATCCAGCCACTACATGATATTGCTGCTACAAATCTTCTCTACCTTATGTGAATTCACGTTTTTTTTTTTTTACGGTCAAGGATAAATATTTCACATTAGTCAAGTACTTTGTCCTCAAGCAATTTCAACGCAGATGGGAGCATGCGATACCGAACTTGCTGATGGCTCATAGGGCTGTCAGAAGGAGTTGTTTATTTCCGGCCCTTACTGGAGCCCCAAGGAGCCAGTGTGTGGGAGAGATAAGCACACCCTCCACTATTGCGACACATGCTGCATCACACTTGCTCCGAGTTGTAATATTAAACACTGATCCCTGTTGCAAACATGGTGATGACGGTGCTTTTTTCGCCCCGTTTTGCTGTATTTCTGCAGTACGGAACATCATAAACAGTGCTGTGTATTGCATCGATCAGTGCTGGTTTCAGTCGGAATATTCGTTAACATTTTTTAAGGGAAACCTACTCGTGCACTAAAATAAATCCCTTCTAAATTGAGGGTTTCGTTGATGGCAAATGAATATGATGTTCTGACATTTCTGTCCCAGAAGCTTGGTACTATAATGGATCCATTTTCTGAGCAGTTTATACATAATCACATAGGAATTTATTATTATTAATTTCTGCATTCTTGATTTTTCTATTGTGAAATGGTTGCGATTATAATTTGGTTCTTGAAACATTTTCTATTCAAGTTGTTCCTTTTTTTTTTATCATTATTGATGGAAAGTCCTTATTATTTTAATATATTTTGCACTGTATCTATGCTGTGAGTTTTCCATACAAGTGCTCATTTATGGTTGAAAGTGATGGTACTTTTTAATTTCCAATATTGTCGATTTTCAGTTCTGCGGTTTGGTGAAATGAATGGATTTTATTTAATCAGATTTCTTTTCATGAGTATTGTTAACAGTGACGTGTATTGCTTGCATCTTGAGCTGTCTTTGTCACATTGGACAGATTGTACTGTGTGTGTGTGTGTGTGTGTGTGTGTTTACGTATGTAAATAAACCTGGTAAATTTTGCGGAAACCCATTAACCCGAGCATTCTGGTGCCCGCATGTTATTGATTTAGGAGCAACCTCAAAGGTTCTCTGCAGTGTCGAAACACTAAAAGTGCCTTAATTGATAACCTAGCTTATCAACAACATCCAGGCCTGGACCCAGACCTGAACACACAAGTGCCTTGCTTGATTTATAGCATCCAAAAGGAATCATTGTGGCATTGCACATTGTTTAGACATAGTGAATTATTGTAGTTTGATTTGCATGTGACAATTCTAAACACTTCAATAAAGAAAACAACTCTACAGCTAACTGATGTGATTCTCTTGGATCTTTGTGTCTGACCTGGAGCCGCTATCTTACAAACATATACTGGGAGAGATGAAGGTTTTTGTGTCCACTAGGTGGAACTGAGGTACTGCATATACGTATTAAGATGATGTAATTTCACAATATATCCAGGGCATAGAGAAGCCAGATTTAAAAGTGCTTAGTGTTCTAAGCATCATTCATCCTGATGATCAAACAATTTACTTTAAATCAGGGATGTCCAATCTTTTCCAAGTCCATAGCTGTTTAAATCTACTGAGTTGAATTTTTAATAACTATCAGGTTTGGACCTTGATTGGTAGCAGTAAAAACACGCGCCCACACCAGTCCTTTATGGGAAATATCGGACATCACTGCTTTAGTCCATTTCTTTTTTTTTTTTTAAAACAAAGCTACAAAAGTTCACCATGTGCAAGAATATTTTTCTTTTCTCTCCATTTAAAATGCGTTTGATTGTTCAAGCAGCGAGTTTTCAGTCTCAGGACCTCACTTTGTCCCCACTGAGCATAAAACCGTTTTTCATTTACAAGCAATTACCGCTCTCGCACTTCTGAGGCGTTTGGCGCGAGCCACAGCTGAAATGAGTCGTCCATGACTAAGAAAAACACGGGCGTATAAATTTTAAGAATGGTTCCATTTCAAAGCAGCGAGACAAAATATAATTATGTTTGGTAAATTCCAAAGGCCTGGAACCGGACTTGTTTTAGGTGGCGAGAACACATCGAGGATATAAAAACATATTCTCACAGCGCTTTAAACCGTGCAGTTTGAAAGTGTATCGCCTTTCAAACACAATTGAACAAACGAGTGATGCTTATTTTATCCTACAATAATATAATGTTTTGTAAGACCTTTTCCCCCGATGTCAAAATGGTACAGTCCTTCCCTCTTTAGGGTTTTAGGAGCACAGTAGTGTGTAACGTGATGAGCTGAGCTCTTGTTCTACCACAGTGTTCTTGTCAAATTAGTGTGTGAGCTGAGTGTTACTCAAGCCATCAAAGTAACATCACCATACTCTTTTTTTTTTTTGCTTCGGATTTATCCAGTCGGCTAATCGTGTTAGACTGGGTGTGTTAAAGGATTTATGAACACTAATGTTGTTCATACATAATATCACCAGATCAAATAGTCTGTCATAGCCAGAAGCCCAACAATTCATTTATACACTTTCTATGTGAGCATTTTCAATGTTTAATGTGTGTGTCTTTTCAGAGACGCTGTGAAAAGTGTCATGCTGAGATGCTCTTCAAAAAAAAAGAAAAAAAAAATACAAACGGATCCCTGAATTTTTGAGAAGAATTTAAAGAGTGCCAAGGTATAATGAGTAATAGTCTTCTACAGTGTATATGAAAATTCAACATTAAGCAGTCAGCAAATAATGAGGCTCAGAAGAACGGAAAATCATTCTGCCCTGAACTCTCAGGTAAAGAATAAAATTACCCTGGCATATTCATTATATCTGGCCTCCATTGTGCTCAGGGGTCTATACTTCCTGGAAGCTCAGATCTGTGCTCGGCTGTGTCCCAATAAACCAAAACTCAGACAACGCAGAAAAACCAACGGTTTTTGGCCCAGACTAAAAAAAAAAAAGATCAGATGAGGTCAAAGACTATTGCAGCTGCTGAACACGTATTAATGTTGCCAAAATCAACACCACACTGTCTGGTAGAAGGGCTTGGGGAGAATAACCCAGCCGCCTGCTTGATCAGTCGAACACATTATTAATCATTACACATTACACTTTTCTCACTTGCAGTATTTTAGTTTGTGATGTTCGTCTGAAAAGCTGGTCAGTCCGTTGGTTTTTCGAGATGGCCGAGCCGTCTTGCATTTATTTAACTTCGGCGTACGTTGTCTGTGTTCAGACGTTTAAAACAAACAGTGGCAAATTGTTAAAAGAGAAACCGGGGTTATGCAGGGATACGGGAAACGTACCATTTGATTGTGCAAATTGTGCATCATTTATATATATATATATATATATATATATATATATATATATATATATATATATATATATATAAAAAAATGAGATGCTAGATTCATTCATGAAGATGAAATCCTTACAAAGCTTGTACACATCGACTTGCTGGTGGGTGGAAAGGAAATATGTCATGTTTGTAGAAATTACACATGGTAACCATTTTACATAAGCATTCGCATCCATTGAAGCCACATCATTAATATTAACCTGGAACAATTCCGGAGCTTTTTTTTCTCCCCCTTTTTATCGCCGGGTGGAAATAATAATCGAGTTGGGGAGCAAACAGAACTAATGATGAATGTTCTTTGCAAAGACCTTCGTTTGCACCCGGTAATTCTCTTTGTTCTTAATCCAAAACTTGCCACAGCAGCTCATTTATCCTGCTACGGAAGGTTTTCTTCACGAAAAAAATAAAAAAATTAAAAAATTTAATTCGGAGAAGGGCTGAACAAACCATGCCCTAATTGCGAAATGACTGAGCGTGCCTGTCAGAGGTGTAATTGCATTCTAAGTGTAAGATCCAGGCACATTGGATTACAGTGCTGTATGGAGCACGGCTAATCGGGTTTGGGCACTGCTCGCACATGTGCACTGAGAACATCTACCCTGGCATTTCCACGCTATTCTTTTCTAGGGGACTACGGTGCCTGCGTGCCATTGTAGCTTTGTAGGGATAGAGAGTCAGTTTATACTGAGGCTTGAGGGATATCCTGAAGGTAGAGTACATATGTGCACACTGTAGCTATAGAATCTTTTAATATACAGCATTTATAGCACATTCATATATGAAACAGGGTGGCAACATTGGCGTATTCGCAGAATGTAAAGGCCTGATCAAAGCCGGATATGGTATAAAGTATATGAGAGCTGAAATCCACATTGTTGATTTGCTTTTATACTAAGATAGGGGCATAATCAGTAATATGAATAGGGATGAGAGATTCGGCATCATTTTGAGGACATTATTATCCGCCTTATTGTTCCATGTACCTCTGCGGCACTGTTGAATACGGTAGTGTCACAGCAGCCTGCAGTCTCTCTCTCTCTCTCTCTCTCTCAGTATCCCTTTAGTGTACACTGCGCAAGTGCAGCAGGACTCCGAGAGGAGACTAATGTAGTTATATAATACTCACTGTGCTGCTTGTCTGCTTGAAGAGATGCATGCAGGTAGCAGGATTACATAAGCCTGCAAGGATCCTGTGTGGCGCTCTCACACACTGTAGTGATTTGGTTCTGTTGTTGTTGTTGGTTGTTTTGTTTTTTTTTTGCTTTAGGGCCATCCTTTCTTTTCTTTCTGCCTCTTCCTCTCTCTCAAAGCTTAACAATGGTAGATATGGAAATAAAACAGGGAGACTATAACTACACGTCGAGTACAAAGAGTTCCTGCAGTGGCACGCAGACGCACACCCATGTGAGATGAAAACGAACCTAACAGCTATTTTAGACAGCGTCCCTGTCTCCCCCTACACACGTTACCCTCCACGCAGCACCATGTGTGAGTCAGCCTCGCGCCGTGGCTGCCATGACGATAGACACGCCGCCCCCTCATTCTCTGCAGGGAGTCTGAGCAGTGCTGGCATCCGATGACAAGGCCAGAGCCCGGAGAGCTGTGACTCATCACCTGAGTGCCAGGTGAACTTTACTGTGCGCTGCAGGAGCTCCAGAAGCCTGTCACCTCTTTTTCAACTCAGAGTACCAAATGATGCACGACCACAGACTTTCTTATTGACTGCTTAACTACTTTTTTTTTTTCTTCCTCCAGTGTCTGAACATTTGCATATATTTCCTGGTAATGAATATGCATGCGTTTTTTTTTCCACTCTGTGAGCAACTTTGCCCTCTAGCTAAATGATCTCAGCAGCATAAGAAATGGAATTGATGCAGCTTACAATGATAACTTCTGCACAGTCAACGGTTACTTGCCCAGTAACTGTTATGCTACTTGACTGTGACACACGCCATAACAATTGCTAGGACAGAACCACAGAGCCTGCTTATAAACACTGCATATCATGCGCCGTGTTTTAGTCATGCGTTTAGCCATTCAAACGGGCCGATGCCTCCACGGTAGGTTGTACGTGCGGAGGAAAGTGGGGGTCTCTGGAAAGAGTTAAGAGGCAGAGTGAGTAACTCCATGCCGAACAGTGGGAGAGTGGGCGTGAGTAATTCCATCTCAAACAGATCATGGGAGAGCAAGAGGGAAAGAGGAAACAGTCGTGTCTGTACAGTGCTGCCAAAGTAAACTGACAGTCTCCGCGCTGCATAATTCGACAGCAGAAGAGACAAATCTGACCTCGTGAAATGACAAGACACCCAACCCGCTGGCCCAGTAAAACCGGATTGGCTTTAGGTTTTGGATGACAGGTGATTAATTCACTGCTTCAGTCTTTTCTCAGAGTGGCTTAAAAATAAGACCATCCGTGATTAATAATCCTTTTTTACAGCTCTGCAAAGTGGGGTTTCAAATTTTCCATCATAATGGTCATCACATTTATCTTGATCATCGTCATCATCAATGAAAAATGACAGTAGGAAGAGATCATCATACAAGGCACCCAATTCTTTAATAAACTACTATTGAATGTGATGGGATATTTTATTTACAATAAATGGCATATTTATTAGTCGATTACAATTAAAATTAGACATGCGAATGAACCACTTTAAACCGACCTCCATTTAAATCACCGACTTACTATCGATTCATCTATAGGGTTAACTGAGCAAAGTGTGCTTTATTATAGTTCCCATGTGGACTATTCGTGACTTAGGGTTGCATTAAATAGCCTTAGCTGAAAGTGAGGAAGCTAAGCAGTGTCGGGGAGTAAGAGTGCACGAGGGAATAAAAGAAAAATGTGCTGACTTCAGTAACCATCTCTTCCCTGACACATGATATGCTCAATGGAAAAAAAAGGTCTTGCCATTTCTTACACTAAAATAGATCAAACTTCCAATAGGTTTAGCCAATAGATTTGAGGTTGAAGGATTTGGTGTGTGAATAATTCCCTCTGACTTGTGTTTTATCACCATTAGAAGTGTGTAGATAACACCGAAAACACTGACACATTTACTATTCTCAGTACAGCCCCCCCCCCCACCCCATCTACATCAGATGCACAAATTAGGGCCTGCTAGACAAAGTTAGCTCATGGTGGCTTTTATTTTGGCCTGTTATGCCATATATGAGAAGTGGGGAAAAGGGAAAAACTTTTGTAAAAATAAGGAGCAGTTTCATGTCTCTCATTTGAAGTCACTAGATAGCTGTATGAGGTATTTTTTGGATTGTTTCTCACTGAACTTGAATTTGAAAGTAGAACTGCACAAGTTAATACATCAATTTGATACTATTTAATCATAGTTTACTAGGTATGATACTAGGTAATCATAAATAGAAAATAAGCCATTATACCAAATATTTTAATGTAATTGTATGTATAATGCAACATTTAATTTGGGCTCTTCAGTGAAAAACATCAACATGTTTTTTTTTTTGTTTTGCATCAACATACACACACACACACACACACACACACACACACACACAACACACACACACACATATATATATATATATATATATATATATATATAATGTTTTGTCTATTTATATGTGCTTTGAGCCATTTTGTTTACATAACTTTCCACAGACGGAAAATATTAGGTCCAAGTCAGCATTTACCTGCCTACTTGTTTTTAGTTTGGTGTTAATCATGTTTAATTTAAGGGAGCTGTGAAGACTCTGTTACGTTTTTAAGAAATACATCTTAAATAGAATTCATTTGTTCACCTAATCATTTTATCCGAATCCGGGTTGCCGTGGATCCTCAGCTTGTTCCAGGAATTGGCCACAATTCACACAGGATGGAACATCATGGCAGGGCATCATGCACACATTCACACACTTATTCACACCTGTTGGCAATTTCTGGCATATATTCAGTCCATTGTTTTTTGGGCAGTGATAACATACCAGAGAACGTGGAGGAAATAGCGAAGGACTTCACACAGGCAGTAACCAGAGCTCTTAAACTGGAGACCCTAGATCTGCAAGGTGATAATAAATACAATATGTTTGGTAAGATTGGGATGTGAGTTCTCCTGCTGTAATTAAATTGAACAATCATGGATCCCTGTGGGCTTGCTTCACAGACCCCACTTTGATTAGCACTGCTGTAGAACACAAATGGCCATGTCATTTATAGCTATTCATTTTGCACCAGGAACAAATCTGATTTTGTACAAATGAAACACCTTGTCCTGTATGTCATTAAATAATCCCATCCCAAATAATCCCATCTCAGAACCCTGGATAAATCACTGTGTGTATATATGTGTGTGTGTGTGTGTGTGTGTGTGTGTGTGTGTGTGTGTGTGTGTGCGCGCTAAAAAGGAAGTGAGTTATGCTTACTGTACACTTAATATTTATTTTTTTTTGGGGGGGGGCATGGTGGTTCAGTGGCTAAAGGTCTGGGATAATAATCATTTAGTCAGATATGCAAGCCTCAGTACTGCCAACTGTTGGGGGCCCCTAACCCGATCTGCCCCAGAGGCACCGCACCTCAGCTGACCCCATGTCCCAACCCCAAGCTTCTGACAAACTGAGATATGCAAAGAATGGCGATTTCCCTTTGCGATTAATATAGTATTCTAAATAAAAATCAATAAATATCCTGTTTATTGCAATGTGTGTGTGTGTTTTTTTCGAGTTCTTCCATTGAAGAATGCAGCAATTTGGAATTTTTGGAATGTTCCATGACGTCATCTGACAGCGGCCTCGAGCAACTGGGGGGGGGGGTGAAGGAGAAGAGGGCGGGAGAGTTTGGGGAGAGGACCAATGAGCGCCGGGTATCTCCGACACATCATGATTATTAATGATCAAGAAACCTTTAAGAGCGTCCAGTGGCGGGAGGTGGGAGGGGGCGTGGCCCTCGGGGCGGCTCGTGCGTGGAGGTGCGGCTCTGAGCGGCGCGAACTTGTTTTTTTTTTTTTTTTTTTTTTTTTTTTTTTGCGTGGCTCGAGAGGCAGAGCGAGCGAGTGCGCGAGAGAAGTGAGAAGTGCGCGAGCGGCTGAATGTCGGGATTGCGCTTCCCGTTTGACAAGAAGGAGGGGAAAGAAAGGAAGAGAGAGAGAGAGAGAGAGAGAAAGAAACAGAAGTACTGGCACTCGCACGTAGCATGACAGGGATGCGGACCTCTGGCTTGTCGACGGAATAAATGAGCGCCGCACTGAGGACAGCAGTGACAGGTAAGCCAGGACATGTCTGTGTTCTTCACTTGTTTGGAAGGCGCGTTTGAAAACAGCACAACAAAACGAAACGCTTTACGGACAGTAAAGGCACAGCTTTTAGGAACATTCCCTAGTGTCCTGCTGAACGCGCTGGGTGTGCGGACATAACGTCCAAAGAAAATAGCTCTAAAACATGGAATGTACCATTAGTTTGTATAAAGGGTTGTTAGCCAGTGGTGAGCGTGGACTTCCTGTACAGCCAGCTGGCTCTTTTGCAACACCGAACCAATGACTCGTGTGTCTGCAATCTTCAAATCAGACGTGCGAAATGTAGGAGTGGAGTAAGCTCGAGAAAATACCCCTTACTTCTAGATTTACTGAGTCTCTGAATGCAGCAAGGACGATACGTATCATGTCTCATTCTTGCTTAGAAGAGTAAAGAAGTATAAAGAAGAGAAGAATTGGAGGGGGGGGGGGGGGGGGGGGGGGGGGGTAGGTGGAGTTGGAGAAGTATACCGCACTGCATGTTATGTGTAACCTGGATAAACACTTTTAATATTCTTGGGGAAGCTCCACTGTACACTGGAAGTGAGGATTCTTAGACCAACACACACACACACACACACACACACACACACACACACACACATATGTACACACATCTCCAGCTGACAGCTTCATTGTGCGCTCCGGAGTTTATACATTGTTCATTCAGTGAAATCCTTGCTATTTTATTTTTCGTATTTATTATTTATTTGTCTTATTTTTTATTACCGCAAACATTTCTGTTAATGCCAGATCTACTGATTTCTAATTCAGGTCACGTATATTATGTGACGCTTAAATGTACATTAAAACAGAAGTAAAGCCAGTCAGACACCAGTGTAGATCACTTTCGTCCATCGTCCCCGCGCTGTAGTTAAACTCCATCAGTGTATCGATTTTTTGATCTATCCATCAAATGGAACGGAATGCTAAAAGAGCACCTTGCATTCAGGTAAAGGTTCCCTGACCTTGGTGCAGTTCACGGTTTCAATATAAAATGTGTACAAGCAAAATAATCTAACATATACAGACACACACTAATATTATACATGACAGAACTTTTCAAATCTTCCTCTCCAATTGGAATAATATTTCATAGGCTGCTCGTGTACGCTGTCAGGCATTGTCATGGAAATTTGATCAAATGAATGTAGAGTTTTAGATTTCAGAGCATCATTGTCTTTGGTGTAATTTGATCCGGTTTCTGATTTACGGTTCCCACATCGAGTTTATTAATAATCAGTTTATCATTTCTTGGATATTGGAGAAACGTATTTATTTTTTTTAACTGGAGCTGCAATGTTGATTGAGGGACATGTTACAATACATTATAAATGATACTTGTTGTAGATGTCTTTTAGGGGTCATAGGAATTATACTGGATCCTGCTTGCTTTATTAAGCAAAATGTTGCATCATTTGTTAATCGAATTAAATTAATATAATGTGATGGCATGCAAAAGGATGGATTTTGTTTAATGAAAATGTCAACATATACCCATCACCCCCCCAGCTTGTAAATTTGCTGTCTCATCAAACACACACAAAGCCATTTGTGTCTAAACCTCTGGCCACAAAGGTGAATACACTCATAAGTGAAATTGCCCAAACTGGGCTGAATTAGCCATTTTCTCTCCCCAGTGTCATGTGACTCGTTAGTGTAACAAGGTCTCAGGTGTGAATGGGGAGCAGGTGTGCTAAATTTGGTGTCATCACTCACTCTCTCATACCGGTCACTGGAAGTTTAACATGGCACCTCATGGCAAAGAACACTTTCAGGATATGAAAAAAAAGAAAAGAATTGCTCTACATAAAGATGGCATGCGCTATGAGAATATTGCCTAGACCCTAAAACCGAGCTGCAGCATTGTGGCCAAAACCATACAATGATTTAACAGGTCAGGTTCCATGATTGACCAAAGAATTTTGAGTGCACGTGCTCAGCGACATATCCAAGAGGTTGTTTTTGAGAAATAGATCTACAAGTGCTGCCAGCATTGCTGCAGAAGATAAAGGGGTGTGGCATCAGCCTGTCAGTACTCAGACCATACACCACACACTGCATCAAATTGGTCTCTATGGCTGTCGTCCCAGAAGGAAGCCTCTTCTAAAGATCATGCACAAGAAAGCCCACAAACAGTTTGCTAACGACAGACAGACTAAGAACTTGGATAACTGTAATGCTCTGGTCTAATGAGAACAAGATAAACTTATTTACAAGTGTGTCTTGCCTAAAGTCAAGCATGATGGTGGGAGCTCACATGCACTGTGACATACTGAAGCAGAGCGTGATCCCATCCCTGCGCCACATGATAACAGCCCCAAACACACGTCCAAGATGACCGCTGCCTTGCTAAAGAAACTGAGGGTAAAGATGATAGACTGACTAAGCATATCTCCAGACCTAAACTGTATTGAGTGTCTTTGGGCCATCCTCAAATGGAAGGTGGAGGAGCTCCCCAGCTTCGTGATGTCCTCATGGAGGAGTGGAAGAGGACTCCATTGTCAACCTGTGAAGCTCTGGTGAACGCCATGCCCAATAAGGTGCTGGAACAGAATGGTGGCTACACAAAATGTTGACACGTTGGGCCCAATTTGACACTTAGGGGTGTACTCACTTTTTTGGCCAGAGGTGTTTAGACATGAATGGCTGCCTGTTGAGTTATTTTGAGGGAGCAGCAAATTTATCCAAGTTTATCAAAGTTATCCAAGCCGTACACTCACTACTTTACATTGTAGCAAAGTGTCATTTCTTCAGTGCTGTCACATGAAAAAAGATAATAAACTACTTACAAAAATGTGAGGGTTGTACTCCCTTCTTTAAGATACTGTACACACACTGCCTGAATTGTTTTGGGGTGTAATTTGTCTTTTTCAATTGGTTTTAACGTTTTTTTAACAAAAGCTTATAATAATGTTGTATACGATGGTTAAATGATTATTATTATTATTATTATTATTAAATAGTGTCATTATATTTGCATAGCAAGCTCACAGGCCTTTCCCGAAATATGAGGATTTTCACATTTTGATTCCACACCCCAAACAATCTGGGACTTTGTCATATTATTACACCACACTCTTCTGACTCGGTCTACTGCAGATCTATTGACAGCTCAGGAGTACTCAAGGTTGTTGATAATCAAACATGACTGTCATGTTTAGGTAGGTGTGTTCACTATTGCTGAGGCGTGTTCTGTTGGAGATGAATGACCCTTGTTGCTTGTAATTGTGAGTGTGACTTGTCTTACTACTGTGGGAGGAATATTTTACAGCTAGCACTTATTTGAACTCTGGTGTGTAACTGTGGCTTTTTCTGTTTGCCCCAGTAATGAACTCGCAATTGTTTCTGGTCAGTTGGAGGAAAATTGTAACTTCATGAACACATCCTGTATTTGAATTGGCTTCATTTTAATGGATACATGTGTTATAAAATCAATAAATGGAAACTGTACATATCATTTTTTAATTTTTTTAATTTTGTTATAAAATCCTCAATAATGTTTATGTTCCCCTGGTGCTCCACAGGGTGTGTCCAGATATAAAGAATATTTGAAGAATAAGGTCCACTGTCTTGATACGTTATTATGAAATCTGTTACGGATTTTGCCAAATGCAAAGTTTCATTAATTTGGTTTTACCGTGTACATGCATGTAAAATACTTCGAAAAAAGGTGTTGTTTGAGATATGGACACATTTTCACATATTTGTTTTTATTTGCTCTGATTGACAGATTGGTGTTCATTCTCTGTGTTCAATTCGAAACAGATGTGTCTAATCTGTTTAGAGTTCACGGCGCTAGTCAAAAGTGGTAAACTGAAACTCCGGTACAAAACAAAGCATTTATTTTGTTAATACACCAAGTTATAAATCACTGGATATCCTGCATAATATCTGTAATACTCTTCATCATTTTGAAACATTTTCTCTCCGTGCCTTTATTCAGTCTGTTCCCTTTAGACGACAGCACATTTCACAGCACTTAGCACATCCCAAACAAGTCTAAGGGCATGAAATACAGCTCATAAAAACACAATGTATCTCTACCCAAGCAGCTATTTTGGGCAGGTAATCGCTGAAAGGTCAGCATAATACACTCTTCATTTCACTTATTAATCTCTTGTTTATAGCTGTGGAATATATTAGCAGGCTGAGAATGGCACGATGAAGGATAAAGAGGATTCATGAGGAAGGCAAGGACAAGCATCCGAAATATATGTCCATTTTCATTCTAGCATTATATACATTTAGTTTGTTTTCTATTTAAAATGTTCAAATTTTTTTTCTGACACAAACTATAATGGTTTTCTCCTCTTGCTAAGACTATGAGGAAACCATTCTATAAGGTTCTGCTGAAATATGATTGGGCTTGTTTTTAAAATCTGGCGTAAGAACTGGAGGCGGCTGTTATGTTTCTATTTTATCACCAGTCTCTCACCTTCTTCGGTCTGGCATCCTGATTAAGAGCACATTCTTTCCTGTTACAGCCAGAGAAGTGTGCTCATAACACGGTTTTCTGTGAAGAATAATTTTTTGCCATCGATCCAAAAATTCTACTCTCTACTCCAGCTCTATATCAAAGACTTTTCCCTCAAACTATTCACACAACTGCTACACCTCTGACCATCAGCTATGTGTCTGTGATCACAGCGATCAGTTAATCATTAGCTGTACCGTCACAGCTCTGAATGCCAACAGTGGTGCGGTCACTATCTCAATTCAATCACATGGCCTTCGTTGCATGCTTTTTTTTGTATGGGTGTTGCGTGGTGTTTAGACATTGTGTAAGTCTTACTACAGATTGCTTAGCGTAAGACTAATTTCATCATGCTGATACCAGAAGCATGGGCTTGGAAGGATTTGCCTATCTTCCTCATTTGTGATGGTCTTGCTCATAGTATTAGGCATTTTCGGCATGCGGGAGGAGAGTAAAAACTCTGGAAGAAACCTTTTACACTTACAAAGAGAACATGTGAAACTCCATTTCAAGAGAGTAGCAACAGCTTATGCAGCCAACAGCCGACCATAATAGAGACACATTACTTCAAGTATCTTTAACTAGTGATGGTGGGAGAGACGTCGAGGTGGATGTTCAGTATTTTATTTCAACCCTAAGTCAGGTTGAGGTCAGGTCACGGTGCGTGTCACTACAGTTCTTCCACTCGAGCCTTGGCAAACCATGTTTTCACTTTGTGTACAGGATCATTGTCGTGCTGGAACAGGTTTGGGTATCTTAGTTCCAGTGAAGAGAAATGTTAAACCTACAGCATACAACAACATGCTACACATCTGTGTGCTTCCAACTTTGCGGCAACAGTTGGATGCGATGGTCAGGTGTCCGCATACTTTTGACTGAGCAGTGTAGGTAAATCAGCAATACTATGTTGAAAACTTTCTACATATTTTGTGTTACATGTATAGGAGAGCTGCAGTTGTTATTTTGGCATTGTTGAAAACGGGTTAAATAATTGAGATTACTGAAGAAATGCATTTTTTTTGCAGTTTAGCTTTAAGGTACTCATTGACAGCTATCATTCAGTTTAGTCCCACACATAGTACTAAGAATTGAGTAAAGGTTCCAACTGGTTCATTTGTGTTAATTCAGTTATTGTTATGTCTTTTGGAGTGAATCTCTGCGAAATGTTTATTCAGGGCAGTACCAAATGACGAATAAAAAACTTTCCTGATCCCTCATATTATAGTTTTCTAAATATTAGTATGTAGATGCAGAATCAACACCTCAACTGCAACATTAAAAAAAAATCTAAAGATTAATAAAAACAATAAACCAAAACAGCAGCGATTATTTTCACGCACCCACAATTGGAACATCCCTCGTCCATTGTTTGTAGTGTGACTGTGTAAACAAGGGCTACAGAATCCCCAGGACAGAAGAAAGCACAGACTGACACAATCTTTTCATGTCATTAGTTACTGTTAGTGTTCTTTAAAACACTGGGGAATAATTGAGCACCTGCACCCAAGAGGAAAAGCATAGATCTATAAATATAATCCAGACACCCCCCCCCCCCCCCACACACACACACACACATTATGTTCTCACTTACTCATAGTCTCTTTAGACTTGGGAATATTCCATTGTTGGCATAACAAGCAATATGATAGGTTTATGAAACATGGCCTTGATGTTACGGGGTGTAGGTTCTATGCGTACGCTTGTAGAATCAGTTTGTTTCTGTAATATTTGCATAACATGCCACTGTGCATGTGGGTGAAAGCAAGCTCTTCCTAATCCTGTCGGTTCTTAGTTAAAGGAAAGCGCCGTGTCATAACCGCTATAACATTTCACACTATTAGGCTGTCATTTTTGTCATTTCATCTTCTTCGTAGCTATCATGGGCATCATTTCTGTCCAGCACTTTTTTGTGACTGCTGTTCTTTTTAATTGCAGTATATATCTTTTCGTTACCCAAGCGTCGGACACTAGCAGCCATTTGCAGGTTTGTCCTGGAGCGCCGTGCTGCTGACTGTGTGTAATTTAGGTCAGGAGTCTAAGCGAATGCTGTGCGGTCTTGTTAAACATTATTTGGCCCGGACCCAGGGGAGTGTTGGCTACCTCTGCAGATGAAGATAGCATTTCCTTGTCCCTAGAAGCAAACTCATCTGATCAGCCTGTGACCGCGGTTTTACTGTAAATAACCCGGAGTAGCTCTGACGAGGTGAACGATAAACATCTGCGTGAACTATTAGCAACGCAGACTTGTTAGTGTTCCTGCTGATTTAGAATAGTCCAACAACATTAGTGGTTTTGCCATGGGACAAAAAAAAAGGGATGTCTGAGATCTCTGTGCTTTTAGTCACCCCGACTGCTTCAATAGCTGTGTTTAGTGTGAGTTCTGCTCGCTTTCGCTAACACGGCAGCGCATCACCACCGCAAACGCCACAAGTATGCTTCTAGGAGCTCATTGTACTGTCCTCAGTGACCAGTCTCAGCACAATAATGCATTTATAGCAAGACTTGTTTTTGAGGTTTTCGGTGCTGGATGTAGAATTATGTTTAAGATAAGCATGCATATTTTTGCACACGGGGAGAAACTCGTGTCCCTGTTGTTGTTATTTTCATACATCTTTAACTATCTTAGTGCCTTATTTTCATTACAGCACTCTACACAAAAATATTGTATGTGTATATAAATTCATGGACACTTTCATATCTTTATTATGGAGATTTTAATAGTATTTAACACATGTATTAATCATTACAGAGGTGCTTTCAAAAATATATCTTAATGCTATTAGGTCAAAACGTACTCTTTAGAGGTTTCCGAAAAGCAAACAACAACAGCACACGTTATGTTTTGCTTATGATTAGTGTTCATTTGTGTGCATAGTGAAGTAGATCTTGAGCCTCCGTGACTCAGCTGTTTGACGGCAAGAGACAGACACTCCGTCTGCTTCAGCGCTTCCCTTCTCTCACACCTACGTGCACGCACACACGGACGCATGGACTTTTTTCTGTCTGCCTCTGATCTTTCTTTACTTGTAACCTTGACATCACTGTTCAACATGTCTGTTGACATTTGTTTTCACATGTTTGCATTTTTTTCTGAGCTCCCAGTTGTCTCATTGATACTTTGAGGGAGTCGGTAAGATATCCTGTGGCCTGAACGTTTCACTGGAGAGAGATGTGCTCAGGGGGAGGAAGAGGTTTTGGTTGGAAATTCCTCAGGCTGTGAGGAGATTTAGCAGCAGCAGGCAGCACTCCTGAACAGAATCCCTCGCCTCTGTGGCATTAGATGTTTGGGTAAGACACTAGGCACTCTTTAGGTATGTTTTCCCATTTTTGTGCCATGAAATGAGCAGGAATGTGAGTGTCAGTTGGTGGAAGTGTGTGTGTGTGTGTGTGTGTGTGTGTGTGTGTGTGTGTGTTTTCTGAAACGGCTGGGATTTGCTGTCAGTTTTAAAGTGTTGGCACAAGGCTGGCTGCATACGTGTACTCATGTGTATGGCGTAGCGTTACAGTTCCCCTTCACTAAAATGTAGGGGCTCGGTCTTGTTCCAGCATGTTGCTGTGTTTTTATAAGCTTTCATATCAAGGTTGGAATGGAAAAACCTGAGTGACCTGCAGAGCGCCCTGACTGCACTTAACCCCACTGAACACCTTTGGGGCAAATTGGAAAACTGCCCGCACGCCGGACATCGTCCTCCAGCATCATCATCTTCACGGCTACACTTAAAGCAAGTGGAAAGCTTTCCCATAAGAGTGGGATTCTTTTTCTTGTTATTAAAGAAGGACTAAACTCTGGATTTTCAAATGCACACGAGTGTCAGAGTAAGGCGTAAGGTCATATAGACTTTATAAAACTACATTAAATGACATAAAAAAATCAATAGCCAGTAGCTGAGAGAGCTTATAGATGAAAATGTAAGTGTTTAATCCTGTATGTTTAAGCGTGTATATCTCCAGAGTGCAGCAGTTGAATGCAAGTATTTGCGCAAAAGCTTATCAGTCTGCTCCGGAAACCCCAGGCCTCGTCCTGTAAGCAGAGTGACTGAATCAGAGCTGCTGTCAGTGCTTACATAACCGTGCGTTCTTCGAGTCCCTGCTCTCTGCAGCTGTCTGCCTTGCTGCCAGCAGCAAGAGCGCTGCCAAAACCCAGAGAGAGATCACACACACCCATTCTGTCCAACATATCACACACCGAAACTGTCCAGCAGGAGCCAACTGTCACTGCACAGCTCTCGGTACCACCATCAGACCTGCTGCCTGTCTTAAACCTGGCACAGGGGGCTTTTCCATAGAACTCACTGGCCAGTTGGTCCTGAGCCTGAAAAAACAACATTCCGGGCACGTTCCCCTGCGAGACAATCTTTCCTTTTGTTCCCGTCATGCTATATATTTGATATAGTCTGCTGAAGTCCATGCAGTAAAGTATTTTAATATTGTGTATTTACTCATAATTGTTACCCACCCACTCTAATGCCTTACAGTGTAACACATTTAAGATGAATCACTGTAAATAATGTATATATGTACTGTAAATAACTGTAAATAATAAACGCTTTCTTGCCTATACATACAAGACATTTTCTGGTGTAGCAAAATGTGCTTCTCATTCATAAATAAAGCATTTGGATATGTAGCAACAATTGCACCCAATTGCATTCCACACACTGAAGATGATGGTGAAGGGGAAAAAAAGACAAGCCCAGAGTCATATGTTAAACATCACTTTCTTAACATGTTATTATGAAAAGAAAAAGAACAGCCTCTGACCGTCACCAAGTGCCATAAGAAGTCACTGTTGGCAGTGTGCGGCAGTGTGTGTTATGGTCAGGGTAGACCACAGTCAAACTTTTTTGGTCATCCCCACTGTCAGCATGCTGGTGACAAAATGTGACTACATTCAAAGAAATATGAGGGTGAAACCCTTGATGCTTTGAGAGTGTTAGGACTGTTCCTGGTTTGCTTGATATCTCTGCCAGGAGGATCAGTCTCATCCACCGTTTTTTCGAGCATGATGATGAGCCAGGCATCCGTCCAAAATCAATACTGAAATGGTTAAAGAAACTCAAAACCGACTTGTTGGAATAAACACCACAGGCTCCGGAATCGAACCTTCCTGTAAACTTTTGGTCCTGAAGATAGAAATCCAGGTGCTCCAACCCAAGAACCGAAGAAGGAGCATAAACGTTTGTGCGTGGAATAATGGACCCTTTATAAGATTCTCGAAACCTGTTACATTACTGTGGTTTTACAGTGGTGTTATTCTCCTGGGCAGACATCATAAAAAATGGGTGCTGAGTATTAAAAAAATATTTTGGCAAAACACTTGGAATAGCAGACTTGAAAAATCAAATTCTCAAATGATCCCATGTCACACACTTGCATGCATTCTTTTTATGCATTACTTTTGATATTAATTGCTCATTTTCAGGACCGGTGCCAGTAATCCTATACGCTTTTGGCGGACGGAGTCTGTGATTCCAAAGAAAAGCGCATTGATGCAAAGTGCATCAGTAGGATGTGTTTAGTGTTACAGGCCACCCGTTCTGTCTGAGGCTTTTGTCCCCCTGTTAATACACTGAACCTAGAACAATGTAGAGTTGCAGCTTCACATATCCTATTATCTCATCACTGTCTTGTTTAGGTTTCACAATGCCTATAGCTGTGTTTGTGCCTGCTACTGCCAGGTAAGGTCATCTAAAGAGCAGATAATTTTAGAAGTGTTTAATTATGCATTAAGGAGTTGTTCTAGAGCAGAGTAGGGGAGTTGTCATGTGATCAAGATTTATTTATTTTTTTCATGGAGGTATACAGTCGGGTACTGGTTTGCCGAAGTATAAAAAGATTTTATATCGGATCTCCTGGGGATTTTTGTGTTCATATTGGGTTGCATAAGAGTGCCGGTATTAAAAAGGTATTGAGGTGTAAAATTACTGACAACACTACACCACTACAGTTTTACACTACTGGCATGAATTATTCCGCTGTTGATGTGAGTGTACCGATCCTCCTATACATGGAACCTAGCCAGTGATTGAAAACTGAAACTATAAGGACTTTTCAGAGTTTGGCAAGAACATCCCTTTCACAAGTATTTCACTGTTTTGCATCTTTGGTTTTCGAGACCACCGTATACACACACACACACACACACTGATTTCCACAACAAAAACCCACGACATTCAACCCACTACACACACAAGCTGGGCACAACAGATACAGTAGCAAACTGCTGAATGATGAGAAGTAAATGTACAGTACAGCTAAAGGTATTTGTCAGGAAAACATGTGCTCTGGTTTGTACATTCAGTGGTTTTGACTACTCGATGAACGAATTGTTGTTGTAAATCGCCAGAAACTGTATTATGGAGTCGCTAGTAGGCATTTTTACTTTTATTTGTTTCATTAGATTCAGCTAGAATTTGACAAAGCAGGAAACATGTGGGATATATGTAACTGCCAATGTTTGGTCACATTGCTGGAACTAGCCAGGACTCGGGTCACTTTGTCATTGGAACACTGAATGTAGCCGTAGAACTGCTGGCCCTATGTAATACAAGAGAAGGAATTTATCTCTCTCAAGAAGGTTAGAGTTGAAACCAACTTTGTTTTATTCAATTAAGTATGTAATGTAATATATTAAGTATGAATTAAGTATTATATATATATATATATATATATATATATATATATATATATATATATATATATATATATATATATATATATATATAGTGGTACCTCGGTGTGCGTCGCTCTCAGTGTACGCCGTCTTCAGCTAACAGCGGACGTTTCGTCTGAGATTTGACGTCAGTTAACGTCGCTTCCTTCAGTTTCCATCGTGTTCGTTCTAGAGGAACGCGTCAATTACTTCCCCGATCATGAAAGGAGACAAATGAGAATTCAGTTCGGTTAATGCCGGATTCAGTCAAAGTCGCTTTCTAAGGAACGAATTAACGACGTACATCGAGGAAAGACTGTATGTATGTATGTATGTGTGTATGTGTGTGTTTGTTTGTGTGTGCATATATAATATATATAATGTATGTGTGTATATGTATAAATTGTTGTTTTTTTGTAAAAGTCCTTGAAAAGGAAAGTCTCAGCTGGGTTTCACACATAGTAAATGGTGTGTGTGTGTGTGTGTGTGTGTGTGTGTGTGTGTGTGTGTGTGTGTGTGATGTGAGAGTGTGTGTGTGTGAGAGTCTGCCTGTGTGGGAGATGTACTCGTGTATCCTCCTCACACATACACACAGTGGTAGACTCAGCAAACAGTCTGGCCCTTGTTCAGAGTGTATGGTCCTTCCAAATAAGGTTGGGCGAGTGTCCAGGTATGCAGTTTCCTAACCAAGCAATCCACAGTTTTCTCAATATTTACAAAAAAAAGGTCTACACTTTACCCTAAAGCAGCAAAACGAGTATTGAGGTATGGGGAGTACCATGATCTACATGTCTGAGTATGATAGAAATGCTTCATTTGCTTTAGATTTTCCATGACTAATAGACTGCTTTAAACGCATTGAACATGTCTAGTAAAAGATTGCTTGCAGTTTTACAAACAAAAAAAGTCTGTAGAAGAGACATAAACATAGCCTTATTTATTTATAATAGTTCAGTGCAGGGTTGTAATATGGGATCGGCTGCGCGAGACTTGCAAAATATGTATAACAAGGAAGTGTAGCTGTTTACCTTTTGCTTGAACATATTAAAACCCTACGCAGTTAGAATGGTAGTATGTACTAATCAGTTGTTGTAAAGGGCTGCTGCTTATCATTATTTTTGGCCATCAAATCTCTGTATTGACTTTTATTCCATTCATTCATTCATTCATTCATTCTTCTACCGCTATATCCGATCTTCCCTCGAGTCACGAGGAGCCTGTGCCTATCTCAGGCGTCTATGGGCATTAAGGCAGGATACACCCTGGATGGAATACCAACCCATCGCAGGACACACACACACACACACACACACACACTAGGGACAATTTTCCAAGGTGCATGTTTTTGGACCGGGAGGAAACCGGAGAACCCGGAGAAAAAACCCCTGAGGCACGGGGAGAACATGCAAACTCCACACACACATGGCACCGAGACGGGAATCGAACCCGGATCCTGGCAGTGTGAGGCGAACGGGCTAACCACTACGCCACCGTGTCCCGACTTTTATTCCAATTAATTGAAATTCACTCAATCATTAGTAAGCGTGTGTAACATGTAAATGTATGTGCATATGCGTGTTAATGCATAATTGTAGCTTTATTGCTTATAGGGCAAAGTGAAGTAACACTGCTGTTTCCTCAAAAGCTTTAATAATGAACTAATCAATGACAAAATTAGTTGCCAACAAAGTTAAGTACAGAGTCTGCTGATTAATTGTTGCAGAACTAATAAGTACATTAGCTAATGCGGTAAATTTGGAAGAAGTAATTGAAGTAGAGGGTCTTAATATGCTGTAACTATAGCCTAAATGTAATTGAATTAGAGCTGAATTACAACAGCTATTCCTAGAAATTAATAAAAGTTGTATTTGGAGCATTGCTGATTAAAATACTAGTTTATTTCTTATTGCTGCAGGTGTTATAGAATTAGATAAAGCTTAAAACAATTAGCTTTTTTTAAAACCCAGTTCAACATTGGGAAAGTTGATTTAAAAAAAGATATATTTTATATGTATTTTTAAGACGATTCTGGTGGCTTTTATCTTGGTATCGGAATAAGACTAGTGCACTTTCTATTAGCACTACATCGCTGTTAGTGAGCTCATTTTACAAATCCCTGTTTTAAACACAAGATTTAATTGAATTAAGATCAGGATCCAATAACGGTACATTACACCATGCCTGAGTATACGGTTTTTGTTTAGGGATACAATCCGACAAACACAATCGCACTAGTAGTTGGTACTGTAGTTAGTTCTGCATTGTTAACACGTCACACAAGCTCATCCTGCAGAACGGCTGATAGCCACAAAGAACACTGTGACCCAGAACGCTACTTTTGTACATTTGTTTTGTTTGTTTGTTTGTGTTGTTCAGGCCTTTCATAGTGGCAATTAATTGCTCAGACATCCTAGTTGCTCAGATACCAGATGAGGCCTTCAATGTTTTGCTTCACACACATGGAGTGGTTGGAGGCAAATGTTGTACACTTTCTCATGTCTATTCACATGCATATCTGATTATCTTTGAGAATAAAGCCAAAGCCCTGAGTGAGCGCATGCAGGTTACTATACAGCAACATCTCTTCCGAGTCTGTATAAGTGGCGGGTGTAGTGTAGTTCATATTGCAGTGCCAATGGATTTATTCTCCTTGAGCGATTAAATTGTAAAATGAGATGCAAAGTAAATTGGAAAAGGTAGGTACTCAAACGGTGTAAAATGGTCTGCTGCTGAGTGCTTGGTAACGTGTCTGAGGTACTATGTTAATGAAGTCTTAGTGAAGAAAATGTCACAGCAAGCTCTCTATCTTTATCTCTTTGCAAAAGATTAAAAGTAAGCATTCAACAAAAAAAAATAAAAAATATGAAGCATCCTGTTAGAAATACCGGCTGACAGACTATCCAGTAACCATGGAAACACACTAAATGTCTGCAGTGGCTCATAAGAAAGGAGTAGATGTGCAAGACCCAACTTTTCCCTTCTCATTAAAATGAACTGAAATGAACTCTGAACAGCAGCTCTGTAGCTAGATTCTTGCTTTTTTTGACAAGTGGCCACACTAAGCTAATTCGTGCACGCTAAAAATAACAGATACATTGCACCAATTTCTGCTGAAACTTTTCATTTTCTCCAAATTCCTTCAAGTCCCTTTTTGTGTATAATGCTAACTCTGCATTCAGACCAGAAGCAGCTCGATATGTCTGAGAGGCTAGAGAGGGAGGGGTGTAGCTCAGTGCTTTAAGGTGCTGGGCTACTGATCGGAAACTTTGGGTTCGAGCCCCGGTATTGCCAATCTGCCACCCTTGAGTCTTTGATCAAGGCCCTTAACCCTCTGTGCTCCAGGAACGCCGTATCATGGCTGACCCTGTGCTCTGACCATGCTGGGATATGCGAAGAAAAGAATTTCCCTCACAGGATCAATAAAGTATATAAAATGTAAATATAAAATTTGCTGGTAATTTCTTAGGACAGCAGTGGATGTTTCCAACTTGCATGTCACTTAGCGAAGTTAAGCTTAACTGTTCTGTAGTCATGAAATTGTTAACTTATGCTTGGTAGGCCTAAATACACCATACACATAGTCAGGCACTTCTAGGGACCCTGGCTCAGTACACACTCGGACACTGATGAGCGAGTTAGTCGTATCACCTCAAAAATGGAGTCAGTTACTGTACATTTTATAGAACCTCAAATAAAGAGAAATCATTAATTCTTTAATTAATAATCAAATGTAATATGAGAATAACATGCTATAACATTTGTAGACAAAGTTGGCTCAGAGGTGGCTGTGAGGGTTTTGTTTTTTGTTTTTTGTTACGTAAGCGACATCACAAAATCTATCATTAACAGTAAGAAAACATGGTGAGTTCCCTCGTTTTTGTGCCGCATTCTGGGCTCTTTTTAGGGTTCAAACATTCCAGGGTGTTCCGGGGCAGATTTTGAGTTTTGGCTTCCCTAAATTGCCTGTGTGTGTGTGTGTGTGTGTGTGTGTGTGTGTGTGTGTGTGTGTGTGTGTGTGTGTGTGTGTGTGTGTGTGTTGTCTTGTGATAGACTGCCATACTTAATAAGACATATTCCTGTCATGGGATTAGGTGTTCCTGGATTCCCCCGACCCTGACTTCGGATTAAGTGGTTGCTCATGATTTAAGGAATGGAATAAATGAATAAAAGTTGAAAGGCCATTTCTACAGACAACTTAGTGTAGTGCAGTGTAGTGTTTGCGTGCTTTCTATCCTCTAACCGACACCACAGTGGATAAAGCCAATGGAGATACAAAGGGTTTTCTTTTTTTTTTTTTTAAAGGTAATTTAAGTACAAAAATCCTCAAGTACCATTTAGACGGACAAAAACCCATTTGTGCGGCCACTTTCAATTTATGTCGGGGGTGAAAAAACCCTGATGCTGGTTGAGGATGCATTCACAAGAGCATCTAGGCTTTGGCATCAGTTACTGCTGTGAAAAAATACATTCATGCACTCATGGTTTTTGGTCGTCAGCTTGGTGTTTGGCAAACTTTCTGAGGATCGTTGCTTTTGTTTTGTTCCTCCCGCATGATTTCCAGAACGCAGATCTTCAGTTTAAATTCTGTCATGTTTTGCAAAGAGACATAAGCTCATCGCTTTTTGCCTCATGTCTCAGAAGAGTGGTTTTGAAAAGAGGTCCAGCAAAACAAATTCACTGTGCTGATCAGCTAACGAAATCAGTGGTGTAATTTGGTCTGTGGAGACACCATACTTTACTCTGCGCCTAATGATATGGCTTTTTTGTGTACTTGCTGTAGAATGTGGAGATGTAGCTGAATAAACACGCTTTAGTTTAGCTTAAAATACCCAGACTATTTATGTTGCCTCCACATAGACCCATGTAGAATAAGGTGAGGGGTTGGGGAAAGATAAAGTGTGTGTGTGTGTGTGTGTGTGTGTGTGTTTGTGTGTGTGTATAATAATATATTATATATCTATATCTATATATATATATCTATCTCGATATATATATATATATATATATATATATATATATATATATATATATTCATTGTTAACTGCCCTCTTGCTGTCTGTGGTTGTGCAGTTTTTTTCTTTATTAAAAACCTTTATTGATTGAATCTTGTTTTTTTGTTTTTTTTTTTTTTTGTTTTTTTTTTTTTTTCATTTTCTGTGTGTATAATAGAAACAGACAGGAAATATGCAAAGGTCCAGCGGGCCTCACACATTGGGGAGTTTCTAGTGCTTGAATAAACTCTAGAATATGTGCATGAGTGGTCAACCACAGACTAGAAGTGAGTTCAGTAACTCTGAGGGGAGCAGAGAGGCTGAAGGAGAAAGAGAGACAGATGATTTGGTGGAAGACTCGCTGTTTCAGCATATGTAGCTCTGTGGTAGGACAACCATAGGGAGGTTGATGGTGCGTTAGATCGGACAAAAATGCCCTGTGTAATCATACTCTTATCCTGATTACTCTTTGACTTTACAGTATGTAGGTCTATATTTCTCAATGAATGACAAGTTGTTGTTTAAACATATGCACAGTTAAATATTTTTTTTAAAGGTGCATACTAAGTGTTCAGTATTTATGTATCAGATATGTGCTTCACAGGGGCATGGCGGCTTGGTGGTTAGCACGTTCGCCTCACACTGCCAGCGGCCGGGTTCGATTCCCGTCTCGGCCATGTGTGTGTGGAGTTTGCATGTTCTCCCCGTGCCTCAGGGGGTTTTCTCCGGGTTCTCCGGTTTCCTCCCGGTCCAAAAACATGCACGTTAGGTTGATTGGCACCTTGGAAAATTGTCCCTAGTGTATGAATGTGTGTGTGAATGTGTGTGTGTGTGTGCCCTGTGATGGGTTGGCATTCCATCCAGGGTGTATCCTGCCTTTATGCCCATAGACGACTGAGATAGGCACAGGCTCCCCGTGACCTGAGAGAAGATCGGATAAAGCGGTAGAAGATGAATGAATGAATGAATGAATATGTGCTTCACACTAGTGATATAGTAATTTATCAGATAGTTTTCACACTAGATTGATTGAAAATAAGAGTTTTCTGTACTTGAATATATCATATGTTTTTTTGTACACAAAACAATAAAATAAATCTAACTGGAGCTTATGGGTAGAGGGTCAGGCATTAAAATCACAGAATTAGTCTATGGAGACAATTAGTCCAATTCTTTCGATGTGCTAATTTGATGTGCCTAATTTGCAATAAATTGACAAAATCCTCACATAGTTGCTTGGTAGAAATGATGGCTCTGTGTCTCACAAGTAGGTTCTAGTGTGATAACTGCTTTGCCACTTGCTAGTGTGAACGTAGGGTGCTGCCATAGTTGGTGTAAACAAGCACGTCTGTAATTCCTACTTCTCTCAGCCTATAAGCTCTGACACAGCCATGATGTTAGACTCTTAAACCCTCCGTCACTACAGTTCTCCTCAAGGTTGACTGGGTTTATCACCGGCATTGCCATCTAAAAGGAAAAGATGTTGAGATTGTAAATGTGTGTTTTGGTCACGCGATTCTTTAGTATGTGTGATATTAAGAGGATTAACTGCACTGTTGTAATCTTCATTGCATTACACACTGTTTGTTAATTTGGAGTGCGCATGAAAAGAAGCAGATGCGTCTATCAAACGCTGACTCACACATTTTTACCCGCTGGCTCTTACAATATACACAAGCTACGAGTCATTTATTTCTTTTTTTTTTTTTACTTGATGCCCTGATGAAGTGACTTCAGCGCTTAAAGCAATCAGGCAATGTGACACATTTCTGATGACTGAGCAGATTTCCTTTTCCGTGTAATCGTTCTACATATATTCCTTCTCAGCTGTGTTGAAAGGAGGAGGAAAAGATTGGAAGAGGGTGAGAAGAGAAAGATGCTGGCCTCCAACCAATATTATAGCCCCATACTAAAGGAACAGTTTATGAAACTATAGCAGAGAGAAAGAAAGCCAATAGCTTCTCTTTTAGATTTACCGAACCTCCGAGATTACTGAATATGAGTCAGCGCTGGAGGCCCTAGGATATCAAATCTTGTGGTATGGGATAACCCAAATTCTCAATCTTATCCTCTTGCTTATTTTCTCGCCATAGGCTTTTTGCATTTGTTTTCCTATGCTCAGTTGTCATTGTTTCGGTTTAATATGTTTAAATTTTAACCTCTTTTTAATATTTAAAAGATAGTTTTATGTTCTTTAATATGATTGAAAATAGTCATAACTAAATATTTAAATTTGAATATCAAATTATGAGTTTGAGAATGTAATCCAAAAACAGATGCACACATTTTCATAAAAAACAAACAAACAAAACGTTTGTATTGAAGCACCTTTTTTTCCACCCTCCTAAAAAAAAAAAAGTCAGAAAGTTGTTGGCCAGCATTTGAGGCTATGGGATGCGTTTTTTATTTGTTTATTTTATTCTCCCATTGCAAGTAAAAGGGAGCATTTCGGTCTGGCTCTTATGTACATTTTCTCTCTGTCCCCTTAAATAAAAAAATACAGACAATTGTATTTAATTAAAATTTTCTAACATTAAATAGACTTTCGAATTACCTGCCTTTTCCTGAAAAGTTTCTCCGTTATCTGTATAAACAAATTAATCCACATATTGAAGTTCAACCACACCACATCAGCACAATTAGTGTGCTTAGGGTGAGTAGACCTCATTGTATTTCCAGAATTAAGTTGCTTTTATACAAATAAAAAATGTATTTTGCGAAATTCAGTAAGAATTCATGGATGTTTTTCTATAAAAAAAGAACAGAATTAGGTGTCCATGAAGTCTTTAAAAATGTATTAATTAATTAATTCCATGTCTTTCTTAAAGACTAATGAGACAGTTAAATCATTAAGGTAACCTTAAAATAAAGTGCTGAGAGTCCCAGTCTTGTCACTATGTGATGTATATAATCTAGAAGGGCAGCCTGCTCAGTGTCTATTCACTGCGTGTTATCGGAACTTCCTCTAAAAAAAGACTATCTGCTTTAGACTCGATGCCCTACAGTGAATGGCACAGCTGTGCTACTATGAGCTCTGCAAGTCTTTTTATATGATGCTACACACACGCACACATTGTCATAGTCAGATTCATTACAGTATGTGGGAAAAGTAAGGTGTGATATGTAAAGCGTTACTCTTTCAACATCATGGATTGTAATATCACAGGGTCAAATACCGCCTTGGCCAAGCGGCCACTAGTGGGCCCTTAAGCAAGGCCCTAAACCCTCAATTGCTCAGATGTAAGTCACTCTGGATAAGGGCATCTGCAAAATGCCCTAAATGTAATCTGCTAAATAACACAGTAGCTGGGTAAACTACAAGTTTTAGACACACACAGGTGGGTGTATTTTCCTGATGTAGACACCGTGGGTGAGTGAGTTTGTTTTAGTGTCGAGTTTTATTAATATGACGTAAATGAACATATAAAAGTGGCCTGTTTGTCCCAGTAAAGTTGGATTGAGATTTTATCTGTGTGCTTTCTAGTGCATGACACGACTAACAGCTTTAAACAGGATTTTGAGTCAGTCTTTCAGAGTTGGTTTGCCAATACACTATATAGACAAAAGTATTGGGACACCATGAGTTTATCATTTCATTTCTGTTGGTCATTCATTCATTCTTACTGCGCACACACACACAAGTGATCAGCGTGTTATTGTTCTATAACTATTAAAAATTAAATTGTATAGTATGTTTTTGGATGTATGAGCATTTAATGTTTTCTTTACTGGAACTAGGAGGCACAAGCCTGTTTCAGTATCTCAGTACCTCTGTATATATTGGGTATCATGAGGAGTGGTTCAGGTTTACTTACACTACACCAAAACCTGACTTCACTAATGGCCTTGTGACTAAATAAGCACAAATTTCCATATCCCAAAATCTAGTGTAATGTCTTCCCAGAAGAGATTATAATAACAGCAAATGTGGACTAAATGTGCAACTGGATGTTCAAAAAGCACATTGAAGTCATATGGCTGTCCACAAACCTTTATCCATTCAGTTTATCTGAACTTGTTGCCTCTGTTGAAATCAGTTAGCCCACATAGAAATCTTATTTATGCATTGTTTCATCTCTGTTGTTCATTCAGTAATTCTTACTGCACACAAGCGATCTGATTGCTTATTTTGCTCTGCTCAATTCTCAATCACTTTCAATAAGCACCAATTAGGGTTGAGTACATGAAGCCTATGCTGGAACACTGAGCATAAGGCAGGAATACGCTATGATTAGGATACCAGTGCATTGCATCTACATTTATATACTCTATTACGTTTTTTTTTTTTATTATTCAATAAACCATGTTTTTGATTGGTAAGAGGAAACCCACAAAAACTTGGGGAGACGATGGGAATTTCCGCACAGACAGCAAAGCCAAGCTCAGGATTAAACTCAGGATACATGATCTTTTGGGATCTCAGTAAATCAAAGACAAAGCAAAAGGCAGAGACAAAAATAATGGATGATTCAAAATAGCAGTAAAAGAAAGAAAAATATTGAAGTGCAAACCTTTAGGCATCTGGAGGGTAATTCAGTAAAAGTATATAAGTAAAACTGTAATACTGAGTTATTAACAAATTCAAACGCTCATGATTTAATGTTTAATAGTTCAGGTGTTATAAAAAGCATGACAGTCATTTTTTCCTCTTGTCACTGTGACTGTTTCACTCATCAAGTGAAGAAAAAAAGGTTTCACCAGTTCCTGTTTTGGTTAGTTCTTTTCTGAATATTCACTAGAATCAAAAACAGAATCACGGTTTCACAGATCGAGGTATTTTCCGGCTTTGCAATAAAATATTTGAAATTCCTTTATACTTGTTACTCAATTATTATTTCACTTCCCAATTGTCATGCTTTTAAAATGAAAGACGTAGTCACGGTTGTCAGTGAAATTGTAGCATTTACTTAATGGGTCATGGAGCTTGTTCTACATGTAACTACAGTGCTCAAAATCTAGGATTTTCCCACTGCAATCTGACTTCTAAGGGATGGAAAAAATAGCAAATAGTGAAAAGTCAATTATTTTGAAACAATACGTTTTTTAAGGAAATGCTCATTTCTTAATACATATAAAATTATGCTTCATCTTGGTCAACCCCCCCTATTACATTTGAATCATTTTTTGCACACTGATCATATTAGATGTTTTTATGTCTTTGTTTCCTAATTAAAGAATCTCCTATTCGTATAGGCCGTGAGTGATCATTTAGAGATTCCAGACAGGGAAAATGTGTTTTCCAGCACTTTCATTAGATATGTCCTTGAGGGACTTCCTCGGTGAGGAAAGACTTGGACTCGGACAGAAAGGCTAAGGGGGGGGGGGGGGGGGGGGGGGGGGGGGGGGGGGGGGGGGGTGGGGGGGGGGGGGGGGGGGGGGGGGGGGGGGGGGGGGGGGGGGGGGCGGGGGTTGTGAGAGAACTAAAGGGAGGGGGCATGGATGCTCTGTGCAGGTTCAAATTACCCTTCCACAGATTTTATGAGATGATGACAGCTGCCAGAGCAGGGTACCAATCCCCCTGACAAGGGTCATGTGACCTCAGATTCACTTATTTCCAACAGTTGACGTGTATGGCATGGCGGGCAAAGATTCAGTTTCCCTGCTTTCCCTGTCAGCATGCATAAAACGAAGACATACATTCACATGTTCACTCGCATGACTATACTTGTTGGCCTCAAGTAAGTTGCATTATATAGCAGAAATAGCGTGAAGTGTTTGTGTGGTGTTTTCCTGTTTGCACATCCCCATGCTGTTTGCGTGTGTGTGTGTGTGTGTGTGTGTGTGTGTGTGTGTGTGTGTGTGTGTGTGTGTGTGCGCGAGCGTCATCCCTAGTGTCCATTCTGACCTGATTTCTGATCAGTGGCGAGTTAGCGCCTGCTCTTCTGACACACTTTTTTTTTTTCCATGTGATGGAAGAAAGTGGGCCAGTCGCATTTGTAACCGAGAGCCCACACAGTCCCACAGCACGTCCTCAGTACATTATCACTGACATATTATGTGTCACAGCAAGCTGAATTTCTTCCGAACGTGACCGAAGCCTGCTGTAGTCTCTGAGATTGTACATTGCTCTCTTTCTTTTAGCTTTCTTGCAGGATATGAAGCAAAGAAGTGACGTTTTAACTTTTGTTTGCTGGACTTAGTACTTTGTTGCCGAGCAGTATATAGGTGTTGACACTGGCTAGATCCCCAGTGAAGTCCTGTTTATTTCAGCATTGCAGTGTATTTCCTGCAGCTGACCTCATGTGACTTGCTGTGAAATTGGTAAAGAAAGCCAACACAAACTCTTAGCACAGCTAGAACCGCATAAAGCGTAGCGAATGTTGTGTATCCACAGAGAAGCATGTTAACCAAGTGCATCGCTTCATACACTGGTCACTTTTATAGGCTTTATACATTTATACAAATCATCCTGAAGTACGTAATGTTTTTACAATGTGCTCGGTGTGACGTTTCTTCCCTCGACTACTGTAATGGTGTCGTTTTGATGCTGATATCTAATAAACTGAGCCCACTGAGATCTTGCAATGGTAAAACTGTAACATTTGTTTTACTTTATTATTTTGTGTGTGTGTGTGTGTGTGTGTGTGTGTATATGGTGCTCCCGACAGGGTGCCATAGTAGAGCACAGGAATAGTGCAGTCCCTGTGCTTTGCCGTCTCCCTTTACCAGCATGCTGTAACAGCGAGCCAGGAGACCTGCTGGAGAACAGAAATAACCTCTTCTATCAGAGGAGCCCATGCAGCGAAAATATTTGACTAGCTAGCGCGAGTATAAAGCTGAGCCACACGTTTGTCTTAATGTGGAATTCAGTTAAGGTTCGTTCAGGCTTATTTCTGATATTTCTATAATGACAATAATGGTAATAACACTTATTTATGATGAAGGCAAATTTCTGTTTTTTGGGGTTTTTTTTATCCCCTAACCCCTGATTTAATTAGGAAGCCCAGCTCACCTGCACGATTATACAGTTATCAGGCACGTGGCAGCAGCACAATGCATGAAACTATTCAAATACGGTTCAAGAGATTCGGTTAATGTTCACATCAGACATCGGAATGAAGAAAAGGTGTGTCCTGTGTGACCGTGGCACCAGCTTGGCTGGTTAAAGTATTTAACAAACTGCTGATTTCCTGGAAAATCTCCCACAACTGGCTTTTACACAGAATAGTGCGAGGAAACGAAACAGATTGAGTAAGTGACAGTTCTGTGGCAGGAAATGTCTTGTTCATAAAAGTATTTCAAGGGACAGCTTTAGTTTGAGCTCTCAGGAAGTACTAGTACCATGTCATTCTTTAATGTGCTGTGCAGAAAAGCATTTCAACATTCAAAAACAGTAGAAGATTACATTGGGTCATCTGACTGACAGGAGTGGAAAGTGATGTGTGGATCTGTGATCTGTAAAAAAAAAATGCAGATTAGACTTAATATAGACTTCTGTCAGCAACATTCAGTCTGGTAATTCTCCACTTAACAATCATGACACTACTAAACCAGTGCCTATATGCTATGGCGATCCCTCTCTCACCTGGACAGAGGCGCAGGACTGTGAGAATTACATTCTTGTACTTTGCCAGTGCTTTTAACACCATTCAGCCACTGCTTCTAAAGTGAGAAAGATGGGAGTGGACTCACACCGGGTGGCGTGGATCACGGACTACCTGACAGGCAAACCTCAGTATGTGCGACTGGGGACTGCAGGTCTGCAGTATGGGAGTGTCTCCAGGGACCTTTCTCTCTCCGGTCTTGTTTACCCAGTACACATGGGTCTTTTAATATAACTCAGAGTCCTGCCACCTGCAAAAGTTTGCTGATGACACTGCCATCGTGGGATGTATCAGGATGGGACAAGAGGTGAGGAGTGTGTGATTTCAACCACCTACATCTCAACACCACCCAAACCAGGGAGATGGTGGGGGACTACAGGAGGGCCCAGCCCAGGCCAGAGACTATCAACACTGACTGTGTGGAGCTGATTAAAACTTACAAATACCTGGCAATGCAGCTGGATGATAGAATGGGCTGGACTGCCAAAACAGACTCTCTTTGCAGGAGAGGACAGAGCCAGCTATTCTTACCAGAAGGCTAGCAACCTTCAACATCTGCAAAAAGCTGTGGCAGATGTTCTATCAGACTATTGTGGCATCAAGCATCAAGAAGAAGGGTGCCCACCGTCTGGACAAGCTGGTGAGATATGTTCTGTTGTGGGCTCTGAGCTGGACAGCCTGACATCAGTGGCATAGAGACTGTCAGTCATGGACAATCCACTGCACATCATCTAGGAGTGCAGCTTCAGTGACGGGTTACTGTCAGACTGATGAAGGGGGAGAGTCAGAGCTGATTTCCTCACTGTTTTGAAATTTACTACACTGTACTCTAAGCATATTAACACAATAAGAGTGCACAAGGCTCGTTACTATTACTCTATTACTATTAAATATCTATTACCTTAATACCTTTATATTTATATTATATTTATATTTTCTTTTTTTTTATTACATGGCTTTTGCTCATGTCTGTCTATGCTGGATAATGCTGGAAATTGTAAATCAATCACACATAAGTGTGTAAGATTTGCTGTACATGGTGCTGCTGCTACTTGATTGGCTGATTATATAGCTGCATGTATATGTTGTCTGCACATTTATTCAGTGTTCCTGATAAAGTAAATGGTGAGTGTGTATTCCTCTGGCATTTTAATCATGATGGTGTATTGGAGGCATCGCTGTCTCACTGCTCCAGGTTTCCTGATGCAGAATTTAGCTTGGGTTTCCTGATTTCATGAGTTTAGCATGTTCTCGCTGTACATGCAAACCACTCCCAGAGTGTGTGTGTGTGTGTGTGTGTGTGTGTGTGTGTGTGTTTTCAGTTACTGATGAATAAATGGATATTACTCTTTGTAAGTTATAAATCATCAAACTTTCTGCATGAATTTCTCTATTCAGGTGATCTCTATCGTCCTCAATAAAATAAATGAAAACGGTCTCATTCAGTAACCATCACAAGCATTTACAGTGTAGAGACTTACTATACATGTATACAATTCGAACAAACATGGTCACTGTTAGGAAACAGACGGACCCTGTGTATTTAATGCCACGTATACATACTCGATGCAAATCACGAATCATGGCAGGTTCCATATAGACCAACATTTGAGCTACTCGTAGACATGGGTGAACACTACTCAAAGCTTGCTTCAGTGCTACATGCTAGCCACTGCTGCAGAATGTCACTCAGGAACCTGAGTGCAAGCTCTCTGGCATGTGTATGAATGGAGGTGCTTGTCAGCATGGCAGAGGTGACAGAGTGGATAAATTGGCTTTGGTGTGAGTATGCTTCCCACTTAGCATGGCCTCCGAGTGCCCAGCAGGGTGGGGTGTTTGCGGTTGGAAGCTGGCTCACATCCTGCAGCCTGTTCTTGTTTTTTTGTATACGGTTGAGCAGTGCTGCATGTTCACCCTCTACTACCCCTTGTGTTTTGTAAAGAATGAATGGTGTGGGTCGAGGGCTGTTTATAGAACATATTGAATTAACACTTTCATTAGAAAAGCCACAGTGTCTCGTGGCCTCGACTTCACCTGCCTTTTGGCACTAAAGCGCTGGTATACCAGTTTTGGGAGACGACCTCACGTACGGTCTTTTCCAAGTTGTGATTTATGAAATATTTAATAACAATTAATAAGAATTCATTGTTGTTAATATTGAATATATTAATATGGTATTACCCAACTGCAACCCAGAATGTAAATTAAACCAGGATTACAATATTTCAAATAAAAATTTGGATTATACAAAATTTGTGGTCATATACTATACATTGCCAATGCAATGTTTATAATGTTTACATACAGTCAGTCAAACCCCGCTTCAATGTGTGTGTATATGTTTGTGTGTGTGTGTGTATATATAGTGTGATATATATATATATATATATATATATATATATATATATATATATATATATAAAATTGTTTGCATGTTGTATGTTTTCATACATTTTAATGCTAAATCAATCATTCCATTCATTCATTATTGAGGAGTACCTATAAATTTTGCAGTATATTTTTATTACATTTAATTATTACAGTATATTTTACCAATGTATTTACCATACCAAAAAAAAACAGTAATCCCATACCGATAAAAATGTGCTTGTACGAATTTCAGTACATTATATAGGAGTAATATCAGTATTTTATATTCTAGCACCGCGGGAGACATAGCAGTATAGCACTGTACAGTATACAGTACAGTACCTTTACAGTACATATTTTTAAAAGGTAATGTATGAGTTTGAAATTAATGTGTTTTGGGGTTCATATTTAGCATTAAAACTATAAAAATAGGCATTTTGTGACCACATCCATTTTCCACAACTCGCGGGTGCTCTAGGAAGGTAACCCTAAGAATTTCAGGGGCCAACTGTGTATTTGAATGTTATACAGTTTTGCCAAGAAAGCTTAGAAATGTGTGTTCCATGTCTCAACATGCTTGTGCCGAGCTGTTTTTGGTGTAAAATAAAATGATCTCTTTACTCATAGTAATATGTGAAATCCAGTAGGTGCCCCTAACTTAACCCCATTTGTACAACTGTGCAGATACTTACAACACTTCCATACATCACATTAAGTGTAGATCCTTGATATCTTTCCTTATTTGATATACAATCATTAAATGATTCAAATAAATTATTCACCTGTCATTCTATGAATTGAGTGATTATACACATGAATGCACAGTGAACCTTTACTTGCAATCATTTTTTGTAGGAGTTATAGTAACATTATTGGCCTTTTAAACTGAGGTGCCACACCATAAAATTACCCATAATTTACCGATGCTATTGGATCATGGAAATAATGTCTGCCATTTATGACCGACTATTCAGTATCACAACTCCATATATCCTTTTAGAGAGTAGACAGGCTTTGAAAAGATTTTTGAATTGTCTCAGCGCAGATTATAATTTTGTCAAAGCAAGCAGTATTCAACCCACACTGGGTGAAACCAGACTCACTGCCACGCCCACTCACTTCATGCACTTTCTTGTGTCACGTCAGCTACCTGCCTCTGTAACCACTTCCTAGACATGTAGGTCACATCTTTGTTTGAAAGAATGCCGTAGCATTGCTTCTTTGTGGTTTCCTTTGTGTTTCATCTGGCACATAGTGACGGCTAAAGGAGTAGGCTTAAAGTCCGTGGGTGGTTTCTAAATGTGGAAGTTCCTCTTTCTATTAATATCTTCTAGGTTATGACACATCACACTTTTTTTTTTCTAACCTTCTGACTTTTGCCACATATACACAGCCTTGTGATAACCGTCCTGACGGCCGTTCTTTCATAGCAAACATGGTTCCCCCCCCACCCCCACCCCCCCACTCAACTCTTCCCAGCTCTCTATAGTCTGCTCATATATGATTTCTCCATCTGGCTCTTCAGGTTAGCCTCATTATTTTCCCAGTCAGAGCTTTTCTTGGCCTTTGCAATCAATAGGGCATCAGAGGAGAAAGGATTTTTTTCCCTTCTTCTTCCCCCTGAATAACATTTTCGACTAAATATGAACTCTTCCTGACTTGTGCTTGAGTTGTGGCTGCACAGAAGATTTATTGTGATACTATTCTATGCCGTTAATGTTCATAAATCAAATTCATTCTTACTATTCCATACTCCGTGGTTCTCCAGAGGTGTAAGCAGTCAAGATGAACGACATGTCTTTAACAGTTCTAGACCTGCCAGGCGTCTGAACTCTGAGTGAACCACATTATTGTTACAACAAAACAATTCTACGTCAATCTTGTGGATTTGATGTTGTTGTGAATATTATTCTTTTTTTTTCTTAATTTTGATCATTCTACTGTATAAAATTGCCCTGCCCTACCCTAGAGAGTGTAAGAGAATAAGACTTGGATTTAATGCAATGCAGGGAGCTTGCCGAAGGGAGGTCTGCCAGAGCTTTATGGGATCGGATGTCTGGACCAAAGAAGAAATGTATTGATCTCCTATAAAAGAAAACAAAGGACTCGCATCGAGAAGTCCATTAGGAGGCGGCACAGTGAAGCTTACTGTATGAGCAGGGGGTGTATCTGTGCATGGCAATTCACTCGCCATGTTATAAATGTGCTGGTCATTCTAGACTGAATGGAAAAATCCTCTCAAGTTAGCAGGACTAATATGTCAATCACTGGTGAACAATGTGATGTGAATGCAGAATTGAACTGAGGGAAGAGTGGATTTATTTATTTATTTAAAGGCCTACTTCTGTTACCTCTCTAGACCCTATCATTCTACTCTACTGTGCTTACACACATGAAATCCCAATGCAAATGTTTTTCTAAGAAAGCTCCATTTTTACCTTTAACACTTTTTACAGATCCCTGGGTTTTCTGGGAAACCAGTGCAAAAATATATTCCATCTGTGTGCCTGTCTGCCGAGTCCAAGACCAATAATTTAGTCTAAATTACAGTTCAGCAACCTGCCAAAACAACATAAACGTCCCTCATAAAATTTGATACGAACATTTGGCAAGCCAAGCCTGTAAACCCCAACCCAGAATGCATAACCACGTTACATGCCCAACAATGCTATCAAAACATTTAATAACAAGTTACAGATCATTCTGTCGCCACACAATGAACAGTAATTACGGCGAAGTGTCCTGTTGTTGGGAAGAAAAGAGGTCGTGGGGGAAATTGTTGTTGGCTTGAATGCCCAAGTTCGAGTGTGGCGGGTCAGTTTTGATTCCCTTGCCCACAATGAAAGGGAGTGTGAATAGGTTATGGGGGTTGCTACCTCTTCAGGTGTTGATGTTTATTCATTCAGGATGGGTCCTATTTTTGCTTTCCGCTCCACCACCCTCAGGCCACGCACCTCGAGTGAGACTGTGTGGCGACGTGAGAGGAGACAAAGGACTCCTGTATCTCGTGGGCTCTGAAAACAAGCCCCCAACACACCCTCTGTCAGGGAACACAAACAGTGCAGAGACTGGGCTATTGTATAGACGATGGGAGAATGCGCAAGCCTGCTCGCCTCTGTAGTTAACCCAAGTATTAAACACCCCAACCCACACAACTCCATTGCTTTGAGGATTAAACATTGTGACAGGTTTGTGATGTAGCAAATCAGCCTGAGAGAGTAGTGACTTTACACTCCTGAGACATTCGTGCATTATGTATCATCTCCTATGCAAGTGTTTCCTAATCTGTCCCAAACCAATTGACTGTGTCCTTGGCTCCACAGTGTTCAGCGTAATGATTACAATTACAACCTCGAAGAAAGTTTTTGATTTTTTTTTCAGGACTACTCTGTACTGATACGGCTCTTTTAAACTATTTATTTTCAATATTTTAACACTGACTATTGTCTCAAAGCAGCTTTACTAAGATAAATATACTATTTATATATACACTATATATACATATATTGCGAAAAGTATATTGCGGACACCTGGTCATAAGCACACTATGTTATGTCAGTTTGCACTTCCCTCCGATCTTCTAGATTTTGGAGTGTGCTTGTGGAGATTTCTGCTCATTCAGACAAAAGTGTGTTGGGAAAGGCAGGTGCTGATGTAGGTGAAGTGAGGAGGCCCATGATGCAGTCAGAGTTCACAATTTGCCCAAAGATGTTCAATAGGGTTGATCTTTGAGCTCTATAGCAAGTGTGGTCACATGACTTTCCAGAGCCCAGGTGAAAAACTCCCTGAGATGATTAAAGTAAGATACGTGGAGAGGAGACCAGACTCTAAAGGGACTCTAAACATCTTCATTTTATTGCCACGGAATATCCATATATTATAGTTCCATCATTGTCGAGGTGCGCTGTTCAATTTTAGGTTCGTAATGCAGAGCTGTTCAGTCCGTAGCCATCGTAGTCTGCTGTAGTAGACTGTTTCTATTAATTACACTATAAATCCATCTTCATGGTTCTTAAGTTGCATAGTAACTTCATGGATCTTTAAATCACGTCAACCACAGTAGTTTCTTTGGATCAAGTACACCTGCATTAAAGAAGAGTGCGTTTTATTACGCTTCTCTAGGGCTGTGGTGATTTTTGACTCAACTATGTGTACCTAATGACATTTTCTCTTACTTTTGGCAGCGTTTGCTATTGTTTACTACTAGCAATAAAATTAACACGAGTTTCATTCTTATTTTTTAAGGTTATTCATAAAGTAAATGCTCCTTTTATAAGGTACGGTAGGAAGAAGCTGTAGTTCTTTTTCACAGAGCAGAGCTTGCATTGTGTCTGTCTCAACTGCTGTCATTTCAAGTATGTTTATTAATTCAGTAATGTAAATTAGGTTTATCCCACATGGTCACATAAGTCAAAGTACAGAACGTTTTCTTTTTTTTTTTTTTTTAACGCACATGAGTAAATAAACATGAAAGGACACCAGCGCATCCCTCCCGTGAATAAGAGCAGACGTCGTGTATTACCCCGTCTTCTTGAATATAGAGAGGGAACACTCAGCTGCTGCAACATCTGGGCGACCTTCTCTAACTGACGCCCTAACATCTGGCTTTCCGAGTAGTCATATCAACTTTTTTTTTTTTTTTTTTTTTTTGTAGTTTTCGACCTGATTAAGTACACAGAGCCACTGTTAGAATACTTTTTTTTTAATCCGTTTATTTCTTCAAATTTATATCGTCATATCTTATAAATGTCTCGTACAGATTGACCGGGATTATCCCTCTAATATTGCCTTACAAGAAATGTGAATCAAATTACCCCAGTATAAGGTAACATTCTGCTGCTACCAGTCTTTTACACTGTTTATTACATTCACCGTCTGTCACAAGATTCATGTGATGCGTTTCCACAGTTCATTTCTTGTAAGACAGCTGGAGGCAAAATGAATCAGCATGGATGCACTCCGAAACAGAAAGCGTTTAGTGTTAGCTGCGGTACTGACGCTGCTTTTCTGAGATCAATTCAAGCGATTATCATATTGTGGGACAGAAACGCACTGTAGGCAACAGGTAGCCTACAGCACTCCATGCGATCTTTAATAGCAAAGGCAGAAGCAGTCGCTGAAGGATCCAGCTAACCCCACAATCTGTCGCGCCTGTGCGCAAGCCGCTTCATTCTGTCGCTTTACACCAACACAGCCTCTGTTGTCTTTTAGCGACGCCATCTCTTGTTGGGAAAAACAGAAAACAAAGGTGACGGAAGTCCGAATTCCCCTCGCAGAGGAGTACAGTATGGACGATGCAATGTGTGTGTGTGGTCCGGCAGGGTGATGCCGAAGACCACAGAGAACGCATTCAGCCGCACACAATACAGTCACTGCCGCAGGGCATGCACAATGGGGTGCACAATGTCCTGCACACAGCTGACTGTTATCGCCAACAACACACTCTTTGAGCATGATTGATAGAGATGGAAAAGTAAAGGGAGAGGAGAGAACCAGCGCACGCACAGAGAACAAAGCCCGCGAATATAAACATTTGGTGATGCTGAGGGCCAAGAGTTTCATCTGAGGATACACAGGCTGGGATTTTTACACCAAAACCCGTCATGGGGTCAACCAGCGGCCCTCGCAAGCTATTCGGGTAACGTGACTCGACTCTGCTTAGTCACAAATTTGTGTCTGACACCACGCCAGTAATACCCCAAAGCCAAACTGTTATTTATATTAGCGTGTCCTTAAGCACAGGATGGAATTTCAGAGACTTCAGATGCACTACAAATTTGGTCGGTGTAAAAAGTTCGGATTATTTCATAAATGTTGACAGAACTAAGATGTGAATTAACTTCAAGTAAAAGTCTGACAGGCAGCACAGCGGTGCAGACGATCGCGTTGCTGCCTCGCAGCCCCAGAGGCCATGGTTTGATCCTGAGCTCAGGTTACAGAGTTTCACATCTTCTCCCCGTGTCTCCACGGGTTTTATTCGAGATCTCCAGTTTCCTCCCAGTATATCTGCAGATAGATTTGCTCTGTTAAATTTGCTTCTAGGTGTGAACGAGTGGGTGTGTTCCCACCTTGCTCTCGTTGTTCTATGCAGCCCTACGACACGTGTGTGTGTGTGTGTGTGTGTGTGTACATACATACATACACAGTGGTGTGAAAAAGTGTTTGCCCCTTCCTGATTTCCTATTTTTACGTTGTCACACATGTATCAGATCATCAAACAAATTGAAATATTATTTAAAGATAGCATGAGTGTAAACACAAAACGTAAAAAGAAATCCTGAAGGAGAATGTCCGGCCATCTGTTCATGACCTCAATCTGAAGCGCACTTGGGTTGTCCAGCAGGAAAACACATCAGCAAGTCCACCTCTGAATGACTGACGAATAATAAAATGTAGACTTTTGGAGTGGCCTAGTCAAAATCCTGACCTGAATCCTAATGAGATCCTGTGGCGTGGCCTTCAAACAAGCGCTTCATGCTAAAAAACCATGCAATGTGGCTGAATTACAACAAATCTGCAAAGATGAGTGGACAAATATTCCTCCACAGAATTCATTGCAAGTTATGGTGAATGCGTGATTGCAGTTATTGCAGCTAAGGGTGGCCCAACCAGTTATTAGGTTTAAGGAACAAACACGTTTTGAATTTTGTTTTCCCTTAATAGTAAAATAGTATTTTTTACTATTTTACAATAATAAAAAAACTGTTGTATCTTTATTATTATCTTTGATTAATATTTAAATTGGTAAATAATTTGATGATATAAAATATTAAAGTGTGACAAACATGGAAACGATAGGAAATCAGGAAGGGGGCAAACACATTTTCACACCACTGTGTATGTACATGCACATGCACATGCACATATATGTGTAAAGATCTATCTGACTCAGATCTATCTGACTTGATCTAAGCTTTATCTAGCAGTATTAGAGGTATCATCATTCCTCCTCATTTTAGATCTTGGGAAAAATGTTAGGACATGTATTTTTCTTATGTTTCTTTATTTATGGGTCCTTTAGAAATGTTTTGCGCTCTTTTCAGTTCACTGGGAAATCCCCATCTGATGCATATTTTTAGAGCCAGGACACTTTTCCAAAACTATGGCCTAGAATTCTTCGACAACAATCTATTCTATTTTGGTCTAGTTATTTTCGACAATTGTGCAGTAGCCGTTTGTAAAACAAAGTGCATGTGACTTCCAGTTCGTTAAACAGTCAACGCATTTCCAGCGTATCAAGAAATCTTGCCGATGACGAGCACCTTTGTCCGTTGATAAATATCTATTCATGCATGCTTCACCTCCACACCTTCCTGTCATCTTACCCACCTCACTGTCATCTTGCTTATAGAGTCAAAGCAGTCATTTCTGCACATATAGTAGTAAATGGCACATGCCATTCTATAACCGTCAACATTACAGGCATGTCAGCGAGAACACATTATTAATCATTATAAATAACAGGTTATTATTATTGTTAGTAGTAGTAGTAGTACATTTCCATTTTACGGCATTTAGGGGTGCTTTGAGTCTATCAATGACCAACACTAGTATTATGGTTAATTTAATTATCTTTTCATTTAAGTTTCATCATGCACTGTGTGTGTGTGGAGATAAGATGATATTAATGAAGGCATTAATTCAGTGATTGCTCTGGAATTTCTGTCCATCTGTGCATTTTAATTATTAAATTATTTGTTTATTTTTTAATATTCCATAGAAAGCTCCTTGTCGCACTGCCTTGTAAAACTCTTTCACTCATGCTAGGCAACTGGAAGACCAGGGGACGCAATTAGTCACGCAGCTTCGTTCGGCAGCTTTGCTTCGTTGTTGAAATCGAAGAACCTGTAATAAAACCACGCTAGGGCTAACTCTAAAATAGTTATCTGTGCAGAAATAAAACAATGTAACGTTTACACCCATACCTAGAGTTACGATGTACTAAGTGTTTCGTGCTTAAAGCTCTTAAAACCCTATTGCAACAGAAAGGTGAAGGAATTTGGCTTCCATTTGATTTGCATAGCACTTTTATTAATAGCCCATGTCACAAAGCGGCTTTGACAAAACTCCGGATGGTGATGTATATTTAGGTCTGTAATGAGCAAGCTAGAGGCACTATTGGCAAGAAAACCTCCCTCGGATGACACGAGGAAGAATCCTCAAGAGGAACCGGAGTCAAAAGGGAATCCTTATCGATTTGTAATCATCACAGATGAGTAAAGGCAAGTGTTAGCGAGCGTGTTGTTCAGAAATCAGTGTTTTGCTGGACTGTTATTTTTTTATTATTATTATTATTATTATTTCAGCATTTATTACGTACAAATCTATTGTACGTAATGCACTATGAAGCAAAGCTCTTGGGCATAAACTGTTTTTGGAGAACGCAAATCTTTCCATGCGACTTCACACTTTGTAACAGCTTCCCCATTCGAGCACGGATAAGCTCCAGTGAACTAACGCAGCGCTATCCGCTCCGATATTCCGCTCAGATCCGTGCACTTCAGCTGAGCTGTGGCAATCAGCACAGGCCAAAAAATGCACCGCAATGCTGTGTAAAAGCGCCGCTTTGCTTTGGCGACAGTATGCGTGTCCTTGTTTTACACCTTATTTTCCTCGCTCACTCGCTCGCTTACTCGTTCTCTCGCTCCCCCCCTCCCGCCCTCCTTTCCTCCTCACTTATTTCACAGAAATACACCCACTCAAATGCAAACATTCATATCCGCTGTATCACTTGGTGGCTCTCATTCATGCTGTAGCTGTGAAGAGCAGGAGGACTCGGGTGGAGGATCGCACTGCCTTCTGTCTCGCCTCTTCTGCACACTGTTGTGTTTGAACAGCTGACACGAAGCGGAATTGCAAGACCGTGAGTACCCTGATGTATTTGAAATAAAGTGAAGCGGAGGTGCTTTCTGCACAGGGCGATCACGTGTATGCGTAATTGCATTTAAATGGGTGTTGAGTTACGAAGAACGTAATCCATGACACAGCATTGCTCGGGTGAACTCTCCAGGCGTAGCTGCTTGATGTGAAATAGGTGTACTATTAGGTTATGATCATTATTCACTTGAGTTGGAGCCACACCACACCACACGACACTACACGATACTACACGTGTCTCATTGTTCCGTGTTTTTAGGTCGCATCCTGAGCACACTTTGGAAAATGCACCTAGTATTACCGGTTCTTCATATTTTGAAGTCGATAGATTCATAAGACAGGAAAATCCACAAATACTGATCATGTTTTTGGTCCGATTCTATAAACTCACATCGGGTCATATTTACGCGGTACCTGTTGACGGGAAGATCCATCATCTGTTGACTATGTATGTTTCACTCAGTGCTTCGCAGCTTATTATGTGACTCTCTGTTTATGGCTCTCGATATCTCTCGTGCGCTCCCCATTAGGGAAAAGACAGTGAAGTGTGGTGAAAGGGCACTTCTGTAAAGCAGAGAAAGACTTACTCATTAACACTGATTTGTTTCCAGAAGGTTAAGTGTGGAAACGCGTCGAGAGGTGACTGTAAGGAGAAACTAAAGAGCGCCGCTGGATGATGACTAACCTTATCAAAGCACTGTGCGGCGGCTGAGGAGGCGGCAATGCGAGTTCGTTAGGGTGCAGCGGGGTGTCTGATTCATACACGCTCTCACCGGCAGCGGCTGCATTTCATTCACTTCCTGATGTGGCTTCTCTCGTCGTCTAACTCGTAAAGGCAGGGAGCAGGCGAGTGACGGGACCTGGTCGAAAGTCGCTGTGGGCGGCGTTGGCAGTGAAAGTCAACTGAATACATGAATGAAACCGATACTGCTAGTACATTAGAATAAGCCTTACCCTTCTTGAATATGTGTTTATGTTCACAGCTTGGTCAACATTAGCACTGTTTATAGTGGGGTTTTTTTTCCTTTCACATTTTAAAAACGTTTGTTTGTGTGTGTATTAGGAATGTACAGATTCAAGTAATCTGATTACAAAAATTCATCAAGGTATTGTGTACGTAAATGTAATTTAGTCCATATAACTAAACCCGGAGCACTGTTTACTACGGACCATTATTACTGATGCATCAATCGCTATACTTGGTGTGCTGTGGACAGGTAACAGAGGGGGCAGCATAATGAAAAAGTGGAGGAACATTTTGGATCATTCAAACTAAAACACAACGAAAACACTGTACAGTGCAATTAACGTATATGAAGTAATTTAAAATGTTTTTTTTTTTTATATTTTATTTATCAGCGGAGCATTGGAACTAAAAAAAAACTCACAGATCACATTACGGGTTTTGTACCACGGCTGTTATATTTTTTTGGATCAGCAAAAAAGTTAATAATGTAAAGGCTAATAATTTGCTTTTCTGTTTATATTACCGTAAGGAACAGCGCCGTGTAGTTATGAAATTACTTAAAAAGCAATATTGGCAGAAAAATCATGATATATATATATATATATATATATATATATATATATATATACATCATCTGTGAACCACTGTTATCGATATACAGTGCATTCAAAAAGTCCCTTCGCAGTGGGATATATAGCAGGTAGTGGAACATGCTTTAAAAATGCCAATAAATACATGGATTTAGTTCACGGAACATTTTAACCCGCTTTTCTGGAGACAGATATATCATATCACTATACTGTGAGAGATTTAATAAATAAATACATGGGTGAGAATAATAATGAGTTTAATTATTATTAGTTTTCTAATAATTATTAGTTTCAGATGAGGTTTTTTTGATGTGATATGGCCGTTAAATACACAAATGGGTTTATTTTTCGCTCATTTACTTTTATGTAAATTTCAGCAATAAAATGTATTTTTAAAATCATTTTTCTAAAAGGACCACTTGTTTGTTTTCTCTCTCTCTCTTGTTGCTCTTTAATAAAGAAAAAGTATCTCTAATCCAATTACTCGATTAATCAATGGTATAATTGTTAGAATACTTGATTACTGGAACAATCGATAGCAACAGCCCTAACACACACACACACACACACACACACACAAATGCAGTTTCTTCGTAGATTATGTTGTGCTCAATATGTGAAAAATCTTTTTTTTTGCCATGAAGTACAACTTGTTCTCACTAAAGCAGTCTTTTTTTTGCCCTCTCAGGTTCATAACAGTGCAGGACTGCAGAAATGAATTTAGCAGATTTTTCTTTCCCTTGCCTAAGTTCATTTTTCTCCCTGACTTCAAAATGCTTTATTTTACAGTTGTACAGTAAAACAATCCTTTTTTTTTAAACATTTATTTTTTGTCGTCTGTAATTTCATTATAGCCTGCTAGATTTATCATGCATTTAATAAGTTAGCACATTGCAGGATATAACAGGGTGTGTTCAGTGAATATCCGTCTGAAGTCCTTGTTTTATGAGATCAGTCATAAGCTGCAAGTCTGTACATTTGTTTCTCCTTGTGTAATATCAGTTACATGTGCAATACTGAGAAGTGTAGCTGAATGTAAATGAATGTGTATGATCAGCTTTCATCCTGTGTGTGCTTTTCGTGTCAATATTTTCATGTGTGTTGGAACCTGTAAGTCTGGTCTGTATTGTGCTTCCTAACCATTTTCACTAAGGTCCTTCAGGGTGGTGGTGTTTTTTGCGCCAGTATGGGCAGGTGGTGAGCTGTGCCTTTGACTCCTGTAGTGTGGCATTTAAAAGGGTCGGCCAGTGCTGCCGGTTTATTTTGAATGAACATGTTGAACGCTCGGCAAGGGGCAGGTGGGGTCATGAGATGGTGCCATTCACGTGCCGAGAGCAGTCTGATTGCCCATTTCCTGCTGCCAGCATGTTGCTGTACTGAGAGAGGATGCTGGGAGACAAATTTAGAGCTCCAACTCACCCTCCATCTGCCACGGCTAGCTGTAAGCCTGTCTCTATGGGAACCGCCGCTAGGCTGCCAGGAGTGAAAATAGGAAGAGAGCCGGTACAGTTTATATATATAAACCAATCAGCCATTAAAACATCCTGTCTGATATTGTGTAGGTCTCCCTTGCGCCACCAAAGGAGCCTTGATTCGTGCGCTCACGAGACCTCTGAAGGTGGTCCTTGAAATGCATTCGAGTTTCAGCCAATCAGACTTGTTTGTCCACCACATGCAACAGATTGGATTGATATAAGGGTGATTTTGTGGACAAGACATAACCATGAACTTTTTTATCATGTTCCTCGAACTGTTTCTGAACATTGGTGTGCCTCTGGACGCATTATTCCCCTGAAAGTATTTTTGCTATGGTGGTCATCCACATGAATGTCATCAAGTAAACCATTGCACAGAGCATCACTCTCACCTCACAAGAAGAAGAAGTCCATTCCATTGTTTAGGATGTGCTCTGACCCAGACATGTAGCCGTCACACTTTTTTTTTAAGCAAAGTCGTTCAGGTACTGCTTTCAACACCTCAGCTTTGACAGCTGTTCCATCTTCCTAAAATATCCCAAAGTTGGACAGATGCCATTTGTACTGTAATGTGATACTTCAGTTGTCAGTGGATTTATGGATGTTTGGTAAATTCTTTTTAATTGATCACGAAGAGTCTTGCTTCCCATTAAAAATAGAAACAAGGACAGTAACATATTGCCTTTTCCATATAATCCTAATATTATTCAAAGTATAAACTGATTAACAGAATCCAAATATATTTGCATATGCAAGATAATAAAATCTTACCGGAAGGTACAGTAGAGCTACAATATGCAGAATAAATCTGCTGCCTTTCCTGTATAGACAGCGGAAAAGTGGAATGTAGAGAGAAGATATTTTATAAAGCTTACATAAAAAAGGAAATAATAAATATTTTATTAACAATGACATTTTAATGGTTTACAGTGCCTGCAAAGTTTATGTCACTGTAGGTTTCAAGGAGCCTAAATCTAAGCCTAAGTATATTCATTATATCACATAAAAAAATAGTTAAATATATGGCAGCATAAGTCAACCATATACAGGTCAAGCGCTGTCAATGTTCATATCTGAATGAAAGAATTGTTTTTCCACAGAAGTGAGTACACCCCTCACGTTTAAAACATAAAAAAATTATTTTACTGTTTTACAATATAAAGTAGTGAGTGTATAGATCAGGGATCACCAACCTTTTTGTAACTGAGAGCTACTACATGGACACCGAGTCATATAAAGGGCTACCAGTTTGAAATACTCCTCTGAAATAACAAATTTACCTTTAGTTATATATTATTATTATTATTATTATTATTAATGATACTCATTTATCTATGTAAATACACTTGACAGTGACTATCAACAACGAATTAACTACATTTTACATTATAGACGCATCTCACTGATGAGTTGTGCACTTTTTATAGCAAGCCTGAGAGCTACTCATGTGCTCCTTGGGGGCTACCTGGTGCCCACGGGCACCACGTTGGTGACCCCTGGTATAGATGTTGTGGCCAACAGTTTTGACCTGGATGGCTGTGTGTTGTTATTAGGAAGGGACGGCAAATGTGCACCGTTATACAATCTACTTTACATTATAGCAAAGTGTCATTTCTTCAGTGTTGTCAAATTAAAAGATATAACAAAATAATTACTTCCGTGGAAATACACCCAGTGAGCAGCAGTTCTGTTAAAGAGAGCTCGAAAGGAGATGGTCAGACGATGATCAAGTTGAGAAGAAGGCAATGGTGGAAAACTGTGGAAAGCTTCACAAAATGCACATGGTGAACTGTTATTAAGGATGGGCTGCAGTATCGGGCTCCTAGAACTGGTTAAGAGATATGACAGCTATTGGGTAAAAATAGGACATACTCATTACCTCCGTTGTTTTGACTGTAATGATCAATTGCTCATATGCTACATAATGCGTTCCAGAAAATGGAAACTGAGCTAAACATGAAGTGAATCTCTGTTATAATATTCTATACACCAGTTTTACTACATTTGGAATTGAAAACAAATGTGTTTATGTTTTCAAGATAGGTGAGGATACCTGGATACAGGGCCAAAGTAGTAAACAGCTAGGACATCATATGGACACTAAACTACTCTCTCCACATGCATCATTGAGCCTCGGCCGCACATGACCGTGTCGCCGTTTCACTACTGTTCCTTCCTTGGACCACTTTTAATAGATACTACAGTAGTTAGACTGGGAACACTGATTAAGACCTGCAGTTTTGCAGATGCTCTTACCCAGTTGTCTATCGATCATAATTTGGACCTTGTCAAACTTACTTAAACCCTTAGCTTTGCTCATTTTCACTGCTTATAACACATCTGTGATGGCACAATTTTCACTAGTTGCCTAGTATATCCCACCCAATAACAGGAGCCCAATAATCAGTGTTATTCAATCATTGGTCATGTTATAATGCCACGATATTGTTCCTTATTGGTGTCTATTTTAATCTAGGTCCACTCCTTTCTCATCTTAAAAAAAAATATATATATTGTTTTTTTTTGTGTGTGTGTGCATGCATGTGTGTTTGTATATAAATGTGTGATACCTAGGATCAGACACCCATCATTTGGTTGCTGTCTGCACACACACACACATTTCACACACGTGTTCTGTTTTCTTGTTGGCTCAAGCAGGATAGCAGCTCAAGAATGTTGTGGTATAGAGGATGTTTGCCATCTAATTATTTGCTGTTTTGTTGAATATTCTGCATGGTCTATATAAGTCCACTTTTTTATTTAGTCAGTCTTTATATAATGGCATGTGTTTTTGTGTTAATTGTTTTAAAAAAAATGTACCCAGTGCATTTTAATGTCCCATAAGTATTTTAGAGGACCTGGAGTTTAAGGCACTGGGCTATTGATCTGAAGGTTGGGGGTTCGAGCCCGAGTATCACCAAGCTGCCACTCTTGGATCTTTGAGCAAGTCCAGGGGAGCTGTTTCATGGCTGACCCTGCACTCTGTGAAGAAATAATTTCACTGTGCTATACTTTATATGTGATAAATAAATGCTATTCTTAATTTTCTTATAATGTGGCCTTTTATTTTTGGTATGGAACAGGAAAAACAGTTGTTCATACATTATGCTGAAAATGGTTTTGTTTGTAAGACCAGTTGTGATCCGGTTCTCTTGTAGCAGATAGGGCATGTTTCTCATGCTGCCCAGCAGTAGTACTGTAGCTTTACTATGTGAAATGTTTGGTTTGGCTGTAAAGTGCTGCTAATCATTAAATGTGAAGCTATTGCTACTTGATAAGGAAGGGTTAACTAATTATTTGCTTGTCTAATAAAGTGCCAATGTTCATTTGTGACTTAATGGTTCAGTGTCACACCTCAGGGCTCTTAAACAATCCATAACTCTCATTGGCTTAAGTCCACAGCACCATCTAATGGACGACACTCAATCGCTCCGTTTTTCTCTAGAGTTGTTTTAAGAGTTTGCTTTGATTGGTGTAAAGTAATTTTGAGTGAGTTGAGTGCTTTTATATTCTCTGTAGAACAAGTATTAGTGATCAACGGCAGGCTCATCTGCTCAAACAGCCAAGCTGTATAAGTATTACTGTCTATTCTGTCATTATAGCAAAACACTGAGTTCATTCAAAAATACAGTGCATTCAAAAAGTCCCTTCACAGTGGGATATATAGCAGGTAGTGGAAAACGCTTTATGTAAACTGAAAGTTTTGTGATCCGGATTCGCCAAAATGTATCACCAATCACAGAGTTTATGCTTCTTCATAAATATGCAATTTAGTCTTCCATTAGAATTCTATATAATTTAAATAGTGAACTGATGTCTAAAGAAGAGAATAGAAATATAGTTTCTAGCTTTACATTTTATTATCTTTTTTTGTCTATTACACATTTGTATTACATTGACATTGACACTGGTGACAGCCAAGTACGCAAACATATACTTACATATTTTTCTTGTTTCTGTTTTTCTCTAGGGCCTCTACAGTGTGGGCATGTGACAACCTGGGAGAATAAAGGGCTGGAACACCTGCTAATATCTCAGAGGAGAAATTAACTCAAAAATAGTCTGTACATTCCTTTTTCCTTCCAAGATACGTTGGTTAATTTGGATTCGGAGATGAGACTTTCTGTATAGAAAAGACATCTGCTCTTCTGTGTCCCGGTCTGATTACTTTATCTGATGAATGGATTTTTGATATAAACCAGTACGCACTTGCACATATTTCACAAGCCATGTTCTATATCTTTCGAGCTGTTTCTGTGGCGTGGGAAATAATGCTAAGGGGTCAGGTGGTTGCAAACTCATTCCCAGTGTGTCCGTAAGGCTTCCTCCCCACATTCTATGGAGGCAGAGCATAGCCGACCATCTGATGGGGAGCGATCCGGTGGACAACAGCAATCTCTGTCTGAATCTTCAAACAGGGGTAGGTTTGCTCAGACGCAGGAACCGATTACCTCACTGCCACTCCATGGATCACATGGCCGGCATCACAGAAGGCAGCCAAAACGACGTGATTTGCTCCAGAGGCAGCAGCAACAGCAGTCTCAGTTGGGGGAAGCCTGGCAGTTACAAGATGTCCCAGGCCCCTCTGGAGGCAGCTACACTTCTTCATCTATTGAATCCTCTACCCCAGGCCCTCACCTCCAGCGTATTCCATCTTGCTCCAGTCAGGAATTACAAGAAGGCACCGCATCTCGAAGGGAACGTAAGCCCCAAAAGCCAGGGAAGTACGTGTGCTCGTATTGTGGAAGGCCATGTGCAAAACCCAGTGTCCTCCAAAAACATATCCGTTCCCACACAGGAGAAAGGCCCTATCCTTGTGTCCCTTGTAGTTTCTCATTTAAAACTAAAAGTAACCTGTACAAACATCGTAAATCCCATGCCCATCGAATAAAAGCCGGCTTGGCGTCTAGATGTGAAGAATCCAGTTTCAGTGGCGTTGAAAGTGGTGCAGTAGGAGATGAACAGGAAGAAGCAACCGAAGCAGATAGCACAGAGAGTGAAGACGAAACTGGCCTTCATCAGCCATCGACTTCTCAAGAAAGGCCAGCCCTAAGAAAAAGCTCCAAGTTTGAAATTTCATTTTCAGAAGAAGGGCCAAGAACAGAGGACTCCCAGGCAATCAAGCAGAGGTTAGCTATGCGACTCAGTGAAAGGAAAAGAGCTCCCGTTGAATCGCCAGATGAGAGCCCATCATCTTCATTGGGGCCGGGTAGTAAGGGCAGTACTGAATCTGGCTACTTCTCTAGCTACGGCAGTGCCGAGTTATCTCAAGTGAGCCCTCCGAATGCCAATGTTAAATCCTATGCTGAAATTATATTAGGAAAGTATGGACGATTAGGCCAACAACAAAGAATTCCACACCAACACCTTCAGCCGCCATTATCGTCGTCATCGTCTTTGGGACACGAGGAAAAATCCATTCATTTCAGCGTGCCTAAGACACAAGTCATTGAACACATTACGAAATTAATTACTATAAATGAAGCTGTAGTTGACACAAGCGAAATTGACAGTGTGAAGCCTCGACGTTCTTCCCTTTCCAGGAGAAGTAGTATCGAATCTGCAAAATTCTCATCACCAAAAGATCCTAAGGAAGATTACCCTGGAATTAGTGGCGCTACCGGGCAAACGATTCCAAGCAGCTATGCCACCGACATACAGCATTCACAGTTATGTGAAGGCACGCTTACTAGTCATTGTCCCAGTGGTGTTCTTCTGAGAAGCCAGTCAGTTCCATCCTCTAGTGTCAAAGATGACTCATCTAGCTCATCTTCGCACAGCTTTCGTCTCAGCCAGTCTTTTGACGAGCAGCAGGCTGCATCAGTGGAGCTGAGGGTTGGCCACCACCATCGAATGTTAAGACGCCAGCCTGCCATTGAAATGCCGGTTGGAGCTGACCTTGCAGTGGAAGCCGGCTCCTCTCTTTCCACACAGTCAGGATGGAAGCAACAAAAGGGAACAGGACTATATGAGTGTGAGATATGTGGAACTCAGTGGCGAAAACAGGACAGTTATGAAGCACACAGAGTTTCTTGTATGGGGAAAGTTTCACAGAGTGAGAAGAAAGTGGCTGCTGAACAAGAAGATCATCGACAAATAATGCACTACAAGTTCAAAGCAATGGCTATGGCTATACGAAAGAGGAGGAAAGAAGAAAGTCTAGAGGAAGACCCTCCGAGCCCGGGTCCAGCAGCTGTATCGTTTAGCACCCATCTCGCCACTTCAGCAATAACGAGCAAAGATGATTTTCAGGGTTTGTCGGGTAGTGTACCACAAACGGAACCGGAAAAAATTGGCCCCTACAAAGAAATTTCAGTAATCCAACACACCAGTTCCTTTGAAAAACAGGAAAGCATGTCTATTGAAATTTCCGAGCCTGAGCTTGAACACAAAGAATCACAAGAGCCCAAGCAGCCCTCCACGTCCAGGTTAGTTCGGCAGCCCAAGATTCAAGTGCCAGAGATCTTGGTGACTAAAGAACCAGACACTGAGATGGTTTCACCACCAGCAAGTATATACATCCCAAAGGAATTAGAGAAGGAGGAGTTCCAGTGGCCTCAGCGGAGCCAAAGTCTGGCTCAGCTCCCTGCAGAAAAGTTGCCACCGAAAAAGAAGCGTCTCCGTTTGGCGGAGACACCACAGTCATCGGGAGAATCAAGCTTCGAATCACTATCTCTACCACGCAGTCCAAGTCAAGAGAGTAACATTTCTCACACCTCTAGTCGATCTACATCCTTTGACGAAACAGGAAAGGTTGACTCTGAAATGCAGTCTGGTACATGGAGCTCCCAAGGGTCCCACATGCTCACTGTACCAGGTGCGTACCAACATTATCACAGAGAAATGCATCGCTCTGTTTCTGAGCAGGCTCCTTCGAGTCCCCCACACCCTGCCCAGATAGTAGAGACGAGAAGCAAGTCATTTGACTGTGGGTCCTTGTCTTCTAGACAAGCTTCGTCATCTTGGAAGGAGAGGCGGAAATGCCTCTTGGTGAAACACGCGACTCTTGAGAAGCAGGATCAGGAAGAATCATCGTCTAGCGTCCATCAGTCCATTCTTGGTCATGCTGTTGATGAGCACAGAGAAAGCAGTACTTCTAGACTCAGCCCGGAGTCTTTGGGAAAAACTCTTCAGCTTTTTCAAACTCCCCTTCCGACTACAGTTTACCCTTACGTTAGTCCAGAAGCTCTTTCCTCACAACAGATAGCTGGACTTCAACCAGTCACAACTATATCAGAGGTGTTATCTAGTCATATGCTTCAGCAGACTCTCATACAAACAGTGCCATCTTCATTTCATCCGAGGCAGCTTAATTTAGCTGAGCACCTAGGCCTTCCCGTTCAGTCTTTCCCCAATTTGCTCTCACTACAGTACCCAACAAGTAGTCTAATCATTCAGGGTCCTATGCCGTCACCTATTGACGAATCCAGCTCTTCTGCTTCCTCTGCACATAAAAGAGGTTCACCCTTTCAGCATCTTGTCACTCGGCATCAGCCTCGCCCCATCATTGCTACTTGCCTTGAGCAGCTTACACCAGTGGTGTCACTAGTGGTGCCTGTGCGCTTACAGACTCACATTCCTACTTACGCCAGTGCCATGTACACGACCATTTCCCAAATTTTAGCCACAACACGCTCTCAGCAACCAATTTGCTGTACAGCCATGGTCATCATGGAGAAGCTCGAGGGCACTAAACTTCAGAGATCTTTCCTTAGGCTTCCTACTCCTACTCTTAAGACCTGCATTCCTCTATCCCTTCCTTTAGAATTTCCAACAGAAGCTGCATCTGGTGATGGTTGCGGGCCACTTTGTGCTGGAGGAAGTAAGCGAATGCTTTCCCCTGCAGGCAGTTTAGAACTCAGCTTAGAAGCACAACGGCAACAGAAACGAATTAAGGAAGAAGAAGAAGTGGAAGAAAGCGGAGACGAGTGTAAAACTTGTGACCAAGTAATAAACAAGGAGGGGGAAAGCGACAGAAAAGGAGTGGAGGTGGTTTTGGAAAAAGAACCGGAGCAGGAAGAAAAGAAAACCAAATTTGTTGGGAATATGCAAGAAATTTCCCAGGTGGAATCTAGACTTAAAAAAGAGGAAATGCAGGAGGAGGCCCACAGATGTGTATCGGTGGTTGAGATTCCAGAGAGATCTACAGGTTCCACTGATCCTTTGTACCCCAGTCTACACACTAGTACATCAGTGAGCTGGTGCTACCTGAATTATACTAAGCCTAACCCATCTCCCCACACAAATCCACAGACATCAGTGTATTCCTCTTGGAGTGTGAGCATGTACAACCCCAATCTACCTGGTCTGTCCACAAAAATAGTATTGTCACTGTTGTGTTCTAAGCAAATGCACAGCTCTGGGGTATACACCACCGCTACAACACCATCTCTGACAACTGACAACCTGGTTGACAAACAAACCCCCAGGGTATCAGAGGTAAATGTTACTGGGTTTTACTTTAAATGCTTCGATTCTTGGTGTGTGATATAGCTGGGTACTGATAGGTCATGTTATGTTGGTCTGGGTTATAGGTACATGGCAAAACATCGAGCACTCCTGATGAAGAGAAGGAAGAACCTCCAAATAAGATGGTGGAAAAAGAGGTGCGGAGTAAAGAGGGAACAGCTTCCACCTCGAAGCACAGTGAGCCACTACGTGTTTGCATCTTTGAGGGAGGGTGAGTGATTCAAGTGACAATTGATTTACGTTTTGTTTAAATCTGTTTTGTTTAAAGGTCAGTGTATTTTATAGAACTCACTGAAGTGTGTAGAAAAAGGAAGTTTGTTTTTAAACAGGTCATTAGTTCAGACTTGTTAAATATAGTGGTTGCATTTTGATAGACAAAGACAGGGTATATTGGGCAAATTTTGGTACTGCCTCTCTCCTATATATATATATATATATATATATATATATATATATATATATATATATATATATATATATATATATATATATATATATATATATATATATATATATATATATATATATATATATATATATATATATTATATATATATCACACATATACACGGGGGCACGGTGGCTTAGTGGTTAGCACGTTCGCCTCACACCGCCATGGTCCGGGTTCGATTCTCGTCTCGGCCTTGTGTGTGTGGAGTTTGCATGTTCTCCCCGTGCCTCAGGGGGTTTTTGTCCAGGTTCTCCGGTTTCCTCCCGGTCCAAAAACATGCACGGTAGGTTGATTGGCACCTTGGAAAATTGTCCCTAGTGTATGAATGTCTGTGTGTGTGTGTGTCCTGCAAATGGGTTGGCATTCCATCCAGGGTGTATCCTGCCTTAATGCCCATAGACACCTGAGATAGGCACAGGCTCCACGTGACCCGAGGGAAGATCGGATAAAGCAGTAGAAGGTGAATGAATGAATGAATGAATAAACATACACATACAGACACACAAAATCAGAGAGAAAAATCAGAGAAAAACTCTTCTCCTTCAGAGATTTATGAATGAAGGCTGCTTCATATTGAAATTGCATCAGCTCTAAAATGAATGTTCAATGATTGATGACCGAATTGTAAGTTTATTGGTTTCTCTGGAATAATGTCTGTGTCTCTGCTAAGTAGACACATGAATCTACAGGGAAATAAGGTCATTTGTGTTATATTTAATTCTGCTTTAGTGCAAAGAAAAATATGATTCTAGTATAAAACCATTATGACCATAATACAACACAATGTTGTGTATAAAAAATACAAGTGGATGGTAAAATGGATGACGTGAACTTTAAAGAACACTGCGTTCAGTATTTAGCATCCGTTACTTACTTCATATCACTTCATTACTTCTCACTTATGCTAATGGATCACTTTCCGTTTTTGCCCCTAATATGAAAACGAGACACCACACCACTCTGTTTTACATTTGATCCTATGCAGTATGCCTCGCTTGCATAATTTTTCAATCACACACACACAAATTCACATTCGTCTCCCTTTGTGCCCTTTCTCTTACACTCTTTACTGTTTCCCACATTAGTACCCATATATCTCGACATCTCTACTGTCTGCTTACCTCAATTATACTATGCAAGATATGATTACACATTGAGAAAACGTGTCAGTCTTTCCTTTTCTCTGCTCAAGTATGAATGAGTTAGCAAGTCAGTTATGATATGGCAGTCAGTTCTGTGAATACAATGTGTTTTAAAGTGGTGTAATTGAGATTTATTTATGGTTGACAGTGGGTTAATATTAGACCCTTTGATCATGGTGTAACACTAACAATCAACAAAATATTTTTCTTTTCTTAAACTTTAGCAATAGCCAGATATGTAGATTTTGGAAACATGCTCTTATAAACCAAGGACAAAGATGAATGTTTCATTTGCTGGTAGTGGAATAGTGGCTATTAAAAAAAAAAACATTCACTGCATTTCAGTGAATATTTATCTCCTCATTTACTAAGCTCCCTAAAAATTGAGTAAACAAATTTGTGCTTGTCTTTGTCTCTTCAGCTATAAGTCTAATGAAGAGTATATATATGTAAGAGGAAGAGGGAGGGGGAAGTATGTATGTGGTGAGTGTGGGATTCGCTGTAAAAAGCCCAGCATGCTGAAGAAACACATCCGCACTCACACAGATATTCGTCCCTACGTCTGTAAGCACTGCAACTTTGCCTTCAAAACTAAAGGTGAGTCCGACAGTTTTAATCATGTACTACTCTACTCCTATACACTAGTACTAAAATACATAGATGACAGAGCTCTTTTTCCCTCAAACATATCAAACAAATACGTAATTATTGCGCTTTACTAGTGATCCTTTCATATAATCTTTCATACTTGAATTAATGAATCTTTTTTATGGACAGGGAACCTCACTAAACACATGAAATCGAAGGCACATGGTAAGAAATGCCTGGAGAAGGGTGTGTCTGAATCATCTGTAGATGAGCTGGAGACCGAGGAACCAGGTATAACCTTCAAATACAAAAAAAAAAACATCTCTTATCAACATGTTTAATGAATCATTGAGTGTGAATAATGTCTGATTGTTATAACTGTTTCAACTATGTGTTCAATTAAATACCTAAAATATTATAGGTATATATACATGTGTGTGTGTGTGTGTGTGTGTGTGTGTGTGTGTGTGTGTGTGTGTATGTATATATATATATATATATATATATATATATATATATATGCATGGTATATACATATATACATATATATATATATATATATATATATATATATATATATATATATACATATTTATTTATTTATTTATTTATTTATAGACCCATTCTTGTAATATTTAAATCCAAGATATCTAAAGCAGTACTGTAATCTGTAACATGTCTTAGTATTCCATATAGAAGGTATGCTGGAACCCATTATCTTGTTAATGTAAAAAATAGCTTCACATAAGACACTACAGTTAGGCAAGTGGAAGAAACAACAGGTGTTCAGAACAGCAAAGTTACACTGAAAGATGTTTGTTTATTATTATTATTATTATTATTATTTATTTTCTTTAACATTTTGGAGAAGGATGATCTGATGTGGTGACCCCTAACTGGAGCACCCGAAAGTTAAAGAAAAAGACGTTCTTGAACATTTTCACATATTTGCTGTGCATACTGTATAATTAGCTCAATGTGGCTTAATAGTCAATATGGATGTTTCACATCACACCTGTTTCTTCGGTTGTTTTGTCTGTCTCTTGGTTTGTTAGCAAATGTAAGATTATTTCTTTTTTTTTCTTTCTTTTTTCTTTTTTTTTTTTTACAAGTAGTGGGTCCTTGAGCAAGGCCCTTAACTCCTAATTTCTCAGTCTGCCCTAGCCATTAGGGTTGCACAAGCCAGTGCATTACCGGTGCCAGTCCCGATCCTGGATATATGGGGAGGGTGGCTTTAGGAATGGCATCCAGCGTAATAACGTGCCAAATCTGATATGCGGATCATCCGCTGCAGCGAACCGCAAAAGCCGAAAGACAAAAAAAATACTATTGTTGTTGTTGTTATTATTATTATTATTAATAATAAACATAATGATAATAATAATGCAAATAATAGGTCTTTCTTTGTTGTTTGCTTTACATGAGCAGTTTTTGCATTATTATGTGAAGTTTTTACCCCTAATAGGAGCTGTATCAGAATTTTATCATTCGGTTTCTTGCTGTCCAAACCTTGAACATCATAAATACACCATTTAATATAATGATAAATGTTGTTGTGCTTTGTTGGCCACTCAAGCACAGTCCGTGCAGTTTGTGAAGGCCAGCTGAGATTGACTGGTCTGCCATAAAGAAAAGCTTTCTAATCTGGCCTCCAATTTCAGTTGGTATGCTGTGTATATATAACTGAAAATGAAAGCCACCCATCTTTTTGTCCCTTCCAGACGTAGGAGCGCCAAGGACACTTTATTCAAGCATACGCTATTCAGCAGGCTTAAATATAGCTATGAATGAAGGAGACACGACACAATGATATGAACATGCTTACTTGAGTAATTAACGAACATGCAATGCCTGACTATAGAGTTATTGTTGTAATTTACCTACAAGGGTCTGTCTAATTGTATTTGTCTGTGAATCAGGCTAGCTGTGTATAAATCCTAGAATGAAAATGTCTCGTGTACTCCTCCGTTTCAAGCTGAAGCCCTGTGTGTGTGTGTGTGTGTGTGTATGTGTGTGTGTGTGTGTGTGTGTGTGTGTGTGTTATGTGTGTTTCAGGGGCCAGTGAGGGGCAAGTCTACGAGTCCGAGGATCAGGACGAGCACCAGTTCTCAGACAACGAAGACTCAGAAGATGAGGACGATGAAGATAACGAGGAGGAAGAGGACGAGTCGTCGCACGATGACGCTCCTTCGTCCTGCTCAACAGATACCCACCAGTCTGACAGTGGTCCAGGGTCTCAGTCGGGTCCCACAAGCCTTTCTGTTTCAGAGAGAGAAGAAAGAGAAAAGCAGCTCTCTCCAGTCCAGCCATGGAAAGGAGAGAACAAGAGAGCACTGTTCTCCTCTAAAGCCTGGGAGCATTCTCCTCGAGCCTTTTCGTCCGCCAGCGAAGGATCACCTCTTCGGAGTGTCTCCCCCAGACTGGAACTGTCATCTCCATGTAGACATCTGTCCCCATCCCCTGAAAGAGGCCCATCTCCTCTCACAGCGTCTCCGCTCAGGTCTTTTTCTCCACTCCGGCCTCTTTCTCCTGCTCGCTATAGAAGCTCCAGAGCCCGAATCTCTCCAACCGCGTTCAGAACACAGCATAGAGCCCACAGTTCTCCTGGGCACTTCCACTGGGAACCAAGCACCAAGTCCAGAGAGAGCCAGCAGGTGAGTCTGATGAATTGGGATTCATATAGTCGCACGTTTCTTTTTGACTCTGGTTCCAGTCCATTGAAGATATATTGTTCACCATGTCACTGCCACCGCTGGCTTTCTCATTAGAGAACCAGATCCAGATTTTCTGGAGAGCTGCTTTGTGACCGAGCCAATTAAGGCTTAAAAAATATCAAAGTATTGGCAGTAATTCCATGGTTATACTGATGGATCCTAGATGTTGTTTTGCTATATTTATTCACAATAAAGTCTTTGTTAGATTGAAATTCAATCTTTGGTTTAAATTGGTAAGACCGCTCTTAAGTGCAGTTATTTTGTCACTTTTCATGAAATAACCTTGAAAAGGTTCATATAAGTGACTGACAACGTCAGTCATATAATATAAAATAATACTCTTAAGAGTATTTTTTAATATATAAAAGACATCATCAGACATATAACACGCTGAGAGCAAACAAAGGTGGAAGTTATTCTTGAATAAATGTGTTTCATAACCTGTTAGAAGTCTGATTGTACAGTATTCCCATGTCTCCCTCTACAGGAGAGGACCAGTACACCCAGTAAAGCGCAGGCGTCACAGAGGTTGAGCTCTCCACATGCCAGCCTGGTTCCCTCTGCCCTACACTTCACTCACACTGACCCTCCTGTCCACGCACCAAACCCATCAAGAACTATTGACCGCATGTTCAGCCACCTCCCCTTACATTCACAGCAGCAGGCCCGCATGCCTTACCATATGATCCCAATTGGAGGAATCCAGATGGTGCAGCTTAGACCCAGATCCTGCCCCAAACTAGAGCGAGCTTCCTCTTCTACCCAGTCCCCCAGCTCTCCCAAAGAGGAGTTTACGTTCTCCCTAAGCAAGAGCTCATGGAGCACATTACGGAACTTGCAATCTGAACCAAGTCAGAGTGTTAGTGGGACGCAGGGCCTGGAACGGGAAACCAGGCCATTAGGGCTTTACTGTCCTGTGACAAGCTCCACAACAGCCAAATCTTCTCCACCATATGACAAGGAAAAGACGAACGACCGTGAACAATATGGCAGCTCGTGGCCCTCTAAGACTCGTACCTCTGTTCCCAAGACATCTCAAGAAGGGGGCCAAGATACCATTGAATGGGACAAGAGGAGCTCTGATGGCTCTGAGAATGAGTCCAGGGTCTCCTTACACAGAAAAGGTGAACAATCAGAGCCAGAGGTGCCTAAAGAAGGGCAGTCGAAAAATGACCCAAGTTCAAAAGAGAGTGAAGAAGAGAAATGTGTCTACTCGGATCAGAGCCAGGATAGCACCCCAGACAGCACTTAATAGCCTTTGGGCTTGATCTCAAAGTTGATTGATTTATTATTATTATTATTATTATTATTATTATTATTATTATTCTTTTTTTGTTTTGTAATGCTACATTTTTATACAACTTTTCAATACTGTTGGTATCTTGGTAAATGTTTGTTTTTGCAATATTCAAGATGAAATACGAAATGCACTTTTCTGTTGGACAAAACAATGTTTCTGTAAAATCGATCACTTCTGTCCCTGAGTATTTACTGACATTACATTCAATCCTAATGTATCTATTTAAATATGTCTATGTAAAATACTTCTTAATATTAACTATGATTATAAACATTTATAAATGACCAAGTTGAATCCTTAAACCGAGAGTAATTCCAATATCTTGTCCCTTGTTCCAGTATTACTCAAAATATAGTTACGTGTGCCTTTCCTGTCAGGATTTCTTGCTTGAAGTGTAGGCAAAGATGAAAGGGTGTGAATTTTTTTTTTTTTTTTGATAAATATATAATTTGTGTTTCCGTTGGTATTTGTACATTAGTTTTTTTTTTTTTTTTTTTTTTTTTTTCTTTAATAAACGCAAGTCAGGGTAAAAGAGAGCAGTTTGTACTGAAGCCTGAAATGGAGTGCAAAGGATTTGCAAAGAAGTTGCACTGAAGTCATATTTTTTATATAGATTAAGATATGCTATGATATTGTGTATAGTTGAGAGGTCTATTATCCATATTTATTGCCATTTGAAAATATGGAAACCGTTTTTTTGTTTAGTTTTGGGAAGAAAAAAAAAAGAAAAAAACAATTTTTAATGACATTTTTATTCTTTACAAATTTTTTTTCGTATATTTCTGTTACGTTCTGAAGACTTGAATTAAAGAAACTGGACAGGGTGATGAAGTTGGTCAACAGCTTTTTGATTGGATTGATCAAGAGCCTTCCAAAATTTGTCACAGGTATGTATTATTTCTGAACCAATAAAGGTGCACCAGGAATTACTGTGTATGTTTTTGTCAGGTTCATAGCTATCAGCACCTAGCCTTAAAAGGCCTCCGTACTGCACAGCTTTGTCTCCTTTTAAACCGCGTGTTCATCCAGTGTACGACTTGCTAATGACCTATTCAGTTGCTGTGTGGTGGCCTTAAATCTGATACCCCCGGCTTAAGCTCCACGCATGCTATCTTGTTCTTTTAACACTCTCTTTTAATGTTTATTTCTATTGATTAATTTCACTATTGGATCAATTTAACGATCTAGTTTTAAGCACCCATGAGTTTGCTAAAAAAAAAAAAAAAAATGCGATACTTTATATTTAGATTTCAGGATTTATCCCGAAGGCTCAATAGCACTTCAAAATATTCCAGAGCACAAAGCCTGAAAAGCGTACTGCTGCTAATACTGAAGAAGTTAGTAAGTAGAAGTAAATCACTACAGAGAGCTGTTTCCTGAAAGAAGGCCAGTATTACACATCAGGGTTAGCCTTGGGCTTGTAACACACTTTCTAACAAAGTTCCTGAATGGACACATTTGAAATACTAGGTTCATGGCACATTTTGGATACTTTTAAGAAGTACTAAAGTTTTTCCCCTAATTTATATGACTTTCCAAAGACAATATCTTATTACAATATATTGCCTCTAGAACTTGGGCTTGAACAATTTGCCTGAATTTGCTGATAGACTTGGAAAGACTTGACATTGTAAATGTTGCCAAAGTTTGCACCTAAATAAAATGATGACAAAAAAAATGTTTGCCATTTCAATCATAGCTCTACCTCTTGGGTACACAAACACCAACACACATTTAGACAGATTTTGTTTTTTTTTTGGGAGTGTAAAAAATGTACCATTTCAACATTAAGAAATTCTTGTTTATATTAACATCAGGAATTCAGATAAGATTAATATATAGGAAGGAATGTCTACAAGTGTAGGAAGTAAGTTGTTAACATACTGCCACAACAGTCAAAATTATATTATATTATTACTTAGTGTTTTTCAGAGTGCTATCTAACATATCTGTATGTGTTTGGACCTGGGGACTGTAAAGTACATAGGTATGATTTCATATGATCTCCATTATTTTTTTTAGAATAATTAAACAGACTCATTGAGCCCCCTGTTCTTTGTGTTCCATTTTCCATTTGTTAAAGGAAACTCAGCAGTGCGGATCATATGCAATGTCCACTTCCAGTCTAGCTCACCGTTTTGTGCAGAAAAAGAAAAACATCCCTCAACAGTAAGACCATGCCTACATTTTTTAATTCAGGTGCATACAGAGCAAGTAATATTCCTGTATATTTTATATATATATATATATATATATATATATATATATATATATATATATATATATATATATATATATATATATATATATATATATATATATATATATATATATATATATATATATATATTATATATGAAATCTCATGTCATAGTTCACACAAAGTTAAACACAAAAATTGAGTGGGCCGATGTAATCAAATTTAGGAAGCATTTACATTTACATCATTTGACATCATTTGTCATCCTTATCCAGAACGACTTCGAAAAGAGGTCTTGCTCAAGGGCTCACTAGTGGCAGCTTGATGGAGGTGGCATTTGGACCTGTGATCTTCCGGTCCATTGTCCAATGCCTTAACTCCCAGATCCCTCTGGTCATCGGGAGCATGTGCCTATCTCAGGCGTCTATGGGCATTAAGACAGGACACACCCTGGATGGAATGCCAACCCATCACAAGGCACACATGCTCACAATCATATACACATTCACACACTAGGGACAATTTTCCAAGGTGCCAATCAACCTACCGTGCATGTTTTTAGACCGGGGGAAACCAGAGAACCCGGATAAAAAAAACCCTGAGGCACGGGGAGAACATGCAAACTCCACAAACACACATGGCCAAGACAGGAATCGAACCCGTACCCTGGCGGTGTGAGGCGATCATGCTAACCACCAAGCCACCGTGCCCCCATATAAACATACATTTTACCTCTAAATGTCTCCCAAACAAGTTATGCAAAAGTCCTGCATTCTGTGTTCACTTGTGATGGATCTGCTTCTTGTTTTTCAAAATAAATATAAAAAAAGATAATGAACAAAAGGCCACTAAAAAATAGAAACAAAAAAAGTTGATGGAGTAAAGCCAGAAAGCTATTGTCATACTGCATCACATCAACAGTAGTCAGCCTATTTTTAAAATGCTATACTCTGGAACAGTGAGGAGGAGGAGGAGGAGGAGGAGGATGGGATCGTGATTAGGCTATTAGCTGGCAGGCTGGGAGTCTCAGGGAGGTTACGATTAAAGATAAATAAAGCTAATAGGAAACAAGAGTAATGAGAGTCACTGTAGGAAGGAAAGAGGTGTATGCATGATGAATTTCGCTAGATTTAAGTCGTGTGTGTGTGGTATATATCGCTGACGTGCTTGTGTACAGCTTGCATAATATCAGAGCACAGTAATTCTATTTTTCAAGAGCATGATGAGGTAAAAATACATTTGCATAGCTGTTTCTTTCTCAAGGCTGATCAGCTGCACTAGAACTTAATAACTTGCTTCTATCTGTAATGTTAGAAATGGAATGGCAGAATGAGGTCATTAAAAACAACTTTTACCTGTCACTGATATTTGTCGTTGCATCTCAAAATAAAAACAAAACATTTATACTCCATATTCCCTTATGCATCTACCCTGTTTTTAAATGTATCCTGGACTTACATGATTCCCAATCAATAATCACTGACATTTTGTGCTGTGAATAATATTAACTATTAACTCACATCGTATGTGAGTCACTCTAAGATATTGTCTGGTTTGCTGTCTTTTCATCAATTTAAAATTTAAATAAAATCCCAAATTAAAATGTACAAAGATCTCAGAAATGAATTCAAAACTGGCCTTGTTCTCTTTCACATTGCTATGATGCATTAAAATTTAATCATAATCTTATTCTCAGCAACTATAAAAGGAGGTTTAAATATCAAATCTGTATCAAATGGTCACATGTTCCTACTCCTGCGTGCACTGTATCTGCCCTAACCCCCCCACAACTTAACCCCCCAAGAAACACACATGGACACCCAAAAACAACATAATGTTACTTCACAATATTAATGCAGCAATATACAACTTCACATTTCACATAAAATGGCAATGGCTCATTAAATAAGGGTCCAAAATAGTACTATGCAAGAACTACGCTACTATATATATATGTGTGTGTGTGTGTGTGTGTGTTGTGTATATAGGTGTATAATATATATATATAGTTACTCTATCTCAACCAGATTTCTGTATGAAGGTTCAAATGGTTTAAACCCTTATCTGGTGGCACTTATATGCCCTTTGGTATCTGATTGTTTGGATGTTCAGTCATCATATGGTCATTGACGCCAATCTTTTATTCGAAACAACGATTTATGCACCACTAGAGCTGTTTAAAAAGTTCATTGTGTCCTTTAGCTGAAAATGAGGTGTGACTCGTTTAGCTGAAATGAAAACCGACGTCTGTAAAAGCTAAAGATCCGCTGTAGGACTGTAGATGAGATGCTTATGCGGTTGTGCATCAGTACCACATGTGAACTTTTGACTTGGGAAATATCACACTTCGAGATCACATATTAATTATTGTCATCTGTACTTCCAGTGAAGCTCGGTTTTCCTTGTCAGGGTGGTTTTCCATTCTGTCATCCACTATGAGTACCACGCCTCAATCTCTCGTTCCTCTTTACAGTAGGAATGATAAAATCACACTAATCTCAGCTCACTTACTGCATTTGCATCGAAGCGCTAGCTTCTGACTCCCACATGCACTACAACGCTGATGCTTTTGCGTGTCTGCTGGAAAAGTGCAGTCAATAGGCACTGTGTCCTCATCCCACGCTGGATGGCTACATTTGCAAACGCTCCCTGGCTGACATCTGGCTGACACAGCATGCGTGTTTTATCAGGGTGGGGTATAGTTATAGCCCGCCATCATGGAAGTCCATTATTAAGGATTTGATTTTGGCATGATGTCACACAGATTATCTCATCATTGAATCATTACTTCGACCCAGGTGGATTACCAGAGCCATAAACATGTGGTCTCGTGGTCAAATAAAGCACGTTTGTTTTATATATTTCACTTCCACCGATAAGGCTTTATCATATTGCTTTCTTATTTTTCCAAACAGGTGTAATAAAATGTAAACTCCCACGCAATGAATAGTGTTTGCCGGAGTAACCAAATCCATATTGTAACATCCGAGACTTTTTTTTCCCCTCTTTTAATACATTTTGCGCTCCTTCCACCTCCGTTGCCATGCAGATGTGCTCACATCTTCAAAATGCTCCTTTGGCTATCAAGCTTTCCGTGCGTTCATCCTGACAGGGCTTATGCAAATCAGCAAATCGGGAGATATCCTTTTGTTTTTCCTGCTGGCTTGTTATTACTCCACCTACACTGGTTTTGGACGATCTGTAGCCGTTAGCACGTGCTGTGCAGAATCGTCCTGTAAGCCTTCAAGCAGGAAACAAAGGCTTGTCTCAAACACCATCTTTCCTTCTTGCCCATGGGCAGGTGACCTCCACATGCAGGGGGCAGCCAGGATTCCTGGAATGTTGGAGAGCTATCTGGTTTGGCCCTGGAGTTGTGTAATAGGGAGAAGTCAAATGGGGAGGAGACGGATCTGACATACCATGAGAAGCGAGTGAGTATAAGTGCCGCCACACACGATGCAGAACTACACAACCACCTGCAGCTGAATGTGGATTCATCCCGTTGCTCCAGTTAACTTCATCCAGGTACCGAATAAATTAGATCGGAATCAAAACCAATGGCACTCTACATCCTCCTCGTGTTCTCCGTTAGCACTTCTGCAGTCATGCATGAAGGTAAACGTTAATTTAACAATTTTTGATATTGTCAATTACTCAGGTTTAACAGTTTATTTTATAGCAAACATCGGCGGAAAAACGGGGATTTGTGTTTCTGAAACCCGGCATGGACGTTGTTTTTTTTTTTGAGCACAGGAGATAAAAGTTCATCATAAAACATTTTGATGGCTTTGCTGTTAAAACATTACAACTCTCAATATGGTGACAGTAAAATCTAACAGTCTTCGCATGATTCAGCATGGCTGAGAATCCGACACAGCAAATCTCTGTGTTTATGTTGATTGTAAAATTGTTCGATCTTTCTTTTTCTTTAATCTTTTGAGCACTCTTAATACCAGCAAAAAATATAGTCATTCATCTCATATTTGTTCCGCCAAATATCATGTGAAAATGATCAGTGGAGGTTCTACAATTAATTCCATGGTTCTTTAATACAAGCTACATTAAACAGCCAGATCTCACATGTATTATGTAAATAATGTAATAAATTATACCTAAGTAAGTTTTGACCCTACTAGGCATTGAATGAGTTTGAATGTGTGCTTCTTTAAGCATTGCTTCTGAATTCTTCTAGGGTTTGGTTTGCCCGTGATGAATCAGTCTGCTGGAAATGCCCCTCACAGACAGCGCACCAAACGATGCTCCTGTGTTTACCAGCTGGACGCAGAATGTCACTACTTTTGCCATCTGGACATCATCTGGGTGAATACACCAAGGTGAGCACAAAAACACACGGCTTCAATTCCGTTTACTTTCATGGCTCAAAATGTTCTCTTTTTGTAATGTAACATTCCGAATATTCATTTCTGAGCAAACAATAAAGCAAATTGTGCTCTATAAGGGTTTCTTTTGTGTAAATGTCCTAAATGATGATGATGATAATAATAATAATAATAATAATAATAATAATACAGTCCATTCAAATCTTCTACATGTCCTTTAACCATTAACATACCTGCTTTTGCTACTTGTGTGTGCATGTGTGTGTATGTGCATATATATATATATATATATATATATATATATATATATGATATATATATATATATATATATATATATATATATATATATATATATATATATGTGTTGTGAGGAGTGCACTTCATTCATGCATGCATAATATCTATGGTCTTTAAATCATGTTTTACTGTTTTTTTTATTGTTGTTGCTTATCTGCTGTCATTTTGCCAGAACCACAAATCAGTTCCATTCTTTCACACATAAAAGCATTTGACTTGGGTGTAAAAGTAGAGGTTTGTTGTGGCATTAACTGAACTTTATTGCAAAATGGATAATGGGTGTTCGGTTGCTTTTACTCTCTGCAGTAAGACTGCTGTATACGGCCTGGGGAGTCCATTGGCCCGACGCCGCAGATCTGCAGACCGCTGCTTGTGTGCCAATCCTGCTGATCAAACCTGTACCACCTTCTGCATCCTCAGGTGAAATACACACTCAAAAATGTGGCAAGTTGCCACTAGAAGATGTACATGCCAAGGAAATAACCAAGTAAACATTTTATTTTATTTTACTCTGCACGGCATTCTTCTGGGAGCAAAACCATCTTATCTTTTTTTTTTCATTAACATTACATGCATGTTATTTGTTATTATCATTATTATTATTGTTATTATTATTATTGGAAAAATTCCACATAGTATAGAAAATATGATGGACAGGAAAAAGATAAAAGGTCAATATTATTATGCATTATTATTATACATTAAGGCAACCATGAACCATGTCTTAATCAAATTCTTTCATTCTTTCTTCACTTTTTCCTAATCATGAATGACGATCCTTTTAGCTCAGGGAACACTGCTGTCCTGCCGAGGAGCTCCTCTGACTCACCGAAAGAAAAAACAGACGTTGCCTTGGAAAACCTCAACAATGCTGATTCATTCATCACCCAGGGTTCTGTGAATGAAGCTCCTGTTGAATTTTGGACATTCCTAAGGTGAGTTTACTGTCGAAGCTCTCGGCGTGTGTGCGTGTAAAGTTGACTCTGCATCACGGTATTCTGGTGTACATTATATATTTCCCTGTTCTCACAGGACTTTGTCGAGAGCTAGAGCCAAGGCCGCGAAGATAGTTGCTTCTGCCCGGCAAAAAAGCTTGAGGCAACACAAACCCGGCCTGAGGTAAAGCTTTCTTGTAGACAGAAGAGAGAAACTTGAGCACCTGAACAAAGCACAACCCCGTGGACTGTGGGGTAGAAGTGGGAAGAAGAAGAAGTCAGACGCAGAAGGCAATTCCTGGGACAACAAACAGGCAGAGTATAGCAGAGCAGTGGAAGAGACCAATACGGGTGAAGTCATGCAGAAAGGTCTACATACAAAGCAGTAGACAGGCAAGTGATGAATCAAGTTCAGTGTGACTAAAAAGTCAAAAAAAAGGGGCAATGTTGAGGCTCTTACCTGACAGCAGGGATGTTGGATTATTGTTATTATTAATATTTATTATGATTTATTATTAATAGTATTATTATTTGATGTGATAAGTTATTTTGTGCACCAAGCAAATGATGTTGATATCTAATGTTCACATCCTCCTATAGAGGGATTGCAACCAATTAGCAGAGTAAGATAAGGGAAGAAATGCTGTTAAGTGCCGTGCAGCAATGGGATGTCTTAAAACAGGCGGCGTTTGTATAAAACTTGTCACTCATAACATTGCATATGGCCTGGTGCAGTGTTATATACTGTATACTGTATACTGACTTTTTTGGGCTTGTTGACAGGAGATTTTATTAAGATTTTATATTTATTTTTATTATACCTGTCTGATTTTTTTTGCTCTATAACATAACTATTAACAGCTGTGTTTGCCGACTGTGTTTGGGCATATAAATGCAACATATTTAGATATGATATTCAGATTTGATATGATAAGATATGATATTCAGACTACTTCGGGATAGCTGCAATTATCATTAAAGTGCTTTCTAATGTGTGTATAATAAGTGGCTTTGCATGCTAGTATATACAAGCATGTTCTTTTTAAATTGGTACTCTGAATATGTATTTATATTAATTGATATATTTCATACTTATATATTAATATAGTATATATATAATATATATATATATATATATATATATATATATATATATATATATATATATATATATATATATATTAGTTTATGCAAATAAAATCTTTTAAGCCACTCCAAATGAGTCTATATGCTATTTTATATTTATATATTTTAATACAGTCCAAATAGATTTGTTACAAATGCATACTTTTTCCATTGGGTCAGTTTTGTTTAAAATTATAGTTTAAAAGGTGCATTAAAATTAAAGTAGGTGACTACAGGAAGTCAGTTAAATGTACGTTGGAAAATAATGCGGAATAATAGGAACAAGATTCCTGATGCTTTTTGATATACTCCAACTAGCCCTTCAAAACCTGTGGGCCACTGAGATTTCAGATCGATTTGATTTGACATAATAATAGAACCAAATATTTACCTTTTACATGCTGTTTGTCTGACACTTATCTACGTATGTAGTATCACTGGTAGTAGAATTTACATATGCTTTCATTAAAAGACACAAACGAGAAATAAGCAAAACCTCTGCCATTAAAACGACATCCTTAAACACCTCTGAATCTTCCATTTGATTTATTGTAATATAATATGAATACTAGATACATTTTATTATCTTCCAGTAGCTAATGTCGCTGTTTTGGAGAGTCAGAAAATCTTCCAAAAAAATCTTGGAATCTGTACCTATTATATGAAATTGTAGTATTTTATTGTTTGGTGCAATGTGCTAGCTTCCAAGCTTTCCATGAATTATGTAAAATAAATTCCCTTCATTTCTTTTTATCCTTACTAATTAGAGGCTTTAATGATAATAGTAATGATAATATTTTAGTATGTATACAGATACGTTTTGATTGCTTAAAGTAGTCAGTATCTAGCAGTTTTTAGAGGCTTATTATATGAATTTTCCATTTGATTTATTGCTGTATAATATGAATACTAGATACATTTTATTACAACTAATGTTACTTTTTTTGGACAGTCAAAATCTTCCAAAAACATATAAATAAATAAAAAAACATTATGGCAAAAACAAAACCATCTGATATTCATTTTTGGTTATTTTCTGATATTAACATCTGATTTTTGGGACCTCTTACATATCTTCATATATATTCTCACACATAGCTATTTCTTGCTCTATACGATATCCTGCAATAATCTTTGTAGTGTTCGATAGGACATTTTAAACCTGTTCCAACATTTTCAAGATATGATCCACTCTGTGATAGTCAACAAGCAATCATAAAATATATTGCAAGAACAACAGCACTGTATACATTAATATTACTATTAACTGGGGAAGCAGGGTTCATGCTTAGGATTTCTAAGTCATTATGTTTCAGCTCATGCTCTAGTTTCCTTCACTCTTTTATCATTCCGAGTGCTGTTATTTGTCTCACGCAGTGAGATTACTTTTTACATACATACATACATACATACATTCATACATACATACATACATACATACATACATATACATACACACATACATACATACATGTAAATTCCTGCTTGAACAATGTGTGCAAAAAAGAAAATAGAACAGCCTTTATTTGTCACATATACATTACAGCACACTGAAATTCTTTCTTCATGTATCCCAGCTGGTTGTTGGTAGCTTGGGTAGCTTAGTGCGCAGGGTCAGCCATGATACGGCTTCCCTGGAGCACGGAGGGTTAAGGGTCTTGCTCAAGGACCCAAGGGTGGGAGCTCAGCCATACCGGGGCTTGAACTCGGATCTTCTGATCAGCAGCTCTGCGCCTTAGACCAAATTGATATATATATATATATATATATATATATATATATATATATATATATATATATATATATATATATATATATATAGTATCTATGATGATATATATATATATACAAATATATGTTATATAAAAAAATATATACAAAATAGATTATATTCTAAATATGTATTATTGAATTATAAGCTACTATTTTTTGACTGGAATGTGATATTTGCAGAAATCAGTGGAACACAGTTGTGGAATCTGTTCCTACCATTGGAAATTGTGGTATATAATGTTTGGTGCAGTGTGCTGTGGTGTGTGTGTGTGTGTGTGGGGGGGGGGGGGGGGCTATAAAGTGCTGACTCTGGAGATTCCTACGATAAATGTTGGATCACATGAAATACAATCATGTGATTTGCCTTACAACCCGCATTATCATCAGAAGTGCTGTAATAGACAGGTGATCGAGAGCTTTTGACAAATCCCAGTGCAATACAATGCATTTTTTGTTGCATATTTCTACCAGACCAAAGCTTACACTGTATAGTGGTTGTCAAATAGACAATGGACAAAGTCTGCAGAGAATCCGTTCATAACAGTTAGCGTTTGCAATTTGATTCCTGCCACCCACTGAAGCAAAAGCATGAGAGGATTAACCCGATTTAAAACCAGTACAAAGAACAAAAATATTTATGCGAAGTTTGGGAGCTGTGGGATAAAGAGACCGGGCCTTAAAAAAAACAACATCATTTATCACCAGATATTTAGATGAACAAACACCACAAACTAAATGTCTGCGTATCATTAGAGTACTTTTTTATATTTTGGTAAACATTTTATTGCACTCCTTTTTTTTTTTTTTTATTAAAAACAGATGGATCATTGAATTGGATTGAAAAAGCACCATTAACACCATAAACGGACAATAGACAACAACACAGAAAGGATATCGTCACTGTTTACCTGGATGGAAAGAAAACTCACTCCTTAAAAAAAAAAGCTACAAAATGAAGGAGAAAAGAATATTCTTTCCTTTATAAAAATGTACTTCTCATAGATGTGTATGTTTATATTTGATACTAAAGTGCATTCAAAATTTCCGAACTTCTTTTCTTTTTACTCAAGAGGATATTTAAAAGGAGTATTTTACCCGAGTAATATTTAAACACTGAATATGTTTCTTTTCTCTGGTACACTATGTACTTCACCATTTCCACAAAAAACATGCATGTATTGTTTCATGTTAACAGACATATCTTTACAAAGATGTACTCATCTTGTACTTGTACATCAGTATGATGATACTCTATTCTCCAGTTCTTCTATCCCCTTGAGAGAAAATCCCTTGTTAACTGCGTCTATTAGGAAATACACACTACTTCACTGAGTGCAGTTATTCTCGGTAACAGATGCTTTTGGCCTTTAAATGATAACAGAAATGTGCAGAACAGGGAACCTGAACCTCTTCTGCACGTACATCCAAAACAGCAGCTATTCCCACAAGCACATTTTATGAAAACACAGTTGAGGCCCAGGTTAAAGATTTTCAACCTCGATTTTGCACAATTCGACATACATTCGTGTTTACTGTGAATCTTCCATGTTGGGTTCAATTTGTTTAAGTGCATTATATTTCTGTATATCATATAGAGACCATTTTTTGCAATCTTTTATTTACTAGAACTAGAATGAAATTATTATTATGAACTAGAATGAAATTGAAACCTCAGGTAGTCATTTATTCTGGGAAAGCGGTGTGCTTTCGGGTGAACGTTCACTTTGTCCGTTAAATCTTTTACTTTGGAGGTATGTTTTAGTGTAATTTTCCACCTGGAAGACAAAGGTCAAAGTTTCTGACATTTTTCTTCAGTGTTTGTAGACTTTCCTCCTTTTCCCTGATGCCATCGATTTTCAATAGTGCACCAGTCCAGCAAAACCGCTATCGACATCCAGAGACATTGTATTTGTGATAAAGCTTTTTTTTTTCCCCAGAATGTTTATTCTTTAACTAATATCTTGAATCAGTGTAAAAGTAGTCTCATGCAGTGCTGTGTGCAGTTTCATGTTTCATTATAGTCTGTATTTCCTGGTACTCAGTGCATGACAAAATACAAAGAATTGCATTAACACCCACGTCTTTTCAAAAATGTTCAGTGGATCCAGCAGGACAAAAGCATTATATATATATATATATATATATAAGATATATATATATATATATATATTATCTATATATATATAGAATATATATATATATTATATATATATCTACATATAGTGTGTGTTTGTGTGTATGTGTGTATATTTCATTATGTGTTTTCTAGGTATATCAGATTGTTTCCAATTCCGTAGGTTTGAGCATTTAATAACCATAACATCACAGCATGTTAATAACATCTGACTGCTTGATTTTTTAGTAGAAGGCAGGATAGGAGGATAGCAGGTGGAAGGGCTGCAACACCTGGCCCTGATCTGAGTCACGTCCTGGCAAGGACATTATAGTCAAGTTATAGTTTAGGCATTGGCCTGGCGTTTTAGTAACAATTGCCATGTGTTAAACAAAATCATGTTGCTTTCATGGACTGGTGGTAATGGAGCATTTGGACATTTGTTCTTGGCCTTGTGATTCAATAATAATTATAGTCATTTCGTGTCATTTAAAATGATTAAATTCCACAGTAAACACATTTTAGCAAGGAAAATTGCTGCGTCCGAAAAAAAATAATTAAAATAACAGTATGACTGACGAAGGAAAGCATGTTTACAACAGGATGTTTCTCAAGGCAATTTGGTTAATGTGTACATCCTTGTAAATGTTTATGTGCATATTTGGGTAGATGTGCATGCATTTGTGACTAGAAACAAAAATAGAAGCAAAAAAAAATAAAAGAGTCGAATTTGCCCAAGGCATCTTTGTATTATTGTTCTTCGCTAGCAGGAAAGGAACGCAGTGTGGTTTTCTATTGTTGTAGCCTCTTCACCTCAAGGATTTGATCATTTCACGCTCATCACAGTTGTAAAAGGTGATGATTTGACATAAGGTTCGAGTCCGCTTGAAACAGTCTGGTTATTCTCCGCAATTATTTTATTCCCACATTTTACTGCTGTTCACTGAATGCTTTTTTTTTTTTGTTATTTTGTGTTCTTGGCCATAACCTGGTTTTATACCTGGTTCTAACTTTAGAATCAATTCACAAACTCATAAGCATTTAAGCATATTAATAAAAAGATTTCCTCACTCTAAAAGTATACATTTTTTCTGTACAGTTTAAAAGAAAGCAAACATGTCTGGTGTGATTTGTGATACCAAACGAATGATGCTGCGCAATGGCACTATATGTCTATTTAAGCATCTGTCCACTAAACACTGGCGTTCCTGCACATTCTGTCTGCTGCACACTCCCTCACGGCCTATTACTGAGCTATTATTAGAGCATTGCTGTAGGGGAGGCTGCCTAGCAAGTATCACTTGCAGGGCACTGTAGACATTTGAACATCTTATGCAAAAATAAATAAATAAATAAATAAATAAATAAAAACGATATTTTGAAGATCCATTCAGCACTGCATAAGCTGTAGTGTTATTGGTTGGACGAAGAATTTAAAGAAAAATATACACTCTATACACAAATGTTTGTGGACACCTGATAAGATGAGATATTCTTATGTTCTTTTTTAACCCTGTTATATCCTGCTATAAGAGGAAGATGGTACATAGCCGGAAAAGTCAGGTGTCCCAGTTCTTTTGGCCATACAGACGTGTATACAGACGTGGACAAAATTGTTGGTACCCTTTGGTCAATGAAAGAAAAAGTCACAATGGTCACAGAAATAACTTTAATCTGACAAAAGTAATAATAAATAAAAATTCTATAAATGTTAACCAATGAAAGTCAGACATTGTTTTTCAACCATGCTTCAACAGAATTATGTAAAAAAATAAACTCATGAAACAGGCATGGACAAAAATGATGGTACCCCTAACTTAATATTTTGTTGCGCAACCTTTTGAGGCAATCACTGCAATCAAACGCTTCCTGTAACTGTCAATGAGACATCTGCACCTCTCAGCAGGTATTTTGGCCCACTCCTCATGAGCAAACTGCTCCAGTTGTGTCCGGTTTGAAGGGTGCCTTTTCCAGACTGCATGTTTCAGCTCCTTCCAAAGATGCTCAATAGGATTGAGGTCAGGGCTCATAGACGGCCACTTTAGAATAGTCCAATTTTTTCCTCTTAGCCATTCTTGGGTGTTTTTAGCTGTGTGTTTTGGGTCATTGTCCTGTTGCAAGACCCATGACCTGCGACTGAGACCAAGCTTTCTGACACTGGCTAGTACATTTCTCTCTAGAATTCCTTGATAGTCTTGAGATTTCATTGTACCCTGCACAGATTCAAGACACCCTGTGCCAGACGCAGCAAAGCAGCCCCAGAACATAACAGAGCCTCCTCCATGTTTCACAGTAGGGACAGTGTTCTTTTCTTGATATGCTTCATTTTTTCGTCTGTGAACATACAGCTGATGTGCCTTGGCAAAAACTTCGATTTTTGTCTCATCTGTCCACAGGACATTCTCCCAGAAGCTTTGTGGCTTGTCAACATGTAGTTTGGCATATTCCAGTCTTGCTTTTTTATGATTCGTTTTCAACAATGGTGTCCTCCTTGGTCGTCTCCCATGTAGTCCACTTTGGCTCAAACAACGACGGATGGTGCGATCTGACACTGATGTTCCTTGAGCATGAAGTTCACCTTGAATCTCTTTAGAAGTCTTTCTAGGCTCTTTTGTTACCATTCGGATTATCCGTCTCTTAGATTTGTCATCAATTTTCCTCCTGCGGCCACGTCCAGGGAGGTTGGCTACAGTCCCATGGATCTTAAACTTCTGAATAATATGTGCAACTGTACTCACAGGAACATCTAGTTGCTTGGAGATGGTCTTATAGCCTTTAACTTTAACATGCTAGTCTATAATTTTCTTTCTGATCTCTTGAGACAGCTCTTTCCTTTGCTTCCTCTGGTCCATGTCGAGTGTGGTACACACCATATCACCAAACAACACAGTGATTACCTGGAGCCATATATATAGGCCCAATGGCTGATTACAAGGTTGTAGACACCTGTGATGCTAATTAGTGGACACACCTTCAATTAACATGTCCCTTTGGTCACATTATTTTCTGTGTTTTCTAGGGGTACCATCATTTTTGTCCATGCCTGTTTCATGAGTTTATTTTTTTACATAATTCTGTTGAAGCATGGTTGAAAAACAATGTCTGACTTTCATTGGTTAACATTTATAGAATTTTTATTTATTATTACTTTTGTCAGATTAAAGTTATTTCTGTGACCATTGTGACTTTTTCTTTCATTGACCAAAGGGTACCAACAATTTTGTCCACGTCTGTATCTTTAAACATGCATGCAGTGGATGAACCACAGGACATTTCCTCATTGTGTTTAATACACAGCTGTCTGTTTTGGGGAGGGGGTTTATTTCAGTGGTAAGGTCTGGAGTTCGAACCTAAGCTTTATGGGATAAGCAAAGAAAGAACTTCACTGTGGTGAAATAGGAATTTGGTTCACCTCGTGTGCGCTGGATACTCCAGACTCTATAAGCATATTAAACCAGGAAAATACAAATCATTTATAGGAAATTGCCCACAAGGCTTTCTATGTCAGTGCAACCTAAATGGCATTACGAAACCCATATCGGAAGTAATTATCATTTACAAGATAAATGCAAACTCTTTTTTTCCAAAGCCGAAGTTGTTATTATTATGGAAACTTGGCAGTTCAGCGCCACCATGCTGTCACTGTTAAAATTGAACAATAAACTATAAGCAATTTGAACAATTGTATACAGTCAAAAGTCTAAAGTAATGAGTGAATGTGGCATAGTGGGAGAATAATGACTAAATAGGTTAAGGAAAAAATGTAAAGTAAATTGAATGGAATGAATGTTGTATAATGTAAATGTAATGCAAAGTAAATATGGCATAGTGGGAGAATAATGAGTACATCGCTTACAGGAGCATTCCATTCCATTCTATTCACTTTTGGCTGACTAGATTATAGAATATTAATTGTAAATTCATATAAATTATAGAATACATATTAAATAGAATATAAATTGTTACATTCATAAATTAGTCTCTATCAATTTATGCCAAATGAACAAGCCAGTGATGGCAGCGGTTAGAAAAATACTCTCTTGAGATGAAATGAGGAAGGAAGCTTGAGAGGAACCATATTCAAAAAAGGGAAGCTATCCTCATCTGGGTGAAAATGAATGTCTATTCATTATAGTTCCATCAATCAGTTCTTCATTTATGGACTTTTGACTGTAAAGATCTTCTTGACAAATGTAGTTGCTAGAGCCACTATAGCGAAGTTAATTACAATCCAGATCCTTCCACAGGAGCATTTTTAGGAGGTTCGCATGGCGTCATCCTCACCTGATTTTTAAATAAAAATCTAAGAAGGGGGGGGGGTGAATTTATAATGAGTATTGTAATATTTTAGGCACTGTACAATACAGTCTTTTGTGTCACTTAATCCACCAATCAGTGTAATAATCCAGTATAAAATGTGAATGTCCTTCTGGTCTTGTTTGCTGGTCTTGGAACAGCATGCTTCTTTTTAAATCCCATTTATTACTGCTGATCTACTGATCTGAGTTTTAGTTCATAGTATTCACTTGCTGTAATTCTGAAGCGATACAAATATATTTCTGTATTTTGTCTCCGGGTGATAACACGAATGAGAGATTTAATTAGATCTCCACACTTCAACACATGGTTTTAAAGTCCCATACCTGTTTGTTCCTTTCCTGGTTTCCCTGCTTCACACTGACTTTAATTAAGAACACACAGCAGCACCGTGCTTTAAGAGGCTTCCTGTTTAAGTGGGTCATTTTCTTCCCATTTCACACATAGTTTAAAGCACAGCTGGATTTGTAATGTCAGGTGCAGGGTTGTTTTTGTTTTGTTTTATTTTATTTTTTCTTTTGCACTCTTCACTTATGCAGCATATACTGTTATTCAGTTTAAATGTCTGATTTAAAGATTAGGTATTATTAGGTAAGTATTATTTGATTGCAATGAGGACTAAAATCTCTCAACATCCAGGTGGGTCAAATGAGATATACTGATAACAAACAAAACAGCACATAAACATTCTGCTGATTATAATCATAAGCTCAATAGCATAAATGACAAAATATAATATATTACAATGAAATAACTCCAATGTCAGTCATAATACACAATATTAATGCATAGATTAAAGGAGCTATAATTGTTTTTTTCTGTAATTAGGTTACTTTGATGGCACTACAAATGTATATTTATATTTTCGATATTTGAGAGAGATTGGAAAAATTCTATGTACATGGAGCGGGAGGGGGGGTCATTTCACTTTGTATCCATTGGATGGCATTGTTGTGTTAAATTACAATATGCACCTTATGCCTATTGGTGTCTGTGCTTGTTTTCTTTTCACACTCCAGAAATATAACGGTTTGTTGGTTTTTCCGACGTTTTCATTTGTTTGTAAAATAATCTATAACAAATATTCATTATCACGCTTAAGTGTATGTTTTGTTTATTGAACATTTGGGACCTAGAATAGGGAACTGAGAGTCTATATGAGGCTCACAATCATATGATACTGACTACTACTACTGCTACTACTACTACTACTACTACTACTACTACTACTACTACTACTACTACTAATAATAATAATAATAATAACAATGATGATGATGAGGATGATGAGGATGAATACGATACTACTACTTTTACTAAAGAAAAGAAAACTTAAGCAAGAAGAATGATTATGATAATGCTGATGACGGTGATGACAACAATACAACTACAATAGACGTAGAGGAAGAAGATTGATTAAGAAGAAGAAAACAAAGAGGAAGAAGAGGATGTTGATGACTACTAGCAACAACAACAACAACAACAACAACAACAACAATAATAATAATAATAATAAATAATTATAATGTGTCCTGATGTCTGCTGATCATGATGATGATGATATTATTTTTAAATACATTTACATTTTAATAATATAACTTTTTTAAAATGTTTACTATTGTTGTTGTTCATGATGATGATGATTGTTGTTTATATGTTGTTTATATGTTGTACATTCTGTACAGCTGGTATTTAATGATTATTAGATGTCAGGCATTCATAATATGATGTATTAATAATACGAAACAGTAGTCTGAGTCCTCGCTTGATCTGAATCCTTGCAAGCGCGGAGAGAGAGAGAGAGAGAGAGAGAGACGAGGAGAGTAGAGAGAGAGAGAGAGATGAGAGTCCCTTTTGAGAGAGAGAGAGAGAGAGAGAGAGAGAGAGAGAGAGAGAGAGAGAGCGAGAGAGAGAGAGAGAGAGAGAGAGAGAGAGAGAGATATCCTGGAGAGGGGAATAACGGTACAGACTGTGAGGGGGGGGGGCGTCGTTTCCTTTGCAGAGCATTATGGGTACTGACGTGCATTACACAGCGGCAAAGACTGGAACTCAATAGAATTAGAACTACAACTACCAGGGTGTGTGAGGGATCATTTCCGGTACCTTTAAAAAAAAAAGTTTCAATGGGGTGGAAAAAAATGAGTGGCAAAGAAGTGTTGGTGTGTGCACAGGCTGAGAATTAGTCGGGATAAAGAACAGGGTGGAAGTGAACCGTGCACCGCCGTGTGAGAGGTGAGAGATGTTGATTTTGAACAGGAAAGCTGACCGGGTATGCTCTGTGTATGTATATATGTATATATATGTATGAATGTATGTGTTTTTGTGTGTACGCATGTGTACATATGTATATATGTGTGTGTGTGAGAGAGAGAGAGAGAGAGAGAGAGAGACTAAAGAAAGGGGGGATAGAAAGTTAATGCTGAAGAGAAGGAAAAGGATGCTGTGTGCGTTCGCGCCTCTTACAATGAAACTTGCGCGTGGAGCAGCATGCACTAAACCCAGTGCAGGTGAAATCTCTCTCTCTCTCTCTCTCTCTCTCTCCGCCTCTATCTATCTATCTATCTATCTATCTATCTATCTGTCTGTCTGTCCGTGCGTCTGTCTCCTCTTTCAAAGAAATAAATACAAAGAAAACCAGTAGGCCAAAAAGGGTTTTTGTACTTATTTTAAGTGATGAACACGCTGAACACGCTACAACAGAACATCAGCAACGCTGCGCGCACACACACACACACCACACACACACACACACACACACACACACACACACACGCGGAGACACGCGCACACATTCATTTGAATCTATCCTCTGCCTAAAATCTAACATCTCATCTTTCCCTACACACTTCCAAATATTCTCTCTCTCTCTCTCTCTCTCTCTCTCTCTCTCTCTCTCTCTCTCTCTCTCTCTCTCTCCCCTCTCTCCCCTCTCTCTCTCTCCTTCCTCTCTCTCCCTCCTCTCTCTCTCCCCCCCCCCCCCTTCTCACTCTCTCCTCTCCCTCGATGGGGGGAAGTCGGAGCTCTCTCTCTCTCTCATCTCTCTCTCGGTGTGTCGTTGTGAATTGTCGACCAAACGTGTTGGAAATGATGGAGGTGAAATGTGACGGCTGATAGGAGAGAGAGAACAAAAAGAATAACTGTGAGTGAGGGAGCGAGCGAGAGAAAAGCATGATCAAATCACGATCAATCTGTTCGGATAACGTGTGTTCTAATAATAATAATAATAATAATAATAATCGAAATCTCAGTTATGAGCACATCAGGCGCTTTATTGAAACCTCTACACAAACACACACGCGGGCATGGTCTATCATATCGTGCTTAAAAGAGGGTAACACAAGGCGGCCATATAATCAATACTTCCAGGCGAGCTAAGTGATCAGTCGTGTGTGTGTGAGAGAGAGTGAGAGAGAGAGAGAGAGAGGGAGAGGGAGAGAGAGAGGATCAGTCACTTGTCTCTGATTCTCATACTTAACCTTTCCTTTGTGGCAGTTCATCATCTGGACTTGCTCACAGGGACCCGGTGATGTCCTGTCATTTGAAATGGTATATGACAGATTTAGATTGTTATTGCTTTGATTCCGTCATATTTGTATAGCTGTAATGGTTTTGAGGAAGCTCTTGATAATGCCTTGGTTTGAGTCAAGGGCAGGATGAAAGACATAATTAAAGAAAGACATGTGGCAGGACTTTCTCTTGTTTTGATTATCTTGTTATATGTCGATCTGCGGTGCTGTTCTCAAAGTAAAGGCATTCAATCGATGTAAATGAGATACGTCGCTGTTTAGAAGCCATTAATAAAGATAGCCATCCAATAAAGCTACCACAATTTACTTTTTTGTTGTTGTTTAGGAGATCTAGTGAAGAGTATCTTTTTGTTAGCGATTTTTAGGGGTGTGATTGGACAGCTGTTTTAGCATTGAGCTTTCACACAACATTCAGGGACACGTACTAAAGCTAGAAATGTCCCACTGTTTTTGGTAACACTTTAGTGACAAGCAACAATGCAATGAAGCGTCTATCTTTCATTCATTCGTATGTAAAAATTTGTCCCAGTTTAAGACACTGATCTGACTTTTTAATTCTTCATGTCTTGGCTGAGTATACACAGTGTATGGTTTCCTTATTAATCCTTATTAATCATAACTGCACAAGTCTTATTGTGTGCTTTTCACAAAGATGAACAAGTGAAAATGATTGGGTTCCAAGTATACTAGAAATGATATTTCCGTGATATATTGTTAACTTCTTTTGATAGAACCTCAATTGATCAAATTACAAATGACATGAGGTGAGGTTTAACTAAACTGGTCAGGCGTGTGCCCAGCAAATAGACCCCTCTCTTTTAATATGAACAGTATAATAAACGTTCAGGTAGCGATTCCGATCGGCCGAGTCTCGCAGGATGTTACAAAGCTAACAACTGTTACGCAAACAAACCCAGAAAGGTGTAATGTATCCAAACTGTGCAGCTTAGTAAGTGATAAAGTCTTAGAAGTTATACAATAGTCATAAGGCCTGGTGCACTTGATTTATTTAGCTCTAAGCCTGTAATGGAGATGTGTTTGCTTACATGCAGGACCATGTATTATTGCTGTCACCTGTCAGCTCAGTTTAGTCGGATAGGATTTATGAAAGTTGTTTATTTCTAACTGGGACTGAGGAGATTTATGAGTAAAGCAGCAACAGTCAAAACACATCTCTCCACGTACTGCTGTCAGGTTGTTTATGAAACAAAGCTTTATATCACTAAAAAAGAGAAAAGCCTGGCAGCTTGTGTTTAGCATGGGCCTCTCCGTGTGGTGATGTAAGCAGTGCGACTTTAACCAGCTTGACTGTGGGGTTGAAGCTCTCCTTTAGGCTCATGTCTCTCAGTTCTGAGTCAGCTACATGATCTTGCATGTGAAGTGTCTAGAGGACTAAAGTTTAGAGAGGACAGTGAGAGAGAGAAGCCTTTTGGACTCCTTGTAAAGTGGGCCAGCAGTCCCTGTGGTGAGCCGAGCTTTTCTGGGACAAGCGCGGCTATGACGTTACAGGCGGCCCGGAATTGGAGCGAATGCTGTCGTCCTCTCATTCTAGATCGGGACTAGGATGTGTAGGTACTCGTGATCTGGGCTAAGATCACTGTGCCAGAAGGAGATAAAGCAGGCTGCTGATCTTTCCTCACACTTCCATGTAGACACTTGTCTGACTGGATCTAGCCTTTGGTACAGGCCTGCATCTGAAGTGACATCTGTGAGTATGAGCTCTGTGGGTCAGCTTTGAGTTCTCTTCTTTGTCAAGAGAATGTGAGCTTGAGAGCAATTGATCTCCATGAGTGAGCATTAATTCAACCATTTCAGGAGCTATTTAAATGTTTTGGTCCTGACTAATTATTATTTAATCCCATTGCAATCCATTGAACATATCGAGACATTCATATAGAGAGTTGCTGCGATGAAGTAATATTTGAGGAAAAGTGCAGCAGGTTTGCACATTTCATTTCCTCATTTCTAACATTTTATTATGGTTATGGCAGGCGAATGAGTGTTATTGTGTCGGAGCCTAATGTGCATTGGTAAACCTGTGTTTATGTGTTAAGCTATTATTAGGCATTCAAATGATAGCCCTGTTTTTATTTGCACAAAGCACTGTGGCAGAAGAAGCATCCATAGTTGCAAGGCATATTTGTGCAGTTTGCAACCGCACAATTTCTTCTATTTGTGCTGAATATATGGATGGCTGATCTAAGTATTTCAGGCTTGCGCTCATTTCTTTTCGTGTCCTTACTTTGGTCTAGGACCTTAAAGCCTAATGTTATTAACCACCATTCATTACGTCTTAAGTGAAAGGATACTGTTTCAAAAGATTCTGATGAAGACCCTCAGGTTACCTTCGTGATTTATGTTGTCCGAGTCACAATATAACACAATATATTTCTAGAATAAAGTCATTAGGAAAGGTCATTCAATGACCTCTATTCATCGTTATGCAGCGTGAATAAGCCGTTAACGGTCGACTTTAGTTCTTGCATTTAAACCTTTATCCAAATGGTGAGAAATCACTTTTTTTGTTTTGTTTTCTTCCTGTTACACAAGTTCCCTGTTTAATTTACAGTACAGCCGATCGTTGTTCCCTAAGGGTCTTTATTTTTGTTTTAACAGTCTCATGTCTACTGGTGCATAGTGGCTCGTTAGGAGTTAACACTCAATCAGGAACTAGGCCAGTTACATCCCATTTTCACACTTCCCATCCTGAGGGGTGTGTGTGTGTGTGAGAGAGGGTGAGAGAAAGAGTGTGTGCACTCGTGTCTGTTGGCATGTAATCCCTAACCACATATGCATGTCTATGAAGTAGTCCATTTAAGCCTAAGGGAATGATTCATCATAGACTCATCCTGTACACTCATGATATGGTCATTCGGTATGTCCTGGTCAGTTTAATTCTCTTTTTCATGTTTATGTATATCACGCACAACATGCCCCCATGCTTTGTTCTTCTATAGGAAGTCACCTGCGTTCGTGTGATTCGCCACTTTTTAAATGCCCTGTTCAATGGAGTGTGACAACTGTAGCAGATTTACAGTAACTGAAACTGAGACTTCTGCGTTTTTTTTGCTGGACACTGCTACTTCAACATCACCAGTCCACTGACTGTGGCCAATGTGCTGCCTTTACAGATCAAGGATTTGCAATAGCAAGTGAACACTTCTAGTCAGTTTTTAAACCGTTGCAATAAGGGACTGTACCCTTCACAGTAAGGTTCCTTTAGCGTAATAAATTGTTCAAAGAATTAACAAAATATGTGTTAAATACATTTAGAATAAACTTTTTTTTTTTTAAATAAACTGCAACAGCAAATTTGATTTGGCGATTAAAAGATTATCAGAATAAAGAAAGCCGATGGGAAAGTTCAAGAACCTCAGTCTGATGCTTTTGGAATTAGCATCTAGCATTAGTTAGCTTGTGGTGGAATGGTCTTGTTGTGTATAGGCGAAGAGGGGGTTAAGATGTTGGCTCTTGAGAAGGTCGTGAGTTCAATTCTCAGCACCACCATTTTGAGCAACCCTTACCTGACCAGTTGTTTAAATGAGTTAATTGGAATGCTAGATGATATCGTCTGCCAAATGCTGTAAATGTGTGGAGGGCATCCACTTGTGCAGCTAAATATCATCAAGCTTACGTAGTTGCAGCCAGTCACTGCCAGAGTATTGCTTTATCAGTGTTTTGTTAAACGCCACAGTCTTGATAATGTGCCAAGCTCGCATCTACTTTCCATGTGTTGAATCAAATGTAGCAGTTTGTTAAATGCTGGGAGAAATATGAGTGTGAGCCTGGAAACCCTCAAGCAAGAGAAAATATTAATTGACGCTGCCGATTGCCGGTCGTTGCGTAATGAATTGAGAATCACTTCAGTCAACGACTAAGAGGTCTTCTCTTGACTCTTCTTCTGCCTCAGTGATTATCATTTTATTGCGTTTACATCACATCTGCGAGTCACTTGTGTATGAGCTCACACGCTTCCTTTTATTGGTGTATTGTTAACGACGAGTACAAGAGCCTATTAGGACAAGCTGTTTTTCATATAAAACTTCCCAGCACATCTGCTGACAGGATGGCCATGTTACTGTAAATTATGGTGTACACTGAATACATACACAACCAATAACTCAGCAACCAACATGTGAAATTTGACACCAATATCCATACCAAATATCACATAAGCACTGGCTGATCTAGAGGAGTTTAGGTTGACTGGTATTGTTTAAAAACCCTTGGTGTATTTTGTAGACCAACTTTATGGCCATTGTTGGTGTCTTTTCCCCTTTTTCTTGGTGACTCGTGACTCACGTTGACAGAACATGCAATTCCCGAGGAAGTGTTATAGAGTTTTAGGATTATTTTGGTTGCTGAAACCTCAAAAATGTCAAGCTGCTGAGGCTTACTGTCAAATTCTTGCTAACCTCAGCCTTCTTAACCCAAGCATTAATTCTCTGGTTGTGCGAGCTGTGTGCTTTGAACATTTACGTACACGAAATGTCATGTTTCGTTGGTGATTTTGGATAATGTGTGGAATTTGAAATTTACCCCATTTCCTCTTGATCTCTTCATGCATAGGGACCACTAGACTTGGAAGCACACTAGCACCTCCAAAATAATCTACTGGTTTTGCTGAATATACATATACGACCTGTGTTCTTTTCCCTGACCTTCATTTTATCCTGAAAAGAAAATGAGCCTACAAAGGAGACTAAATTAAGCTTGCTCCCAATGCGTTACAGTTGGATCTGTAAAATTGTGTGTTTGATTGGCAGGTCTGACTCTTATAAGTAGTGAGTGAAAGTGACTGTGTGTCTTGTTCATAATGTTGTGAGCGTGTCTTGTTAAAAAACAAAATAAAAAGTGTTCTAAATAGGAGTGTAATGGTATACGTGTTCATACTGAACCATTTCAGGATTCCGGTTTGATGCACATGTATACCAAATGCAATCCAGTTTTTGTTTGCTGAATATAGGTAAAGTCTATGAAGGAACATATAAAGTTAATAAGACCAGATATTTTAGTTCCTGCCTCAAAATCTTGAAAAATTCCTATATATTTGGTAAATAGGGGGAGGGGTGAGGGGGGTAGCGTAGTGGTCTAAGGGGCTGTGCTGCTGATTGGAAGATCCGGGTTCGAGCCCTGGTATGGAAAGATGCCGCCCTTGGGTGCTTGAGCAAGACCCTTAACCCTCTGTGCTCCAGGGGTGCCGTATCATGGCTGACCCTGCGCTCTGACCCCAGCTACCAACAACAAGCCGGGATGTGCGAAGAAACTATTTTACTTTGCAATTCTATTCTATTCTAAATAGACATCTATAAATGCAAACCATTGTTCACAAATCAAATGCTACTAATAAAAATAGAATAATGAAAATTAATAATAATAATAACAGACTGCGTCACAAATGCAATTTTGTTTTGCATCTCTTCCCGCTAACTGCACCAAAATTGAACTGAACTGTGACTTCAAAACCGAGCTGCGTACTGAACCGCGAATATTATGTACAGTTACACTCCTATTTCTAAACGAAAACGATTTGTTCGGCCAGCGCATTACATTGATCATACAAGACGAGATTTTTCAGACTACTGTTTTGATGCTGTGATATGGTGCGAGAAAGAAGTTGGCCTGTGAAGTCAGTTCTGCCTCACTCCGATCGATCTCTCTGTCTCGGGAGATATTCATTAGCATTTCTCACATTCCCTCGATCACTCTCTCTTCCACTTTCTGTCTCTCTCATTGTTCTTCTCTGCCATGTTTCCCTCTCTGCCTCATCCATCCACTGGCTCCCCATCCTGTCATGTTCTCGGTCCATTTGAATCAACTGTATCAACTAAAAGTCTTTTTCTCGTTTAGAATTGCTTTAATTAGTTGCGCCATTATTGTATAACCTTGAGAAACCTATATCTATATGGCTGCAATTGGAAGTAAGGGATGTAAAAATGTGTGCAATGCATATTCACCTCCTACATTTTTATTTATACTCTTTTCTTTAAGTAAAATCATCAGAATTATTCATAAATTGTAAAGACCGTGTGGGTATAGGAGATGACTCTGATACTGTGTCCAAGTCATTATTTGTTCTTGCTCATTTTAACCTAACCTTTCTGATCTGTACAGATTGTGCAAAAGCGAGCCCATGTACCTTATCTGCTGCTCGGAGACCTGTGAACTAGAGACACGGAGAACGAACGCCCCCTTGCAAGGCCAATGACCTTCTACACAGTGCGTTTCCAATGTTAGCTGTCAGTGTTCAGAGGTTTCTGTTCATATTAGTCACTGGTGCATGAAGCATGAGATATTGAGCATTCTGCATAAATGCAGTGTAAAGAAATGTTAGAAAGCAGCATGTGGGAGATATTTGATAAACTCTTCTGTTGCAAAAGTATGCACATGAAGAGTTGAGGTCAAAATTTTGCATAAAAAATCTGTTGCACGTTATCCACAGGAAAATAGAAATCCAACGAATTAACCCTTAAACCTGTAAAAACGTCAGTTTATAACTGAAGAGCCAGAAATCAACCCATTCCAAAAGCTAGTTTTAGTGTTAAGCTATTAACATGCACCGTTATGAATTTTTTGTCGCTTGTGATAATGAAGAACGGCGAATGTCATGTTGGACAAAATGAATTTTTCTTGTCATTTTGTATTGAGGTTGGTGATGAAAGAAATGAAGTCAGAATGATCTTTTTAATGTCTATGATCGTCATTATTGCATGTTTTATAACTGACAATCTGAAAATGTTCTCATGGAGAATTTTATCACTGACTATATAATGTGTCAAGGAAGAAATGAAGCCATTTTAATCATCCTTTCCATTTGCATCCACAGGATCGACTCAGTGGTTTCTGTCAGATTCTGTGATGGAAAATCGTGGTGAGTGAGCGATTGTTTCATCCTTGTTTGGTTTGTTCTACGTTGTTAAGGGATATGATGAGAGTCAAGTTGATATTTTTGTCTTTGATCGAATCCAGTCTATATCCTAGGCAGGATTTGCATCACTAGGTACAATTCATTTAATCATTTAGTATTAATTCATCCTAACTTTATGAATAGATTCATTTATAAATTTTGATTTATTTATAGCTTGCATCTCAATTTAGTATGCTCCAGACAACTGTTGAGGAATGATTGTCAGAAAACACTATATGTACTAATATCGCTAATGTTTTTTCCTATTACTGACATGGGGGGAACTATTGGTCTGGTCCTATTCTGACCACTTCATCACACAATCAACGGTAGCACATTTTCCAGGTCGCAGCAGCAGGTTCTGGACTAGGGCAAAAGCAACCAGGAGGCACGCTGCGCATGTTCGTATCAGCGCCTAAGTGTAGACGCTGTAACTGGGACACAGAAATAGGGCTGCAGATCGCTATAATATCATTAGGGCTCATTCGGTTTGTGTTTGTGTTGAGAACTCTCTATGTTGCCCGTCTGTTTTGAACTTGGATATAGAGCTCTTAAGATTCTTTTATTCATACCTCAACTTTTTGGCTCTCTGAGTTTTCAGTGTGCATTTTTCTGTTGCTGTGGTTCAAGCAGAATAGAATAGCTTTTATTTGTCACATATACATTACAGTCAAATTCTTTCTTCACATAAACCAGCTTGTTTTTTGGAAGCTATCGTCAGAGCGCAGGATATTTTCGAATTCCATAGCTGCTCCTCTTTTTTTTTTTTTTTTTTTTTTTAAGTATTGAAATCTTATTTAAATATTATTAGGGTTTGACTCTGAATTTCCTGGTTATAAAATGTTCACCTAAGCGAGCTCGTGAAGAAAGTTGAAATAGTTTTATCTAGCCCCAAAAGTGTATAGTTCCAAATATTACATTTGCAATATTTATTTGCATATATGTAAAGTTACACTTCCATAAAGAACAAAAAATACTATGTTAAATGGTGAAGAAAAAAAAGAAACTTTTGTTGTCAGTGTTTTTTTTTTTTTTTTTTTTTTTTTAATTGCACATGATTTGAACCATAAATACTCAACCTATCAAGTTAGTGGAACTGCATGTCTGCTCATGTGGAGCATTGGTTGTAAAATCAGAAAACTTGGCCTCTTGCAGTCATACATAGCTATGGACAGAATGCAGAGAAAAGCACTAAAACCCTGATTGGGACATCTTACATTTTATTCCCTGTAAACTGTTATTTGCAGAGTTATATTGCAGCTTTAATTGCACCTTAATTTTCCTCACACGCCATGTGTGAAAATACTTCATATGACTCGGAGAAATATTTTAAAAAATTCCCCTGTGCTCCAACTCTACATGGAAATGTATTAATCCACAGCCCATTGACAGTCATCATGACTGATGTAGAATGAAAGTGCTACAGTAAACACGCAGCAGCGGCGATTTTGCTTCCTCTGTAGTCTGGCCGTGTTACTGACTCACCCTCTCTTCCCTTATTCAGCCTCCCATTTCTCTTGGCTGTGTTCCTCCTCATGTGTGTCATTCGGTGATGGCCTTCCCCATTTCCACCGTCAGCTTTGTTATCTTCAGCTAAGCAATTTGGGGGTGGGTTTTAGAACATGCGGTTTATTAAACTGGGCAGTATCTGACTGCTGAGTGTATGTTTTGGCTCCTCTTCCTAGTTTGTCTAAGTCTCAGGCTTGGGAGTTATTGTAGGTGCACGCTCCATGCTGTAATGATTCAGTCCTTTAAGTACATTTAACAAATCACTGAATTACTGAGGCATTTAGACAGAATGAGACATTATTACTTATTCTGTTTAATATTGCCTAACCAGTTTTCTAGTGACTGAGACAGATCTGGAGAAAAGGAAACCTCTGAAAATTCCGTGGTTAGAGGAAAAATAGTAAATGGAGGAAATGCAGCTTTGCATTAGAAGTCTGTGAGTGTAATTCATAAATGTGGCACACGTACACACTCATTTTCTCCTAATGGACTGTGCTGGATAAGAGGCATGCCTGGAATTCCAATGGATGGCCAATAAAGGGTTTTGCTCACTGTTCCCTCTAGGGGGCACAGCACTATTTTCTTTTTATTTCAATGAAAATATTTTTGGGATAAAGCAGGAGCTGCACATGAACCAAAAAAACCACAACTATAAACAATTTTCCTTTACCTTGAGGTTGGAATGTCCTGCATACGTAATATTGGCAAACCAGTTATGGTTTTGTTAAATGTGGATTCAGGTATAAAGGAAATTACACATTTAAAGTGGAAAAACCTTGTGTTTTCAATTTGCATTTAAAACACACACACACACACACACACACACACACACACACACACACACACACATATATATATATATATATATATATATATATATATATATATATATATATATATAATATAATTTTTTTTTGAATGAATGAATGAGAGATTCTTCATACTGTAAACCATATTGTTCTAATTAAGTATCTTTTTATGTTGCACAACAGCAGTCCTTTACTTAACACACACACACACACATTCTGACCCTGACTCCCTGGAATGATAGGCATCCATCTGTAGTTGTTCTAACTTATAGGCTTAAGTCAGTTAGGCAGAGGGAGGGTCGGTGTAAAGGAAAGGGGTGGGGAGTAGCAGAGGGAGGAGTGCAGAATTCCAGAAGGGAAGAAGGGAGGGAATGCTGGTGAAAGAGACACAGAGCAGACGGGAGAGCTCTGTAAAGATTCGCGGGTCGAAGTAAGAAGTGGCATTGAAAGAGCTTTCTGAAGTGGAAATCCTAGGCAAGTCAAGAGTCGTGCAGGTGGGACACTCTTATTGCTCAGTGCAAAGGGTTAGGGCACTGCTGAAAGCTAAGGCCCTTAGGGCCAAGAGTATGGGACAGAGATTCTCTCTGGAGATTGCATCTCAGGACACCAACACACACAATGGTGAGTCACATGTACGGTATATACACCACAGATGTTGTCTGAAGTTTAGCTGCACAAATGTAGATTCAGCATCTGCAGGAGTCCATTGTTTCTGCAATGAGGACGGTAACGGTGCCAAATAGGGATTATCTAGAATGCCTTGTCACGTGTGACTCGAAATATGCCTGTCCATATTTGGATCAGGTGACTGTTTAATGAATTAGTTATTGGGCAACATTGTCTTTAACAACCAGGATCATAAGCTGGTTATTAAGGGTTATACTCTTATCACTGCACTGACAGGAATAATAGCATCAAACCCTTAAACACATGAAAGACTTGTTATGGCTATGAGGAGTACGTTTATACAAGACCATGTCATAGATATATATTTTTAAAAAATGGAATTATTTGGAATTAATAAGAATTCATATTATTTGACAAGAATAACTCTGTTATTCACTCGTGCATTCTACACTGTATAAAACGAATATGTAGGTTTAAGTTGCTGTGCTTCTGCCAGGCTGGTGTGTTTTGGAATCTTATTACCAAAATAACTTTATTTTTATTGTAAGTGTTCGCAGTTTTGAGACATTTTTACACCCTACTTAGAAACATTCCTAAACCCTTTAGAACCACTTTTATTTCTGTATTCTTGGTTTTGTCCAAGCTTTGGACATTTTTAGGTCCATATTCAAGATCATTGTGGACTGAAGCATTATTATGTAGTTTGTCTGTGTTTTGTACCGTACACAAATCTGTGACGGTTCTGTAACATTTACTGACTAAGATACTCGTAAGCTTTCGGTTATTTTTGTCACTGTTCTGATGACATTGTGTTAGATGAGCTGGCAGACTGTGATGTTTCCCCACCACCACTGAAACGGTGTTTTGTAATTTATGTAGAAAAGGCTAAAATCCCAACCTCCTTTCTAAATATAAATGGAGATGATTATAATGGTAATAGTTGAGACAGCTTGGGGTCCTTTTTTCTGCATAACAGGAATCATTAAGACGCCAAGTTCTGGTCGGCCAAAATTGACCGGCCAAACGCCACGGCCAAGTTTCATTTCACAATACAGGCTCCTTTGTTTGGTCAGCAGACTCTCCTCAGGTTTGCCCTTGTTGATGCTGGATTCACTTACGGCTACTTTGAATGCAAAATGTCACCTTTCCCAGAGTTGGACCTTTCACTAGAGCCTACAGAGTGATCAGTGAATTAGCTAAGTGTTATCTGTCCTCAGGGTCACTTCGCTCATTTATATAATAGACAGCAGCATTTTGTTACAATGTAATGTTGTCTGTGTTTTTTATGGAGCGCTATTATGGTTGGGGAGAAGGCGCGTCGAGTGAGAGGAGAGCAATAGGGAGTGTGCTGCTCTTCACAAGTTTTCCCAACAGACCAGCTTAGCTTACTTAACTACACAAACTGCTCCAGGCATCGCACTTTCCTCCAAACCACTGACCGCTCTCATCTCTACATTCACTTAATTGAATTGCATACGCACCTGATTCCTTCTGCCCTCGGGCTGTGTGCGAAAATCCCTGCATTATGCATCTAGATGCATTCTGCATGTACAGAACCTGATGGCTTTTGTTTTTGTTCATGTCTTTTTGATAACGTATGCTATAGCGATATGTTGTTGATCTGCAATGTTTATGCATTTGCAATGTTCTTTGAAGCCGTATTGACCCCATTCACATTCTCAAAATTCCCTAAAATGTTTGGAATTCGGATGCTCGCAACCCACAAATGAAAAAAAGACATTTTCGTGTTTTAGAGCAGCTGTACTGTACATGCTGAATACCAACCGTGTTATGGTTATAAATAAATGCTAAGTGACTCAGCCATACACAGCGGTCGTGCTGTTATAGACATGGCATTTCTTTTGTGTGTGTGTGTGTTTTTTTTTTGACTGTGTTAAGCTCTTGCTGTGTTTCACAACAGCTTTTGTCTCATGCTATTTGTAGTACACAAAGCGCGATATAGTGAAGAAAAGGTTTTTATTAAGCGGCATGATATTCTGGCTTGAATTGATTTGTAAATATGACCTGCTTTATCCCTCTGTAGTTGGCTGTCCTATTCAGAAGTGTTTGATTGAGGGAGTTGGCTGAGACTTTTCTTGATGAACACTGGGTTCATGCTGAGAAATGTTATCTACTGCTTGACTGCATATTATTTTGTAGAGTTCAGTTTAAAGCTGCATTGCTGCTGAGACGTGTGTGGATAGCTGGTGCTTTTATTAGAGTGGCAGCTTTGTATTCTGATCTAATGATTAATGATTAATCATTTGTTTCATTCCGTTAAAAGGACACAAGAGGATTTAAAGAGTTTTACCACTATTATATTTATAATATAACCAGTTTAATATAAATCTAAAGGGGCACGGTGGCTTAGTGTTTGGCATGTTCGCCTCACGCCGACAGGTTTGGGGGTTTGATTCCCATCTTCACCATGTATGTGTGGACTTCACATGTTCTCCCCATGCCTCAGTTTTTCTCCGGGTTCTCCGGTTTCCCCCCAGTCCAAACTCATGCACGGTAGGTTGATTGGCACCTTGGAAAATTGTCCCTAGTGTGTGAATGTGAGTGTGTGGGCCCTGTTATGGGTTGGAACCCCGTATAGGGTCTATCCTGCCTTGATGCGGAAAGACGCCTCCAGAAGCTTCACCAAGGGAGGATCGGATAAAGCGGTACAAAATGAATGAATGAATATAAATCTAATAGTGTCATCCATGATTATTCTTTATGATTCTCTGATGTTCCAAGGAGATAACCTTCTTTAACTTTACCATTCCATAAACATCCGAATTGTAAACAGAATACATACTGCTCAAGGGGCAGAAAATGTATACGGGGGAAAAAAAAGAGTAAATCTGAGACTTGAATTCTGCAGGCTGATTTAAAGGGACATTATTGTGATGGCTATAAATGGCAATATACTCGATAGCTTTCTGGAAGCAAATTGATCAAATAATGATTGATGCAAACATCCAGATACACAGGGGGGGGACGGGGACGTATCCTTGCTGTGTAAATGTGAGGAGCCTGCTGCCTTAAAAGTGAGGACCCTGGTCTCCCTAGTAAATCTGTAGACAGTAAAGGATGTAGTAATAGTAGGTGTGTTGCATTTTGGTTGATGTATTTTATATCCTTTTTTTGTATGTCGATAGAATTGCCACAATTCCAGTGGTTTCCTGTGGTTAACTTTTATTTAATATGAGCGTTTATGTAGCTTACAGTTATATGGAAAAAGAGAGCATTTTAGAGTTCTATGGTTTTACCCATCAGGAAATGGTTTTAAAAAACAACACGCATTATATTGTGACTATTTTATTTATTGTGAAATCTTTTTATAACATTGTTCAGGTAATTATGGTTTGTAGGCATTTGTATATGTGCAATTTCCTTAAGGTCCAGCCACAGCATTTCATTCGGTTTGAGGGGTGGACTTTCACCAGGCCAATGCAACACCACAATTCTTTTCTTTTTTTTTTTTTTTTTTTACCCATTTTATCCTAGATTATTTGTTGTGCTTGGAATCATTGTCCTATTGCACGAATGCCAGGTGGTTGAACCATATTTGGCTTTAGGGTACTTTTAATATGCAGTGAAGTTCATTGTCAACTCAATAACCGCAAGATCCTCAGGTCATGTGACTGCAAAGCAATCCCGAATCACAACCCCTCCACTACTTGAAAGTTTGTGTTGATTTGCTGTGTTTGGTTGTTGTGAAAACAGGCACTGTGCATTCGGCCACACATCTCCACTGTCTGTCCGAAGGACGTTGCTAAAAAATGTGTGATTTGTTCAGATGTAAGTTTGTAAATGTAAGCCGTGCTGACATTCTTTTTAGCGAGAAGACGCTTTCTCCTGGCAGCACTTCCAAACAAAGCATACTTGTTCAGTGCTTTTGTAATAGTACTGTCAGGAACGTTTACATTTTAGCATGCTATCTAGGGTGTATAGCGTTTGAGATGTAACTCATGGATTATTTTTTTATTGATAACTTCCTTACTTTAGAATGATAATTATTTGAGAATTATCCTTCCCAGATTTAAGTGCAGCAACAATTGTACCAGTTAAGGTCATTGATGATGTATTTCCTCCTTAGCTTTGTGTGAAAACAAAGGTTTTTTTTGTGTGTGACTTGGCAATTTTCAAAAATGTGGACTTTTCTAAAGGTGGTCACACTTTCTGATTAATTAATGAAGGCCATTTAATTAGCAGCACGACTTAATTGCTATACAATCTGTCAAGGTTCACACACTTTTACAACACATGGCTTTTCCATTGTGGCTTTATTTTGTAATAATCAACAATGAGAGAGTATGTCATATGCAATTTATCTAATTGTTAGACCTTGTAATGTAAACCTGATCATCGCTTTTCGGGAAAACTGCCGCTAATGTTTTCTAAGCCCATTAGCAACGATGTGCGCAGAGTACATTACTTGCCCGCTGATGTGTGGCTTTTTTTTTTTTTTTTTTTTTTTTTTTGGTCTTTTTCTTTCCAGTTTTACTTTCCAGTTCATGCTGGTGTGGAGAGTGGGTGGGGGTCATCTGTGTATGCCCCCACCCACCTGCCTCTTTCAGGATCAGGGTGGAGTGTCATTTCCTCCCTCTGTTTCCCAGGCTTCCCCCCCTTTCTGAGCGAGTCCTCTCAGACTCTCCCAGCTTTTAGCACACAGCCCTATAGCGCAGGATACGAAGTCGTCTCACACCTCGCCACGGACACCTTTTTATCAACAAAGCTGTACCATCTGCATCTGGGGCTGCCCGATCTGCTTACTCTTGCACACTTAGATCAGAGCTGTGAGCAATACTGACTCCATTAATGTCCATTATCCATGAGCAGAGAGCTTGCACCGCTCAGCTACGTGTTCAATACGTCCAGACGATCTGCTTAATGACTCAGCCAACTGCCTGGTCAAGCTGCATACTGCAGCACTCGGTTGTTCCTTTTTAAGAGAGACAGAAGGACTGGGAATTCATTCTACCTTTGCGCTTTGTGATGGATGGCTGGTCAGTGAATACTTTGTCTCAGCACTGTAACTGTCTCCTATTTGGATGGCTGCCTGTGTGGACTTGGAATACATCGTGCTGGAGGATGAGTTCAGTGTGAGAGAGTGTATTTATCACTATTGGTGCTTTAACAGCGTGATGTGGATATTGAGCATGAGTTTATCTAGATTTCTCTTCCGCTATCTACTTTGTATGGTGACCTGGAGTTCCAGATTTAAAATAGACAACCGCTTCCACGTCTGTTCGCTTTTTCATCTCCTGAGGAGTGTGGTTTCTGACCACTAGCAGCTTTTTTTTTTTTTTTTTTTTTTTTTTACCCCAATCTTCTTGCAGAAAAGAAACGAGTTTAATTTTCATTATCTCCTCATGGCCTGCTGCTTCCACACCCTTCACCATGGCAGCTGGAGCCCAGGTAGTTTTGCTTTCTAATTCTTAATGCCGATCCTAGCTACTTTCTGATTTTGTGCCTATTAAAAAGTGTCGTTCGATTCCGCGAAGCAAAATGGCATGGGGGCAAATCTAATTTTCAGCTGTAGATTTCATTACTGGAAGATAGGGCAGCTAGTTTTATATCGGCCATTAGGAACGTATGTATGACTCTGAGGGATTTGCTGAAAATAGCACTAATAGAAGAATAAATTGGTTGGTTCTACTTGTGTTGCTTGGAGCATCCTTACATATTCTGTCTAGTTTGATAGTATCTAACCAGCTAGTTTACAGCTCATTGTTTTCATTTAAAACTTTAATTTGTTTACAATGAAATGTTTTTTTCTTCTTTTTTTTTTTTTTTTTTTTTTATAAACCCACTCCGCAAAGCACTTTGCCGTCTCCATCAAGTGTCTTTGTTGAGTTTTTCAATATATTTTATATTTACGGCAGAAGTTTTTCTACAGCGTGACATATTGTGAAAATATGAAAAATGTTTTGAATCTCTATTAATGAATAAATCAACATTTGTTTGCTAGATGACCAGTATCATCAGCCTAAACTCTGTTGAGAGAAATTATAGCACTTTTATTTTGAAGACTATATATATATATATATATATATATATATATATCTATATATATATATATATTATATTATATATTCTATATATATATATATATATATATATATATATATATTGCTGTACCATTCTGGGTGGAGTCTGATGGAAATGTGCCGTATTGGGGGGGGGGGGGGGGGGGATGGGGGGGGGGGGGGGGGGGGGGGGGGGGGGTGGGGGGGGATGGGGGGGGGGGCCGTGGGGGGGGGGGGATCAACGAGCCTTGGAAACTTGTGCCATTTAGCAGGATATCGCGCAAAACATAGCATATTCCAAACCAGCAAAATCTCTGATTTATTGACAATTTTAAAAAGGGAGGCATACACAAGCTCATTTACACAGTGTATATCCAGTATGTGTCATCTTTCTCACCAGTATATTCCAGTAGTGTTTCATTTATTGCTGTGTTTAGAGAGCGGGATGTTTGTGTATGGTCACTGGGGTGGGTTATGTGCCTGCAATGTTGTGGCAACGTCAGGCAGAGCAGAAGCACTGCCGCCAGGACATCCTGTGTTTATTGGGTTGGATGTTTAATTACTGCTAATGCTAACATATTAAATGACACTTATTTTATGTGAATATCACCACTTTCATTTTTAAATTCTACCAATTTATCATTAGAATAGAAATGTAATATTTATTAATGGTTCGTGGAATCATGGCATCACTGTGGTTAAAAGTATTTGGAAACCTGACCATCTCACCCATATATGGGTCTTCTCCAAACTGTTGTCACAAAGCTGGGATGCACAGATGATTTAGTGTCTCTGCTTTGCTATAGCATTAACATTTCCCTTCACTGGAACTGAGAGACCCAGTCCTGTTCCAGCAAGGTTTACAAATGTTAATGTGAGCCATCTCAGTACAGAGCCTTGAACTCTTCCCCACTGAACACCAGTCTAAAACAAGGGCTTTCATGCCCAGCATTATGAGCTTGAACTGTTGTACTCTGGCTGCTTAATGGGCACAAATTCCCACAGCCATTAAAACCACTACTGAGGAGAGTGAAAGTTCTAATAACCATGAAGGAGGATCAACGCAGTGCTGGAGTAGCTAAGTGGTTAAACCACTGGGATAGTGATCGGAAAGTCAGGGGTGCGAGTCCCGGTATTGAATAGCTGCCACTCTTGGGTCCTTGAGCAAGGCCCTTAACCCTGCACCATATTACGAATCCTGACCCCCGCTTCCAAATAAGCTTGGATATGCGAAGAAACAATTTTCACTATGCTGTAATGTATATATGAATAATAGAGGCTATTCTCATGCTCTTAGAATGGAATGGTCGATCCTTAGGTATCTACATAGCAGTGAGTCTAATGTAGGTAGTAAGGTAGACAGATTCTGCAAACCTAGATTTAAAAAGTAAGGGCTCAGCTCAAGGGTTCCTTGGCTCACTACTTGATCAAAATCAGAAGACTTGATTTTATTCAATTTTACAGTAGAAAAGTTGTGAACAATACAAAATATTTTATATTTTATTTTGTATTATATTATATTTTTAGGTTGATGTTGGATTGTATTGTTTCAGGAAATATGCACACATATGTGGCACAGGGGTTTTGTTCATGCAGTCGTATGTGCAGTCAGACAATGATATCTGATGCTTGGCTTACAAATGATATTTCAGAATTCATTCACAAAGGGGGTTCGTGGGGTTGAGGTCAGCGCTTTTAGCAGACCAGTTCTGTTCTTCTGCACTCCCTTTGATATAGCATGTTTTCTTGGACCTCATTTTGTATACCTGTCATGCTGGAAATGGGTTGCCCCTCAGTTTTGAAGAGAAATTGTAGAGCTACCATTAGAAATGGGTGATATGTCATAAATTGAATCTCTGCTTTTTTTTTTAATATAAAATTCAATTTTGGATATAATGGGGAATGTGTGTCTGCTGTTTGTACCTGGTTCTAGCTGGTATTTTGGGGATGCTGCTGTCATGTTTATCCCACAGCGCCACACACGCCTCCCCATTCAATAAGGGGATTCTGTTTGAGGTGCTGGAATAAATTAGTCGTGCTGCTTCCTTTAGTTGTCACAAACAGACAAATTTTACACCCGAACCGTTTCCATAAGGCTGATGAAACCGCACTTATCTTGGAAACAAGCTCTTTGTAGTCGTCAGTGCACTCTGCCATGTTGTAGTTCGTATTAGTGTAATGCAGGTGGGAGTCGGAGAACTACAGAAGCTCACTGTGTCAAACCAAGGTGGAATTGTAAAATCAATGTTTGCATTTTCAACATTGTTATAAAACCATAAACTCGAGTTAATCGATAATGATGACTAATCTCCCAGCTCTAGCTACAATATATAAAGACATTGAACAATATACTGATTTTGGCAAAAGTGTAGGCATCCTTTTACTTGTGGTTTTATATTGTATGAAGATTTTTGGGTTTGTATTCATGACACAAATATGTTGACTGAACTGAATCAGTAATCAGTCAATGCTAATTATATTTCCCCTCTTAGCACTATACAGAAAAGAGAATATTTTAGAAGTACAGTATGACTTGTGTCTATAATCAGGATATCGAACACTTCATATAGAATGTATAATACTGGATGATTGGTATGTGTGTGTGAGTGAATGTGTGTGAACCTGTTGACAGTCCTATCAGTGAGAGGAATGCGAGTTCTTAAGAGCAGTGAAGTAGGAGCCAGTGGTCAAATGACTGAGGCTCTGTGCAGGGGGCTGTTTGTCTCCCGCTTCATCTGCCAGGAAACATTCGCTGTGTTTAAACAACAACCATGTTAAAACACTGCCTTGGACTTTAGAACAACAGTCTTTCTGACGAGCATAATCAACTTTGTTTAAAATTTACTGAACCTAGTATGCATGTGGGTATATTTTTATAACTTATTAGAGACCAAATGCCCACACAATTTAAGGAATATCTGAAGTTGTTGACCTGTTATGGATATTTAGCTGTTTTTTTTAGGTTGTTATTTTTGATAACCAAAAAATGCTTGTAGGTTTAAATGGGTTACTGAGATTATGGTGGTTGGATTTGGTGAAAATGTAGCATTAATAATTAATATCATTTAATAATGACATTAAATAATAATGACAATTAAATAATGACATTAAATTAAAATACAATAAATACACATTCAGTGTGTAGTGACCATTTCTGTTCCTGTACAGTTTCATATTTAATGTTATTAAATATTTTATATTTAATGTCTGATTTTATTATATATATATATATATAGATATATATATAGATATAGATATATATATATATATATATCTAGATATATATATATATATATATATATATATATATATATATATATATTATACTAATATATTTATTTATTTATTTTCCTTACATTCTGTCATCTCCAGTAAAAAGAATGTTTATTTGTTTGGTGATCCAGGTTTGATTTGAACCCTCTTTGCTCTTTCACTTTCTTTCCAGATGATGAAAGCAGTCACCAGCACAATAGCACAGGGAGTGAAGGGGGCGACAGCACTCCTCCCCCGAAGCGCAAGGGCAAGTTCTCTACACTGGGAAAGATCTTCAAACCTTGGAAATGGAGGAAGAAGAAAAGCAGCGAGAAGTTCCAGGAAACTTCAGAAGGTGCTTAGTTCATATTGCCTTTAAGTATTTTGGATCACATACACTTCCCCTTTCCTGTCTGTTACCATGAAGGTATGAACGAACACGTTTTCTAAGTTGATTCCCTCTTGACGTGAATTAATCATAACGAACTACTGGCGCGATATTTGTCTGAATCTTGCTTTTTCATGTTGCCAAGTCTTGTTTTCGTGATCATAGGGAAACGCTTGTAACTTGGATGAAGTAGGGTTAGGTCAATTGGAGCAGAGAATGTGAATGTTGTGCCTACAGCCAACCTAATCAGCACTCTCGCGGACTTCTAATTTTGCTCCACACATATACCGCCTATAATGACTGCTGCTTGAGTTTCCATTAACATTAGCTCAGTGACATGATTTACACTGAGATGAACATGTCCCTATTTATTGTAGTTCATTGTTTCATTAGGTGGGCTTGTGTGTGCTGTATTTTATCCCAACAGTTTTGGAAAGAAAGATGTCGATGAGAAGACCACGGGAGGAGCTGATAGAGCAGGGAGTTCTGAAGGAGATTCCTGACAATGGTAGCCTATGTGTGCATGTGTTGGTGTGTGTATGTTTGTGGACGTGTATTGAATATGTAGCTGGGGAGATTTCTATACATGTACCTCATAATCTCTTGTCTTCAGCGTCCGTCCGTCAGTCAGACGGCCACAGTATACGGTTCACATTCATTGGCCTGTTACAGTGTCCATGTTCCCTTGGGCACAACTTCAGCAGCTTCTGAGACAGATGAAGTGAAACTCTTTAATTTGACAGGTGTTTGAAGGTGCAATTTATTTATTTATATTTATTTATTTATTTATTTATATATTTATTCATTTTCAGAAGAAGAAAATGACACATTGTTTGTCTTCAGCTGAGGGGGAAAATGGAGCAAATTGTGCCCTGCAGCAAAATGCTTTGAAAGTCATGCACTCACTGCTGCAGAGGCCTATTTATCTAGACATTCAGATCGGAATAAACAGTCAGACTGCTTTTGTTGGCTGCCTCTGGCTTTTTTTGTAATTCAAAAAACTTCCTCTGATATTCTCCCGTCTGGTGTAAAACAAGAAGTCTAGATGCATAGCTTTTCAGAAGTGTTGTGCTTTGTGATGCCGCACAGTGATTTCTTACCCTAAATTTGCATGTATTTGTATTTATTTATTTACTTATTTTTACTTTTTTTTTTATCATGTGTTGCAGAGGCAGATGAGGCTCATGGGTCCAAGCCCCCATATGTGAAGAATGGCCACACACTACCTATAGTAGGTACAGGTGGAAGTGGAAGTCGGGGTAATGAACCTGTTCGGCCTATATCCGATTTGCAATTCAGGCTGAATCCGGATCGCAGGTGTCGTGACCCCGGTGACGCAGATCGCCGTGCCTTGACTAGTCAGGATGACGGTTGGCGAAGTGTGGGCTGGCAGGGAGACGAAATAAAACATGGAGGCAGAATCCACCCAGATGTAGAGAGAAAGCCGGGTCTGATCAAAGCCCCGTCAGAGGATGGCAGAAGAACTCGCCCGGAATCCGATTGGAAGCCCAGCCTCCCTCGCCACTCATCTGCTGAGGAGGGCAGGGGAAGGAGAGGTGAGAAGGGTCAACTTTCTCTTTCTCCCTATAAATGTTGACTTCCTCTTCTTTGCTCGTGCTCACCAGTGTTTCCTCCTCTCCTCTTTTCTTGGGGCCATGCCGAAGTGTAGAGTGGCACTGCTCCCTTGGGTCCTGCTCTAGCTAAGATTCTTATTTAGGAACAAGCAGAGGGATAGCTCAGCTTTGTTCTCCCTTTTCCTTTTAAATACATCACTCTCATTTCTTTAGAATGGACACAAACCACTTGTGGAGAATTTGCTTTTTACTAGTATTAATGGAAAAATAAAATTGTGAACATGTTGTTAAAAAAATTATATATATATATATATATATATGTATATAATTTTTTTTAAAATAATAAAATTAAATTGATTTAATCTGGATGTGCCTTAGAAAGTCTTGGGTAGCTATTAGCAAGAAGAGGTCAGATGAAAGATTGCTATTAGTGCCTGATGTACAGATAACACGAATCACTATGTGCTTTTTATATATAGCAAGTAGGTGACTGTAAGGAGGACGGCTAAAAAAAAAATGTCTGCAGGATTTTCCATGTTCTGCAATTTAAGAACGTTTTAATCACCCAAAATCCTTCCGCATGTTCAGATGCCATTATTTTATAAATGTTTTTAACATGAGAATAGATCATGCAATTATAGGTGCATATATTTCTAGGTTGACTTTGTATCCATGATTATTTGGTTTCTACTTTACGTACACCTTGAAATAATTAGCATTGGTTTTCAAATAATTGTACGAGTCCTGTTTTAAGTATGAATGAATAATTACATTCATACATTAAAAAGGAAAATGCTTGTCTCTTGTATTTTCACTTTTAAATAAAGCCGTGTTCACAGATGGAAAGATTCTGCATTTTTGTTTTATTGCATATGTCCAAACTGGATGCCCCCCTTTTTGCTCCTCTGCAGCCTGTGTCTTGTTGTGATAAAATGGCCGTAAATAACCCAGCGTTTAAAACGCCGGCTTGGAAGAATAATGGGGGGGTTAATGTGTGAAGGGGTGATAGAGAGAGAGAGAGAGAGACAGAGGGGTAATTATGGCAGCCTGTTTATCTCCTACGGCGGTCGATGAGCTGATTAAGAAACATACAAAGGGGAAGCAAGGGAACAATGATACAACTCGTAACTGCTTAAATAACCTGATAAGAAAGATAAGTCAAACTCTTAAGTTTATGTCGGTGTTCAATATTGATGTCTATACATTTTATCAAAATTTAATTCATTTAGCATTAATTCTAATATTCCTAATAACTGGAGTTAACAAGGTACCTGGATTATACAGTAGGTGTTTTTTCTGGACTTGTTAATGGTCATTCCACAGGTTACACAATACAAAGTATTAACTCCTTTGCCTTAACCACTCCGAGAATAGTTTTAATTCCACTTTGAATTCATTTCAGAATCGGACAGCAGTCACTATGTTCCTGACCCCGATGGTCTGAGAGATACTCTGCGCGAACCTCTGCCCCCGAAGCAGACCATCATGGCCCCCAAATGGCTGATGAGTTCCACCCCAGAGCCTGGCACTGAGGCCTTGCCCCACACACCCGTCCACAGCCCTGCGATCTCGTTTTCCTCTTCCTCTGTCTGCTCCAACTCTCCGTCGTCCAACACCGCAGCAAAGACCATGAGGACTGCCTCATCTGCTATGTCCGGCCTGCCTCTGGCATCTACCTCCACTCAGCCCTCCATCCAAGGACTAGTGCCAACACAGCTTGCTCGGCAGCCCCCTCTCCCTCCACCCAAACCAATCAACCGCACCACTAATGCTGCCATGCTGGGTGAGTGCTTTCTCTTGCTCCCTGCTTTTTTTTTTCCCCTCCACACAAGCCCAAAAAGCAGATGTCGCACGCTTTCGTTCTTGATGTCTAAAGTGTCAGAATAAGAAACACATTTATTTTTGTCTCTGCATGTTTAAGGTTTTTCATGTGTAGGAAAGCATTTTAAGTGAGTCTCAAGAACATTTCTTCCTTGACATCGTTCTCCTCTTGTGCAGCATTATCTCTAATGACTCCAGGCTTGGCAGGCAGCTGTCTGCTGCAGTGATGCAGTAGTTGTTGTTTTTGTTTTGTTACTATGTTGGATAAGTGTTTTTCCTTTGTTACGGGAAATGCCGATCATTTTAGGTTGATAGTCCAGTTTAAAAAATGTGCCTCAAAGTTTGTCGTATAACCTGTACCTAATTTATATTTTGTGTCCAATTCGTATAATAGAACTAGTGAGCGCTCATCACATGTGCATGCCTTAGATCATTTCGTGCACTTGTATCAAAGTTGAAACTTGCATCAGGTAGCCTCTTTAAGAGGATCTGAGAATTTAATCTTCTTTAGGCATTAATACTCTTTGGTGCTAGAACATGGCAGTTCTTTAGATTCAAACATTCTTTTTTGTTTGTTTGTTTATTCCCTTGCATTACTAACCCTAATCATAAAAGACAATACTAAAAAATGGAGCTGCATGAAATGGCCAGATAAATTTTGAGTGTGGGGTTTTCAGGGGTAAGTGGGTTCGTCATTTCTCTTATATAACAAGTGTACACCGAAATAAAAGTTTGATTAATAATTTCTTTTACATCATGAAACAATGCAGTAATATGCAAGGCATAATACACATGAAAATTTATTGTAAACAGAGAGGCAATGTAATTAAACCTTTAACTATAATCTTCTCATGCTTTAATTTCATCTTTCTGATTTTAGTCCCATCCGTGAGCAGTTGATCTGTGGATTGGTTATGTCAACACACTGCCTCCTGCTGGTCAACTGTAGAATTGTGTGCTTTTGAGAGATCAGGTGGTCGGTGTGTGTGGGAACCCAGACTTTTTTTGTCGGTGCCTGGATTCTCATCGCTGTAACTTCATAACGGCAGCGTTGACCCACTTTTCCTAAATTAACTACCTTCTTCAGCTAAGGTTAACTTGATTCAGCACATTTTAGGCTACCGCTCACACTTCTTATTAACCTTCCCACTGCCAAACTGTACAGTTTCCGATGGTTTGGTCATAATTGTGTGTGGTGTTTGATTCCTTTGGGATGGTTTCTTACCCCTGTCAGCTTCCACCCTACACGGGGGTGACCCCTTTCCCCTCTACTGGTCCTGCTGGAAGCGTGAGGCTGACTATGATGTCTACCTGTCCCTGCCCGTGTACTTATGCCGTCGGGCAGGAGGTGGGCGCTCAGGTAACAGCAAGGCCATGCCTGGAACCACAGCAATGCTGCCTTTTTAAAACAAAAAACAAAACAAAAACAAATTCATATTCTGTCCATCTGCTGTATATGTGTTGGCATTGTCTTCTTCGCCCATACCACCATATGCTCTTAGCTCTGGCTGGGATGCTGCACTAACATGGAGTGGCTAAAGGCCGCATATTTTCTCCCTTTTTCCGTCCCTCACTCTTTCTCTGCTTCCTCTTAAAATGCATGCTTATAAACAGCTAGATTTGCAGTTAAAAGGCCACTTTTTGAAATGGCCTTGTGAGATATCCTGTTGCCATAACTTGGTCAACACAGAATTTTTGGATTATTTGGACAATTGTCAGAAATGTGATGTGATGTGATATAATTCTAAGTGAATGTACTGCATGGGAAAACGCATCCGACTCTCTAGATTAAGCTGAGAATTAAGCGGAAGGTGAAAACTTGCTCTCCTCAAATACTCTCCCCTGGTTTATCATTGAAAAATGTGTGCATGCAGATACTCCGTTGAGACTGGTTTATCTGGCTTTCTGTGTGTTTGTCCGCTGCTCTGAGAGCATCTGTACATGGAACAGCTTTGCCTTGCGCGATACCAGTGGAAGTTCAACGTTTGTACCGCCACATGGACATGTACATGATGTGACAAACACTGGATGTAGTTCATGTTCTTGCTTCTCAGCATGTGATATCAGGATACTATGTAGTTGTACCGTATTACATGTGTATCCTTCTGAAATATCATTTGTGGTTGGTGTTACGAGTGAAATTACAAGGCCTTGTAACAACTGATTATCAGATTTATAAGCGTCGCACTAACCTTGATTGTGTATCGGTGTCGCAGTAAAAACTGACGTGTTATCCTTTTATCTTCTGCAGCTGAACTCTCCCAGGTTGTAGGAAGTGCCAACCCAGCTCCAGCTAAACCATCGCCACCCATGCCCCCCAAGAGAACCACGCCGGTTACAAAGCGCCAACCCGAGAACTCCGTCCTTCCAATCTCTTCTATACTCTCTCTAGAGGACAGGGCAAACATCCCAGGGGGATTCCCCCTGCCCCCGCCTCCACCGTCCCCACCTCTCCCCACACATATCCCACCCTCTCCTCCTCGAGGGCACACCCATCAACTACTGCACCAACACTCATACCCTCATCCCCTCCCCGACCCAATACCTGTCCAGTTTGACCCTCCGAGCCCACAGGAAGAGCTGCCTACACGTCAAGCCCCTGTTCCCCTGCACATCATGATCCAGCGGGCACTGATCAGCCCCGGAGCTGCCCTCCCTCACCTGGACGCCTCACACCGGGCCCACACACTACTGTTTGAAACCCCTCCAGAATATCAAGGATCTCGCCCTCTGCCAGTCACCATCCAGCCTTTAAAAATGTGTGTATCCAACAACAGCAGTATTTAGATGACTAGCGTGTTTCAAGTAGAGAAACATTGAATGAATTAGTTTTATTTTCCTTGTACCTTTTTTGTTCATGAATTTGATATTTTAGTAATCTTTTCTCATTTTATAACATGTATTAAGGTAGGAGTAAGCACTTACTGAGGTAATTGAGAAATCACACACCACTTCTTCTTGAAGAGAACTGAAGACGCACTTCTAGCTTTACCAGACTTTCAAAGTGCTGACCCTGGATATTGCTTCTAAAATGTCTTCAAGCTGAACTAATGTCCAAGCAGAGATTACAAAAGACCAAAGAATTAAGTAATGGTATTATCGGAATAATGTACAAGTGACAATTATAAATGACTTTTTTTTTTAAACCTGCAACAAGAGCTTTTGATTCATATTTAAAAATCTGGTTCCACATATATTTATACATATATCATCCATCCATCTCGCAGGGCTGAAGATGATTACTCTGATGAAGAAGAGGAGGATGAGGAGGAAGAGGAAGAAGAAGAGGAGGACGAGGAGGACGAAGACGAGCCACAACTTGAACACCTCCCGCCCCCTCAACTTCAACTGGAACTGGAGCCTCGCAGCCGTAGGTGCCTAGTAGGGGATGTAAATATCCGAATTATGCCTGAGGGATCAGACAGCAGTGAGGAAGAGGAAAGGGAGGAGGATCAGCAGGCAGATGAGAGCGATTCAGACGGCCCTGTGCTTTACAAAGAGGAGGAATCCGATGAAGAGGATGACAGTCCACCGAGTACGTCAACTCCCGATACACAGTGCATGTATAATTCTGTACACACTGTGTGCCTACATCCTTGGAATATAGAAATTATGCAATTCAGTAATCTTAACTGTGGGAATGTCGGTGCACATGCGTAGGTAGTCTGGCCAGCAGGGTGAAAAGGAAGGACACTTTGGCCCTGAAGCTGAGCAGTCGGCCCTCAGCCCCAGACAGACAGGTTCCTGAGAGGCAGACCAGAATGGAGTACACGGGTCTGTCATGGCAGAGCAAAGAGCAGTGGGAGGCCATCCGCACACAGATTGGAACTGCACTTACACGGTAATGGTCCTCATGTTCTCTCTTTAACACACACACACACACACACACACACACACACACACACACACACACACACACACACACACACACATACATATTGTTAATTTCTGCTTTCTTAAAGGTAACCTTGGATGTAGACTATATGGATTTATATATGTATAAAATAAGAGAATAAAGATCGTCTTCAATAACTTGTGTGTTTGTGTGTTTATTTAAAGTCGGCTGAGCCAGAGGCCTACTGCTGAGGAGCTGGAACAGAGAAATATTCTACAGCGTAAGCACTTTCTTTATTTCCTGCTGTTGCCATCTATTGCTTTGAACTTTGTACAGACTTGTCTTTTTTTTAAACACATGTAACACATAAAGAAATGCCTGCAGAGGATGCATAACGCCCGCAAACCTATAATGAAATTCTGTTCTTCTCATTTTATACTATTTGCTCCAAATTCTTAAAGGCGGTATATAAGTAAAGATGACTAATATAAATGGTCTCTCACCTCCGTCTCCAGCCAAAAATGAAGCTGATCGACAGGCAGAGGTTCGGGAGATCAAACGCAGGCTCACCAGAAAGGTAACAATTCTGCAAATGTGTGTTTCAGTTTAAGATGATTGCCTTTACTGTTTGTTTTTCCTTACAGCAATACCTTGCAAAACTTGTTTTTATGTATGTATTATGATTCTTTAATACACAGCAGAACAAAATGGGAATAAAACGCAACGTGGTGGGATGTTACAGAACAATATTCAATGATTGAATGATGTATTATGGACCAGAGTTGATTGTTTTCCAATAACAGCACAAGTTATTCCCCAACAATTTATTTGTTAAAGTACTAGTAAAAGTAAAGATATTTTTCTGATATTGTGTCTAATGAAATCAAAAATGCAAAAAAAATGTAAGACGACCTTAAATAATAGCTTTACATGAATGTTCTTTTACTACCTAATTATTCTCTTTAGACTAGGGGTCACCAACGTGGTCCAAACAAGGACCACATGAGTAGCTCTCAGGCCTGTTCTAAAAACTCTACAGTGAGATGCATTTAAAATGTTAGTTAACTCATTGTGAACTCACAGTAGTTAACTCACAATACTTATTGTGAGAAATCATCAGTGTCATTAATTATAATATATAACTAAAGGCAAATGTGTTATTTCAGAAGAGTGCGTCAAACTGGTAGCCCTTTGTATGACTCAGTATCCATGATACTCTCAGGTTCAAAAAGGTTGGTGACCCCTGCTTTAGACAGTTTTGAATCATGACAACGGCTGACACAATATACAAGGTATTCCACTGAATGCTATATCAACTTCTTACAGCTGACATTTTTGTCTGTGCTGTTATAGAAAAACTAAAGGCCCAGTTATAACCGTTATTTGGGAGAATCAGAATATTGTATTTTTGCCCACAAATAAAAACTTAAAAATGATGTATTTATTCAAATAGCAATACCTTTTGTTTCATTATTCACACTCTTAAACACACACGCAAGAGCTCAGCACATGCCTTAGGATAATTATATATAAAATAAACTGTAACACTTGTCCATGTTTCCTCCAAGTAAATTCTTGCATCATAATTACAGCTTTCCATCCTAACTTGTATTCCCTTCCTTTTGAATACCAGGTACCACATTAACCTATGAAATGATTCTTGTTTTTCCCTGTTTAGTTGAGTCAGAGGCCAACAGTTGCCGAGTTACAGGCCAGAAAGATCCTGCGCTTCCACGAGTACGTCGAGGTTACTCACGCTCAAGACTACGACCGCCGTGCTGACAAACCATGGACCAAACTGACACCTGCTGACAAGGTAGAACCGCAGACCATTGTCTGCTTTTGGCTGGTCTTTGCCACCAACGTGTATGTCTCACTTGCTCACCTTTTTACTTCTCTTGTCCCAGGCTGCAATACGAAAAGAACTCAATGAGTTCAAAAGCTCTGAGATGGAAGTACATGAAGAAAGTAGAATTTATACAAGGTAAACAATATAAGATTTTAGTTTTGTTTTCTAGTGTCGTAGTATCCTGGGCAAACTCAGTATACCACAGTACACATATTTTAATGAAGTTAACAATTCACCGGTCAGAAAATCTTCTACCGCTATATCCGATCTTCTCTCTGTGCCAATGCCAACCCATCACAGGGTTTAATTTTCTATATAATCACACACTAGGGATCATTTTCCAAGGTGCCAATCAACCTAAGGTGCATGCTTTTGGGTGGTAGGAGGTCCCAGTAGAACCTTTATGAACATTGACATTTATGACTAGTGCAGGGGTGTACAGTTTCTCAGGTTTTTTTTTCTATTTTTTTTCTTTCTAGGTTTCATCGTCCATAACATCTTCCATACCTAGGAATGTGAAGCACTTGCACACTGTCAGAGGGACAGAGTCTGTGTGTGTGTGTGTCTGTGTGTGTGTCTGTGTGTGTGTGTGTGTGTGTGTGTGTGTTAGATAAAGGAGTTACAGGGCGTTTGTTCTCTCTGACAAGTTGCCCTTCAGTGAATGTACTGTACAGATACATGGAACCAACAATGAACAATTTCCTCAATCGTCTGCCCTTGTGTAAATATGACGGACGAGAGGGGGAAGAACTGAACAATTCAGTATTTCTCCCTGATGTTGAAGGGAGACAGACACGTGCCACTAATGAAGGAGCCTCAAAAACGGATGTCCAGCTTGTGTGCCATCAGGAGAACATCTCTCAGGAACCGAGATCCCCTTTAGCAGCATGGGTCTGCTTTCAGAAGGGGGAAAGAAAGGTCAAGATGTGACCGTTATACTTACATATTCAGTTTCTTTCCTTTTAGGGAAATGTTTAAACAATAACAAATAATAGTATTAAGAAATGATAATAAATAATTGTTAGATTCGGATGGTGAGCCAAGCAGAGTTGTGTACAGAAGGACTTTGCATGGGCAAACAGGAATATTTGTGTATGTGTGTATAGTGTTGTAATTTTCTCATAGGCTGAATCTTTTAAATTTAATCCTTAGAAACTGTAAAGCACAAGGTTTTATGATGCATTGTTTCATTTGTGTAAAATGGACAGCTTTATTTATGTCTCAATCTTACATTTGCCTTTATTTTGTGACTTAGAAAGGGGATGAGAAGGAAAGGCCCTTTCCTTTATTTTAGAGTTTTATTCTTTGAGCATTTCCCATTTTAATTTTTTTTTTTATTACGCAACACCAATATTTGCTGTTTTAATCCCTTTTTATTACATGGGACTGAATCAATTCAGTACAATAACAAAATCATATTTCAGAAAGTCAGGACTGCATGATTCTCTGAGTAATTATTAAGTTGAAACGAGGGTGAACAGTGCAAGTCTTGATACCACACAATGAATAAAGTTTTGTTTTGTTTTTCTTTTATATTGTGTAATGATTGCCAGAGGAATTATTTCAGTTTGAGTATTTGGTTTCTCTTTGTTCTTTTTTTTTTTCCTCCTTTGGCCAGTAGAATAAATAGAACACGCTCTGCTGTACAGCTCTATTATTTAGATTAAACTAACTGTTGTGTATATCTTGCCTTCCTTTATTTGGAATTGTATTTTAAATATTATAAAAGTAATATAGGTTGCTATTTTTTTAAGCACAAAATATTAGTGTTTTATTCAATGCTTCAAAGCGCCTTTTGTTTTAATTTGGCTGTGTGAAGGTTTAGGAACTGACAGTATTTTTATGTTTAGATGTTGCATATAAATATAAATTAAATGCTTACAAATAGCTCCTGCTTTCATTTCTTTTTTTCCCCCCCTCAATAATGATATACTAGAATATGTACACACAACCCCACAGTGCTGAAGAATTGCAGTTTTCCCCAGACTTATGTGGGTTTTCTCACACACTTCCCAAATTCATACTATTGTGTGTGTGCTCGCGCCCCTTTCCACACAACAAACTGTTATCTCCTACAAAATTTATTCCAGAGCCATGATAAGAGAATTACGTTGTTTAAGGGTCATTTTCAGTTATTGAAAAATTATTTTTGTCAGTGGCGTGAACTGTCAAGTGTGCAGGTGAAAGAAGGGATTTCTGCGAGTTCATGACTATAGATCTCAAGTCAAGATACAGTATATACCTCTGATCACACAATGCATACATTTGATATGGTCCGAGATGGTCTTTTTAAATCTACTTTTATATACCGGTGATTTGATAATGACTTCCTGATTTGATTAACATTCTATTGAAAGTGCTATGAATCCAGAGATTTCTTTGTGCCCAATAATAATGACTGGCATATTTACAGTAATGCACTTTGTGTGTTTGTATGTACTATGTGTATGTATATGTGTGTGTGTGTGTGTGTGTGTATGTGTATGTGTGTATATGTGTGTGTGTATATGTATATATATATATATATATATATATATATATATATATATATATATATATATATCACACACACATACATATATACACACACACACATTCTTTCTTTGCATATCCCAGCTTGTTTGGAAATTGGGGTCGGAGCGCAGTGTTAGCCATGATACAGCACCCCTGGAGCACAGAGGGTTAAAGGGCCTTGCAGAAGAGTGGCACCATTAGTAGCTGGTGCCTTAACCACTGAGCTTTATATATTTTATGCCCTTTAAGCCAGCTTCATGAAGATGTGCATAACATGGATTTAAGTGAAATATCTATACCGGGCTAAAATATGAAGTACTTCTCTCAATGGTTTCTGAGGACATACTCATTCTGTACCCGTATTTAACTGGGATTCTCTCCCCAGACCAGTATACACTAAAATCATTGAAAGACATGAATTTCACACCTAGGCCGTCAGTGGAGTCATGCCTGAATCAATCAGCATAAGAGTAGCATTTTCTTGCCATGGTCTTAAAACAATCTATAGTAAAAAAAAAAAGGAAAAACTCAGGACGTAGAGCCTTGCATCAGAAATGGGTATCTACATACATTGAGAGGAAATAAATGCAAGAAAGTCAGTGAACACAAATCTGCTTCAATTGTGTCCATAGCTGGATATTTTATATCTACGGTAGATAAATATTAACCTCATAAACGGTACAGTTTTCATGGGAATTTGAAATGAAATCCACACAAATATATTTGAACTTGCTCAGCAGATGCCATTTGCCAGTCTGACTAGCTCACTCTAACCCTCCAATGAAAAGAGCTACTGAAGATGCTGATGAAACTCCAACCTGAACTTATACTGTTATACATTATTAAGTTATGAGTGGAAATGTGTGCTCAATCAGACATAAAGGTGTTAGTAAATGTAGGTATTTATGCAGATGAGGAGGCCTGGGGTGCAGAATCTTGCACTCTAAGTAAAGCATATATTTATAGAGCAGGTTTTGTACACAGGGTAATTATCATGGTTATCCTATTTCAAGTGAAGACACTTGAAATTCTGTGTGATTCTGTGCAGACAGTACATATAGTCGCCAAATGAATAACCCTGCTCTGTATGGACAAAAGACAAAAGTATTGGGACACCTGTGTTTTCCAGTCATTCGAGTCCATGACTGTTACCACAATGTTTGAGGCACACACAATCGTATATATATATATATATATATATATATATATAATATATATATGATATATATATATATATATATATATATATATATATATATATATATACACATACACATTTACATTTACAGCATCTTTGTATGTATATCTGTGTGTGTGTATATATATATATATATATATATATATATATATATATATAATATATATAATATATAATCTGTGTGTTTTGTATGTGTGTGTGTGTGTGTGTCTTTGTATGAAGTAACATTAACTTCACCCTTCACTTGAAATAGGATAATCATGACAATTACCCTGTGTACAAATATATGGTTTACATGGAACCTGGTCCCTGCAACCCTGGAGGTGTGAGGCGTGTTAGTTGGGTGTCTTAAAGTGCAAAAATACAACATATGGGCTCTTCTATTGCCGTCGTAACATCACTCATATTCCTCCGGACCCCCATTTGTCATGTTTTTCATGAACTGACCCGTGAAAATCGAATCGACTAGCCCTGGTGCAGAGTCTATACCAGCACAGAAGGCTTGCAAGAAACAGTGGCCCTACTCCTCCGCATCGCCAGGGGGCAGTGTGCGCCTTTTTCCTCAGGTCGTGGTGAGGGAATAAATGTCGAGGAAAAGGCGCCGAGCGCATGTGTTCTCTCAAGAAGCTCAGCCAAACTTCAAGTCACGTCGCGGCCTGAGGGTTTATTTTTACTCGCTAATTTTGAAGGTAGGATATGAACGGCGTGCTGTTCTGCTGTACCGCTCTGTGACTTTACTCTGACACGTATTACAGCTTATACAGTGTAGCGTGTAGTAGTTATAACGGCTGCTTAGCCGGCTAACTCCATACTTCATAAATGTTCTCCGGGACAGAGCGGTTGGGGTTTGTGTGGTCCGGTAATACACAAGGAAATGGAGTTAGCATATTATAACTAGGCAGTCGTTTTGTAGGTGAATATGTGTGAATGTGTTATTCCGTACGAGTGTTTGCTTTCATGTGCTGGGTTTAAATGTGTTTGCTTTAGTATGCGATTCTGTGCCGCGTGTACTGAGCAACAACATGGACCAGAGAGAGAGAGAGAGAGAGAGAGAGAGAGAGAGAAAGAAGGGGGGTATTTATATACCTGGTCCGTTTGCTTCCACTACATGCTGTACAGATGGACTAAGAATTAAACACACACAGTTGTTTGTTATCGTCTGGAAAAGCCACGTGTGTCCGTCATCTGTGTTAAACAGCAGTGCTGGTCAGTCTGCAGGAATGGTGTTGAACAGCTGTATTCTCTCAATGGCGCATTCAACTTCAACTTGACACCTCCTTCTCTCTGCCCAAACGTGTTTTCCTAGTTTTCTTTAGTCTCTCTCTCTTGTTTTGTTTTGCTTTTTTTTTTATATATATAAATTGGTATAAAATTCTACCTACAGCATGCATTTCATCCCCATGCCAGCTCTTCTACCATCACCACATTCTTTCTTCGACACTATTAGTTGACACACCACACTAGTATTTAACAGTAACCAAATTTCAGCATAAACTAGTTTATCTTTCAGTTATTAGCTTCTTGTTTGTGCGGCAGTGCATAATCTGTTCCAAAAATGGCTCGATAGGTTCTAATGTGAATTCTGACCTGATGTCGGTGACATGGTGTGAGTGGGGTATTTTGCATTAGCCAGGTTAAAATGACTAAAACAAAAATCATTGCAATGTTACTAGAATCGCGATGTAATAAAGGCACTGGGTACTAATATTGGTAAAATTTGCAAAGCTTAAAGGAATTAGTAGGGATTTACCCGTTACAGCTGGGTAAACCCAAAGTGATCTTTGTTAATATTCGCCATGTTCTTGGAAGGTTCTCTCCCTTAAGTAATAACTGCCTCTCACCTTGTTCATAAATCATACATTTTATTAATAGCTGGAGTGTTTAATACTTACAATGATTAATGGCAGATTTTTGCCACTTCATAATTTTTTTTTGAGAAATGTGATGGGCAGTGGTCTCTCTTTCTCCTTCATATAATTTGACCCCAGCACTAAACGTTTATGCAGTGTAGTCAAATTTAATAGCCATTTTAAATCTTTTTTTTTTTATGTCCAGCAATTTTATGGCCTCACTATATTACAGTTGACATGAAACCAGTTATTATGACTGAAAATATCATTGCTAAATGGCCTCTTTGTGGCCGAACTTTACAGAAAAGACTGGTTCTGTCTTGTCCGCAACAGTAGCCTCACTTATACCTGTACTCTGTCAATCAAATCATGTAAGCACATGTTTAAGTGAAAGAACTTTAAGGAATGAAAAGTTTGTAATTGCTTATTTATGAAGAAATGTGCATTTGCAATATTGACGTAGTCTGTTGTGTTCAGGTAAGGGAGTGAATATACAAGTCTCTGTTTGATGATTTACATAAGAACATGCTCTGCAGCTACCTATACATTTGCTTATGATTTATTTATTACCTTCCTAGGCTTTTGAGCTGCCATGCCTGCAAAGAAAGCTGCAAAGCGGAGAAAAGAAAGTGAGAGTGAAGACTCAACTCTGAAGAAAGAAAAAGGTATGAAATATAATTATTTAAATAGTACAACAGTGACGGGTTTTAGTTTTAATATAGATATCTTCATGGGAATGTGCAAAAAGAATTCACCTTTTTGTGTTTGAATGTAGTCTCTCATAGAAGTCACAGTCAAGAGAAGGGCCTGGTCCTGGTTCTTGGGCAGGGCGATGTTGGTCAGCTTGGTTTGGGTGAGGATGTGCTCGAGAGGAAAAGACCGGCATTGGTGACCCTACCAGAGGGCATTGTACAGGCAGTTGCAGGGGGCATGCACACAGTGTGCCTCAGTGACACAGGCAATGTATGATTCTTTAAAATCTGCCACCATTATTTAACAGGATTCAGTTCTTTGAGACCATGTTTAATACGTTTGTTTATGTTCTATTGCAGATCTACACCTTTGGCTGTAATGATGAGGGTGCTCTTGGTAGGGATACCTCAGAGGAGGGCACAGAGATGGTGCCAGGAAAGGTAGAATTAACAGAGAAGGTAGTGCAGGTGTGTGCAGGTGACAGCCACACTGCTGCTCTTACAGAAGCTGGAGAAGTCTTCATCTGGGGGTCTTTCAGGGTGAGTCAGGCTTTTTTAGGCTTTTTCTGTGACAAATTCTGCCCAAAACTTGCATTTGATCAGAGTTTTTTGAGGGTTGACATTTGTCATCCAAACTGTTGGTGGTCACTGCTTTTAAGCATTCTGTTTTTCTCTTTTAATATTAAAGGATAACAGTGGTGTCATTGGCCTTCTTGAACCGATGAAAAAATGTACCTTGCCTGTCAAAGTTCCTGTAGACACTCCTGTGATGAAAATTGTTTCAGGTGAGTTCCAGCTTATGTCATGTTGGATGTTATGAACTTTTTATTTATTTATTTATTTATTTTTAACTAAGTTTGTGACTTAAAGGAAATGATCATCTAGTACTGCTTACTGTGAATGGAACTCTCTACACTTCTGGCTGTGGAGAGCAGGGGCAACTGGGAAGAGTACCAGAGTGTTTTGCCAATCGAGGGGGCAGAAAGGGGTTAAGTATGTGTTGTCTGTTTTGTTTGTATTTTTTCATAGTTCCGAGTGATCTGGAGTGTAACAGTGGCTGCTTTAACCAATAGGATTGCAAGTGATTTGGCTATTTGTTTTCTTCCCCAACTAAGTGAGGTTACTGGAGCCACAGATGGTCATGGTGAAGCCTCGAGGGAAGATGCAGTTTACTGATGTCTTCTGTGGGGCGTATTTCACATTCGCCGTATCTAAAGATGGTTATGTCTATGGCTTTGGTCTCTCCAACTACCACCAGCTGGGTAGGTCACGTTTCATTTCAGTAATGTGGAAGATTCCAAAAAATATTGATGCTGAAACTAGATTGTAGTGAAAATGTTGTCCTAATTGGAGGCTTGTGTAAATGTACATCCATTTAAATCCTTTATTTTCAAGAACACAAGCACTACTTCAAGTGTAAAGGAACCATTCATCAGGATCACTTGACTAAATAAGCTTAATATTTCTAATAGTTATATGTTTAATAACATGAAATTTAATAGGATTTCTATTATGTTTGTTTTTAATATAAGGTACAGCAGCTACAAACACATGCTTTGTTCCTATAAAACTCACTGCCTTCAAAAATTCCACGACTTCATGGGTTGGCTTCTCTGGTGGACAACACCACACTGTCTGTCTTGACTCGGAAGGTAAACGACGCACTCTGTCAATAAAAAATAAAAAAAAACGCACACCACCTTTCATGGATCAATAAACAATTTTTTTTTTTTTTTTTTGAAAATGTAATGATCAGTTTTTGTCTGCTTGCAGGAAATGTTTACAGCCTTGGTCGTGCTGAGTATGGGCGTCTGGGCCTGGGAGAGGGTGTGGCAGAAAAGAGTGAGCCCACAGTAGTTACAGGAATCAACAGCGCCTGTGTGGTTGCATGTGGCGCATCTGTGAGCTATGCAGTCACTAAGGAAGGTTGGTGGGCCTGATTTGGTGGTGCACCTTTCAATCTGTTATACTATTATCAGATTAACAATTTTAGTTTTCACTTTGCGTTTTGTTGAATGTAAATCACCCCCAAATTGCTTTACATTTCGACATCCTCACAAAACTCCTCAAATGTTAACTAACCGTCTATTGTATGCGGTGACCATGGACCCCAAAGCACATCACGCATGGAACGCTTATGCACTTGATACAACATTGCGTTTTAAATGGATATTCCACACCAGTGTATGTGCAATTGCATACTAGGTAATATAGTGTCCCTTGCAGCTGGTTGGCACGTCAGCTATGTATGAGTCACTTGTGCTGTAATGGTGTTATCGCACAGTAGTCATCACACAGCAGACAATGCTGTGGTACACCGTCTAAGCCATTTACAGTGTGTTCCTTTTGCCTTTTCATATCATTTCTGCAATTTAATGATTTTTTTTTTTTTGCCTGGTGGTCATTTAAAGAATTAATTCGTTTTCATATTGTAACTTGATTTATGAAGTTTCATATAGCTTTCTTTAAACTTGTCTAATTAAAACGAATAATGTGTTGAATTTAATGTTGTCAGTCACAAAATGTATGCTTTAAAAAAAGTGAGAGAGAGACTAGGATATATTATTCTTCTCTTAATCATTTAAATATACATGTTGGATAACTTATTGTTACCTGGGGAATATTCTGGGACACAAGAACACAGAACCATCTACTTGTCCCACTTATTGTTCAGTAATTCCTTCTTTGTTCTGTGTGTACAACAGGCTCTATATATGCCTGGGGCATGGGCACCAACCTGCAGCTGGGCACAGGAGATGAGGAGGATGTCTGGAGCCCAGTGGAGATGACTGGCAAGCAGCTAGAGAACAGGGTTGTTCTTTCTGTCTCCAGTGGAGGGCAGCACACTGTCTTACTGGTCAAAGACAAGCAAGAGAGCTGATATTAAACCCAAATTCTGAAAGCTGAGCTATTCTACCTTTCTGGTGGTAACTGTAAACTCTAGCTTTAATCTGGGGTGCTGGGGAAATCTCGGGTAAAATTCTTGTACTGTACCAAGCTAGTTTAGGCAAGACTGGAGATTTGTTAAGAGGCAAAGATGGGTGGGTCTTGTCTGATTAAACGTTTCTCCACTTTGTGGAGGCACCCAATGAATGAATGGGCTGTGCCAGTCAAAGACTTTTTTTTTTTTTTTTTTTTTTTTTTTTTGTTGTTTTTTTTTGGGGGGGGGGGTTGGCTTCTTTTTCTTAATTCTTTTTAATTCGAGTCATTAGTATGCATTATGAGGATTACCAGCCGTGAGTACAGACACGTATATAATGTATTGGTTTAAACAGCAGTTTTAGGAAGTTTCCCTGAAGTGGGATTTTAAAAATGAATATTTTTGCCCAGAGCAATACACATGTACTGTGGCTGCAGCTGCAATGTGTTCTTTACATTTTTACAAGAAAAAAAATCGTTTGTTTGGTATTGTTGTAATTTGTAGTATTCACTTGTTTTCCTTCAATTGCAAATACCAATTGTCAATTGCATCCATTATGTGCTTGCCCTGTGGGAAATGTAATAAAAATGTAAGTCTTTGCAGAGTTTTCCTAATGGATTTTTCTCAGGTAACCTCGCATCCGATTACAATGGTCAGTACTGATGCCGTTTATCTGCCTTTTATTCTTCAAACCTATACTATCGGACTTGGAGATGCTTGGAGAGTCTATGGAAATAACTTTATTACAAGTTGGGTTACTTGCTTCTGAAATATTACATTTTTGTACTGCATTTCCTTGCAAAGCAAAACACCAGGGGTGTACAGAATATTGTACAAAAACCTGCATTTGATCATTAAGATTAGATTTTTGTGGTTTATGAATTTATGGTTGGGGGTGGGGTGGATGACAGTTGCATCACGGGGGGGATACTCTTAAAATAGATACATTGAAGTTGTTTCATAATAGATAAATGATATTTCTGAATTTTAAGTCAATCCAAATCTAGCTTTCAAGACTGAATTGCATTGTGTGCTTTCTACTGAGTTTGACAGTGAGTCATAGAGAGACTGTACAGTATCTGAGCTGAAAAGCCCTTGTAGGACTCATTTAATCTAAACCCTTTGAAATGCTAACAGCCTCTTGTGCAAGCACTTATCTGGCCTCCATCATTGTTGCCTGTATTGATATTTCAGTGGGGTCTTTGTTTCTGTGGACCATTTTGGCATTTAAGGATTTGCAGCTTTTATCATGCATATTCTTCTTTTATTAATCACGCACTTCAATAAAGGCTAACTGAGGCTTCAGAGAAATTTGGGAAAGCTGTACATTATAAATTGATTTATTTGACTACTATTATGTAGAAATAAATATGGGTCGATGCTGGGTCTGGTGTTTTCTGTATGATTGAGCACAGTGTTGGTTTTCCAGTCTCCAAACAGGATTTTGTGACTCATCACTCGCTCAGCCGTCTGTGTCTGCCCATTGTGAACAGTCTTTCTTATCTGAGGACAGAATCTGGGTAGTTCCTTCAGTAACCATGTGTCCCTCGGTTGAATTTTTTAAATTTATTTATTTTTTTCTACATTAGCCCACTTACTAGATCAGTGATATTTTGGTGCAAAACCTTCTCTGGCCCGAGTCTGTCTCGTGCCGTATTTATGTTATGAATATAATGGTGCTCTGTAGACTGTTCTCCAAGATATTTTTGTTTTGTTTTTACAGAATTAAACCCAGATTGATCAATTTAAAGAGCTTTGTCTTGTTTTGACGGCTCCTTTATAACGATGATTCTAGAATTTCTGTGCCGTTCAAGGAACAGCTGCAATTCGTATTTAGCTCAGGCTGGCATCCAATTCAATGTTTACTGACATTCAGTGTGCGAATATAAAGGTTTTCTAGCAACAAAAACAAGTATTTCAATCAAACACCCTGTTGTTTCTTTTTTTTTTTGAAGGAAAACTCTTTGCACTTGTTCATTTGTAAACGTTTTTCAAATGTTCAACATTAGCAATTCATTGCAGTCTATTAATCTCATAAATCCATATTTTATTTGCAATGGAACGAACATCAAATGTTTAAACTGAGGGAATATCATTGTGAAATTGACTTCAATGGGGGTATTTTTTTGGATCACACAAGGTCGCTTCTTTGCTTGATGGAGCATTAATCTGCCTTCATGGATAAACAGTGATTTCAGGATGTTTCTCTGAACCCATGCAGTGATTTCATTGTTTGGGATTATTAATATACCCATATTTTCCTTAAGTTTTAGTTTCCTTATTTTTCCACAGTTTAAACATTTTGTATGTTTTTTTTTCTATTGCGAATAAAATCACTTCCATTTGGAAATCAGTGCATTCTATTTGTTTATATTTTAGTGTAACTACTTTACATTATTGTTTATATGTTGTTCTCTAATCAGCCTCAAGTGGTAACAACACAGTACAACACATCAACACCACAATCTATCTCTCTCATTATTTTATATACATATATATAAAGCACTCACTATAATAGTAATTATTAGATTTGGCGATTCCTCATAAAGGGATGTGGTACCTCAATGGTTACGGTGCTGGACTCTGGATTGGCAGGTCCTGAGGGTGCATGTGTAAGGCTATTCACCCACAGCTGCTCAGGTGTAAGTCACTCTGGATAAAGTGGCGTAAATGTACATTTGCTACACAAAGGCATGTGCCTGTGAAGAAGGCATTGATCAATCTTCTTCATAGAATGTTTATTTTGAACATTTCCAATTTAAAATACATTTTTGGATTTTATGATTAAAACTTCTACACAGACCATCATCGACATGTGCAAGTATAGCTCTAAAATCATTCATTTACGCCCGATAGTCTGGAAAACGTGAACAGGACACACTGTAAAGCTTTACGCTGATGCGGAAGATTTGACATTTTATGGGAGTCCTTCACAATGATTCACCTAATTAGAAAATGGAAATGCTTTGCCTGTTCAGCTTGGAAGAAAGTGACTAAATCCATCTCTCTACAATATATATTTTTCCTTTTATAGTATAATGTATTCTTCGGTCCCATTTGAACCGTACTGATTGGCTACATTTCCTCCCAACTATTAGATAATCTGTCTTTGCACATGCATTAATGTGTCCAAGATGGCGTATAATATGGGATGAGAAATTTCCTGCCAATCCTGACTCATTATAACAATATTTTTGAAGAATAGAATATATATATATATATATATATATATATATATATATATATATATATATATATATATAAATATATATATATATATATATATATATATATATATATATATATATATATATATATATAGATATCTATTTGGTCTCTCCACAATGTTAATCTTGATGAGGTTTTGGACCAAGCAAAAAATACTACCTTTATCTCATTATATTATTTCACTCATCCTTTTTTTTTTTTTTTAAATCATACAAAAACTCAAAAAGAATATGCTTTGTAATATAATATTCTAAAAGGCATTGAAGCCTTCTCACTCTCCTAGTAGCTCATTCTGCTGTTTTTCACCCACTTGCACATAATGTCAGTGAGAGAAAAACAGCTCTGCTCTCTGACATGCTCTCTTGTATAACAACACTCAAATCCTAGAGGAAGCCTTTGGAGGTAAAACTCACAATATGATTTTATTACATTATGTTTCTTATACGGGCGGTCTGTACGTGGTTAAAACAATATAGAGAGAACTAAATGATGTTATGGTTCTTTACCACATGCAATTCTCGCTAATTGTGCAGTAGATTTATTTGCTTTGTGTTTTTCATGTGTAGTTGAATGGTGACACAAACGGGCAGAAATTCCTGCACTAACATCAATTCTAATCATTCTTAACAATTTTCTCCCATAACCTTAAATGTTCCTTAAACACATTTAGATCTCTACCAAAATGGTAGCCAGGCTAAAACCACACCTACATTTCCTCACATATTTTTGACATATTACATTAAAAATAATTCTTTTGGGAAAGACATAAGTAGTTCTAAAGAACTATCAATATCCTTAAACTATTTCTAGTTATTTCTTTTTTTTTTTTATTAAATGATTAGAGTTGAAAAAAATGCAATAAAATTGCTCTCAATCTTTTTACATGGCTATTTATATGAAAATATTTGTATTAACAATAACAGAAGTAATTGTTATACATTTTGTGGATTGTGCTTAGGTTCATTCATTCATTCATTCATTCATCATCTACCGCTATATCCGATCTTCCCTTGGGTCAGGGGGAGTCTGTGCCTATCTCAGACGACTATGGGCATTAAGGCAGGATGCACCCTGGATGGAATGCCAACACATCGCAGGGCACATACACACACATTCATACACTAGGGACAATTTTCCAAGGTGCCAATCAACCTACCGTGCATGTTTTTGGACAGGGAGGAAACCGGAGAACCCGGAGAAAACCCCCCTGAGGCACGAGGAGAACATGCAAACTCCACACACACACTGAGACTCGAACTCGGACCCTGGAGGTGTGAGGCGAACGTGCTAACCACTAAGCCACCGTGACCCGCTTGTTCTTAGGTTTATTCTTGCTAATACGTCTCTGAACATTAGCAAAAAACAGCTGTGTACCAATTAATGCAATAATGAATGCTTTATTACTTAAACACACATAGTAACATTTCATGAAATACACAAAGGGGTCTTATTCATACTCAGAATATGAATCAAATCAGAATTGCTGTAGAAGATGAAGCAGTGTACAGAAGTTGTGCATGTTTAGCAGAGAAAGTTGGAATGCTTACAATGCATAACACTACAATCCAAAGCTAGATTACCAAAAAGCAGCACATGAGTAGATGTTCGACTCTCCATAGCTTTGACCGTCCGTTACAGGCACTAAAGTCAAAATCAAAATATTTGCTAAAAGTAGTTTCACAACACGGAAAGTGTCACCAAAAACATAAATAGAAAAACATTTGCTGTCACTACATTTCTCTCATTGTGTTCACAGTCACAAGTATGTGAATATTTCACGAAATAGAAAGAGAAAAAATGGTTTTAACAATGAAATGGCCTTATAGGCAGGTTTTAGTGTGTAATCAGTATCTGTGGTTATCATAAAGTGGACTGTGGTTTATAGTCATTTCTTCATGACGGTATTAGTGAAATGGTTGATTGTGCCAGTTACTGTGTTGATCACCATTAGCGTCTGCTAGATTCTCGTCTCCCCAGCCGCACTACGGCACCCGAATCAGCATCGCCTGAACTGCTGGGTCACTTCTGCAGTCTGCCTTAGTTCTCTTTATTCATTGCACTGCAGTTTTTCCCCTCTCATGAAAAATGCCCTGGTGACAGTCTCAACAACAATAGTGACATTCTCATAAAGTATGTGTGCAAGAGTCCATTGTGCAGAAGAATACCATTACTCTAAGCGATTGTGTGTAGATGACTGTTAAAGCCATTTTAAGGCTTGAACCTCTTTGTCGTATATGTATTTGTGCATGTGAGGTTTCCATTTCAGCAGTCTCTTATGTCTGAGAATCAATTGAGAAGTCCAACAGCTTTCTCCATTACAGAGGCAGAGAGTCAGCGTAAGAGGCTCTTCAAGCAGCTGAAAATATGATTTAGACATGTTTGGGTCTGTCACTGATTCTCTGTGACACATTGATTTCCTTCAGTGTAGTCTCACTCTCAAGTCATAATTTCTCTATTGCAGTATATATATATATATATATATATATATATATATATATATATATATATATATATATATATATATATTTTTTTTTTTTTTTTTTTTTTTTTTTTGGTCATTATCCCTGCTTTCAGTAAACTGCTCTGTGAAATAAAATTTCATTGTGACAGCAAGTCGTCTCTTGAACTATAAGATCTCTTTCAGGCTTTTCGTTCATTTTTTTCCCCCTTATATGGCCGGAGTTGTAAAGTGTGAGTTGAACTAATCGACATGGCGAAAAGGGATAATAACACTACAGAAATGTTTGTGGACACCTGACCATCACACGCATGAGTGTTCTAACATGACAGTGCACACACACCTCACTGGAATGCCGATGTGTCCCAGACCTCTTCACCTGATTTTATTAATCCTAATCTTTGGTCTGAATGACCACTTAAACCAACAGGTATCCTCCATAGGTTAGTGGACAGCGGAGGTCTTCAAAACAAAGAAGGGAATACATCTGAATTGTGAAGAGTCAGGGTTATGGTCAGGTGTCCACACACTTTTATCTATCCTCTACATGTAATCAGACAAAATAATAAAGTTTGGAGTGAATCCAAATTGAATTTAAGTTTGATAATGAGTTGAATTTTTTTTCTTTAGATTATTTCGTATATGTTGGCTTATATGAATTCACCATATGAGCATCGAAATTTTGGTTTGGTCTGACTCAGAACTCAGTTGTTGAGATTTGAGTGCACTCAGACTGTAGTTCCTGTTGGTTTCTAGTTGGTCGTCCAGGTGATCCCTGGACGAGGGCTAGTCATGTGGGCTTTCTGACTGAATCCGTTGTACCGCAGACTGAGACAGGTTCCCTGATTGTTTTGCGGGCTCGGGAAAAGCTGTTCTGCTCCATGTGAGAGCGGAACGGCAGGCAAAATTCTCGAAAGCATCTCTTGAAGTTCTCATCGAGGAAAGCATACAGCACTGGGTTTAGGCTGCTATTCATGTAGCCCAGAGCGATGCACAAGTGCCAGCTGATGATCACAAGTGGGTTCTTATGGTCAATCTCTATAAAGGTCTTGATAATAATGAAGATATGGATGGGCGTCCAGCAGATAATGAAGGCAGCGACCACAACCAGCACCATGCGGGTAATGCGGCGCAGGTTCTTGTCTTTCTCTTTGGAACCGGAAAGCAAGCGTACATTTTTTAGACGTAGGATCATCAGCCCATAGCAGACTGAGATCACCAAAACAGGCACCACGAAGGCAAAGATGAACACGCACATCTTTGTCACGTTGTCATAATAACTTTCAGGGTTGGGAAATTTCAGCATACAGATGGTCTTTCCTATAGAAGTAAGGGAAAAGTCATTTTAATAATGTAAGTTCTTCATTTGCTGTACTTTGAATTTGCTGTACAAATCTGTCCAAGACCATTTAGGGTGGAGCTACTATTCCTGCTATTTAACCTTTTATTGTAATGAAAAAAATAAAAAACCTTTTGAACAAGACTTCACAATAAGTAGTAGTAGTAGAACTTGCACACATAGACATCAAGCAAAATGAAAGAAACCCTGTATATTATTAGTGAGTGTATAATGGAAGAATATTCTGATGAATAGAGAATATTGATGCATTGGTCCAATACTCAAACTTCGACAAGTTTTAACTCTTATAAAAAGTATATTTAATCTAAAGGAAGAAAGGACGAATTTATAATTGTAAAATTCAAAAGGCATAGTTTGCACAAATAAAACATTAATTGCATTATTTTAGTTAACATCATATGTAATTTTTTTGTTTTTTATTTTAATGTAGTGCTCATGTACATCTACACTACCAATCAAAAGTTTGGACACACCTTCTCCTTTATTCACACTATTTACATTGTAGATTCTCACCAAAGGCATCAAAACTATGAATGAACATATAATTAATTATATAGTAAACAAAAAATGTGAAATAACATAAACATAAAATGTTTCAGATTCAAAAATATATTTTATATTCTACAAAATCGCCTCCTTTTGCTTTGATTACAGCTTTGGACACTTTTTGCATTCTTTCGATGAGCAACATGAGGTCGTCTCCTGAAATGGTTTTCCAACAGCCTTGAAGCACTTTTGCCTTCACTCTACACCACTCCTGTTTACTGTTTACCACATAATCCCATATGTGTCCTTTCATAGTTTTGATGCCTTCAATGAGAATCTACAATGTAAATAGTGATGGAAATAAAGAAAAAAACATGAAATGGGAAGGATTGTCCAAACTGTTGACTGGTAATGTTTGTATCTTGATCCTGAACTTTATATCCCATGTTCTCATTTAAAATGATATCTTGCCTTTTTTAATGTCGGTTTCATTCTACTTTGATATTTATAATATAACATTAATAAATTATTCTTTTTAGCTGAGCATCAGAAGCAGCTTACCACTGTCCGTGGTTCTTGTTACAGCAATGATCATGATTGGAATACCGATGGCTGATGACAGGATCCAAATGCAGACGTTGATGATTTTCGCTTTGGCCGGTGTCCTGAAATCGAGAGCTCTCACTGGGTGGCATACAGCGATGTATCGGTCTACACTCATCATTGTCAGAGTAAAGATACTGGTGAACATGTTGTAGTAGTCAATAGCAATTATTATTTTACACAGCAGTTTCCCAAATGGCCACGTTCTCATCAGGTACTTGGCACTCTGGAACGGCAGAGTGCTGGTGGCCAGAGCATCTGCCAGCGCCAAATTAAAAATGTAGATGTTGGTTGCAGTCTTCATCTTTGTGTACCTGTCGAGACATCATACAATTAAGATTTCGTATTTTAAGTATAAATTGTTGCTAAATAGAAGCTGATGAGTAGAGTGACTTGATTTATTGCTCAATTTCAACTCTACTTTAGAAGGAAAAAAATCTATTTCTGCCAGTGACTGTCTCTTCATAATGGGCAGTATGATTTTTACTAATTAAACAGTTTGTAATGTGAGCTGTGTACAAGAAATCGAGCCATCTTCAGTCTAAAAAGCATGTCTAGTACTGGCTCAATAAAACGCTTCCAGAGTAACTGCTAAATGCTACAAATGTAAATGTAACAGGAATATTTCGTGGTAAATATGAATGTAAGAGCTAAAGCCAGATTATTTCAGCCATGTATATGCAGCTATAGACACAAATGTTTTTTTTTGTTATATATATATATATATATATATATATATATATATATATATATATATATATACATAAAACCCTGAGAGCTTTGTAGAAGTATTTCTGTAAACAATAGACCAGTATTGCATTTGTAAATTAAGCTCTTGGTAAAGACAAGCTTTCATCTGATTAATTATACACTCGCACGCCACTGTGTGTCATTAAGTAATGATTACATCTTAATGATCAGGGAGGAATCTTGGAGTCTTAACAGAGTCTTAACTCAATGCAACATCTAAAAGGTCAGGAAAAAGGCGTGTGGTGTAATAAGAGTCTGGCAAAAACAAAAATAATTTAAATGAAATACCTGAAATCTTTTATGGATGATGATACCTGTTTATTCTAATTATGTTTTCAAAGATTTAAATTATGGCTGCCAGTACACAAGTGTCTCGTCCATTATCACAACAGCTATTAGTGCATATTTCAAGGATCCCCTTAAGCAATACAATTTACAAAATTCGAATTCAAATTCAGATTTTATTTTTCACATACATATTCATCCAGAGTAGGACATGCAGTGCAACACCTTTAACGACTGTCTGACATGTAAAGTAAGAGTACCAAAGTAAGAGTATATGAAAATTAAAAAATAATAATAATAATAAATAAATCAATAAATAATTAACATTAAGTATAAAATAATTCATAGAAGGTTTAGACACACATCCTGTCAATCTTCTGACATCATATTGCTGTTCATTTGTGACTTACAATATTGGCTACAATATACTTCCACATTGGCTCTGTGAAATGCTATTTTTAAAAAAAAAAAAGTGTTCACTTTTGTTCTGTTTCAAAATTCTTCTATTTTAATTCTGCCATTCATTTTATTAGTTTATGTATGTATGTACATACATGTACATGTATGTATGTATTTGCTTATGTTGATACATTATATTATTTATTGATTAGTTTATTATTATTAGAATCAATTTTGTTGTGTGTTGCATTCAAAAATTCTTGAGATCTTTTGAAATTGTTCTTGTTGTTGTTGTTGTTGTTACATACAGTAACACACAAAATAGTCCTTCGCAGGTTAAACCCAGTGCTCATATCAAGTGTAGACTTTCAAATGTTGTTATTACCATTACTTATGTAAATATTATTATTATTATAATCATTATTATTATCAATGTTGTTGTTGCTGTTCAGATGAAAGCTTGTCTTGTTGTTGTTGTTGTTGTTACTATAAACAAAATAGTCCTTCGCAGGTAAATAAACAAAATAAACCAGTGCAATCAAGTGTAGGACTCATATCAAGTGTAGACTTTCAAAGCTACCACTTATTAAATACTAAAATAGCGTTATCTAGAGAACAAAAGCAAAACCCTTTTTGGTAACTTTTTAATAACATCTAATATAGCTAATGTGTTAGTAACACTATAAAACCCAACATGTTAAGCTAACTCAACAATCCATGTATGATTACTATTGTGTAAATCTCTATTGTGTATTTGTTTACATTTACATTTACATTTGCAGCATTTGGCAGACGCCCTTATCCAGGGCGACATACAACTGAGCAATTGAGGGTTAAGGGCCTTGCTCAAGGGCCCACTAATGGCAACTTGATGGCGGTGGGGTTTGAACCCGTGATCTTCCGGTCCAGCGTCCAACACCTTAACCACTGGGCTACCACCTCCCTTAACAACCAACACTGAGGGAAAAAAGAGTGGGCCCTTTGTCCCTATAGTGTGTGTGCTTCTGGGTTTGATCTCAGCCTGCTCTGGTTTAATGATATGTGTTTGTAATTGTATGCCATAAGAGATATTATTGTAACAGCTGATTCTGAACAGTGTTTTTGATTTCATAACTTAAATACAGAGCAAAAGAAAGTCTAGAATCTCTCTCTCTCTCTTTCTGAAAATATCTTTTGAAAAATGAAAGATTAGTTCTGATACTAATACAATTAATATGTGTCTGTTTTCTAGTTTTAAAGCAGGCCGGATTTGGTTTGTTTGTGCAGTAGAAAGATGTACCTGACCACGCCAAACATAACCAGCAGGTTTCCGAGGAGCCCCAGCGCGCAGATGGCGGAGTAAATCGCCGTGATGGAGATGGCGATGATGACGGACGTTCTCTCGCTCACGGCGCTCTGCTCTGCGCTCCTGTTCAACGGAATCCGGGTCGGTTCCGAAAAGTTATCATCATATGCCATGACAATATACCGCCCTTCAAATCCGCTCCCGGTCACCGCTGGAGGATCCATCACGTCCTTCACGGAGTCCTAAATGCAAGAACCCGCGCCGTCTAAGAGGGGAAGTAATCGTGCTGCTTTCCCGGGGTTATAATGCCAGAGGTGTGAGAACAGAGGACAGCTGTGCGCGCGCTCTCGGGAACGCGCGCTACCGCGAGCTGCACATGCGCGCGCTTTAGAAGAGCTCCGTTTGCGCGCGAGGCAGCTGTCCACAAGCATGACATGTCTTAGTGTTTAGATGCATGGACTCTCCCAGTGGTGTGTTTTGAATTATTCCGCGTAACCTGTAGTGAAGTTTGCTTAATGAGCTACAAATTCATTAGACAGATTCAGAAGAGCCTGGTCCTGGGTTTTTTCCCCTCCTTCCAGCACACCGCAAATCAACTAATCATCTGATGTAACATCCTGAGTGAAAATGTGCAGTAAAATGTGCAGAGGTTACTCCAGGACCTTTGTATATCGTGGTATTATGGAAAGAGGAAAAACACACTAACATGTGGCGTACCAGGACTAGAACCAGGACCAGGCTATGCACAATCTGTCTTATGAATATGTATCTCATTAAACATGAATATGTAGCTCATTTATTTCTATTCAGCATGACCCATGCTGAAATTGGTTTGACTAAGACTTGTTGCCTGACTACTGAACAATGACATATATCAGGAAAAAGAACTAAAGATTACTGATTTGCACTTGCAAAATAATCCCGAATGAGCCCTTCAATCATGGCAATTGTAGTTTTTTTTTAAGCAAAATACTTTGTCCCACTGGAAATGTTTTTTTTTTCCACTGGAAAGAGTATCAGCTATAATCATGAAATACCACTTGTTTTTGCATTTTACATACCAAATTCAGCTAAGCTGAGCTGTAGTGACCTGCTATTTATTATAATAAATAGTATGCCATTATAGATCAACTGAAGCTTGTTGTCCTCATATAGGAACACCTCTATGGAGCAAAAGCTGACTGAAATAAAGCTCCATCAAGGAAAAGGGAAAACCCAAGACTCCTGTATCTATTCTATCAGTTAGCTGCATGCTTTATCCTTTAGAACATGTCAACAAAAACATATTTTTCTAGCCTTTTTTTATCATTGGTACAAGTACAGGTCACAATATTTACTATTTCATGCTGTACACAGATATAGAATAGAATAGAATAGAATAGAATAGAATAGAATAGCCTTTATTTTGTCACATATACATAGACATGACAGCACAGTGTAATTCTTTCTTCGCATGTCCCAGCTTGATGTTGGTAGCTGGGGTCAGAGCGCAGTGTCAGCCATGATACGGCACCCCTGCAGCACAGAGGGTTAAGGGCCTTGCTGAAGGACCCAAGGGTAGCAGCTTGGCAATACTAGGGCTCAAACCCCGACCTTCCGATCAGAAGCCCAGCGCCTTAAACCACTGTGCTACATCCCTCCCAAATTTGTTTAAAAGATCCAAATACTTCTTTAGTGTAAATGCTGCATAATGAAGCGGTAAATGAGAGCTACACACAAACACTAGAAGCATCAATGAAGCATGTATAAGTTTTAGCCATTGAGCACAAATTACATGCATGAGTCCTTTCGCTAGTGTGAATGATGAGTAGAGTTCGAAGAAAGTTAACCTAAAGCCATTGTTTTTCATTGTTTAGGAAATGTAATATGAATATACCCAGTGCAATGGATGATAAACTTATTTTGTGAAAAGGCCCGGGAAAGCAAAATTATTAAATCATAATTATTAAATCATCTCATGATTATAGGTCTGTTCTAGTTAGATTTCTTTTTTTATTTAATACTTCTACTCCACCCAGAAGGTTACAAAGCCCTGACTACAAGGCTGAGGTTAACTTTTAGGTGACATTTAGTATAAATCATATAATTACATTTCAATGTTCTGCATATTTTATACACACGATTTTAGTGGTTTACAGTCAGTACCCTTTTAAGTTCAGCTGCTCCCCAAGAAACAGTTTAGTGGAGGAGTTGATCATTAAGAATGATAAACAATATGATTCTCTCTCAGAAATCTCTTGTGTAGTGCACTGGATGAAGGAACGATGCCCATTAGGCTGTAGTTGTGGCTTTATGGATCGATGCTGTGAGAAAGCGTGGCTATACCACTGACACAGTGAATGATCTACCTCTAATACACATCATTTCGAGTTACATAATATGCTCAACCTTTGTAGATGGTGCTGATACACACAGGCAAGCACTGTTTGATCACAATATCTATTATATTGTTTGACTACAGCAGGTTCTTTGGTGCTCCTGTGGTGATGGAGTACAAAGTAATATTGCCTGTGTGCATATGACAAACATATGACAGGTAAAAAAAAACTGTGCAGCATATTTGATAAATAGTCATATATGATGCATAAAGGTAGAATGGAAAAACAACCAGCTCTGTGTTGTGTAGTGCGTATGATTTGGGGCCACCTGTCCACATGATGATTTGATGTAAATGAAAATGATGTAAATTACCTGCAGTAGTCTTTACTGTAACTAGGTCTCATTTCTGAGATATTTTGGTGCGGTGATTCACACTGCCACACCATCATCAAAACGGCTACTGTGAATAGACTTTGGGAAGAACGTGTTCATCCTTTCAGTACAGATTCATAGACTGATACTACTGTGGTGGTTCATGGCACATCAGCACCTGTTAAATACACTTTTTTCATCTGTACTTTGGTGTCAGTGTCTGTACAGTTACTTCTATAGTTTTATTTGTTAATTTAATTCTATTTGTTGTTTTCAAACTTGGTGAGAATCCCAGGTTTACTGAAATGTATTGTCTGGTCTATCTTCAGTGAGATTACAGTCATGGCAATGATTTGTTTTAAACTTTTTTCAGTATAACAATGGTTTTCAAAAAGAAAAATATATTCGATTTAAAGCGATATTGCAACTAATATATTTCATTGCAAATAAATCAGTTGTCAGTGGCTATTACTGATTCATGTGCAGCACAGAGCTTGCAAAGTGCACTCTGATCTTCATTTCAAGTCCCTTGCCTTTTATAATTCCGCTGAGCCATTCTTGGAAAAGATCATTACAAACCTCAAAATCAGCTGAAAACCCGTAGGCAGAAATGTAATGTCCATGTAGCACATATGTTTTGTGTTAAAAGAAATGTATTGAGATGCAGATGACCCAGTGTGACTGAGGGCCTACTCATGGTGAGGCAGTGTCCTGGCTTAATTAACACTAATGTGAGGGACAGAACAAACCCTGAATACTATTAACATCCAATTATTTTCTCTGCTTCTTTTTACCAGAAAAGGTATTGCATTTAGCCTGTGGGGAGCTCCACAGAAAAAAAACAGACCCTCAAGTTCTCTTCATTCGTTTTGAAAGGCCTTTGAATCTTTGATGCGACAGAAACAGCCTGCTGTTCATTATCTCTGTTATATAGGCGAAATACTAAAGCTCACTACTCTTCCCTGTGTAAGAAATCTAAGTTCATTAGATATGCTTACAAGTCATCTTTTCTATCCCCTGAAACTGATATTACATTATAGTTAAATGTTTAAATATTTCTAATACGCTGTATTTTTTTTTTTTTTTTTTTTTTTTGCTTCCGGATGCTAGAATTCACTTGTCTTTCTGGTGTTGATTAGGTTGTGTTTCTATATTTATATTTTAATGGTATATATTACTCACTGCTATATTATTCACACATAACTAGTTTTTAATGCTTCTGTGTGAATTTATGATTTTAATCTGCTCTAAATGGCTTCTTCCTTTGTTTACATTAATTAGATTCCAGCAGAGAATGTAATTCCTTCTGTACAAACAACAGTAATGTATCTACATGTGACATCCCACAAGGTTTAGCCGCAGTGGTGGTATTACCCAGGGAGGAAACAGAGCATTAGATAAGGAGATGGATGACACATGTCTATGGGGACTTATTAGCTCTTTCTTCTCCGATTAGAACAGCATTATCAGCAGCACAGAACACACACAAAAGCTCCCTGCTTCTTATCCTGTCATAAGCATGTCCATGGGGACACGTCACCGTCTCTCTATTTAGCGATTTGTTATGTGTTTATTTTATTAGTTACACAAATTTTGCACATGTGCCACAAGCCACAAAAGCCCCGCACACCAGCTTGTGTAATGTACAGCAGTGCAGCTCTGATAGCTCACACAGCAGACAGTTAAATCACTCCCACATCAAAACAAAATGCTCATCAAGTGGCAAATTTCATAAGGCTGCTTAACATGTTTTATTTATTTATTAGACTTTCTGGTACACTTTTGTATTATTTTGTGTTACGAGACTCAGCGGTTGATAAAGTGGCATGTAAGTCCTACATGATGCACATGTGTAAAGAGCAAAAAGAAAATAAACCTGCTCATAGGGCTTTAAAATTCATTTCTTGAAGCCAGCACATATTTAGCAATATGTAAAAAAAATTATATAAAAGGTATACTTCAAATAAAATGATTTGCAAGTCTACAAGCCAGTATGTTTGTTCCTAAAGTGATGACCATGATGATGCATGAAATACACTGCAGTTTTGTAGATTTCTGCTCAATTAAGCAGAAACACATTGTGCTGTCCTACAAGATGACATTTAATCGACTCCGATGAAAAACATTTTATGACCAATAAATGTAGTGTTCATTATCATGATAATGTCACAGGAATACACAATTTTTTAGTGAAGATGTACCCAGGTCAACCAGTACATCTACAAATATATATAAATTATACACACACACACACACACACACACACACACACACACACACACACACACACACAGTATATACAGTATATATATATATATATATATATATATATATATATATATATATATATATATATATATATATATATATAAACTGAAAATCAGTAGTGGGCCATGCATTTCACACCTAGGCTTTCAGTAGTGCTTCGTTTGATTTGATGGTTATAAAAAAACATCCTAATATGCAGAAATTGAGTATAAAGGGCCATTGCCATTGATTGCTGTAGACACAATAAACGGAATAATGTAGACTGTACTGAATAAACAAACCAGGGGTGAACTACTGCAGCTCCAGACATGTATTCTACTGCAGCTCCAGACGTGACCCACATAAAAAACATCAATAATAAACGTGCAATATTATTTAGGAAAACAGCAGCATTTTACTCACCAAAAAATCGGATTGTTCGTAAACATATTCCGTCCTCCTCTCTTTCCTCAAATCCAGTTGCTAACGTGAAAGAGGCAGAACAAATCCTCTTCCTGGTCATGACAGGCGAGCTTCGGACTTGTCCAAACTTTCTTAATAATGTCCGGCTTTTCCGGGAAAAGTTCCGACTTGAAAAAGGCCTTGGAAAGTAAATCAGCCACTTAATCTGTTTTTTCTTCTCTTTCAGCCATTAGGGGGCGACAAAAATAGCTAAATTTGGACCCAATCTAGACTATCCAATCAACGGCTCTGAATACGGTGACGTCATACGCCTGCTAGAGGGCGCTGGTGACACCAACTCAAAATCTGATTGGTTGAAGCAGCAGTTTCATCAACGTTTATTCTGTGTTAGAGGTGCTGCAGAATGGATTGTGAAGGCCTCTTCTCTGACTTTGACTCTGCCTGGCAATAAATGAATGTGATTGGATAAATGCTTTAATATGAAAATACATGTCTGGAAGCTGCACAAGCATCGGAAAAACAACGACATTTGCTTATGGCGGACATGAAAGAAAGAGAATAGACCATTTGGAATTATTGAATAAGTACTGCTGGACAAAATATCAAAATATAAGTAATATCAGTTAGTGATTCAGATGTTTCTTAGGCCAGCAGAGAACGCCTAGCAGGTCCTGAATAACCACCACTTATATATATATATATATATATATATATATATATATATATATATATATATATATATATATATATATATATATATATATATATGGGGGAAAGTAGAGATTTGTGAACACAAGTATTGATGAATTCAAGCACTAAATTAAAACGGTTCCGTGCTGTTCAGTGAAATTGAGTCCAAGGCCACTTAGCTGCTTCTATTCTAACCTTAACAAACCATTGTTGACCTAGTTTTCTGCAGAGGGCATTGTTATGCTGGAACATGTTTGGACCCCTTAGTTCCAGTGTAAAGTGTGTGTTTTCAAATTATTGTGTGGATGTGGTGGTCAGTTGTTCATGTCAAATAATAAGACTACATTTTAATCAGACAAAGGAAAACATGATTCAAATGCTGTCATAAACTCAGACACTGGCAGCGTTGAAATTATTTCGGAGACAAGACAACATTAGCATTTTCCCTTTTAAGATCCTATCTATCCTTCCATCCATCCATCCATCCATCCATCTATCTATCTATCTATTCACTGCAATTGAATGACAGTCATGTAGTATCTTTCAGCACAGGTGCTCCTGGCATGAAAAACAAACAGGGTGGGCGAGAAGAAGATATACTGACTGACTGCCCATGTCTGTCATTTCACTAAATTTATGCTTTAAAACCACATTATGGGGCCAGTGGTGTCATGCTGTCGATCGTATTATCAAAATGAAGTTAGATAAATTGATATCTAAAACTATTAAGTGACAAACAGTGTAGTATCTAGATTTCAATACTCCAATCCTGAATTCGTTTCACTGATTTCTTTCTCTAAATTTCTAGATTAGTTATCAAATGAAATATCAAGGCCAAATATCAAACATTTTATCCCCTCTTATGCTGGTGAACTTAGAAAGAGTTATATTTCAGCTGATATGATGGTTTAGGAATCATATACACGAAAGTATTTAAACTTAATAGGGCAAAATTAGCCTTGAAATCTTGCCGTCTTAATCCCTGTTTGCTTGTCTTTTCTCCGGAAAGGTACAGGGAAGTAAAACACGGTGTTCATGAACACAAGGAAGTGATAGCTCACAAGGAATTGGACTTTGGATTCACAGGTTATAAGTTCAAATCCCAGATGCACCAAGCTGGAATTCCTTGGCCCCTGTGCAATCCAAACAGCCACCTACAGTTCTATGAATGAAATAAATTTAAGTCGCTCTGGATAAAAAAAAAAACGTCCATATGTCACAAATGCAAATTTAATGGACTACACATGTATGCAAGACTCCACAATTAACTAATTGACGGGTGCAAACAAATTAAACAAGTATTATCCTGATGCATCACTTATCTGAAAATCATTCACTGCTACTGAGGACGACCCCACATTAATAGAGCTGTGGATATTCTTGGCTAGCCTAAAAAAAACAACAACAACTTTTAATATCAAATTGCATCCAAGATTTACCTCCAATAATGATTTGTTTTCTTCACACTCATCACTGCTTGATTTTAAATTATGTAGTTAATGAGTTAAAATGATTAATAATCATTCTACTTGGAGTCACCAATGATGAAAACTGCTTCTCTTTTGAGTCTGGCCTTTCTCGTGATTTATTCTTCTTATTGCCTCGGGGAGTTTTTCTTGCTGCCATAGCCTCTGTCTTTGCTTAGGAATGAATGTAAATCTTATGCCCAGATTTACAAGCAGATGCTGCTTTGTGCCGATAAAAATTTAACGTGTTGTATAAATAAATTGGAATTAGATTGAATTGAAGATCAGCGAGCCAAAATGGCCAAGCTGAAACATGTGAGCACACACACACATACACACACACACACACACACACACACACACACACACACACACACACACACACACCGTTATATGTTCCAGCGACAAATTCAACACAATTTAAATATAACCTTACAATTTCTGAAGCTTATTACAAATTGTAGCGGCTTATTATAGCAACCGCCTTACACCAATCATACAGGCCATTGCTATGTACACAATATGTTCTAACATCCATCTTCTGTGTGTAAAAGATGAAAGTACAGTGCGACAAAAATAAAAAAGAATGCAAAAGACTGAATGCGCAAATTTGGTGGTATTTTGCAAATACATGTATCCAGAGCAAAAATGCTGTATCAATGAATTCATACCGATAGTGGTTGTGAGATGCAAAATCCCATGGATTTCAATGCTCAGAGAGGACATTTCAGTGTTAAATATGCTCCGCTTTAAATAAGAATGCACTGTATGATCCAGGGGCAATAAAAAGGAAATGCTCGGCAGGCAACTGCTTATGCTATAGCACTCCTACAGATGACAAGGTGCACACAGCATTACTACTTACAATAAAAACTATAGGTACACACTCACAAAGGTAAATATGTACCTTAAAACAGCATAACAGAATAATAAGTCATCAGATATGTAGTGTATAAGAAGTATGTACAGCAATAAGGTGTTTGATATACAGTACAATAAAACCATACCTTGTAGGAAACAATGAATAAAAGCTAGAAAAAATGTAGAGGTGGTTTTGTTCTCTTGCTCCACACTGATCACAAAATAATGGTGACCCATACAATTAATATTTGACTCCTTTGGAGAGAATCACAGCAGTGAGTCACCTCCTGTAGTATCTAACACGATGGATTACAACACCCAATACCAACTGCACTTCCAATTACTGTACAGTTCAGGTGCGTTATTTTCTGGCCTGTCAAATTTTCTGGGCTGCTATTTTTTTCCCCTGCAACCCATTTCCAAGCAATTTGTTGTTATTCCAATGGCTCATAGATGAAGTGACAAGCCTAAAAATCAAATAATGCTGTTTTGTTTTAAACATCAAGATATTTGTGATTATCTTTGCATCTTTGTATATATCTTTACTCATTATTCAATGTGTCCAGGATCTTTTACCTTTTTTTCCAAATCCCTTCATGCAAATTAATACCAAGTATATTTAGAGCACATGGTACAGCTCATATTTAGCATTCCAAACAATTATTACTTTACAAGCTTGATGTCTAATTTATGCCGGCGTTAATACTAGTCCTGTGGGAACAGCTGTCATTTATCTTCTGCAATATTAACTCATGATTGGATGACTGGAGTCCTTCATTTTAAGAGGGCTGTAGAGGGAGAGCTATAATTGAGATAAGTGATTGATTTATATTCGAGTATAGTTATAAGGCTGATATCTGTGGGAAAATAGTGTCAAATATCATAGGAGTGTCAGTAGCTCATCTATCTTTACCAACAGTTGTGTAGAGGGTGAAGGCATGGATTAACAAGACTGTGCAAGAGGGTGGGGGAGGAGTGCAATGGGGGAGATAAGCAGAAAGGATGTGTCCATGTATATTATGTTCAATTCTCTCTCTCTCTCTCGCTCACACACACACACACACAAACACTGTTATATGCTCCAGCTTCAAATTCAGTACAATTTAAATATAATCTTACAATTTCTGAAGCGACAGTTTGTATCGCACGCTCTCTGAACACTTGTGGCCGTGAGTTGAGCAAAGCTGAGGCAGTGCAGAATAAGTAGTGAGTGGAAACACCTCTGCCTTGGGCAAAGAGAACAAAAAGTAATGAATTAAAGCTTTAGTCTTGGCTTGCTGTGTTGCTTGAGCGGGTGCTCTCAAGACTGTTATAAGCTAATATTTAATTTAAAAAGTCCTCCAATGTGTGAAATTAAGACCACACCCTTAACGATGTCTGGAGTTAATATAGCAGCTATCCCGGCAGATCTGCAACCTAATTGAAATGTAATTCTAATGTAGTATCGTCGCTATAGTAACAACTGATTTACAGGAACTTGCATAACAGATGCTCTGCATAAATGAAACCTATAATAAACGGATTCAGAAATTTGTCAAAGAAAACTGCTTTAATGATAATAATAAATGATGATGAAGTTTTATGTGAAGCGACTTTCTTTTCGACATTCATAGAAGGACTGTGAAAATCCCTGATGTGTGTTTCCTTATGTGTATGTGTATAACTATACTCCGCTATTCACTGCTACTACTTTGCTCAAAGCATTACAACAAATTATTAATGATGATATATCATATTTTTTTACTACTATTTTGAAATCATAATTAAATATATTTGTATTTTAACGCAATAGGAGCAAAATGAAAATTTCAAACAAATAAAGACACCCCCGTCCTCAGTTGTGAATTGAAATCTCTTGTTGGATTTGCATGAATTAAGAAAGCATTCTTTAAGCAGTTTCTATTGTATTCTAGTTTTAGGGGTTTACTGTGGATTAACAACATATCCTGAGATTTCAGTGATAAAAGGGGTCAATTCCACACTGAGTCAATTGTTTAGTGCAGGGAATTAGAACGAGCCAAAGAGCATAGTACTTATTAAGGCTCAATATAGAGACAGGGGCATTATTAGCTCAGACTTGCATCTCTTGGTAGCCATGGGTGCAGCAGATGTGTTCATCGCATGTAGAACTGCCTTTAGAACTGTGAATGAGAACTGAAATGCCTCATGTGTCGTTTTGACAGAAGTGCTATTATGGAACAGTAAGTACTTACTAAATACAAAAATACAGCTTCAGTACAAATACAACTTTATTTATTCTACAGGAACCACTCGATACTTAACATTTTTACTGTAGAATATAAAGTCAAACAGTGTCTCAAGACATGCTAACACTACGGTTGCACAGTAATCAAATTCATTTGTTATTTTTTCATTAGTTTCATAATTATTTCATTCACTAATGTAGAGTTTCTAGCTTCTTGTCTATTTATTGCTGAAGCATGTACAGTTTCACAACAGTATATTATATTGTGATTCATTCTACAATTACATTTTTAACTTCTTTTTTTTTTTATTCCAAACTTCAAATCATGCAGTTAATGTATGCAGTAAAAAAAGTTTTTAAAAAATTACAGAATACTACATAGTATTTAATTAAGCCATTAAAATTCATTTGAATTTTTTTAAAAATTGCACACTACAGTGTAATCTGTAATAAAAAAAAAAACAGGATCGCAAATGTTCACCGTAGATGGAGCTTAGATCAGGAATCAGCAAAACTGAAATATATTAAAAAAATATTCAACAATGCACAAAGATCATAAACCATACTCTATATTTAGACTTAACTAATAATTAATAATTAATCTATGAGTGGTACTGTTAAAATATAATAAAAGTATATATCATGAAAGCAATTTATTCATATGTGTATATATATATATATATATATATCATCCCAAAAGCAAACTAGGAAATTGTTTTAATATGAGAAATAAACCATGTTTTTTTCTTTAAACATGAGCTCCTTACCTTCCAGCGGTTTCCACACTCATTGCACAATACAAATGTGGTCATCGGCTCATCAGCACTGCGAGTTTGCACCTTTGCAATATCACATTGATATTCAATAATCAATATTATGTTTAAAATGTTATGTGTAAGTTCTAAGAGATTTAACTTCTAGCACTTAACCACTGCAATACTCCGATGTTTATCTACGTGTGGCAAAATTATTGTGTCAAAGTGTAAGTGGGATATAAAAGTCTAGTGTAAAGAAACATTTTGTTTGGTTCCAAAAAAATACCTGGTTGTATGTGCAGTTCTTTTTCTTGCACTTGCCACACTGCAGCAGGTCAGTAACTGTGCCTCCGGTCTTGGCCATCTGGTGCTCGCGAATGGCTTCTTGAGTCAGAATGTTCCTCAGCTGCTTCAGCTCATCACTGGCCATTTCCTATCTCACACAGAACATTACAGAGGCAGTCTAACATAACTGCATAATTGCTGCCAAGAGTGCTAGCACTTTATACAGTTCACAAACGCTACATAAATAACTGTATGACATTGCTATGCATTTTTAACTTATATCTAACTCCTAAAGATCTTTAGGAACTAAACATTAATTCTTGTGTGTGGAAAGTTTGAATAAATTGAAATGATTAATGCAGTTGAAATGTGAAATTTATACGCACCTCTGCAGTCATGGTGGCTATACGACTCAGCTCAATAGCGCCTCCCAGGACATTTTTGCGTAAATTTGGATTCTTTGGATCTTTCAGGTTGCTGATGCGGCTGCGCACTCTGTTTTTATATTTCATATCTGTGGCTTTAATCTCCTGGTAGATATTTAAGGAGACAAGGTCAGTTAAGGAGAAATTTATGTTGTAAATCTCTCACGGAAGAGTCTTCGCTCATGAAAGCTGCGCAGCATGATAAATGCCGATTCTGCAATTTGTCATTTCATATCCTGTCATCTCACATTTAACTGATAGCTCTGTTGTAGCTCTTTGTCTCACACTATAGCCACCACTCCATGCATGATCCCGGACAAATAATTCCTGTTTACCAAGATTAGATTAGCCAGCAATCATTTTTCTCCTTAAAAGATTTACCAGCATCAATAATTAGCAGCAAAAAGATCAGTGTTATCTAATATATTCTTCTTCAAATTAAACCTCACTGAAATTTGCTCCTACAATTACTTTTTGGATGGAGATGTCTATCTGGTGGTGTAGTGTCTTACACAGCCTAGAAATATATCCAAACATCTGTAAAGTACTTTTAATTCCATGATTACTGAGATTAACTTTCTTGATTTAAAAGGATATGATCCTCAATTTCAGCTGCCATGCCATCACAGTTTGCTCCATAATATTTGTAGTCGTCTGTAAATAAAAAGAAAACCAATCAATAACAGGTGGGGAATATCACTGCATAAAAATTCATACTCATAAAATAGTTTAAGTGAAATTGCATATTTGGGATTTTTTACCGTCTGTGCGGAGTGCAGCTGACAGCATTTCGATGCACTTGTCCCTGACAGAGTCTCCTGTAAGTAGATGAGGGGACAGAGGACCGCCAGCAGGGCTAAAGGAAGGGGACAGAGGAGTGGTAGGGGTACTTGGTGTCTTTGGAGTCTCAGGTTTACTTTTTCTGCACAGAAGAGATAAAATGATGATATTGAAATTAGGGCTGTAACAAGTCCTTGAGTAACTCGAGTAATTTGATTACAAAAATTAATCAAGGCACATTAATATGCCTTCATGAATCGTTTAGTGCAGTCTACTAAAAAAAAAAAAAGGAGCAGTTTCCTACAGACCATTATTACCTGCTAAAATTGGAGTGTGGACGAGTAACAGAGGAGGCTGCAGAACAAAAAATCTTTGGATCGCTTCAAACTAAAACATTAAGAAAACTGTACATTGTACAGTGTAATTGATGTTTATAAAGTAATTAGTAATTGATATTTTAAAAATATTTTTATTTATCAGTGGTGCTACGGAACAAAAAAACTCTCACATTACACATTAGTATCACATTAGGGGTTTTGAATCACGGATCGGATCATTTTTTTAGATCAGCAACAAAAGGGGGAGGAGACAAATAATTTGCTTTCCCTTTATAAAAAGAAAGGTTACAGTATGAAAATGCTCCCATACATAAGATATGAACAATGCATGTACACATATATTTTAAAAATAATCTGCTGGTTATGCGCGTACCAAATCGTGAGCCGTGATCCATACAGCTAAAAAATATCTCTCCGCAGTGGCGTATAGAGCAGGTAGTGGAGACAGATTTTTAAACTGGCCATAAATACACAGATTTAGTCAAGGCGCTTTTCTGGAGACAGGAATACCACATCACTATACTGTGCAATATTCAATAAATAAATACACTGCGGGGAAGCTTTCTGGACGCACTGTATTTGTATTTTGATAATTAATATGACAATTAAACAGGTTTACTTTTCACTGTTATACTTGTATGCAACTTGTAGCAATAAAATAAATATTTAGCTAAAAAGAAAAATAAATAACTTGTTCATTTTAAGAGATCTATCTTATATTCTCTCGATCAATCGATGGAATAATCATTAGAATACTTACTTTAATAGATTATTAAAATTATGAATATCAACAGCCCTAATGGAAATAAATCACTTCATCTCATTTCCACTGATTCAGATATGCATTATACACAGTATTACTGTGAATCTACAAGAAGCTGGGCATAACCAACTTTTTTTTTTATTGCTTGCTAAAATAACCCTCTGGGCTATAAATGTTACATGAATCAGACACAGTGTGTTTTTCCAAACATAGCCCTAGCTGCCGGGGTCAATAACTCTCAATAAAAGCCACTCATTTGGACTTTTCTTCCCAGATTATGTATTTTCTTATGTATTTTTTTGTTTTATCTCACTCCAGACTAACAACATGGTGTACAATTATGTTATGTCTAATCTAACACACATAATAAAATGTATTGGCTAATCACAATGTAAATAATAAGTTAGACCACAAAAGTCAAAACAGTTTAGATTTTCACAGACTCTTCACAGAATATGAAAGTTACCTGAAAAAAAAAAAAAAATGTACAAGAGCAATTAGCAACAGGTGCTATTTAAAGTTTACCGTCCATCATTACTGTCTGTAGACACCTTTCGCTGTATGGTTCCTGGCATAGATAACTTAGGAACATGAGATTCTCTCCTGGAAAACACAAGCAAACATTTTCTTGTTCTGTTTGTGAGATCTGAAAACTCGTGATAAGTACAGTGTAGATGCGTGCGTAATTCTTGCCTTTCCTCCGAGAGTTTCTTACGCAGGGGTGAGTTTCCTGACGTTGAGTTAACTGAATCCCTCCTGTGTAAAACGTTTACAAAATGCTTTATATTATCTGCCCTGAACATTAACATTTACTCTAACGATTAATAAATTGGCACCGATTTTTTTTTTTTAAAGGCTAATACTTTACCTCTGAGGTTTAGAATCTCCTGACTGCAGCCTCTGGCCAGACTTAGAGTCTGTGGAGTCTTTTCTGAAATGGAAAAAAGATTTTGTAATGAAGATTCTACACTATTATGAAATATTCCAATGTCACAAGTTTCTGATCAGACCTTTCTCTTTCTTTCTTTGTGTCGTTAAAGGGCTTTTTCAGAGGCTGCTGAGTAAAAATTGAGGAATCCATTCTTTAAAAAACAACAAAAACAACAAGAAACTATCAATAAAATGACAGTCGAAAGCTTCAATTCATGCGATAATACTGCCCCCTGCCTTTCATTCATAATTATATCTGTCATTCTAACCTGTCTTTCTTCGTATCTGTAGACAGTCTTTTGGCTGGTTTACTCTCCCCCAGATCTCTGCTGTCAAGGAAGCATTAATAAAAATATTAAAAAACAGCTAAAATATATCATTCCACCACATGCATTATCTTTTGCAAGATCGGGCAGTTCACACTGTAATTAGATCAAGACAACGAAACACATGCAGGATGAGAGATTCCAGCTTTGGACAGCAATAAGTTACAATCACCAGACCTGTGTTTCTTATGTTCAGGTATTAGTTGTTGTGCACTTCGTTTCGGGGCAGGCATGTCTTTTCTACATGTTTTATGGGGAGAAATAAACCTAGTCAGACAAATACTAAAGATATCTAAAAACAATCTGTTCAGACGAATACATATGGAACCTATCTGGTTCCCAGCATGCTGAAAATCCATTCATAACCTTTCTTTGTCTTTGCTTTCTTTTTCTTTCTGAATGTCTAAGGAAGGACGCTTTGTAAGAGTAGAGGGATGAAGGTGGAGAGGAAGAGGAGGAAGAGGAGCATCAGGATTCACAGGCTCTTTCCTAATAACAACAATTAACTGTTGAAAAAGTTGCATAATCACCTGAGACCATATATATTGCATATTCGGCTTCTAGCCATGCTTCGCAGTAACACTAAACATGCGTACAAACTATATGCAGATGATGATGATAAGGTTGATAATAATAATAACAACATCAATAACAACAAACACATATAGCTAACCAATGAGGAGAGTGAACAAAACATAATCTTTCAAACACATAAAGACAGGAAACAGACTGCTGCTTACACTGTGTTATGGGACAACGGAAGACACTAGAGCATCTTTATACATGAACTCTCAGGTGCCAAAAAAAACCCAGCAATAATGATTAATTTTGCTATTTTGACTCCCAGCAATGGAAGGGTGTGACATAACCATATATATATTAAGTCTATCACTAGATTAAAATATTCAATTGTGATTAATGGCATGATTGCCATTAGTTAACTCAAGATTAATTGCTCATTTTGCATATGTACCATATATATATATAATGCGCTTTTCATATTTATAATACTCTAATTATAACAGATGTTATAAATATATAGATTTTACTCAAAATCTCACCCTTTTAAACTTTTTTTATTTCAAATTGGAATTTATTCTTTTAATTTCTTGTTCATTTCAATGTAAAAAAAAATTAGTGGCTGTTTAAATCATTAAATATGGTATGTGTCTCCTTTAAGAATAATGTTCTGGTTTTGGTTGCTTACCATATAAACTGGTGATACATTTAGGTTACATACAGTAATATAATAAGTAACTCATACATGTTGTGAATGAACAGCTAGGAGGCATAAATCTGGCAAATTTAGAAAGCATGAGTGGATGCACTTTGCTACAAACATTCATTCATTCATTCATTCATTCATTCATCTTCTACCGCTATAATCAGCCAATCAACCTATTGTGCATGTTTTTGGACTAGGAGGAAACCGGAGAACCCGGAGAAAAAACCCTGAGGCACCGGAGAACGTGTAAACTACACACACACATAGCCGAGACGGGAATCGAACCCGGACTCTGGCAGTGTGAGGCAAACATGCTAACCACTAAGCCACCGTGCCCCTTTTGCTACAAACACATTATATATATTTTTGGATGCGCAATCAGATTGTAGACATATAGCTGCACAGCATCTGGCAGTAAAAGTAGCAATGTACAATAAGTAACCAGATATGTTTCCTTGAAGACTAACAGGCAGTAAATGACAAAATTAGCTGATAGGAAGAAAAATGCATTCAAACATGTATTTAAATATTATGCTAAGCACAACAGAAGAGTTCTAACTAACCCTGGTCACATAATAAATGGAAATAATAATATTGGTGTTCTGTAGTGAAAATGGCAGCACTTCACTGTGTATGGAATGTGAATCTCAAGGGCACAACAAATAAAACAAACAGGATGTTATCAGATAAAACCAAATCCTTGACCTCTTGGAACATATCCAAGTCAAACCGTGCCATATTTGCTAGCGACGTAGTGATATTTGCTTTTGGTGCACTTCTTTGGCATAAAGTCTTTCAGGTTTTAATACATTCTGTAATGTTTGAACAATGAGAACTCTACACTATCACTCATACTACAATATTAAAGCACCCACAATTAGCTAAAATTCCACAAAATTCTATGTAGACATGTGTTAGTTTTATATGCAGTAGTTGAAGGCAGCAAAGCAGTTAGAAGGTTCATTCTGAAGGAAAACAGTTTTTATAAATTCAATTACATAAAACAAACTCTGCACTTAAATAAAGAAAGCAGACAGAAACAGAAGGTTATTTAAATTTTCGTGCAATTTGTCATTGACTCACACTAGAGAATAAGTCACCATTCCAAACATGACCTGACCTCAGTTTCTTCATATCTAAAGCACACGGTTTCTGAGCAGGAGGATGCAGATGAAGCGGTAAAGGAGGAAGAGGGACGTTTGGATCTGGAGTCTTTTTTCTAGGTGTTAAATAAGCAGCTTACTTCAGTTGTTTGATACAGGCAAAAATCATGATCTGCTATATATTCCTGATATTCTTGGCAGACCATTTATCAAGATAGTAATGACAAAATTGCTTTAAAGAGCATGCTGAAACATTCTGACCTCTCTTTAGGAACTTCTAGGGATGGCCTTTTATGAGACGAGGAATGATGAGACTGAGAATGTTGTGAGGTCAAAGTTTCTGGTGTTACTTTCCTGAAAGTAATGCATACAATTTCTACAAATTACGACCTCAAACCACTGCTTCTCACAAACTTTGTCATCGTTCATGCCAAATGATGCTGACCTGTCTCTCTTCACTTCTGGCTGGTGTTTATGTACAAGAGCAGGAAGAGAATGGTGATGGTGAAGAAGCTGAGGAGGACTCTGGGGATCAGGAACCTCTCTCCTGTGTAATTAATTTTGTATTCAGCACCTCAAAAACACATTGCAGCAAAATGAGACTATAACTGAAATAATAACTAGACTACATCAATAGCCATCAAGTCTCAAAACATAATTCTCTGTCATATATGGAATATAGCTTGCCAAGCGAGAAAGCATGCTGCTTGCTATTTGTTTCTACATACACAAGTGTGTGAATACACTGATAATAGGAATAGAAACAGAAACATCGGGGGCGTCTCGCTGAACACTTTCACACATTATTCAGCGAATAGTAATAGTATTAGTATACTAGAAGTATAAGTATTAGTATAATAGTATAAGAAGTAACATTAAAGTATATTACTAGCTAATATGGTTTGTAACAAAATCTAAAAATCTTGCAATCTTGCAAGTAGATTTTCAAGAAGTAAATTAACAAATTAATTAATTTATTATAAATAGAGAAAACATTATCTAAAATAATACCACTAAATGATTGATAAATTGATCAGATTTAGATCACACTATTGATCACTAGCTCAACTATGATAATGAGTTTGTCTTGATCGATCATTTACATGTCCCAAACACATACACCAATTTACAGCATAGCACCAAAATGTCATCAACCACAACCACAGCTGTATACTGTAGACACCGCACGTTAATGTGTTAATGCCATGCACATCCTCTTATGGCATACAATAGCCCTAACCTGTCTTTCTTCACTTCCAGAGATGAACACTTTGGATGATGAATAGGTGAAGCAGAGGAAGAAATACTTGAATCCGTGAAATTGATCCTAACAGAACACAAGTACTCTTCAAACTTGTGACTGTGTTTCACCACAGAATGCATCAAGAAATCAACATAAAGCACAAGATCTCACCTCTCCCTCTCCTTTGTGTGATTACTGTCAGGCTTTTCTTTTTTGTGTTCACTTTCATGTCTTTCTTTCTTAAACACTGCATCAGTTTTCTCCTTTCTGTGCTTATCAACAGGTTTCTTGGGAGAGTTTAAACTAGATTTTGGGCTGACAAAATATACAGGTTAGATTTAAATGTCTATTGGTCATCTGCTTGTTCTTCTGACTTAGTTTCAGTTCATAAAAGCCTGCATACGATATAAATACAGTTTGGTTTTACTTTACTTTTACAAGCTTTACAGGTGACTTGTCTCTAAGTCTAGATTTACCTCGACTCTGCATCTGGAGAAGGTCCACTAGGTGATTGTGTACTGGCCCCGCTCCCATTTTTCAGCTCATTTGGTCTTTCAGCCTTCTGGGAATGGCTAGATTCTATAATGCATTAGCAATGGGATATGGAAAGAAACAATTTTACTGCACTGTAATGTATATGTGACAAATAAACGCTATTCCATTCCATGTAATTTTACTTTTATGTTTTGCAAAAGCTTTAGGGGCATTTCAAAATAGGCCATAACAACATAGCTACCTAATAGCCTCTTCCAGTTTTTAATAAGGATCTTTGCGAGGGTGACAACGTCTTCGTCAGTGCAGTGCTTTCTTATTCCGTTGACAGACATACCAATCCTTGTGTCCTGGAATAAACAAGAAAGAACTACCTGCATTCATGCATTCATTTCTGATGTTTTGTCCCTTGCCTGCTGAGCTAATCTTACCTGAAGCAACTTTAGGGTCATATCGAACTTTTGCAATTCTCGCAACAAGTCAAGAGCACCTTCCTGAAAGAAAGGAAAAGAAACAGAAAATGATGAAACATTTACTTTATCTTTACTTTTCTTTTTTTACAACTGACAGGTTAAACGTAATTATCCTGGATACAGTGACTTATCTATAAATGGTTACTATTTAATCACTTCATTCCTCCATCTTGTTAGGTCTCACTGACACGCGAAGTGAGTAAACATTTATACAGTAGAGAAAAAAAAACGTTTCAAAAAACAAACAAACAAAAAATACGTGCAAGCAAAATCCTTAGTAGTTCAGATGTAGCTTCTAGTCACACATTTGTTCACGCTCGTAGACCCGGCCAGCAACTGCTCAGTCCTCTACAGGACACCTGTTCAAAGCGTTACTACTGTATACCATGCTTCTCTAAGTAATCAATATGGGTAAGCGTGCGTGCATACATAATAATCATAATACACAAACAAACGGCGTAGCAAGAACACGACACACGGAGAAACCTTGCAAGAGAAAAGAAGAGGGGGGGAAACAACGGGGTGAAGTAATAATAAATAGTCTCACCGTGTTATTCCTAGACACCATTTTGTCTAGCTTTTTCGCAATCCGTATCAGGTCCTCCTCTCGTGTCATTATGTACGCATGAGTTTTGCCTACAGCCGAAAGTAAAAGTATAAATGAAAGTCGATCAACTTCGGAGCGTGTAACAAGGGGGAAAAAAAGCAATAATAGAAAAAAAGGAAAAGCGCGTAATAGTAGAAGTTTGGTTCGCAGTTGTTCATGCAGAGTCCCGCTCGGCCCAGGGGCGGGTCCGTACAGCACGAGCCTCTAAGCCAAATGCCCTGGACACATGACAAGTGCCAGGAATAGAAAGAAGGTCGGACACAAACTTACTACCAATACTAAATGCAAATAGTTCATTTTAGAAAGAAAAACACGTCTCTAAAGTGCAGTTTGGTGCGAACTTGAAAAGAACACCTGCAATTCTCAGGCTATTCTCCGAAATGAGCGAGTATTATTACATAATATTACCACAGCGGTGTGTTTCGAATGAGATCACTTCATTCGGCTTCGGATCCATTGTGACGTATTTCACTGCGGACAATCGTCCTTTTTGGCCAATCAGATACAGTATTAAAGTGGACGCCAGGGATCGACCCCCAAACAAGTCAAGTTGTAGTGTCCTGTTAAAAATAGGTCCTGCTGAAGCACAGCTGAACAGGTTTCCTAGATCGTCCAGCAGGCGGCAGTGTGGTGTCAAATATCAGCCTTGTGTTCCGCAGAACCGAGGGAGGACTTTAGCTCTCATATCTCTCGTCTCATATCTGAAATAACTAACCTCAGCCCAACTTAGATATCATAAACGTTGCAGAAATATGTAGCGTACTAAATACTTATTTATTTATTGCATTTGTTATATTCATTATATTTACATCAAATAATTTACTCAAGGTGTTTTTATATTCTTACGGGCAATAAAGCAAACGATGCAAACCACACTTATTTGTGGAACTTTGCACTTCAATTACACAGAAATTAAGACCTGATTTAGGTATTTAAGTTATTCACATCTAGTGATCAATTTTACATTGGTATCAAAATGCCAAATTCAATAATATTACAGGGTACAGTTAAATTACACAATGATAACTGGCACATTCATGGTGTTCACACTGGTATTACCCTAATGCCTTTTCTAGGGTCAGTAATGTATTTGTATAATGTATCCAAATTCAAGATTTTGCTTCTTACAGATAAAAAAATTCAATTGATGACTTTTCCTCCAGTGCCTGGTTTACACAAGGTTCATGTGAGACAATAACACTTCAAAACACCAGCATTCAAACTGGTTCCATATTTCACTGTTTCAGTTTTAATATTTTCTTATTTTACATGGCACGGAAAAATATTAAAAGTGAAATATTCAAACATGGAACCAGTCTGAATGCACCAAAAAGTTATTGTTTCACATCAACCTTGTGTTCATTTATCTGAAGGTTTAATTCATATTCCCGAAAGCTGGCATTGTCCTGGAATCCTATAGCAAATTCCAGGCTGGGAAGACTTCTCAATTCCACATACTTTATTTACACGCACAAAGTTGCACCTACTATATAGCTCTGACGTGCACGTGTCTTCAATCCATTCTTCATCCAAGTGGAGGCGCTATTTAGCTACATTAAAGGTCAAGGAACGCAAAAGCAGGGTTACAAACAGACTTTTTTTTATTCTATGTATAGCTACGTCTTTGTTTAATTAGGTGTTTGGGCACTGGCTGACTTATTTAAGAAAGTTTAAGTGAAGCATTAAGTTCTGACTTAAATGAGAGGTATTTTTTGTTGTTGCAGTTCATGATCCAGACAGAAACCACAAATGAAACTAAATACCAACCCGACTGGATTCATTATGTGCTCAGATGCTAAGATTCAGGGCACATTCACATTTAAAATTTAAAAGCCAGTCTGAGTGTGAGTAGTTTTTGTACTGTCTTGCATCCTATGTGAAATCATTTTTATCACTCAGAGTAAGTCCTATCCAGAGGTTGTGTTATAGCAACAAGTTCCACAAAGCCGCTGTAATGACCTCAGTGGTTTCACACATTAAATCACTTTCTCCACTGTATATATTCCTTCATCCTCAGCATTTAACTTTTCTTCATTACTGCATTCACCCTAAATAACCTTGCTGCAAAGTTTCTCCACTTGCATCGCTTGCATAACTCCAACTATATAAATGGCTCAATGTGCATTTTAAAAAGCGCTGAATTACAGTAGGTTTTAAGTTTTGGGAAACAGATCTATCATTACCCACTGGGAGCACCCCACATCAGTCAGCAGCTCCAACCAGCTTTTGACAGCAGGAGACAGAGCAGTAAAATTTGCCTTAAATGTCTGGTTTTCTGAGCCACCGAATACAGAGAAAAGCTTGGTTTTCATTTTCAAGACCTCCCACTGAATGTTTTATGGCAAGATAATGTTTTTAACAGTTTCAAGCACCTAAGTACAGTTTGTTGTTTAAAAACCTGTGCTGTTTCCCCCAATTACAGGCCAAAGACATCATGTTGCAGGGTGTACTATTGCCTCTGACTAAAAATGTATGAATTCAGTTAACTTTAGGTACCACATGTTCATATTAAAACACTAACAATAAGATTGGCATGGCATTCTGTTTATCCTTTAGTTCATGGATCACAAACTAATAGAGTTTAGCACAAGCATTTGCACAGTTCACCCTGATAGTAGTGGCATTTGTTGAAGATCTGGACAACTAAAAATGCATTACATAGATCCCACTGACGTCTTTTCTTTGGCAGTATATATTCATATGTATAAACTATGTACTATGTAGAATTATAATAATACTTTATTACACATGCCAGAATAAGAAACTCGTATTAAACCGTCTTCCATCAAACAAAAGGAAGCATTTTATATTGCAAATTTGAATACTTTGGCATGATAGAAGGTTTTTATAATTACAGTTTTCAAGTTAATGAATTAGACTTAAAATGGATGCCCCTTTCCCTATTAGATGCACTTCTTAACAGCAAGCTTAATGTCGGAAATATGTTAGTGTGCAAATCTCCTCTTGCTCTCATTTCCTTAGCTGCCTGCTGCTAATCTGTGTGAACAAGTCAATCCCATTACACAGACTATACACTTCCTAGCACTTCTTTGTTCATCTCCCTACAAACCCGCGATTCCCTGTTCAACATTACACATGTGCAAAATATACTTAGTAATCTTGCTTTGTTATGGATTCTAATTTACTTTAACTTTCATCTAGTTATGTCTTTGCTGAACCCCAAAGTAATGTATCATAGAGGCTTTAATCATGCTCACAAACAGAACCATTTTTATCTCCTCCTGTGGAAAATTATGTCAAAATGAAGAAAAGCACTATAAAACTACCTGCGGATATACAAGCAGCTTTGTAAGGAAACACTATCCTTAGAGTGTAATAAATCTGCCCCTTCACTCATCCAGGAGAAAATGAAGGAGTGACCCATATACACTCTTATTACACAAAAGATGCAACTTGTTGTTGTCTGTTTTTAAAGGAGCTTTTATATTTTATTGTCCGTCTTACAGTAGGAGTTTATTTTATTCAAGTACACTTAGTACACAAGTTCACTTACTTATGACTGCATATATACATAGATTACCTGAATTCAACTTTCGGCACAACACACACACATTTGCTCTAAGCACACACTAAATCCACATATCACATATATACTGTGATATACTGTAACGCAATGTTCCTTTATTTGAGACTTATATAGCTGTTGTCGATGGGGCATTAAAATGTGGCTGAACCATAAGGATTTTTCCAAACCTCTATCCAGTCACAAGATTTAAACAAGACAAATAGGAGTCAACAGGGAAAAGGAAATTTTATGCAATACATTTTTTTCATGCAATCTCATGATTAAAAAAAATATTTGTTTTTAGATGGCCTCAAGGTCATTGTCAGGTCAAAAGGAAATGACCGGTAATGTAGGAGTATAGATGATGTCATCAGTGTGAGGCCCACAGAAGAAGTCATGACCAGCGGTGGGCCTGTTCATAGAGTAACACAAGAGGAGAAACAGTCAAGCGGGGCCCCAAAGTCATCCTGGGGCTTCATCCTTTCATAAAAGCTTTTTTGTCCACCACACAGCCTCTTTCAAAAACCAAGGAGGGGGAGGATGGGGTGCTGAGGTTTTGAAAGAGACAGGGAAGTGTGTTGAGACTGTTTTCCCAATCAGACTAAATGCTCTTTAAAAAAAAAAACGCTGGGGCAAGCAGGATGTTAAATATTTATAATTCTTTGGAATTGTAATGTTTAAGAAAATCTAATGAATGACTGATGGTATTAATATAATGTAGCCCAAATGGAAAAGACACAGACTTGGCTCCAATGATTGTGTCTTGTTTCCAGTGAGCCTGTGGAATATTCCTTGGCTTCTCCGAATTCACTCGGGAGGAAAGTAAAATCATATTCTCCGTCAAGAAAAGTCTTCAGGACACTTTTTCCCCCTCCGCTTCTGTTCTTTACACACAAAACATATGACTAAATCTTTCCTGGTGGGACGATACTTATATACTTAAACTGTAAATATTTCTTCCATATTTTAAACAGATCCTAATTCCTGATGTAAACATTTAAACAGGTTTAAGAAATGTGTTTAACTCTTAAAAAAAAGAAAGCATCTTTCACTTTTGTGGATAAATGGAGTAAGGGATGAATAAACAGATAGAACTAATATGTAGCAACTAATATAGTCACATCTATGCCAAAAACAGTGGCTGTAAATGGCTTTGCCCTCTACCAGCAGAACTGAGCCTCTTTTTCCCATGATGATCCAATTTAAGAAATGGCTTAACAAAAAGCATTCTTTTATACTGGTAAAGATTAAACTGTGTACACCAAATGTTATATCTTGGTAGTCTTTGCAGCTCCCAGTCCAGAATGCAACACTCAAAATCACTCTTACACTTTTATGTAACAATATACTTGTTTACACTATTACTAGAGCGCTGATTTGTCAAATATGACTGGTTAGAAGGTATCTATTACTGTATGGCTCTGACAGTAGCATTATATAAACATGTTGTTCTATAATTCTGACATTCTGTAATGCTGCTTTGAGGCAATGTCCATTGTGAAAAGCGCTATAGAAATAAATGAACTTGAACTTGAACAGTAGGTAAATCACAGGTTTCTATGCACTCATTATAAGACTATAAGAATATACAACTAACAATTAACACTTACCATCCACTGTAATTGGAACACATGTACACTTGACGAATCATGCAATTATTTAATCATGTGGAGCAGTGCAAAGGAAACAAATTGTTGAGGATATTGCGGTCACACACTTCCCTACCCTAGAAAGCTGAATTTGAACTTCACAGTTTCTTTTTTGGTGGTAGCTCCGTGGTTAAGGTATCGGGCTCTGGACTAGAAGGTTGTAGATTCAAATCCCAGCACCACCAAGCTGCCATTAGTGGGCTTTGAGCAAGGCCCTTAACCCTCAATTGCTCAGTTGATGAGTGGATGAGTACAAGGGCATCTGCCAAAATGCTATAAATGTAGTCTCAGAGCCTTGTAATTTATGCAAGGATACTTTTATTTGATTTCAGGAGTCTCACTTAGATTTATTAAGGGGGTCTCTGTAATCATTTTTGTGCACTGGGAGATTCTTAGTACCCACTGGCAGGAATGATGCTTTTATAACAACTATGACATAAGTAATAACGGGAACTGAGTTGTTTATTGTATAAGTGCACTCCTTGCGCTGAAGATTGAAGACAGGGTAAAGATAAAAAAGGTACAAAAAAGAAATTATTAATGGTCTACATTTGATCCATCAATTTATCCCTATTCTAGATTATAACTTCACTTTCTATCTTTCACTATGTGAAAATGTGAGAAAAAAAATGTAAGTGATCCAACTTTACAGCTCCCATATACTCCCTTTCACTTAGCTGTTTTACACATAACTTGTGCAAGATTTATTTTTAAACTAAGTCATGGATTTCAAATTCATTTGAAATATCTCAAACTTTATCTCTGGAAAGTCCAGCCAAAGGCCAAAAAGCATGTTCCCGCCAAAAAAACACCCCTTGAAGGCATTTTTTATGTAATGTAATATTTTCATTAATTCAACTTGAACAGTGTTGGTTCAGAGAGAATGTAATGCTTGTATGATTTCTAGTTTTACTAATACATAACAAAACCACACACAGAATAATAATAATAATAATAATAATAATAATAATAATGGTAGAAGATAAATGACTGTGACTGCACACAAAATGTGTAGAGTGCAGAATTAATTTAACCCATAAGATAGATGTGTTTCCATATTTGACAGATGCAAATACAGGAGTAACTATAAAAAAGGTAATGACTGATTTACATTTTTTTCCCACATGCCTTTTATTCTGATTAAACATCAGGTTCATTATATAAATGCTAGCTGCATTAACATTATCACCACACTGATTTTCGCATCTCCTGAAATTGGGGGTTTGTGAAAAAAACCTTATATATATATTAGTATATATATATATATATATATATATATATATATATATATATATATATATATATATATATAATATATATATACTGTATATATATATATATATATATATAGATATCTATAGTATAGATAGATAGATAGATAGATAGATAGATAGATAGATAGATAGATAGATAGATACATATAACTGCCTAGATACGTCTTAAAGTGCAACCAGATGATTGTATTGATACAGAACGTTTAGCCTGATTAGAGCAGCACTTAACTTTTTTTTCTAAGGTATATAGGGGCGCATATATATATATATATATATATATATATATATATATATATATCTATATATATATATATATATATATATATATATATATATATAAATACAGTCAATCCCATTAGGATCTGCATATTTTCTTAACAGTGATCATGGACTGATATCTCCACATTCCAGCAGCTATCTTGGAATACAGGAAATGTCTTAATAGAACTACCACTCCATGCAGTGTGGCCTCCTGCTTTATTACAGTAGTATGAGGATACATATATGCTGTATAAACATTTCAACGAGATGTTTGTGCAAATAACAATAAACTATATGTTTTTGATCAATAAAGGTCAAATTCTCAAGAAACGTTTGTCCATGACTGGTGAGCTTTTTCATAAAATAAATATTGGCAAACATTTGAAATATTGGAATAAACTGCAACTCCAGTTCAAAGCAGTAAAGGGAAAAACATTGAAAAACAAATGAGAGAAAATGAGGATCAACTGGAGAGAAAAATAACAAGGCTGAGTAGAAAAAGAGATGAAGGAAACAAAATTGGGGCTAAAAAACAGACGCGTATTCAGGAATACTATTAAAAACACATGAGAACAAAGAAAAATAAAAATAACTTAAAAAGAGAAATCCATATTTGTATAAAAATACAAATATGGTTCGTCTTCGTGAATCGCAACCTGTGTGTAGTACTGAATGTCCACATTTTAATTGCAAAATTGGGCGGATGTTGTTAAATTATTGTGCACTTTGAAATTTTTTATATGGTTTAGTGGGTGGATATTTATAGAAGCTGAGTTATGCAAGTGTATTCCCGGGGTGTGTTTATTTTCCTTCTCAGTGAGGAAAACCTTCGCTTCCAGAAGATCTATGAAGTCCTTGGCCTAAGAGACCAAAAGCATTAAGTCCAGACAATGGTACACTGTTTGAGCAGACAAGTGGGATGCTCTGAGATAATGGACCATAAGTTCTGCTTCCTTCACTGAAAAAAAATCCCACATTTGAGATCACAGCCACATATCATTGCACATCCTTTATTAGCCTTTGTGCACAAATTTGGGCAACAAGCTGCGATAACATGAAAAGCTAATTCTCCCGAAAGGCTTTAGACAAGGCATGTGTGGGGCACCTCTGTGGCCAAAGGCCCCTCCTAAACATCTGGTCTTGGGCAGAACAGCTCACAGCTTTCATCTGACCTTGGGTAGCATGGGGGATGAGAAATGGGTGGATAGTTAGATACTGTAAATACAGACAGACTGAAAGAGCTCTCTGTTTTCTGTCTCTCTCTGCCTCATCACCCTACATGTACGCCACGTCTGCAACAGAAAAATAACTCTTGCTACCACTACTGGGATTTTGTACTGGATTTGGGAAAACGGTTATACAAACTATGGTGGAAAGTTGCTCTTTTTTTTTCCAATCTTGAACCATTGTTCCCACTGTATCAGCAACACACCGCAGTATTTGATATGACCAATAATGCTACACTTGATAAAATGAATCTAATTTGCGCATCTTCACCCCACAAAGAATGGATAGTCAACTGATAGTCCAACAACTGAAGAGATCATATTAGTCAAAAATGTCTAGAGCAAAGCCATTAATTCTGGGATTTATAAATTGCTTTTCATTCATGCCCTTACTTGCTGCACTTCACTGGATGCTTGCCCTTGGCCCCTGGCGGCCCATCTGCTTCCAGAGCGTTCTCTGTACACTCTGGCCTTCTGGGTTACCTAACACCGCATGTGTTTGGTTTGGGAGTGCATAAGCTCAAAGGGGCACTGGTGCTTGGCCAAGCAGGCAGTGCCTCTGCCCCCCTCACTGCGTAAACTCCGGCCTCCATCTCAAACACTGCACCCATTCAGCTGCTCCACGTGCTGGAGATAAAGTTGGGATTGTTTGTCAGCGAGTCGCAATGCATGGAATGCAGAGCTCTGGTTGCCCTTTAAGAAATAGCATGGAAAAGGGAGACATTTTGCCTATCCGACTCTCTTTATCTCTTGCTCTGACTTTATATCTTCCACTGCCTTTCATCTGTCATTTATACTTGTTTTTAATTTTTTCACCACTTTCGGCTTCTGCTTTGTTCAGGATGATCTATTGCTCGTGTTAGGCAATCGACTGAGACAGAAGTTGTGACTAAAGTGAAATAACAGATGCCATCGCTGCCTGTGTGCTATTCTAAGCTTCTTGCAGCACTTCCCCAGTAGGCCCTCAGCTCCTCTACATAAAGATTTCATCTATAACATATAGTCTGTCCCACTATCATTTCCTACTGCACTCCAAGTGATTAGACCCCGTATATGCTTATAGACACCTCTTTTATTCTTTAGATCATAACTCATAGGGAACAAAGGAGTGGGATAGACATGAAAACATAGCATGGGATTTTTCCATGTGTTATTACTTCAGATTTATTACCGAGTGAAACTCCGGTTCAAGCTAAATGAAAAAATATTCCTCAGCTACTTCTACATACACATAGACATAGTCAGTGAGTGAGGTAGATACAGTAGACTGAAGACAGGAACAATTGTAAACAGAACAATTGTCGCAAGTGCTCCTATGTGTTTAGAGAGTGTGATATTTGTACTCTTAGCTGCCGTTTGCTCAGTGGGTCTATCTCTATAAAAAAAAGCATTCATTTTCCTTTAGCGCGATCAAAATACAACCTCATGAAAGTCATGTGATAAAACTTTAATTAAAAACACCTACTGTAGTCATGGTCCATCTGTTTACCACATTTCTAGCTTAGTGTGTTCCATAGTCATATTTATAAAATCTTCAAGACCTTAAAACTTCATTTGTCTTCTTTTAGGCTATACAAGTGCATTTGTGGTTATCATGGGGTCTGTTCAATGTTCCTGCCCAACCTTTTTGTTTTCTTGCCCTGTTGCTAGTGGATTAAGGTGGTTTAGGCTGTGAGAGCTTTTATTAATGCATTTGAGGGACCTCTCTGATAAAGGACCATTAACTTTGGAAATTGAATGAACTATTCTGGACACAATTCACCACAGAGATCATGGTGTGCATTGGTGTGTGGGTTTGGAGATGGAGGAAGTTTTGTCTTGGGCCCATGCCACATGTGTGCAAGTTTTAGCTGATTTTGTTGTTTGGTAGATGATCTACTATAAACAACATTTTTTGAATGCTCACATTCATTTGTTATTAACATCTCCAACACCCCTACGCTGACGCAGTATGTACATAAATATTTATATTAGGCTTTACAAATTATACTGTCATGGCCAACAGTTATGCAATATTCTGAAGATGCCAGAACATCCTCTTTCCTAATATTCACCAGGATATCAACTAAATTGATGTTTAAACAAATTGTTCAGAACAAATCCAAATGTTCACAGTGCAATGTATATTATATATATATATACATATATAAAATATACATTGCACTGTATACATTTACAGTAGGTTTGCGGGGTGTTGCTATTTTGTGTTTATGTATTTGTCCTGCACTCTCTTGTGTTGTCTATTTTACACTGTTTTGTTTTTGCACTGTTTGCACTAGGTTGCACACGATGCACTTTTGTGTCTAGGACAATTTCATCTAGTTTAATTTAATTTAATTTGTGTTCTGTAGTTCTATGTTGTGTGATGTGAGTGTTGTTTTATGTAGCACCAAAGTTCTGGAGGTTGTCTAATTTCACTGTGTACTATATCAGCTATATATAGATATATAGTTGAAATGACAATAAAAACTTCTTGACTTGACTTGAAATTAAATATGTTGAAATATAACACTACCTGCAGCAACATAATGAGTGCCAGGATGAACAGAACAGAACAGATGAACAGAAGTAAACTTTGTTGAATGGAATCTATCATAACAGATGCTTGACATGTATTTGCAAAATGTTAGCAGAACATTTTTGTATTTGAGAAGAAGCTAAACCTGTTTAGGTTAAAAATATTTTAAACTTACATCCTACAAATCAAATTTATACATGTACTGTGTGTCTACATATTTATTAACACATGCAGGAATTTAGCATTTTAGAATTTAGCAAGTTAAATAATAAATAAAATATATACATTAAACTACTAATATAGACACTGAGAAAATTGTTTATGCTAATTTGCCATTAGATGTCATTTGTTTTTTTCCTCAGAAAAAAGGCTGTCAAGAAGAAAAAAACAAAGGGGAATAAATTGTGTTCAAATAAGCCAAACCCAAAATCAATATACAAGTGAATATGTAAGAAACAACAACTTAATATATTCAGTGGTTTCTAAATGCATGCATATATTTAGGTACTAATTTAAAAACAAGACACCTAAAACCAAAGAATGAATGTCCAAATGCACCTCCTCCTCAACCCTATGACAGCAGCTGCTTTCCTCTTGACCCTCAAATACACCTCCATAGACTATCATAAGGGCCAAAAATAGAAAATAAAATGGTAGGTTATGTATGTAACTGTGGGTAGGTGACCAAATGAAAGACTGCCAGAGTTGTTTCCTTTTGGAACTAGTGCTGTTTTCCCATGTTATAATTTCATAGCCAAGTACAAATAGCAATAAACAACTCTGAACCATGACTTCACTGCACATCTGGTGTGGACAATATAAGGAATGGCAGTAATACATTAGTGTCTTAAGACATCAAGAATGTGGTGAATTCAGCATCATTTCCGGGAATTTGAAAATGCCTTTATTTTCCTTTTTTTTCCTCCTGCAGATACTAAACTTCCATAGTCCATTAAGCCAAATGGTGGTCAACAACTAAACTGTTTATTACAGTATGTGAACAATGTGCTCAGTTGCCATACTGATCTGATATTTCAGACTACCAAAAAGCCTATTGCAGATATTCCAACCATTCCACATTGATGTAAGGTTCCAGTAAATTGTATTTGGAAGTTTAAACTGTATTTGTCCTGATCTGAAGATAAAATTTCAGAAACTAAAGCTAAAGCTGAAGCTAAAACTTCACCAATCTTCTGAAATTCAAAAACCTTTACTGGTTTTTGTTTGCTTCCTTGTTTTATTTGCGTTCTGGTCTATTTCAATGGTACCAATGAAGTGCATGCTGAATTCAATGTATGCATTATTCTATCCCCAGTCTTTTTGAAACAGAAAAGCAATACTTTGTATGGTTCTGGGCTCGCAAATGTAGCTCACCTTTTTAAACTTTTCATCCATGTTTCAAATAAGTAGAGATACAGCATTTTTTAAACCTTTGTGCCTGTAAACTAATGATATGCCTGTTGTTGTACAAGCCAGTTATAATGACATTTGATTCAATATCATTTGTGCACATAGAATATAGTTTTTCAATGCACATGCTTATGGTTTCCATTCCTTGATGTGCTTTCCACCTTTAAAAACACACTGAATCTGCCATGTGGGAATTATCTCCTTTAGGACCACTGGCTGTAGTCTTGCTACAAATATTTGCACTACAATTTTCATATCATTAATGAGGCCAACAGCCTCTGTACTACTGACACTGATTTCTAGCCATATGTGAATGCTCTGGTATAAAGTCACAGATTCTGATCTATTGAGTATAATAGTTCCTTTATAAAAATAATGCACTGGGTGAAGGCTCAGTTACTTGCTTGGGCTCATATACAATGAATTGTGTCAGAAATTTAATCCACTGCATTAGTTGGAGGAGAAAGTTGTAATTTTGCCAAGGTGGTCTCTATGCTGTGTGCTACGTTCTGGGGTTACACCTAAAGTACCCTCAAAGTGCTCTGTTGGTGGGCTCTCAGCAGGCTCCTCTAAGCTTAGAAAAAGCGAGGCAGTCAGAGAAAGGGTAATAGAGTATGTCACTACATGTTAGACAGATGTCTTAAAGCTCTTCCAAGCTCTGTATTTTACTATCAACTCTTTCTCTGTGTTCCAATGCAGTACTATTGCTTGTACCTCTCCACTCCACAAGGCTGAAGTGGCCGTACCCTTTGTTGGCGGCATCTCAGTCTTTGGATTGCATCACAGAAGCGGGCATTGTAGACACATTGGTTGCCTGCTTTACAGAGAAAAGGGGATTGTATTAACCAGGAGGCCATTCACGTACCTGTGGTCACACATACAAACATACAAATAGTGAACATTTGATAAGAAACACTGTACACTTATTGATTCATGACAGTATTTAATGAGCTAATTGTTGTACCAGTACAGTGCATTAAATCATACAAAGATAGGGAAAGCAACTTCAGACAATGCTCACATTAACCAAGGTTTGTGCTTGACCTTAGAGTTTAAAGTCACTAATGTTTATATTTTCCTAATACTTTTATACTTACATCTTATTACATTTTTATTTTCTTATGCACCTTGAGGACAGTATTTTAATTTTTGTTATTCCCGGTGCAATGACAAAGATTCTATTCTATACAGAAATGGGAAAGAATTTGTCTCAGTCTTTTTAACCATAGCAGGAGTGTTAGTCCTAGACATGTTGGTTTTGGAACTGCTGATCTCCCGGGATCGTCACGCTCTCTAAGATCCCAAAACTCCGGGCTTCTAATAGTTCCTATGATAGCAAAGACCACTAAAGGACGTAAAGCATTTTTACATTTAGCCTTCCTGAGAGGGTTCATGGTTCAAACACACTCTCTTAGTTTATGTGCACATTAAAGACGTATCTTTTTAGCTTTACACATAACACACATCATAACATTGTACTCCCATACATGTGACCATGCTAATATTATGAACAGCAGCTACACTAATTCCTCTCCACAGCTTCTCTTATCATCCCGAGGATTCCTAAGGTTCCCCCAGCTTCAGATGTGTGTAGATTATGAACCTTCAAAGAGTAGATGCCGAAACAAACATCTAGAGATGTAGAGATCTAGAGATCCTTTGGATGTGGAGTTTTTTGTAGTTCTCACTCTATAGTGTTTATAATATTTCTAATCACACTCTTGATATCACAATGAAGATTGATTCCCTTTTCGTGTCTGCTTCCCCTCAAGGTTTCTTCCTCATTCCGGGCTCATTTCGAAGGGAGTTTTTCCCCTGCCATAGTCTCCCCAGGCCTGCACATTAGGGATAAATACACTGAAACCTTTTATAATTACAATTTTATTCTATAATTCTTACATTATAATGCTGCTCTGTGAAAAGTGTGAAAAAAGTGTGAAAAGCATTATAGAAATACACTTTAATTAATGAGCTCAACATAAATTTGAATTAAAAGTTCAACATAAAACAGTCTGAAAATTAAGGTGAGGTGGTAATGTAATTTGGTAAGTCTTACCAAATCTGGACAACTGAAGACTGGAAATAATTCTGCTGGGACACACGGATTGTAGGGTGAGGAGAATTCAGAATCAATAGCAGGAATTCAGATTCAACCTATGAGGCTGTTGAAGGTGTAATGATGAGGTAATGATTTATTTCCACTTTTTAGGCCCACTAAAACCACTGATTTCTTAAACGCTATTTGAGTATGGCTCCTGAACACGTGTAGCTCTTCGTGGCCACAGATTACCAGTCTTCTAAAATTCTTACCATTATTTCCAGAATGATAATATCAGAAAGCAAAGTCATCATGAAAAAAGCTTTTTATACTTTTACTGTATAACAATATATTAACCAAATGTAACCAAAGAGAAACAAGGTTTCATTCCACTATCCAGTCAGCCAAACATAAGAATGCCCTATGTAATTTATTTAAATGTGTGTTCTATCATGCACAAACACAAAAGGCTAAACAAGAGGCTGCAGTGACAATAAGATTGCATTTTGTATAAACCTCACCAGAAGTCTATTCCAGACATGAAGCAAGAAGTCCAAATTTTTTTAATCCCTAACAAAGAATTTCCATCTTGAATTTGATAAACAGAGCTTACATGTGCGAGCAAAGATTGTATACATGACCTGTATGTTTTACAATAATGTCATGCTGGCAATCTGAATTGCATCTCTGACCTTTAATGGAAAAAAATTAGACAAAACCCTCAGTGTTGTTTTGAAACGTAAGCCGACTATATTTTTCATATTCAAACATGTGAACGTTTTTGGATACAGAGAACAGCTTTAAAAGGTAAATAAGATATGTTTTCATATATCATAAATTCTCAAAAACCATTAAATGGGACATATTAAAGGTGATATTACATATTAAAGGTTTATATTCCAGTAAGCTGGAAATTTAATCTTCACTTTATTACATCAAAATTTCACTCATGAAGACTTTCATTTTGCCAGAAAGATTTGCAATCGTCTGCCATATTGCCATTTGCAGTTTGATTACCTTCTCAAAGATAGACGAACTTAACAAACATAAGTACAGCATCAATTTACAGGAAATTGGAATCTGATTCTAGCAGTAACAAGGGTAGATGAACAAAAAGGCCATTGTATCTAGATTTAGTGTCAGACGAAAAAGAGGAGTCATTGTGCTTTTTTTTGTGCCTTATGTTTCATGTACCGGAACTGTAATGGATCCATCATCTCAGCTGAAGCATGGCCCGTATTCAGCCCATAACTTTCAGTTCAGTGTATGTAGGTAATCTGAACACAAAGTTAAAGTTGCATTTGATGAAAAATGTGAAATTCCTTAAAACATAAATAAAACATATCTGGGACACTTTATGATGGATTTTGGTGTTCTTTTTAATCACATGAAAATACACGCTTCTATCCCTGAAAGTATAGGATACAGAAAACATGAGAGCACAAAAGTTCTCATCTTTTTGTACATGGATTTTAGGCACTTGTAGTTGTGTCAAACAGTCCCTTCTTTAACAAAAATAATAATAATACAAAGCCTTTGGTCCTTTAAACAGAAGAAAACAGATTGATTGAACCACAGAAAGGCTAAAGTATATAAAAAAAAGTTAACTAATGAACATTACCTCAAAAAGCAGCCTTTTGTTCCATAGGCTAACAAAAGTGCTGCAAGACAGACATAATAATTGCTACATTTGAAAAAGTCCAACTGTCCCATAATCCAGTCAGCAATATGAATTTGTGTGAGTGCAAGAGAATATGCAATAGGATTGGCTCATGTCAGACATACAGCAGTAAATTATCAGTCCACTTTACTCATTTATACTGAAAAATAATTTCAGGATGCCATTGTTTATAATCTCATTTTCATTTAGAAGAAAAAAAAATCAAGAAGGGAATTTATCGTGCACCCATATCACTCTACCAGAAGTTGGATGGAACAACCTTCCCTTAAATGTTTTTTTTTCTATGGTTTTCTCTCTTTTCAAGTTCTTTGGGTCATTTACAGGGCAGCCAAGTCTGGTAGGAGTTAGTGCAGGGGTGAACCAGTGGCTGCACATGAGCTATATAGTAGTTACTAAAGTTTATATCCCGTACATATGGAGCGGGCTGGTAGTAACACGTGGTGACCGTGGGTATGGCATTCTGTTCGGCCAGCACCCGCAGTGCCAACATGGATATAAGGTTCAATGTCTGACGTCTTTCGTGGCCCATCAGGCATACAGTACTCTCGTTAACCACATGGTAGAGTGTGGTGAGGCAGCTGTAGCGCTTGTGTTCCATGCCCACAAAGTGGTTCTGCAGGTAGGCCTCCAGCTTCCGCTGTTGCTCTCCGATGTCCGGGAAGTCAATGAAGAACCGAGAGCACATATAGCGCTGAAGTGATTTAATCTCAGTCTCGGACTTTGGCTGGAAGCCCCGGACCAGGAGGTGGCAGTACTTTAAAAGGCCACCACCCCGGATCTCCTCTGGGCTGCGTGTAGCAATGATTTTATGATGAAGATGTCCTAGTGCTTCCTGGAAGTCACCATACATGCTTTCCCCTAACACGGTCGGGTGGAAGCTCTCGGACATTGGCGTCTTAGAGCAGCGGTCAAAGAGCAGCAATGAGTCCAATCCGACCTGGAACGAGTCCACACTGAACTCAAACTGGCGCCTCAGAGAATCCACAAACTTGAGCTCTACGTTCTTGCCCGTGTTGTTGGACAGAGATATGAGACTCCAGCGGTCTGAATCATTGCACACCTTCACCAATTTTTGCACGTAGGCCTCCTTCAAAGTGAGTGCATTGATGCGCTCTTTGCTGACACCCTCGGGCAAGAAGTCAAGCAGGCAGTCCAGGACCACGTCTTTAACCAGATTGAATGCCTGGTCATCACAAAGTGATATGCCAAAGATCAGGTCTAAATCCTTGTAGCCGAGTCCTGTGTCCTGGTGCAGAATGTGACTGGCAGCAGAGCCATTCAGTCTCACATCACGCACAGTGATTCCTTGCTCCCCCAGCCGTGTTCGCACCACCTAAAAGGACAAATATGAGATTTAAAATTTTGGTAACCAAGCAGCTCATTTTTAACACATTGTCCTGTTACATATTTAAAACAGGATAATAGACTTTCAAGCAATTTACCATTATCTCATTTCATCTACATATCTGCAACCTTGCCTGAAACTCTTACTGATTGTGAGTTGTTGAATAACTGTCAAATTAAACGCAAACGCAAATACCTCTACAGATCATTATTTAAGTTTATCTTTTAGAAGAAAGCAAATATTTCTCCGGAGTTTGAACATGTAATTTAAGATTAGTGAAAAGGTATGCCACAGTTTGTTCTTATCAATATCCATGTGATATTATATAAGAGCCTTTATATAAGAATCCAACAACAAAAAAAAACAGAATGACTTGGAAGCTTTGTAAATGTTGAAGCACTGGCAGACACTATTTACACAGTCATAGGATAACAAGCTGAACCTGTCTATGGCCTCAAGTGCAATTAAGTTCATCACATATAGTCTGCATTCCCTTCCTCCACAAGGAACACTGGGTTAGTGGTCATTCAAACCACACAAATTGCCATATATTTTAAAAGTGAAACTAATATATATTCTATTTACATTTTTAAATAGATTATGGGATTTATATTGTCAGCTAATTTGTTAAATCAGGTACCCAAATTTACCATGATGGTGGAACAGATCGGAGAGAAGGAAAGAAACTGTGAGTGCGCAAATATTTTACACTGGAATATACCGTAACCTAAAGCTGACCAAATTCAATCAAAATAGCGTACATGTAACTTAAAATCTAGACTTGTTTGAAATAGACTGCCTTAAATAAGCCTGAGAATCACTCCATGCTCCAATGACAAAGTGCAGGTGCAACGTGTTCCTGCTTATTCAAGCAAAACTCTAGTAATTGAGGCTAATATGTGAATACTACACTCTTGCAGTCTTGACAGTTGATTGCAGAAAAAGCAAAAAATTCTGTTAAAGACTGTAAAGAAAGAGCACCTTTTTGTCAAGCACAAATTATTTATTAGAACACATAATTACAGAAAAAAAATCCTTCTGACATCAATAAAGGCTTAGAAAGTTTATGGAAAGAAATCTCAGAGAGAACAATTAAGAAAACCCAAACACTATTTACTCAGTAGACTATGACCAAAAATTAAATAACAAATATTCCTGGGGGGGGGGGTTTAAAAGTAAAAAAATTATGTTATGGCGACATTTGAGTTGAAGCCAAAGGCAAACCTTGAAAAGGAATTTCTAACCTGACATCAATCTCAACTATCACAATATCTCCTCTGGAAATGCCCAAGGATCACCACTGTGTTGAAATGACACGAAAAGCAGTGTCCTGGATGCTTTATACCCATATATTTGGATGATAAAACCACATATCATTTTACATATCATGGTAATATTAGTATGAATGCCATTTTTGGCAAGTTAAATTCGCAGCTTTTATATCTTAGTCTAAGTATTACAAACAAAGAGAATCATGTCATTATTTGGAACATATGGTAGAAGTCATCTTCACTAAGATCTTCACCATTTACCTTTCATTTAAGTGTCACATTTATGTTTTTAAACCTCATGTTTTAAGATTAATTTCCTTTTGTGGGCTGAAATGTTGCTGGAATTTAGCCAGGTTCTATGAAATAGAGTTAGTGCATACTTTGTGTGGAAAACACCCTACTGATTAAATGAATGTGTGAATCTGACATTACTGTCAAACTAGAATTAATAACAAGGAAACAATGCTTGCTCAGTCAGTCAATTAATTATTATAAAAACCTGATTCTTTGGAACTTACATAGGCTAAAAGGTGTATTTGAACATTTTGGCTTATTGTGCAACTTTGGTAATACCTATTGTTTACTCTGACATTATTTTTCTGTTGTTTGGTACATTGCATTACTCTCTAGGAAAAAGTCAATAGATGAAACATTACTCAAATAATATATTCATCTGTTTTAGAAAAGTATGGCGCAATTTTCAAGGAGCCTTACTAATGTACCATTTCATTTGTAAAATTAGTAAGTAAGGCTCTTTTAAACAATATCCTCAAGGGGCATACATTCCCATTAACTCAAAGCTAGTACACATGCATGTCAAAGTTGAAAGCCTTTTCTCAAATATACTTTAAAAAAAACTAATTGAGATTAAAATCTCTTTTTTTATACTTTAAGTCAAGTATAATTGAGGATCCAACCCTAAAAAAGCCACACCATAACAACATAATTGCATAGTAACAATTATTTTGCTTTTAAAAACAATGCCATATGTCAGTCAGATATAATTAGATTATTACCTGAAGGCTATAATTAAAAGGAAACCTACACAGTTAGACAACAGTAGAATTTTTATGATAGGGGGCCAAGAAAGGTATCCAATGAAGGCAATATAGTAATTACCATACAGTACGATCTGAGAGTCAATCCCAATAGAATGACTGCATAACAGATTAACATTACATACTTTCCACGGTATAAGAAAATGCACATTAAAACTGAAACTGAATCTGACTCTGATCCAAAATGTTCTGCTCATGCAATTCTAATCAGTCATTATTTTAGGGACTGAAAAACACATCAAACTTCCAGTTTCATGTTTTTCTTTCTCAGTTGAGGTGGAGCCAAAAAGAACTAGTTATGTTTAGGCATGCATACATCATCTTCAGCCATCTGGAATTGAATGTTTCGGGGCAAAGCTCAACTGACCTGTACAAATATGGCAGAAATATGGCCACTGGCTTCAAGATGTTGTCTTTATGCAACACCACATCACTTGAACATCTGTTATAAGATCCGATTTCAACTCAGTCTACTTGCCAGTCACTTCTATTTTTTTAGTTTTTCTCAAATATTATGATTCCAAACACATCAGCCGGACACATGAAATCTTTTAACTATATGCGAATCTATGTCTATACTTATATAATGCACAGGTTTTATGGAATTCTGAAAAAAAAAAAACAGGATTTCCCTGAATGAAAAAATGTCTTTGTTAGAGACTTGCAGAAATCGTGCCAGAGTGATGTCCCAAGGAGGCGGGGGTGTGAGTGGGGTGCGAAGGGGGGTCAGGGGGGGAAAGGCCAGCATTTAAAGGAACATCTGAGTCATAAATATAGCAGCTTAATCACCTCAGCAAGGCTCAGTGGGCAAAGGCTGATATCGGTTTCCTATACTTTCTGAGGAAAACGTGAACACTCGCACACTGCAAACACAGCCTATAACCTATCTAAAGTGTTCATGCATAAATATGGCTTCTATATTCTGTAACGGGTATGTAATAAAATATTAAATATTAAATGTCTATGTTGTGCATTATTAAAAAATGTTTTGGTTGGCCGAAAAGGTTGTTTTTTTTTTGAAGAACTGCAAAATCAATGATATGATATATTGAATATAAAAAGAACAAAAAAGCATCATTATTAAAGATTAATAGAATAGAATAGATTTGCCAACTGTTCTGACGTTTTACCTGGACGATTTGCCGTGGCTGAACGGACAGTGTCGGAAAGTTTCCACGCCCGTGAATAGGGACCGGTTCGCCAAGAATAGAGTCCAAACGCTGCACCTGCTCCCAAGACAAGACACAGAATCGCCGACTGTCCTCCGACGTGTCACCGACTGACATGGCGATGAGAGACAGGAGTTAAAACGCAAAACAAAAAACCCTCTCTGCTCCCTTAAAGATGTCGGTCGGCGTCTTCCCGGCTCTGAATATGATGCAGCACAAAACAGGCAACTTACAAACTTCCGAGTCTGAAGTCTAACAAATGTATAAATTTTTATTTTTATTTTATTTTTCAAAAAAGATGTAGCATTGGTTGCCTTAAAAAAAATCGACGTCTTTCGGCTCTTGTACTGTTCGCTTTCACTTCACCGCACGCAATCTCTAGTTCACAACTTCTCTTAAACGCTGCGGGCGCAGTCTAGATTATATATATACTCATCTTATTTGCATAGAGATGCTGATAGGACGGTAGTTTATGAATAATTAATCAAGTACTCTTCGTTACGGAAAGCCTTTTAGGAGCAGTCTGGTGTCTATGGACACGCCCCCCGGCACCAGGAACGAGTTTAAAATTCAGAGAGAAACTTCACCACTGGGTTTACTTTAAAAAGACTTGAAGAATGTGCGTATAATGTGCGTTGTTGCCGTCTCCTTGTTTTAAATACAGTTCTAATACTAAAATTATGATTAAACAATGAGGATCCTCTTAATTCACCTCAAGTTTCAGTAGATTAGATTCAACTTGGTCATTGTACAAGGTATTACATGTACCAGTGAAATGCAGTACAAGTGTAGATAGATAAAGAGATAGGGATGAGAGATCGAGATATAGAGAGAAATAAAAAGAAATAGGTAGATAGATACTTTATTAATCCTTTACAAGTTCCAGCATAATCTACAGACATAGGCAAAATACATTTAATAACCCCCCCACCAAAAAAAAAATACAAATATAAATATAGAGGTACAAATGTGATAGACAAATGATATAAAAGAAAATTGTTATGATGAGAGTGTGCAATTTAAGAGTCTGTGCAAATGCTGAGTAACAGCAGTAAAACCAATGTGGCCATGCAAGTGTATAGTCCAAAACTTGATTGCTCTTATAGTTAGTTAGACAGGCCTGAACTTGTTTTAATGGCCTATTTTCTCAAGTATAAGTACTTGAGTGTGTTGCCCTTAAGTCAGTTTGATGTGATTAAATTTTACAGAAAGTGATAAGCCATGAGTGGAAAGACATGGCTTTTTCCACTCAAGATAAATTCTCAAGTGTATGTTGTTTCCATTACCAATTTATGTGCATGGGCACTTTGGGTTAGAGTTTTTATTCTATTGTTCAACAGCACAAAGACTGTTAAATTTACCTCAGCACAGAGAGCAAAAAAGGTGACTGGCTATTAGAAGGCAAATTATTCTTTAACACATGCCCATATATACAAATGCAATAGTTCTTTATTTCAAAGAGCTTTCTTTTTTTATTTATTTCATGTTCATTTAGCCTTTAAAGCAAAATCATTTTATTATGAATTAACATTTAGATGTCACAACGGCCATTTATATGGCACAGGCACACACTTCCCAAGAGTATAAACTACAGTCTGCTTTTGACAGACTAATAATTAACCACATAAGTAATGTGCAGGTGCCTCTTATTATTAAAATATCCTCAATAAAACTTAATGCAGATGTACGTGTTATGTGTCATACATTGAACTTTCCTCAATATAGTGAATTCTCACTGAAAATCCCAGCAATTATTTTCAGAATGTGCCTAATAATAACCTATACTATTATTCAATAAGATGTTTAACTATAAATATTTATATTTAAAATACACATTGAATGATTATCTATTAAGCTCTTTTAATCTTGGGCAGTTTAGTTATCAATATGCCCATCCTTTGGTTACCAGGCAGTGTAAAAGAATCTGCCATCACCAGTGGCATTTACAGCTGGATATGCAGCACCTTTATTACAGATCTACATAAAAAAAATAAAAATAAAAACCTGCCATGTGGCAAGCAAGCAGTGTGGAAGAAAAACCCATGGCCTGAGCTGAACTTGAGTTCATTTAAAAGACCACAGAATAGACATGCTTGGAATTTTTTAAAATAAAGTCTCTTGATAAAAAAAAAAAAAAAAAAAAAAAAGTTAAAAACTAAGCTGAGTGATTTTATTGAACTGAATGCAAACTGTGGTATCTTACCTGTTAAAACTTTTCCTATCCAGGCAAAAAGAACAATTTTAATGAGCGTGGGTTCAGTCGATACTCAATATAAGCTGTCTATTAACATTTTAGTATTTCAATAAGCTTCTATATGTTGAAACCTGATAGTTTATTTTTTTTTGCAATTTAATATAATTACTAATAAATGGTGTAAACAAGTCATACGAACTTGCAGCACTCTTATTATGATTTTTTATCGAGATTTTATATCATGGGGCCAAATAAAACGGATACTGTAATGAATGAATACTCATTCATACATTCAGTAATAATTCATACAGACAATGAATAAACTGAAATAGATCTAATTCTCTTCTTCAAACTAGTCTAAGAGCAATATTAAAACTGCAGGAGGTCAGTGTGTGTTGCATTATGAATTAGGATAGACTGTATTATTATTTTGTTGGTCAAATATTTTTTAACAGTTATGACAATGTGATGACTCAGGAATATATTTCTTCCATGAGAGTGGAAAAGGAAAATGTAATGACTCAGTAGGACATCTGTTGTATATGAAAGTTTTATTGCAGAGGCTAATGAGTTTGTGGCACACCCAACTGTGTGGCATAAGTCGTACATTTAAGTTTGAACTAAAACTACATTTTAGACCCATTTTTATTATAAAATAGAGTAAAACATATGTAATATTTCATACCAACGCCAAACACAGAAGCCTAATGTCCTTTAAATAGTCTTCAGTATATCAATAAATAGCTATTCTCTGACTGAAAAAAGACACAACTTATTAGTTTTAGAGGACTTATTCAATTTAAATTAGCTACTAATTTAAACTGGATCCTTTTAACTGGTATTTAGACTAAGCAAGAATAAAGCCATAGACTGCTAATTCATTGTAAAAATTCATATCACATCTGAAGTTACTAACTTGTATGTACATGTGTGTATGTGTGTATAGTGACTTCTTTTTCAAATTAACTACTATATGATTTTTTTTTTTTACTCAATAATTATACAAGATTTCCTACTAATTAATATTTGTGACTTGGGGGTTAATGTGCCACTGGATTTTATGATTAGCCCCTGTGAGTTATTGAAGTTGTTGATTTGATTGTTTTGTTAACCAAGTATGCCGGTTAAAACATAAACCTTATATAGATTGTGTATTTATGGCAATTGAGTGTAAGAATTGACCTAAAGATCCCTGTGGGTTTTGTATTTTAATTAGAAGAAACTCTGGCATACTATGTAATACAATAACTAATTTACAGATAATTTGCAGTATTGCACTCATGACCTAAGAGCCAGTGATGTTCATAGCAATATTGAAAGCTAAAAAATGATTATCTTCTTTTATTGATTGAGCTCCAAAAAGGGGTACACAAAAATAGGGCACACAAGTTAGGTCTTCAAAACAATAAACATGATTTTTAAAATCTTATTTGCTTCTCACATTTAAGAAAAAAAAAAGCTCACCAGAGAGTGGTAATAATGTCATTATTATAAGGCAGTCCTGGTGTAAACAGTAGTAGTGTGTCCAAGGTAAGCTGTGTGCAGCTTATTTTAGGATTCAAGATTTGCTCTGCTTTGTGCAAATATTGTGCTTTCCGCTGGAAGTAATGATTTTAAAATATTTTAGTTGTATACTGTCTTGAAGTTGACAAGAATCACTGCACTGTTGGTCCATAATGCTCATTTTTGCTTTGACTTGCTTTGACTCTGACCCATAGTGTTTCTCTAAAACTACATAGTTAATATCTCTTACCTTTTCTTATAGTTCACTATTGTGTCACCCATTATTTTAGTTATATCTGTATATAATTATTTAGAACCAAGTAGAGCTTATGTGATTCTTATGCTTATGCTTATGTGAAGTTAACACATATGGCTTTAAAATTTCTATAGCAACACCATTGTTTGGATGACGTCAGTGGAGCAGGATTTTCCTTTCTGAAGTGTAAACACAGGCTACCTGTTCTGGTTAGCATTTGATAAGATGCAGGAACTCTTATTTACAGTCTGACTGTAGCAGCTCAATCTCTGGAACAGTCTTATGTAAACTGAGCCCTACCTGTGACGCAAATACACAAAGACCGAGCTACCTGTTAACTGAGCTGCCTTATAGTGGCAGGCAAACAATGGAAACAAGACATCTCCTCTGCTCTAATGCCCCTTTGCCAGATATTTCTTTTTATAGAGAGGCATAAAAAGATATTATAGATATCTAATTTCTCACTCTTCACAGCATAAACAAACCAAAACATAAACTGTACCTAAGCAAATACTAAGGATATGACTAGCTCTAAAAAAGGGGTAGGTGGTAGCTCAGTGGTTAAGGCCTTTAGACCAGAAGGTCTTCTGATCGCAGGTTCAAATCCCACCATCACCAAGCTTCCAATATTGGGCCCTTGAGCAAGGCCCTTAACCCTCAATTGCTCAGTTGTAAGTCGCTCTGGATAAGGGTGTCTGCCAAGTGCTGTAAATGTAAAATGTAAAAAAAAACACACAATACAATCCAGAGGGCTTATATTATACTCTCTCTTAACCTTTCTGGGGTTTTTTTCTCTGTTTGTATTTGCCCTATGTCACAGACAACAGGGTGTGTCAGGCAGGCCACATTATGTACCTATCATTACAGCTAGATGTGACGTATGACTGGAAGCCTGTAAAAGTATAAATGATCAGTTATTAATCTGCAAAGTCATTTTTAGGTCAGTGCTGATTAAAAGTGTTGGTACTGTCAACAGAACGGGCTGTGAAAGGATTGCATGTTAGATAATGATGGTGAAGTAAGAGTCAAATTGATTATAAGCTGAGGAGACACTTATTTAGATTCCTTTGCAAAGTTTTTGTAAAAGAAAATGCATATAATACCAATCATTGGTTATATGATTGTGTTCACAACTATGTATATCATATATTTTCATATAAAAGTAAAGTCTTTGATGTATATGTGAATAGCAAAGGAACTTTAATTCAGGCATTTGTTGAACAAACAAATTCTTGTTTGTATATATATATATATATATATATATATATATATATATATATATAGATATCTATATATATAAGTACTTTACTGCCACAGAATAGATCAGTAAAAAAAACTTTTCCAGGCTTAGTAAGGGTAGTGGTTGTGTAAGGTAATAAAATCCTGTGAAAGGAGCATAGTGGCAGAGTAGTCATAAAGTCATCAGTGTGACCCATTTCACATTTTCACCACCCACTGATTGTGAAGCTAATATGAGAGAGAGAAAAAATGAGAATTCTTCACTCTGGAGACACCGAGGCAAACCGAGATTTAAAAACAATAATAATAGTAGTAACAATAATTCATATATATATATATATATATATATATATATATATATATATATATATATATATATAGATATATAGATATATATATAGATATAGATAGATAGATAGATAGATAGATAGATAGATAGATAGATAGATAGATAGATAGATAGATAGATAGATAGATACACACACACATTAATCGAATCATTTTCAATGTACCATAAATTAATTCTTTTCATTTTTCTAATACTCTAACTCTAACAGATACATTTCTGTCAAAAAATTTCCCTTTAATAAATTTGTGATTATTTAATATTTATTTTACCTTGGAAATTATTCTTTTAATATTCATTTCTTGTTAACTCACTATGTTACTTTTTTAGTTGTTTCAAAAGTAAAATATGGGACATGGCTCCTTTAAGAATTATGTTCCGGGTGCTTTCCATGTAAACTGGCGATACGTTTAGGTTAAACGGAAGCACATTGTATTCACAAAAGAAAAATGCTCTTACATACGGTAATATACGGTAATATAGTGAGTAGCTCAAGCCTCTGTTGTGAATGCGCAGCTAGTAGGTGATATTTGGGGAAAATTAGGAAGTTTGCATGGATGCACTGAAGTTTCTTTGTTCATTCGTTCTTTTTTGTTCTTTGTTGTCCCGGTTTCGTTCATTCACCAACACAATGAGTGAAGGATTAGATCACTCATATAGCAATGCGCACTGTGATAATCGTGCGTTACTAAAATTAGTGCCATGAAAATAAATTGAAAACGTGCAATTAATCACAAGTTAACTTGTGGCAATTGTCCGATTAATCCCAGTTAAATATTTTAATCGATTAATCTCACACACACATACACACACAGACACACACACATAATTGCTTTTAAGTAAATTCATTGCTCTGGTTCATTCCAAGCTTCATTACCTCTCCCTGTGTTTACACATGACAATACAAACACTGTAAAAGAACATGTAAAAAGGCCTGTAAGATAACAGATATAGAAGAGCTCTCAAATCTTATGTAGCAGCATATATGTTTATTGCCCTTCACTCGATATGATACTGTAGGACATCCTGTTTCGCTGACAAAGAAAATGATCCGTAGTAATCTTCTGTAGGTGATTCCTTATCCTTACAAAATGGTCGCATGTCTACTAATCACGCAGTATTCAAAAACAACAATCTCAGGTCCGAAGGTATGAAGAATGTTTATAGCCATGAGTTTATCAGCCTTTTTATTGTGGTTGCACAAAGACAGCATTATCAACATACTATCTATTATGTAACAGCTTGACATATTATATACAATGTAGTGACTTCATTAGCTACTGTATGCCGGAATGAATCCCCTTAAAACAAAACTATACAAGCCACTCTGTAGCAAGAAAGGGTAAACGTAACATATCAAGGAGTACACATAATAGGAAAGTGTGTATAGGATGAACTTTCAACCATTTATACACCACTAGTTACATTTGCACCTGACCTTCATTAATAATTAACTCAATTCCCCTGGTTTCTTAAATAAATGGAGTCTCGTTAAAAAAATACTAGCGCTCAACAACGATTAGCACCATTTTAATTGGAGCAAATACAATATTTCAAATACATTTATTATAAATAAAAGACAAGTATTGCTGCTGTCTAGCTTGTTGCCCCTGTCAAGATGTTAAGCGAAGATAGTACTTTCAACAAAGATAATAAAGGTTGGGTTAGATTCTACACTTATCCCAAGAACACTGGAAGGCAGACCTGAATTCAAAGTCTGAATTGGATGCCAGTTAAAATACACTGCACCACAGATACATACGTTCACATATCCATTCACATTTAGAGGCTATTTAGAGCATTCAAATCACTGGCTTTTGGAAAGACAACCTTTGGAAGTATGTGCAACTGTTAAAAGGCTATAATTTGAGCTCGGGATCAAACCCAGAGCTGTAAAGGTCCCATATAGAATATAAAGTACAATTTGTAAACTAGCTCTCTCTTTTGAAGATGCAGACAAGACAAATATATGAAATATTAGATGTGAATCAAGATTGTGCATAAAATATAAGACAAGAAGTCTTTGCTATTATATATTTTCTCTGGGAAGTTGTATGAGTGTCGATCATTTTTAAACAGCACTTAGGTTTTGGTTTTTTTGGGGTTTTTTTTTATATGCTCGTTTTTTGAAAATTGTATATACAAAAAATATATTCAAGATCAACATTTTTTTATTCAGAATATATTGATTTGTACATTATTTTCATGACATGTATCAATAATTTAGGAGTTTTTGGAGAAAACATTTAACTGCTGGTATCACTGTTCATAACGCTAATGCCAAGTGCTCTGCTCTGATATATCAAGTGAAAGTGCATTGGTGCAAACATTCATGTTTCCCTGAACTTATAGGAGACAATTATTATTTTATACCTTTAGCTTTATTGTAGAAATGGCAATAAAACACAAGTATTGCACATGATTTTATGGTTGTGTGGTTACATAAAAATATAGACACTTAAATTAGATATATACCATACATATATGTATATATATACATATATATATATATATATATATATATATATATATATATATACCATACATAATTGTATCATCATACTAAGAGATTATATCACTTTGCCGTCTATATGCCCAACGTGTTTTGTTATGAAAACTACATGTGAAAACTGATGAAGCCATTCTGCTGTATTATAGCAGCTAAAAAAAAGAATTTAAAAGGTTTAGCCAATAATTATCACCTGAATAATTATTTGTCTTAAAACAAGAGTGAAACCTTCACCTTTGGACAGCATGTTGTCGATTGTGTGGGAGGTCTATACAAACCTAAACTTACCAGATCATCAGTCCGGTCAAAACCTGCGGACTTGGCCTCCAAATCATGTCAAGGCATGATCAAAAAAAGGAACTAGTCCAAATGTTCTAATCACAAGCTTACACACCCTACTCTAATTTTAAGCCGATTATTCTATATAAAATATATTTCCGTGTTTGTGGTGAAATGGCTTGTTCTTACAAATCATCTGATGAACAAACTTTTTCCAGTGCCCAGGGTTATTGTGCCGGGCAATAGTTTATTGTGTCCGTCTGATCTTAGACATTTGTAAGCTGGGAGCTGTAAAAGATGTGAGCTCACTATGTCAGCGTTTACATGGTGACTACTCCTTTATCATGCACATGGAGTGCATTTAAGAACACAAAATAACTCTTACCTTTAACTAATCTAATCTAATCCAATACCTGCCAGGCTTCAGATCCAATTACAAATGAAGAGCCATGTAGGGCAGGCAAGTCCATCACATACAAATCCCTCTACACTGTGGCTTACCTTCATCCCACATCCCGTCTCTTATACTGCTTAGAACATACCGTTTACAAGAGAGAAGCCAAAACGTATATCTAATGTCAGAGATGGCTATTGTATTAAAAGGTTCTGATTACTTTAATCGTAGTGCCACACCTGGATAGTATTGTGTTGAACAGATACATGTTAAACCTGCTTGTTAATGTGTGAATGGAAATAGATAAGATTTTGGTCATAGAGTAGAAGTCGTCGCAGAACCAGATATGCAACCTTTCACTGAATGTTGGGAGGAGCAAGCCAAACCATTTAATAATGTATTTTTAATGCTTACCAAATATCTAGGACTTTCAGGGGTTTTCATTAAATGTAGGTCAAACATGTCCTGCAAATTGTAGTACCTTCTCTGTTCCAATTCAACTAGTGCAACCTACTGGCTGATTTTAACTGATTGAGATATTTCATCAGTCGGGAATAGACCAAAAAGTACAGGACAGACAATACGGAAAAAGACTAAATTTTTTGGTTAAAATGCATGGCAAACGTACTCAAACATCAAATGATACACATCCTGATGAATAATTTGTACAAATGATCATTTCACTCCATTGTTGCTCAATATATTTGTTTTTATTAAAACATACAAAGGCAAACAAACAAAGACAAAAGATAGAATGAGGAATAAATACCATTTGAGCATTCCTCTTTTGTAGGCCATACAGGAACCTGGCAAAGAACCAGCACTGTCTGTGTGTCGGACTCAAGCTTGCTGCTTTAGAGATATTTATAAAGTACATACTAAATTCACTAAAAACAAAACCAAACAAACAAACAAAAAAAGGGCATAGGCGTTTTTGTTGCTCTTGTACTCATCGCTTCATCAAACTCTTAACGTGATGAATCATGTTGATTGGACAATGGAAATACTTCAACAGAGCAGGACGAGAACGTGTTAGGCCTGAGATTAAGACACACTACTCTGGACAAGACAAGTCAGAAAGGGCATTTGTTTAAAGTGAAAGATAAATGTGCCATCTAGTGTCGACAACCAGGTTACTGGTACTGATTAACGAGATCAAAGTGTGGCAAATATGAACATCAACTTTCTCCTAAAACTACACAAATAGTACCAGGGAACACTGAGGGTTTCTTCAAGCCAATGAATACATATGAACTGTGTTTACAACTGGTTACTGCTCTTTATAAAATCTTTGTATCCACAAAAGGTTCATTTCATTTTGACGTCCCTTTCCTTTACATGTGCTTCAGACTTTTGTACAGAAATATATAATAATGTTACAATCACTTTTATAATATTGTCTATGCGAACTGGCTTGCGTGGCTTTCAAAATGAAAATTAATAAATACAGAACACGAATTCTTACAGCTAGTTTCAGTGAAGTGAGTGTTTCTCAATACCTAGAGTATGTCCACATGTTCACATGACAACTCAAATTTGGACAAGTTTCACTTCTCTGAAAGCGTTCAAAAAAATACTAAAAAATTAGCTGCCAGCATCTTTTCATTGTCTGTCTTTCTCAGCATGAAGTTCCTCAATAAAATTCCAAACACGCTGCTTTTAAAAGTGTTTTGCTTTTGCTATACAATAGCTCTCTCAAGTCATTTCAGAGGCCCATACAACACAATTCCTGATTGTTAAATCAACACTTTCTTACTAACCTATCCCTGAAATGAATACCTGCCTGTCAAAATGTTTATTTACCCACATTACAAAAGTCATACTCCTGTCAACTACTAAACAAAATCTTTAGGCAGTGGTGCTCAAACCCGTCTACATGTGCTCAGAGTACACATAACTAAACATTTAATGGACATGGTTTACATGTAGAATGAAAAGAATAGTGAAGCATTAACAAATGCGTGCAACGTCAATATTATTAAACATTCACATTGCATCGAAATGAAATCCAAGATTCTAGGACAGTTTCACCGCACCTCTGTACAATCAACGCAATGTACTGTGCAGCACACAGAAATAGTCCGCTTTTGACCTTTATTTTAAACAAATAATAAAATATTAAGACTAGGATCAAGAAAACGGTTTGCAAAGTGAATGCCACTTCCTCAGTGCGCTACTTTAGCCCAACCACATGCTGCAAGGTTTATATAGCATTCTAAATAGAGGAACAGCTCTCCCATTTAGTTTTTTTCTGTAACTGGTGGTAATATTGGATGAGCTCACTCTTATTCCTGCAGCTACTCCACTGCGCAAGTTAAAGATCTTAAAACCACTTCCTATCATTGAGCTTAAGTAATTGGCCAACAATTTACCAACAATGCAAAAAACAGCCTTCACAGCTCTCACGATACATACTTAGACACTCGTTCCCTCAGTAATCGTTTACAATTTAAATGTGATTATTTGTTCCTTTCCTAGTCTCGAAGCCCATAATAGTTATATATTTGAGGCCTGTTTGGGTTGCACACGTCAGGAGACTTCCCTTACACAACTCTGAACTTTAAACAAAAGTCACTGCTATGAACGCAAATCAATGGGTAAATCTTAAATATTTCTCAAGGCTTAGTGGAACACCAAACACAGCTGTGCACAGTGTGGAGAGAACAGGAAACGGCCCATTCGTGTCAAACGAGTATTGTACTTCTCACTATTCCCACTCTGTAGATGAAACAGAGACCATTAATGAATCCTAAGTCAATCTTCTGTTTGCAATTTTGTCAAATACTTCGAGTCCGACGAGAAATTTTATTTTGTTTTTTTACCGGTTAGAGACAGTATGACCCCTGAGAGCTTCCTGAGCAGAATGCCATCTGTTTAACAGAGGATGAATATTCTCAGTCCAGTGAGTGAAAGGGGGTCGCGTTCTCCATCTTGTCTGCTGGGGCTGGTGAGTTTGGACTCAGGTCAGGGGCAGTAAGCCCATGACAGACGCATCAGTGAGAATGAGAGAACTATGGCTCACAGAGGAGGATGAAAGATGAATGCTGAGTGCCTGAGCATCCTGTTTGGCTTTCTTGCCCATTTGCTGAGAGCAGGTCTTGTCTGTCTCATGGTTTTTCTGTCTTCCAAAGCAGCTGGTTGAAGGCCTACCAGATGGCGACGAGAGAGTGTTCGAGAGAGCAGTTAGCAGATTTTCCTGGGTCACTGAAGCTGTCTTGGTTGTGGCTGAACTGCAGCTGCTCATGACCACTGAGGAGTGGGAAATTGATTCCAAAAGTTCCTTGGCACCTTGTGTGCACTGCACACATGAAAGACAGGTGAAAGAGAGACATAAGATAAAAACAGATTTTTAATAGATATTGTTCAATGACCATAACTAAAAATGCACAAACAAAAAAAATAAATGAGGAAAAAGAATCATGTTACTGATGAGGCAGGATAGCAGCTACGTTTGAGCAGTTTGAGCTTCCCTAGGGTCACTAAAGGATTAAAAGGTGACCTAGTTTACGTCAGCAGAAGCAACCAGCATACAGGGGGGAAATACGTATGTATGAAAAGTGTATGAAAGTGAGCTTCAACCTGTGAAACCCAAGATGCCCTGCCAATAGAAAAAAAGAGAGAGTATGCCAAACACAGTTACAGGATCAAGTATTTGAGGGGGAAAAAAGTATTAAGACAGTGGGTGTGACTGTCAGAGTATTAGATAAAGTAAAAAACACAGACAGGAGTGCAAACACGAAATAGAAGAAAACAACCCTGTATCTGTTAGATGAGCCTGTTCGTGATTTCATATTCATTTAATCTTAAGCAATGTGAAATACATTCAGTTCCTGAAAAGACGATGCTTTAAACACGTACATGATTGACACACAGAGACAGTCGGATTTCAGGAACATTTAGAATTAGTGCACAGACAGCTAAACATGAAGTGAACAAAGTGGATGCTGAAATGAATTTCAAACATAGGAGATGGTTAGGTTATGAGAGAAGAAGGTGGCAACAACTGCATGCAGAAAGGCTCGGAACACAGTCTTACCATCCAAACTGCCAGCCATCAGGAAGTGCATGAGACAGCAAATTCCTGACAGTTCCCTTCCTGTTGAAATCAGCTCATTTCATTACAAATTGCAGGGATAAAGATCTAATCAGGGGGTCCCAAAACAGGAAAGGCACATTTTTGGTACTGTGGTAATTGTACAAGTAGTAAAAGAGCTCAGAGGAGGAGAGGGGGGGGCATTTTGAAACGGCCATACAGACAGGTAATTTGGTGGAGTTTAAAGATATTAAATGGAACCCACAACAAAGATGTCTTAACCTGACCTGGACTTTATAAATAAAATCTAAAATTAAAGAGGATACACTTCCCCTTAAGGGTGTAAAAGTCATTTCTTTGTGAAAAAGGAAATTACATTTTCTGAACAATGTCAGTTACCTGAGTTTTCTAAATCCACAATACATGAAATTCATTTTTAAAAGAAAAATCCTTAAAAGTTCATTCATATTTGTTGCCTAATTAATGCGATTACATACAGCTTCCCATATTATGAAGCCATATAACAATTTGCTTTTTTGTGGATCTGATAAGCACTAGTTTATGAAGGGTCCTAGTGACACCTGATTTAACATAAGGCTTGAGATTTGAAGGTTCAGTAAATTCTATAAACATCACCCAGCACAATGAAATTAGCAATAACAAGACTTGAATAAGAGGATCTAACAGTCTTACATACTGCCTATAGATGGCACTCTTACCATGTTGCTGTCATTCTTCGTCATAAAAGGATGGAGCTCAGTTTCAGATGGGACTGGTTGAGGGATGACATCTGGAGGTAAAAACCCTCTTCTGTCAATTAAGCTGAAACACATCTCACTTATGTTAGAATAATAATGAATATATGGGTGTGAAATTATTCGTGGCTTGTTATGGCAGTAACAAAGACTAGTACATTGTGTTTTTGAGACTCTTATTCTAGTTCTTTACTGACCTGGGAGGCATTGGGCCGCACAGAACGACACAACAGTTAGTGAAGATACTGTTAGAACTGTAAGGGTTCCCAGGTTCTTCCAGACCTCTTTTATTTGACCAAGAGCCCTTAATCTTAGAAAGATTAGTAAAATGTAAAATAAATAAATAAAAAGCAACAGGGAAATTTGTTAAACTGCATTTTTATGGAGTCAAAACAGTCCAGCAGAAAGTGTGCTTTCGTTAAAAAATAAATCAATAAATAATTCACATTTGCTGATAGCACTTACATCTTCATTAGTTGTGAGGTTAGAAGCCACCAAGTAGGTATGGAAGCCGGACAGACCCAGGATAGACCAGATGGAGAAGAAACACACAACCAGTTCCACAACATTACCAGAGGCGTTAAGGTTTTACCAGTGATATAGGACAGTCATTCCTTCATTGCATTCCTGATTATCTAGGCATACATTATAATACAGCGCAAACACTATATTTACACCATTTAATACACACACATTATATATATATATATATATATATATATATATATATATATATATATATATATATATATATATATATATATATACACTAATAAATGGTATAACCAGTCAATCAGTCAGTGGTAGTTTTGTATAAGGAGGAATATTAATTGTATAACCCAGAGCTGTGACAAATTTGGGATGAAGAGGATTATGATTAGAAGAAGAATCTGTAGGCTGTAGTCCAGGAGACATTTGAATCACGTCCATGTCAATAAACAAGGTAGAGACAGAAAGGATATCTGGCTGGACTCTCCTGTAAGGCTTGTACAAAGCCTCTCCGTTGTGCTTCTGTAGATAAAATGTATTCAGAGCAATATTCACAATGTGGTAATACCAATACTGTAGTTGCATGTGATACATTTTCATGTGATACATTTAGTGAATTACGGCTTTCATTTCCCCATGAAACGAAACGCATGTTGAATGCCTTTGTACATCATGTATGTAATCGTTTGACTATTTATATCTGACTGTACGAGTCCACCTGCTGGTACACTGATGTTACGGAACATTTAGAGACGTGCATTTGACCAAGATTTAAATATATGCTTAACAATATTCTAAAATATTAGCTATGAGAATTGATCAGCTGTGATATTGATGATATTGATGAATAATGATATTGAACTTACCTAATGTGAGGTGAGTGATCACACATCCAAAGATGAAGGAGGTAAGAAAGGACAATGAAACTATAAATGTGTAAAAAAAACGGTAGTTGCGCTTTCCAACACAATTTCCCACCCATGGGCAGTGGTGGTCAAAGCGCTCTGTATGGGTTGGGGGGGGGCAAGCACAGGTTTCCGCATTACAATAAATAACAGACATATTCACATGAAATACTAGTTAATTGCCCTATTTGCTAGTAAGTTTCGTAATAAAATAATTCTGTCTAAAAATAAATACATAAATTCTGTAAAAAAAAATTACAAACTTAAAGAAAGCCTTACCCACACAGTTGTCACAAAGACTACAATGTGAAGTACGAGGTGGACGGAACATTTTGCAGGTGAAACAGTATTTGAGTTTGACCAGCTGTCCATTTATGAGGATCTCTTTAGTTCGAGGTGGAGGTCGATATGTACTCGAGCCACAATTGTCTAAGAATATGAATAGCATATTACAGAAACACATTCACATACTTAGACAACATATCTAACATTTATAATTCTTACACTATTTTTTTTACCTATTCGGCGCTCAATGTCAGCAGCTTCATCTGGTAAAGCCCTGGGCAAGATCCCTGGGTCAGTAAAACTGGTGCGAAGTAAGGTGACGATTACAAAGAGAAAAAGCAATCCAGCAATCACAGGGATGCAGAGGGTTAGGTGTGTCATTAGAAAAGGACAACTGTAGATAAAGAAATGGCAAAAGCGAGTTAATTCATTTAAACAAACAATCACACAACAAGCTGTTGGATGCATTAAGCACCATAGCATCGTAACTACGCTAAAAGTGGCATGTACGCCTTAATGTCTCACAACTCCAGTGTCTCAATCGTGAGCTTAGATACCATAAAGATTCTGGGCAGGTTCTCCGTAAACATTTTTCTCAATTGAGTTTCAAATCTGTAATTGAGGGACCTTTATAGACGTGCAAATTGGCATTGGAGAGGATGCATATTATGTAATGAGATTTTTACGTTGCATTTTTTTCCATATTATAACACATTATATTATGATTTTAGTTAGTCTGGAACAAAGAGCAGTCAACTATGAAATGACCGAGAGTAACAACAGGTCAAAAGTACTCACTCAAATATAAAAAATAAGGTAGTGGTGAGGACAATAAGGCTGAGGGTCAGTGGCAGCACACCGCACTGACGGGCCACGATGATCCGTCCATTACAGTAGAAGCGGTTCTTCCCAGGAAACACTTCCCATTTCCTCCTGGGGGGAGGAAGCTCCTTTCTGGGGTGTGTCAGCGTGGAAGCTGGTGTCGACGCTGGGGTTCCCAGTGCTCTGGGATCAATTTGTTGGTATTCACAGGTTTTCATTGTAAGGGATTGTGACCGTGTAATTCAGGCGAGGTAGATTGAGGAGCTCAGATTCAACCACGCCGTAGTCCACTAACGACTTTAACAATCGATATACATAAATATATTTATAGACTTCTTCCCCCCCAGCAGTTAAATTAATGAAGAATCATTAAGAGTTGGTAAAATAGTAAAGAGTTGGTGTGTAACCGAACAGGAGGCATACAATACTAGGTTCATTATTAAAACTGCCCCATTAACATTGAGCGCACATTTATCTATAGTTAGGTATAGCTATTTGATAAATATTCACATGTCTTTATACACTTGATCTAAACACTGATTTTGGTAAACAAAGGACAATCCCTCGATCAGATACTAGACTAATCCTGTCTTCCCGACTGTCCTGAACCAGATCTATTATATTAAGACACCTCTGTATGCTGGTATAAAAAGCTATAACCTAATCGCACTATTTTTATACCAACACCTGACATTTCCTGTCATCGTGGACGACATGCTTCCATTATATAAACCTTACGGCCTCCAACTAGCAAAGCTAAATAACTAGCTAAACCAGTCCATGCTAGGCTAAGCCCTGGTTTCTGACAGCCGAGCCGGTTTAGACTCTACCAATAGAAGCTGCAAACATGTCGAGTTCCGGGAACCGAGTATATACAGTACATGTGCTCTTTCTGTCAATACGCTGATACCTTTTACGACGTACAGCGATCATAATGCAAACCCTGTTTTGTTGGGGGTTTTTTTTAACAATATTGGTTAACTTCCTGATAAACGAAACATCTGATTGGCCCGGAGCCTAAAACTATAACCCGCCTCTGAATGTCTGACCAATGAGGTGTCTCCTGGATCATCGTCACAAAAGCGCTGTACCAAACTACTATTGACTATTTTAGAAATAATGGTCTATTTAGCGTTGCACATGCCCACATCTAATTACTTCATAAAAGCATAGAACTAATAAAATAGTCTCCAAAGATATACAATTTAGTCTATTTCTCAGGGCTCGGTTGTGCCCATTCAAAAACCACGTTTGAAAGACGTGCAATTTTTTTATGTTTATTATTTATTATTTACCATCAGATGGCGCCACGAAGCTTTGAAAGAGATAGACGTCTTATCTTACAAGGCAAATAAAAATCATCATTAAAAAGCAAAGCAAACAAATGTAGATCTTGCAAAGTATTTGCCAATTATCCTAAAAAAAATACTATATCAAGAGTTGTAATACATACCAGTAGCCACTTTGCCCCAGTCAGGGCTGACAGTGCATCTGGAGAATATACCTGGTACACTGGAATTAAATTTCAACCATTATTATTATTATTATTATTATTATTATTATTATGCACCCAGAATGGGACGGTATGCCACGTTCGCAAGTATTCACACATTTATTAAAAACCAGTAACATTTAAGTTTAGCTTATTCACTAAGAAACAAACTAGAGAACCTGGAGAAAATCCATATTTCCTTCACATGTAATTAAGTGCAGTAGCAGTAACTTGTTTTACAACAATCTCAGATTGATAGCTTGCTTATATTTATTTTAATCTGATTATATTTGAAAATTTCATAAATCAATAAATTATCAATGAATTAGAGAAAAATGCACACTTTTATTGATAAACAGCCAATGTAATCATGGTCCTCAGTACACAAGCTGACATTTTATAAAATGACCAACAATAATTTTCAGTCCTCCAAATGCAGTCCTCCGTGAGAATTCATAAACAGAAGCTAAGCTTATGCCACTCCACAAAATGTGGCCCACAACAAAGAGTCCACAGATATCTTATCAGTCATGTCCAGGGTAGGAAGTTGCAATGCAGAGCCAAACCTAACAGCCAATATGAGATAAAATATCCCAGAATGCAGTGGGTGGGAAAGGAGCAAGTCCTCCAGCGTACCAGGAGCTGAGTGATTGGGTTGTTAATGTACATTAGGGAAACCTGACAAATGTGCTGCTCCGAAGAGTTCTGTTGTTGGCCATATGTTAAGTTTTTATCTTCTTTTAATAAGGTTTCACAGGAAAGGAGGAGGTGACCACTAATCCAATAGATGACCGGTGTAGATGAAGCTAGAAAACGGGTAAGCACCTGGTGGAAACATGTAAACACAATGTTACGGGACAATTGTTTACTAAGTGGTATTTTTACCACCAAGCTAGATATTATGTAATATTAATATATAACAAAGTACTTTAAAATAGCATGATGAAAATGCAAACTTTAGCGGAAATAAATTTCGAGATTATATTTAGATTATATTTTGCCATTAAATAACCACATTACTTAAGACATTCCCTACGTTTACATTTCAAAGAAACTTACCTGAACATGCATGCAGAATATGCCAAATGTTAACAATACAGAGCTGTGAACGATGTACACAAACACCTTTGGGCAGTA